>OX465104.1:3901051-4501051 GCA_949987565.1 Luidia sarsii | reverse complement strand
AGTGAGATAGATAGAGTTACATCAGTCATGTACATGTAATAAGGAGTGGCATTCTCTCTTTGATTGAGGAAAACTATGACAGTTCTTTGGCTATGGCTGTAAATACCACACAAGTCTATGGGAATAAGCAGCAGCCACAAGCTAGCTGCTTCATAGCCACTTCCATTATACCATGTGTACTTCTAAGCAATAGCCATTCAGCCATAGCAATGTGTCATCATTGCATCAACCGCTCACCTCCTTGTAGCCCAACTTCTTGAAAAGAGCCAGGCTGGGCTGATTCTGGAGCCCAATCTTGGCCACAAACCGTCTCACCAGCAGTTCGGTCACACCTGTGGGACATAGACAGGTAGGAAGGGTCAAGGGTCACATATACCACAGGTCAGACAATGTCAAATTTACCTTAATAAGGATTGACTGGGAAAATGTTGACTTTAGTAGAATCAGTCAAATTTTCTTTGTCATTTCTTAATTTTAAGGTAAACAAATAAAGGAAAAACTGACTTAGACCTTTTGAACATTTTCTGAAAATGGAAAAGAAAACTGACTGGACTGGGACTCGAACCTGATACATCTGAGCTATCCAGCCCTTGGGATGGTGGCAGTACCAAATAATCAACTAGTCTTTGTTGGGGTGGGTGGGGGGGGGTGCCAGTCAGAAGCAATTCAACTATTAACTGCCATATCTCCAGGGATCACACCCCTGCTTTCATACAAACAACCGATTGTTGTAAACCTGGCTACAGCAGTTCAGGGATTTGACAAAGTGGATGCAGCTTTTTCATATAAAGTTTGAAGACATTTTGGTTGCATTCTTTAAAACAGTGGAGAAAGTTGAGATTACAGAGTTAATGACACATTTCTTTCTCTCACCATATTGCATCATCAAGAGTAAGGTCTCCCGTCCAATACCTTGTCTTCTGCAGGATGGGTCTGACAAAGAGAAACCAAAGTCAAAATCAATGCAATCCAAATTTAATTTTCCAAATTATGTTTCCCATAACCAAATTAAAATTTCCCAAAATTTACTTAATAGCTTTCCCCCAAGTTTTTATAGAGCATCATCTGACAAGAAATTAACTGCTTTCTAGACTACTGTGGTGATGATGAAAGTTCTCCATTATTTAGTTTCAAATTCAACTTTTGAAAAATTTTTGAATAAAAGAAGTATGGTGTCTAAATACCTGCTATCATGACTTAAATCTCGGCCGTTTTGACATCTTCATCATCTGACTCTTGGAAGTATAGATTCACATCTCGAAAAGACGACCTTTCCACTCGGCCTCCCAGGACTGGACGTCCCCCTCCGACACCACGTGGCACTCCTGAAGGAAAGAAACATCGTAGGCAGAGCAAGCGTCAAAGACAGAACGGCGTTTGGCAGAGTCGTGCATGCCGTTGACGTTGAGGGAAAGGAAAGAAATCATTGGAAAAGAAAGAAAGGGGCGACCATGACGGAATCAGAAAAGGAAAAAAAAGGACATGGGGGGAAACATAATCAAGAAAGGACAAAGGATTTGACAAAGAACTCACGTGGGTGCCCTACGACCTCCGACGTGTGTTTGCGGCTAAGGTGGTTTTTCCACAACCACGCGTCTGGTCGGGACGTGCACCAGGGACAAGCAGCCTTGAGTTTCACCTGCCCGCGGTGTCGCAACCCAACGTGGGATTTGAGGGAGGTCCAGGTCTCGAAGAGCCCCTTGCAACCCTCGGCCGGGCAGGTGATAGACTGACCTTTGCCCGGGAGAGGAATGGCGTCCAGTAGTTTGCGTGCCTCCCTCTGGGCGCCCATCGAGGGAGCAGGGGAGCTCCCCAACCGCCGGGCAGGGCCCGCGGCACCGCCCGCACTGGACCGCTCCGCGGAGCCGTCCGTCACAGACGGCACCACACACCCCTCCGACGGTGCTAGGTCGCGACCACCCTCAGGGCCACAAGGAGGCCCGACCGGGGTCTCCTGGTCAGGGTCAGACGACTCCTCAGAGGACAGGGGGGGGGGGGTCGCCGTCTCGGTGTTCGCCTCCCGAGGCTTAGTGTGCGGACGAAGACGGCGCTTGGACTTTCGCACCGGTCTATCGTCCGCGGTCGGCAGGACGGCGGAGCACCCCTGCGACAAGCAGATCAGCTGGGCCGGCCCGTTAACTCCTGTGCATGCCGCGCACTCCAGTACAGAGAAGCCGGCCGTGAGGGAGCCGTTACACTCCCTGCAAGAAAAATCAGCCGGGTAGGGACCAGCCGGGGCCTCACATCGAAGGCAGGTCTTGGCGGGCAACGGGGCAGGAGAGGTCGGCGTCTGGAGTGGATCCCGGATGGAACCCTGTGGGGGGGGAGAGGGGGAGGGAGGGGAGGCAGGAGAGGAAGATGAAGAGGAAAAGGAAGAAGGGGAAGAGGAAGAGGGGGAAGAGGAAGAGGGGGAAGAAGGCTGGGAGACGAACGGGGGAGGAATCTCGGAAGAAGGCTGGGAGGGGGCCTGCAGAGCGGGCCTGGACCGAGAGAGGGGGGTCAGGTGGGGGTAGACAGAGGAGCAGCAGGCTGAGCAGGATCCCCCGACGAGGTGGAAGACCGGGCTCCGCCCAAGGTGGCAACCACAGCAGCCCAAGACCTCGAGGGCGAAGCCCGGTTCGCGAAGGAGTCGGGGCACGAGCGGAAATTGTGCCCCGTCTCTCCGCATGCCGTACACTTGGCGCTGTTGGGGCACTCCCTAACAGAGTGCCCCACCTGCTTGGAGATATTAGAGTCGATCTTCGGGGTCGCCGCCTCAGACACGCCCGCAGGGGATGGTTCCTCCTCGCCAGGGACGGATGCAGGGGGGCCAGCCTGGGCCTCCATTTCATGGCTCGAGGACTCGTCAGAGGACGGGCCATCCCGCCCCCCTCCGGCCCTCGCCACCTTGGTGCCAGCCTCCGGGGAAGTGTCCGGCGAACGCTGACGGCGCTTAGAGCGCCGCCGTCGCCGTCCAGCCACCCCGGAACCGGCCCCCGTGATCGAAGCGACACACGCCTCGGTGGCACAGACGAGCTGCGCCGGGCCGTTGGTGCCCCTGCAGGAGACACACTCCACGACGGAGAAATCCCTGCCGAGGCGCGCCCCACAGCGGGGTAAGGTCCTGAGGCCTCGCCACACCGACTGCAACTCTTAATCAGGAGGGGAGTAGGGGGCACGGGTGTCTGCAGGGGGTCCGCAGGCGTCCCCCCGGACGGGGCAGGAGAAGACTGAGGCGGGGAAGGAGGCGATGAAGCCGAAGGCCTGGGGGACTGCGGAGTGGAAGGAGAAACAGATGAAACAGAAACAGAAGGGACAGAAGACTTAGGGACCGACGGCAACTTGATGTTTTCCTCCGCAGGCGGGGATGCAGGGGCCTCGTCATCGTCAGAGACGCTGGTTGAGGCCCAAGCCTTGGAGGGGGACGCCCTGTTGGCGAAGGAGTTGGGGCACAACCGAAAGTTGTGCCCAGTCTCCCCGCAGGACGTACACTTTGACACATTGGGGCAATCCCTAATGGAATGCCCCACCTGTAGGCACTTAAAACACGTGACCAAGGAGCAATCCTTGGCCACGTGCCCCTCAGCCCCGCACCGGGCGCAGGTCCGCTTTTGACCCGGGTAAGATACCCAGGCGTTCCTATTCCCGATGCGGAGGACCGAAGGAATGTTCGATTGAATCCGCATACGGTACTGGCGGGTGCAGTTAAAGACGGTCGGCTCACCCTGGTAGGTACAATACCTACCAACGATCACCTCCCCGTACTCCGACAATCGCCTACGGACAATCTTGTCGTCTACGCCAAGGTCAACATACAAAATAGTGACCATGGAGACACCACCGGTGTAATTGGATGTAAACCCGCTGATGTCCCCAAGCTTGGGGCCAAATCGCCAGAGGAGTTCCGGCGACTTAAACACAACGTCAAACTTCTTCGGGGGAAGAGGTTGGAGCGCGGCCAAATGCCCTCTCCCGAAGCTGACTGAAAACCTTCTCAGGTAAAGTAACGTCCTCATACTGCAGGAGCAGCGCACAGTCGGACTTACGACTTGGCATGCTTCCTGCAGCAGCGGAGGATAAAGGAAATTAAGAAAAGAGCGGCCTCCCCTGGGCCCGTGGAAATAAGGAACGAAAGTAAAAAGCGCTTTTGTGCGAAAAAAGATAAGAAGAAAGAAACAGCAATTAACTTAGCAATTTCTTAACAAAGGTGATTATCAACTCCATTATAAGAGTTTTACCTTCAACTTTTGAAAATCGTTTGAATGAAAGAAGAATGGTGTCTAAATACCTGCTATCATGACTTCAATCTCGGCCGTTTTGACATCTTCAACATCTGACTCTTGGAAGTATAGATTCACATCTCCACACATGCAATCTAGCAAAAAACAACAAAATAAAAAAACCTAAGAATCTAAAGGCAACAACAATTATGAAATACAAAGGGGAATACAGTTTTATGAAAGTCAATCACATTTACAACAATGAAATACTCTGTAGGAATTAAGAAATAGAACAATTAAAGTGATGCACAAAATAACAAACTGTTTACTGTCTACAATACATGTAATTAAAATGACGGAGTAATATACATTCTGCCTTTGAGAAAGGTCCTGCTAGGATCGAAATGTAAGGCCCACTAAATTTTGAAAATAATTAAAATGCAAATCTGAAATATTGGTGTGGGTCTTGCATTTGGATCCCAGCAGAGAAGCTCACACACAGGCTTTTAGCATGATCCTGCCTTTGAGAAAGGTCCTACTTCATTTGTAGGATCAAAACATCAGGCACTATTTCTGAAACTTGACTCCCTGTCTGCTGTGCAAGGCCTTGCTTAACTTATCCAGCCAGTGAGGGGCATTCACAGTGACAACCTCTTCCCCAGAGATCTGAACAGCCAACTGATCATGGAAACGGATATACAATGATACAATCTACTCTCAAAGGTCCATCAGAGACGAGACTGGATTGGGTGTCCAGGGTACGTTGGCAGTGTATTGTCAGAAGTCCGATTGCAGGAATTGAGGAGGCAAGACTGGAACTGAACTCCAAGATATCCTGATGGTGATGGGTAATCTATCTTCAGCTGCTGGATGTGGATGCAGGACCCTCCAGCGTGAAGCCAATGGTTCATGTTCCTCCATGACAGGATGTTGAAGCGGTCCACCATAGTTCCAGGAGTGGAGACTGGAGAGTCTCAATGCCAGTACAGAGGTGCAAAATGTCTGGCCATTGTTGCTCACTGACTTGATGGAACCAAGGTCTTTCCAGTCTGAGTGTTTGTCCTCCATTGAAATCAGGCTGGCATGAGAATCAATGTCCATCCATGACATGTGTCATAGTCTGGATGTCAGCCTCTACTGTACGGTAGGTTTGCATCCGTGCAATCCTGATGGCCAACTCCCATCAGTGGGAGGGGATGGGTACCCATTAGTGGGAGGGGCAGGGCCCCCGTCGGTGGGTTGGGCTGGGTACCCATCAGTGGGAGGGGCAGGGCCCCTGTCGGTGGGCGGGGCTGGGTACCCATCAGTTGGAGAGGCAGGGCCCCTGTCGGTGGGCGGGGCAGGGCCCCCGTCAGTGGGCGGGGCTGGGTACACATTGGTGGGAAGGGCAGGGCCCCCGTCAGTGGGTGGGGCTGGGTACCCGTTGGTGGGAGGGGCAGGGCCCCCGTTGGTGGACGGGGCTGGGTACCCGTTGGTGGGAGGGGCTGGGTACAGCGATAACCTCACTGTACTCCACCAGAAGTCTGCAGACAATCTGATCCTTTGTACCCAAGTCCATGCACAAGTGATGATGGCGCAAAACAATCCGGTCATCTACCCTCATGTCTACATAGAGTAGAGTCACTGTGGAGACTCCCCCGTTGTATGGTACATGTAGGATTGTAGGTGGTGGTGCACCGGGGAATGTCTCCAAGCTTGGGGGCAAAAGCCACGGAGAATCTCAGAAGACTTGAAAACTAGGTGGAACTGCCTGGGAGGGAGGGGCTGAAGCGTGGCCAAATGGTCGCGGCTGACAACCCCCATCTTGACATATTTTTATGAAAGGTTTTATACATCCGTAAAATCTATTTATCAACTTTGTTTTATATAAATGTTCTATTGATACATGATATATTTTTAATAAACTTCTTTGTGTGTGCTTCTCAGCCTTTTGGCTAAGATCACGTGGAAGCTTTTTCACACGGTCTGACCCAAGCTCTCTCTCCTTTTCTCCTTTCCTATTACCCAGAAGCGATCCCTCCTTTTCCCAACACCTCGTGGACTCATGCCGGGTCTTTCCCCCAAACACGGGTGAAGGAAGCTCTTTCATGCCAATGCTTGCTACGTAAACTGTTCTTTCTTCCCTATTCTCTCCTCCCTTTCCTTTGATTCTTGCGTTTCCTCCTTTTTTTTCTCTCTCCTTTGGAGTCTTCAGGTGAGGCTTTCTTAACTTTTCCCCCCTCCTTATTACCTTTGAATGTAGGAGTATGCCGCATCGCAAAGCGGATTGCGCGCTGCTCCTGCAGTTCGAAGTTTCCACTCTAGTAGAGGATGTTTTTGTTCTCCTGCGCGAGAGAGGGGTGGTCAGCCGTGACTATTTGGCCGCGCTGCAGGCCCTCCCTCCAAAGCAGTACGATTTGGTTTTTAAGTCCCCGGAGTTTTTACGTCGTTTACGTCGTTTTTGCCCCAAACTTTGAGACATTCCCCGGTATCTGTTCTTTCATCGCCTTTTGAAACAGGAACATGAGTGCAGGTCTCAGGGGAGCAGACAGAAGAAAGATAGAACCTGTCCAGACGGCTCTGAATGGAGTTGGAGGCGTTCCTCCAGGTGAAAGAACACTCTCGAGGGTGGAGCTTCCTCCAGCCGTCGGACAGGTCGAGATCGTGGACCAGATCGGCTAGGTCTTGTCTGCCACCGTCGCACGAGGAAGAGGAGTTGCCTGCCCTGTCTAGGCGGCTATCCAACACGCAGTTGAAATCACCGCCCAGCAGGACAGGCAGATTGCTGGAAATAAAAGTGGAAAGGTTAGAGAAGAAGGAAGATTTCCCGGCTGGATCGTTGGGAGCGTAAACGTTGACGAGGCGCAGTTTGGTCCCCGCAGAGTCGAGAACTCCGGAGACCACGCGCCCGCTCCTGTCACAGGAGAAATCCGAAAAAGAGAGGTTAGAACGAGGGGAGATGAGGATAAGTGTGCCACGCGACGCGGAGGTGCCGATGCTGGCGAAAAGACGACCCTTCCACTCGGACTCCCAGGACTGGACGTCCTCCTCCGACGCCACGTGGCACTCCTGAAGGAAAGAAACATCGTAAGCAGAGCAAGCGTCAAAGACAGAACGGCGTTTGGCAGAGTCGCGCATGCCGTTGACGTTGAGGGAAAGGAAAGAAATCATTTGAAAAGAAAGAAAGGGGCGACCATGACAGAATCAGAAAAGGAAAAAAAGGACATGGGGGGAAACATAATCAAGAAAGGACAAAGGATTTGACAAAGAACTCACGTGGGTGCCCTATGACCTCCGACGTGTGTTTGCAGCTAAGGAGGTTCTTCCACAACCACGCGTCTGGTCGGGACGTGCACCAGGGACAAGCAGCCTTGAGATTCACCTGCCCGCGGTGTCGCAACCCAACGTGGGATTTGAGGGAGGTCCAGGTCTCGAAGAGCCCCTTGCAACCCTCGGCCGGGCAGGTGATAGACTGACCTTTGCCTGGGAGAGGAATGGCGTCCAGTAGTTTGCGTGCCTCCCTCTGGGCGCCCATCGAGGGAGCAGGGGAGCTCCCCACCCGCCGGGCAGGGCCCGCGGCACCGCCCGCACTGGACCGCTCCGCGGAGCCGTCCGTCACAGACGGCACCACACACCCCTCCGACGGTGCTGGGTCGCGACCACCCTCAGGGCCACAAGGAGGCCCGACCGGGGTCTCCTGGTCAGGGTCAGACGACTCCTCAGAGGACGGGGGGGTCGCCGTCTCGGTGTTCGCCTCCCGAGGCGGAGTCAGCGGGGTAAGGCCCTGAGGCCTCGCCACACCGACTGCAACTCTTAATCGGGAGGGGAGTAGGGGGCACGGGTGTCTGCAGGGGGTCCGCAGGCGTCCCCCTGGACGGGGCAAGAGAAGACTGAGGCGGGGAAGGAGGCGATGAAGCCGAAGGCCTGGGGGACTGCGGAGTGGAAGGAGAAACAGATGAAACAGAAACAGAAGGGACAGAAGACTTAGGGACCGACGGCAACTTGATGTTTTCCTCCGCAGGCGGGGATGCAGGGGCCTCGTCATCGTCAGGGACGCTGGTTGAGGCCCAAGCCTTGAAGGGGGACGCCCTGTTGGCAAAGGAGTTGGGGCACAACCGAAAGTTGTGCCCCGTCTCCCCGCAGGACGTGCATTTAGAAACATTGGGGCAATCCCTAATGGAATGCCCCACCTGTAAGCACTTAAAGAAGAATGAAACCCAGAGAAAGTAGTTGGCTTATCTCTTTGGTTGATAAAACCAACCTACAATTACCCATGTGCAACTCACCTACGAGTTTCATAAAGAGGGAAAAATCATGGAATTCGGTGGTCGAATTCGCGTTCCCTGTACCCGCCATGTTTTCGAAATTCCCGGCAGGTCACTGCGGGGGGTATGACATAATGACGGGCTACCCCCGCATGGGCCAGGACGGACGTATCCCTACAAGTAACATGTGTGTACACAACACATGTACAATGTACATGTATACTGCGTGCAGTTTGTATACACTCGCGAGCATGAACGATAGTGTACTGCCAGGCTTTTGGTTGTAACAATGCCAGCGGAAAAAAGCTAGGGAAATCTGTCCATGCAGTTCCTAACAAGGCCAAGAGATCTGAGTTATTTGGGAAGTGGGCTGCAGCCATAAAAGTAGAAAAATTTCTCAATGTCGGCTACAAATATAGTCGAAATGACGTGATTTGTAGCGATCACTTCACGGAGGAGTTGGGATCGAGGTTGACTTGCGGGCCAAACTCACCGGCTCGAAGCCGAGAAATATACTGAAAGAACATGCCGTTCCTTCAGTATTTTCACATCGACCAGCGGTGGCATCACGTTCATCGACAGCTTCACGAATTGCCGCATTGGAATCCAGAAAGCTGAGTTAATTTTGATGTTTTTCCTGTATGATACGATCGACTTTTGATGTATGTTTTCGTTTCGGTCCTAGCGTGATTTTTCTCACATGCACGTTCTACCTAGTCTTTCTCGCAGACCGCTTATCTGTAACTCATGGAGGGTAAACTCCATGGATATACATGTATTGTACCAATTACCATGGAGGAAGAAGGGGGGATATACGTACCGTGCCGTATTTTTATTTGTGCTGCAACAAGAACATGGAGCTAGGCCTAATTTACACGTTATCGGAATGCGACTCCAGTCGCCCACACTGTTTATTCCCTGGTCGCTGACCGCAACTCCTGTCACCCAGCGCTATTGTGTGCATAGCATACGCTGGGAAGTGCATGACCCCTGACCCCCACTAAGCTCCACACAGCTTCGCTAACGTGTACAACTGAAATCTCTCCAAAACATCGACCATCTCTTGAATCATTTCTCGTATTTTCCTATTAAAATTACGCGAGCTGAAACAAAAGCCGGACACAGTGGGCTCCCAGTCATAGTTGTCGAACCTTTATTAAACTCAGCCCCTGGTGTATAAGTTATTTTAGGCCTACTTGTTTAGCTGTTATAACAGGGCGCCATTCGGAGAACCAAAATTGCGTAGCGTTTATTTTGTTACAGATACCAACGTAATGTACACGTGTACAGTCTAGTAGTACATTACAAGTAGGACACAACGTGTACATTGTACACGTGTACAGTACAGTAGTAGTGTGTACATGTACTGTACATTACATGTAGTACACAACGTGTACGTTGTACGTGCACTGTACATGTACATGTACATGTACAGTACAGTCCGTGCAACGTATGCAATCAGGAAGCCGTGAAAGTGTTTGTAGATCAAGACTATACGCAATCCCCAAGAATAATTCAAATAATGACCAAAGCGAAAAACAATAAATCTGCAAAGGATTATAAGATTATTTTCTCACACATTGAGGTGTAATTCTTTTTTAAATGTTGATTAATATTTGTAGTTTAAATTAAAATGATTGAACAAGCCTAACCGACCAATCAGACAGGGTCGTCTCCGCCGTGATGTCATACCCCCGCAGTGACCTTCCGGGAATTTCGAAAGCATGGCGGGTTGAGGGAACGCGAATTCGACCACCGAATTCCATGATTTTTCCCTCTTTATGAAACTCGTAGGTGAGTTGCACATGGGTAATTGTAGGTTGGTTTTATCAACCAAAGAGATAAGCCAACTATTTTCTCTGGGTTTCATTCTTCTTTAAAACACGTGACCAAGGAGCAATCCTTGGCCACGTGCCCCTCAGCCCCGCACCGGGCGCAGGTCCGCTTTTGACCGGGTAAGATACCCAGGCGTTCCTATTCCCGATGCGGAGGACCGAAGGAATGTTCGATTGAATCCGCATACGGTACTGGCGGGTGCCGTTAAAGACGGTCGGCTCACCCTGGTAGGTACAATACCTACCAACGATCACCTCCCCGTACTCCGACAATCGCCTACGGACAATCTTGTCGTCTACGCCAAGGTCAACATACAAAATAGTGACCATGGAGACACCACCGGTGTAATTGGATGTAAACCCGCTGATGTCCCCAAGCTTGGGGCCAAATCGCCGGAGGAGTTCCGGCGACTTAAACACAACGTCAAACTTCTTTGGGGGAAGAGGTTGGAGCGCGGCCAAATGGTCGCGCGTGACAACCCCCCTCTCCCGAAGCTGACTGAAAACCTTCTCAGGTAAAGTAACGTCCTCATACTGCAGCAGCAGCGCACAGTCGGACTTACGACTTGGCATGCTTCCTGCAGCAGCGGAGGATAAAGGAAATTAAGAAAAGAGCGGCCTCCCCTGGGCCCGTGGAAATAAGGAACGAAAGTAAAAAGCGCTTTTTTGCGAAAAAAGATAAGAAGAAAGAAACAGCAATTAACTTAGCAATTTCTTAACAAAGGTGATTATCAACTCCATTATAAGAGTTTTACCTTCAACTTTTGAAAATCGTTTGAATAAAAGAAGAATGGTGTCTAAATACCTGCTATCATGACTTCAATCTCGGCCGTTTTGACATCTTCATCATCTGACTCTTGGAAGTAATATCTCCACACATGCAATCTAGCAAAAAACAACAAAATATAAAAAAACCTAAGAATCTAAAGGCAACAACAATTATGAAATACAAAGGGGAATACAGTTTTATGACAGTCAATCACATTTACAACAATGAAATACTCTGTAGGAATTAAGAAATAGAACAATTAAAGTGATGCACAAAATAACAAACTGTTTACTGTCTACAATACATGAAATTAAAATGACGGAGTAATATACAATTATACATTCTACCTTTGAGAAAGGTCCTGCTACATGTAGGATCGAAATATAAGGCCCACTAAATTTTGAAAATAATTAAAATGCAAATCTGAAATATTGGTTTGGGTCTTCCATTTGGATCCTAGCAGAGAAGCTCACACACAGGCTTTTAGCATGATCCTGCCTTTGAGAAAGGTCCTGCTACATTTGTAGGATCAAAACATCAGGCACTATTTCTGAAACTTGACTTCCTGTCTGCTGTGCAAGGCCTTGCTTAACTTATCCAGCCAGTGAGGGGCATTCACAGTGACAACCTCTTCCCCAGAGATCTGAACAGCCAACTGATCATGGAAACGGATATACAATGATACAATCTACTCTCAAAGGTCCATCAGAGACGAGACTGGATTGGGTGTCCAGGGTAAGTTGGCAGTGTATTGTCAGAAGTCCGATTGCAGGAATTGAGGAGGCAAGACTGGAACTGAACTCCAAGATATCCTGATGGTGATGGGTAATCTATCTTCAGCTGCTGGATGTGGATGCAGGACCCTCCAGCATGAAGCCAATGGTTCATGTTCCTCCATGACAGGATGTTGAAGCGGTCCACCATAGTTCCAGGAGTGGAGACTGGAGAGTCTCAATGCCAGTACGGAGTTGCAAAATGTCTGGCCATTGTTGCTCACTGACTTGATGGAACCAAGGTCTTTCCAGTCTGAGTGTTTGTCCTCCATTGAAATCAGGCTGGCATGAGAATCAATGTCCATCCATGACATGTGTCATAGTCTGGATGTCAGCCTCTACTGTACGGTAGGTTTGCATCCGTGCAATCCAGATGGCCAACTCCCATCAGTGGGAGGGGATGGGTACCCATTAGTGGGAGGGGCAGGGCCCCCGTCGGTGGGTTGGGCTGTGTACCCTTCAGTGGGAGGGGCTGGGTACACATTGGTGGGAGGGGCAGGGCCCCCATCAGTGGGCGGGGCTGGGTACCCGTTGGTGGGTGGGGCTGTGTACCCATTGGTGGGAGGGGCAGGGCCCCCGTCGGTGGGCGGGGCTGGGTACACATTGGTGGGAAGGGCAGGGCCCCTGTCAGTGGGCGGGGCTGGGTACCCATTGGTGGGATGGGCTGGGTACAGCAATAACCTCACTGTACTCCATCAGAAGTCTGCAGACAATCTGATCCTCTGTACCCAAGTCCATGCACAAGTGATGATGGCGCTGAACAATCCGGTCATCTACCCCCATGTCTACATACATAGAGTAAAGTCACTGTGGAGACTCCCCAATTGTACGGTACATGTAGGATTGTAGGTGGTGGTGCACCGGGGAATGTCTCCAAGCTTGGGGGCAAAAGCCACGGAGAATCTCAGAAGACTTGAAAACTAGGTGGAACTGCCTGGGAGGGAGGGGTTGAAGCGTGGCCAAATGGTCGCGGCTGACCACCCCCATCTCCAGAAGCTGAACAAAGACATCCTCTGACTTAGTAATAACCTTGTACTATAGAAGAAGTTAATGTTCAGATCTCTGGGGGAAGTAATTGCCTGCTAATATCCCTCTATCTAAGGCTTGCTAAGCTAACAACAAACACAGTTACTTAGTAGATATCGTTCCAACATATGTCCACAAGTTGTACAAATGTAGGAAAGAGAACACGATTTTACCGTTTATAGTTGGAAGACCTTTCCATTTTATGACGTTGAAATGGTCTTCTAAAAATGTAAACTTCAGATCTTACAAGATTGGTATACAAAAATGTTGCAAACTGCTTACTGACTGAAATTACCGAAATGCAAATTTCAAAATTTAGTGGGCCTGATGTTTTGATCCTAGCAGGACATTTCTCAAAGGCAGAGTGTAATTGATTTGTGAATGTATTATCAATGACTTTTGACAATCTTACAAGATTGTCAAAAGTCATTGATAATACATTCACAAATCAAGAATGATCAGTCAAGTTATAGAATTCTACCAGTATGTATGCAGTATGGGTTAAAAATATTACAAACATTAAATCAACTTAAATATTGCTCACTATGACAAACTATTCAAACAGTAACAAATAAAAACAAAAAATACAATATCAAAGTGAAGTTACTCCACCAATTACCAATGTAAGTCAAATAGTCAATGCAAAAACAAATAATAAATATATAAAATTTTCATACCGTAATTATTCTATCAAAATTAAATCCACCGAAACATGGTCCCGTTTCCAAAACATGGCTTAGGCTCCGGCTTTGTCTTTCTTTCTTTTGTCAATTTCTAAGCACAAGGCATGAAAACAGGAGGCATTTGGCTTCGTTTTTGAATGCTACACTGAGCACACTCCATTCTGAAAAAGAATCCAGAGCTTCAACTTCAACAAAGAACTCCAACCTGTGTTTTCAGCTTTTGGATAACAGAGACAAAAGCTGGGGCTGAAGCCTAAGCCCGGTTTTGGAAAATGATGAACAAATTCAACTCATTAAAGTTTGTGAAAAGTATTTTACACTCAATAACGGTACATAGAATTCAGGGATTAATATTTCATAGGAATGGCCATTTACTTAAGATTTGCTGATAGATTGTTAAGTGGAAAAGACTGGTCTTTATTTCCAGGTTATCATTGAAGTGAGTGCATGGCCCACATCCAACAATCAAATTAATAAACTGGGAGCCTAATGAGCAGCATTTCAGATATTATACTGAACAGCACACAGGAGTAATCAATATATCTGTACTTATTTGATTCATAATTATGCATAACCTAAGCTGTTGTGAACCACTGATTGGCCCATAATAATTCCTTTCATAGATAGTACCTGTATACTTATTGACGTTATTGTACATTACAACCCGACTCTGGTCACACTGCACAGGATATTGTTCACTTGAGCACACCATAAAACAAATGCTTCAGAAAAATGTTCATCGCACATGACTCAGGATAGAATAATTCTACACAGTTCAATCAAACTAATAGTAACACATATATTATGCTGCTGACTGCTTGCTGACTTCAATGACCAAATATAGGAGTCTAAAAAAAAAAAACCTAGAGGGCAGAAGTCTCAGTAGTTATGAGACCTTTCTCCAATAAATGAATGATTGAATGAGTGAGTTCATGAAAGAAGGGGTGGGATGGAGAGGCTACATACTACATGTACATGTACAATGTACATGGGTATAAGGATTATGAATAGGATGCTTGACTTCATTTGATTGTACATGTATATTGGGGGAGGGGGTAGGCTGATAAAACCTGACAAGTTTGGCTCAGGCACAGTGTCTTGAACAACCCCAACGAGTCGATAGATGCATGGAACTGTTAAACCAAAGTCTGGAAGTAGAATGGAACACTCAGTGTACATACAAAGTCATGCATTACATTAATTGAGGACTTCAGGACAAACCAACCAGTCAAGGATTCAAGCTAGTGATAGATGTGTGGGACTGTTAAACAGAATGTGAAATACATGTACATGCACATGTACATGTATCACATTAATTGAGAATTGTTGCAGGGAAATGGCATATTGTACATGTATAGTGAGTCTAGAGTGGAAGATGGAGGTCACACTTTGAGCACAATGACCTCTGACCTCAGTGACCAGGGATTACATGCTCAGATTGCCACAGACTGGTGAAGTATGGTGAGGTTGTCACTCGTAGATTTTGTATCTAGCAGGGAGCGCCTACTGATTTCAATGGCATCCATCAGTATAAGATGCAGGTTATATCTAACAAGACAGGCTAGGAAACCACATGGACAAGCCAAAATGTTGAAGACACAATTACTAAATGATCACAACTCAGAGCATTACATCAATTGACATTCATGAGTCAAGTCACATTTCCTGGCTTCATATAGGAAGAGAGATGTCAATTTGATGAGGACAGGAATGAAGGTCAGTCAAAGAGGCCATTAAGAATTATAGATGGGACAAAGAAGGCCTTCTTTCAACAAAAGAAAAAAAACTTGGCAGGAAAAGAAAACAATATAATACTGAACTTAAATATTGGCAAGAAAAAAGCATGAGAGGAAAGTCTTACAACAGTCTACAATTTCTGTAGGAGGAATGATATTAACCTTTGGGTAGATGATGTGATCATTAGACAAAGGTTATCTGATCAAAGATGATTTGTACATGGCAGGGACAGCCTTAGGTTTATGGGCACATTGTGGGGACCTGGTTAAAGAATCAGTGAAGTCTGGGTGCCTTGGGTCGGTAACAGACCTCCCCAAATAAGTGCGTTGGGTTTTTTTTGCCAGGAGCGCCTGCTTCCTGTTGCACTCAGATGGTCCCCCATGGAGGATTGTTCTTTACTTCTGTGGTGTGGTGTATGGGGAGTGCTGTATGGTTTGTGGTGAGTAGTGAGTGGAATGTGGTGTATGGTATGTATTGTACTGAGAACTCTAAACAGTGCCTACAGTGAAGCACCCTCCATCTGACCTGGACATTGACAACTTCTTCTCAGGAAGCATGGAGGGTGACCTGGCCATCTCTGGCAACAGTGGTCAAATCTCCACCCTCTGGTCAAGAGCACGGGCAGCTGCAAGGCGGTTGAAGGTCACCATCCTGGGAGCCCTCTCTGCCTCAGTCATGGCATCCATCCCCCAAAGACAATCACCACTGCCCTGACTACCGAGACCTCTACACAGCCAAACTACTACTTGACATATTTTTATGAAAGGGTTTATACATCCCTAATTTCTATTTATCAACTTTGTTTTATATAAATGTTCTATTGATACATGATATATTTTTAATAAACTTCTTTGTGTGTGCTTCTCAGCCTTTTGGCTAAGATCACGTGGAAGCTTTTTCACACGGTCTGACCCAAGCTCTCTCTCCTTTTCTCCTTTCCTATTACCCAGAAGCGATCCCTCCTTTTTCCCAACACCCCGTGGCCACATGCCGGGTCTTTCCCCCCAACACGGGTGAGGGAAGCTCTTCCTGACCAACCAGCACTCTTTAAGCTAACTGTTCTTTCTTCCCTTTTCTCTCTCTCCTTCCTTTAACTTTCGTGTTTCCTCCTTTTTTCCTCCTTTGGAGTTTTAAGGTGAGGCTCCCATTCTTTTCTTCATCTTTCAACTCCCTTTCTTTCCCTTGTTTTTCCTCTATTTTTTCCTTCGGCTGCATGGAGCATGCCGCACCGCAAAGCGGATTGCGCGCTGCTCCTGCAGTTCGAAGTTCCAACTCCTGTTGATGATGTTTTTGTTCTCCTGCGGGAGAGGGGGGTGGTCAGCCGTGACCACTTGGCCGCGCTGCAGCCCCTCCCTCCCAAGCAGTTCGATGTAGTTTTCAAGTCTCCGGACTTTTTGCGTAGCTTTGGCCCCAAGCTGGGAGACATTCCTCGGTGCACCACCACCTACACCGGGGGAGTCTCCACAGTAACTCTACTTTATGTAGACATGGGGGTAGATGACAGGATCATGCGGCGCCGGATCTCCGAGTACGGTGAGGTTCACGCTGGTAGGTTTTGTACCTACCAGGGTGAGCCCACCGTCTACAACGGGACCCGGCAGTATAAAGTCCGCATCAGATCAAACATTCCTTCAGTTCTCCGCATCGGGTCGCGGAACGCTTGGGTGTCCTACCTTGGACAGAAGCAGACCTGCACCCGATGTGGGGCAGAGGGGCACGTGGCCAAGCATTGCTCCTTGGTCACGTGTTTCAAATGTTTGCAGGTGGGGCACTCTGTTAGGGAGTGCCCCAACAGCGCCAAGTGTATGGCATGCGGAGAGACGGGGCAACAGTGTCCCAACAGTGTCCCAACAGCGTAACTGTGGCAGGAGAAGAAGTCTGGAGATGTCAGTGGTCTGGGAGTGAAGGATGTCCAGAAGAAGTGCGACAGGTTTTTGGCCAGGAGTGGCCATGACTCTGTTTTTGTCATTTTTTAATGATCATAATGTTTGCATGTCTGTATCTTTTATAGTGACTTTTAATGTTTAAGATGTTATCAGATGTTTAAGATATTTTAAGATATTTCAAGATGTTTTATAGTGACTTGTAATTTTTAAGATGCTTGAAAAACTAGCCTCAGCTGATTGCTTCTAGGGCCTGATGGCTAAGATCTTCTTGGTCACCCCCTCTCCTTTCTACCGTGAAGCAACCGACATGCCGACATGCGATCGCCTTTTCTCCCAACACCCTGTGGATGCATGCTGAGCTTAGGCTCTAACACAGGTTTCAATGGCATCCATCAGTATAAGATGCAGGTTACATCTAACAAGGCAGGCTAGGATACCACATGGACAAGCCAAAATGTTGAAGACACAATTACTAAATGATCAAAACTCAGAGCATTACATCAATTGACATTCATGAGTCAAGTCACATTTCCTGGCTTCATATAGGAAGAGAGATGTCAATTTGATGAGGACAGGAGCGAAGGTCAGTCAAAGAGGCCATTAAGAATTATATATGGGACAAAGAAGGCCTTCTTTCAACAATACATCAGCCAAAAGAAAAAAACTTGGCAGGAAAAGAAAACAATAATTATAATACTGAACTTAAATATTGGCAAGAAAAAGGTATGAGAGGAAAGTCTTACAACAGTCTACAATTTCTGTAGGAGGAATGATATTAACCTTTGGGTAGATGATGTGATCATTAGACAAAGGTTATCTGATCAAAGATGATTTGTACATGGCAGGGACAGCCTTAGGGTTATGGGCACATTGTGGGGACCTGGTCAAAGAATCAGCGAAGTCTGGGTGCCTTGGGTCGGTAACAGACCTCCCCAAATAAGTGCGTTGGTTTTTTTTTGCCAGGAGCGCCTGCTTCCTGTTGCACTCAGATGGTCCCCCATGGAGGGTTGTTCTTTACTTCTGTGGTGTGGTGTATGGGGAGTGCTGTATGGTTTGTGGTGAGTAGTGAGTGGAATGTGGTGTATGGTATGTATTGTACTGAGAACTCTAAACAGTGCCTACAGTGAAGCACCCTCCATCTGACCTGGACATTGACAACCTCTTCTCAGGAAGCATGGAGGGTGACCTGGCCATCTCTGGCAACAGTGGTCAAATCTCCACCCTCTGGTCAAGAGCACTGGCAGCTGCAAGGCGGTTGAAGGTCACCATCCTGGGAGCCCTCTCTGCCTCAGTCATGGCATCCGTCCCCCAAAGACAATCACCACTGCCCTGCCTACCGAGACCTCTACACAGCCAAACTACTACTTGGCATATTTTTATGAAAGGTTTTATATATCCCTAATTTCTATTTATCAACTTTGTTTTATATAAATGTTCTATTGATACATGATATATTTTTAATAAACTTCTTTGTGAGTGATTCTCAGCCTTTTGGCTAAGATCACGTGGAAGCTTTTTCACACGGTCTGACCCAAGCTCTCTCTCCTTTTCTCCTTTCCTATTACCCATAAGCGATCCCTCCTTTTCCCAACACCCCGTGGACTGATGCCGGGCCTTTCCCCCCAACACGGGTGAGGGAAGCTCTACCTAACGATCCAGCGCTCTCAAAGCTAACTTTTCTTTCTCCCCTTTTCTCTCTCTCCTTCTTTTAGCTTTCGTGTTTCCTCCTTTTTTTCTCCTTTGGAGTTTTAAGGTGAGGCTCCCATTCTTTTCTTCATCTTTCAACTCCCTTTCTTTCCCTTGTTTTTCCTCTATTTTTTCCTTCGGCTGCATGGAGCATGCCGCACCGCAAAGCGGATTGCGCGCTGCTCCTGCAGTTCGAAGTTCCAACTCCTGTTGAAGATGTTTTTGTTCTCTTGCGGGAGAGGGGGGTGGTCAGCCGTGACCACTTGGCCGCGCTGCAGCCCCTCCCTCCCAAGCAGTTCGATGTAGTTTTCAAGTCTCCGGACTTTTTGCGTAGCTTTGGCCCCAAGCTGGGAGACATTCCTCGGTGCACCACCACCTACACCGGGGGAGTCTCCACAGTAACTCTACTGTACGTAGACATGGGGGTAGACGACAGGATCATGCGGCGCCGGATCTCCGAGTACGGTGAGGTTCTCGCTGGTAGGTTTTGTACCTACCAGGGTGAGCCCACCGTCTACAATGGCACCCAGCAGTATAAAGTCCGTATCAGATCAAACATTCCTTTGGTTCTCCGCATGGGGTCGCGGAACGCTTGGGTGTCCTACCTTGGACAGAAGCAGACCTGCACCCGATGTGGGGCAGAGGGGCACGTGGCCAAGGATTGCTCCTTGGTCACGTGTTTCAAATGTCTGCAGGTGGGGCACTCTGTCAGGGTGTGTCCCAACAGCATCAAGTGCACGTGTGTCCCAACAGTGTCCCAACAGCGTAACTGTGGCAGGAGAAGAAGTCTGGAGATGTCAGTGGTCTGGGAGTGAAATATGTCCAGAAGAAGTGCGACAGGTTTTTGGCCAGGAGTGGCCATGACTCTGTTTTTGTCATTTTTTAATGATCATAATGTTTGCATGTCTGTATCTTTTATAGTGACTTTTAATGTTTAAGATGTTATAAGATGTTTAAGATATTTTAAGATATTTCAAGATGTTTTATAGTGACTTGTAATCTTTAAGATGCTTGAAAAACTAGCCTCAGCTGATTGCTTCTAGGGCCTGATGGCTAAGATCTTCTTGGTCACCCCCTCTCCTTTCTACCGTGAAGCAACCGACATGCCGACATGCGATCGCCTTTTCTCCCAACACCCTGTGGATGCATGCTGAGCTTAGGCTCTAACACAGGTTTCAATGGCATCCATCAGTATAAGATGCAGGTTACATCTAACAAGGCAGGCTAGGATACCACATGGACAAGCCAAAATGTTGAAGACACAATTACTAAATGATCAAAACTCAGAGCATTACATCAATTGACATTCATGAGTCAAGTCACATTTCCTGGGTTCATATAGGAAGAGAGATGTCAATTTGATGAGGACAGGAGCGAAGGTCAGTCAAAGAGGCCATTAAGAATTATAGATGGGACAAAGAAGGCCTTCTTTCAACAATACATCAGCCAAAAGAAAAAAAACTTGGCAGGAAAAGAAAACAATATAATACTGAACTTAAATATTGGCAAGAAAAAAGTATGAGAGGAAAGTCTTACAGCAGTCTACAATTTCTGTAGGAGGAATGATATTGACCTTTGGGTAGATGATGTGATCATTAGACAAATGTTATCTGATCAAAGATGATTTGTACATGGCAGGGACAGCCTTAGGTTTATGGGCACATTGTGGGGACCTGGTTAAAGAATCATTGAAGTCTGGGTGCCTTGGGTCGGTAACAGACCTCCCCAAATAAGTGCATTGGTGTTTTTTTTGCCAGGAGCGCCTGCTTCCTGTTGCACTCAGATGGTCCCCCATGGAGGATTGTTCTTTACTTCTGTGGTGTGGTGTATGGGGAGTGCTGTATAGTTTGTGGTGAGTAGTGAGTGGAATGTGGTGTATGGTATGTATTGTACTGAGAACTCTAAACAGTGCCTACAGTGAAGCACCCTCCATCTGACCTGGACATTGACAACCTCTTCTC
Organism: Luidia sarsii; assembly: GCA_949987565.1. Classification (NCBI taxonomy): domain Eukaryota; kingdom Metazoa; phylum Echinodermata; class Asteroidea; order Paxillosida; family Luidiidae; genus Luidia; species Luidia sarsii. Next base: position 4,480,252 of record OX465104.1, on the reverse strand, counting down.
AGGAAGCATGGAGGGTGACCTGGCCATCTCTGGCAACAGTGGTCAAATCTACAGCCTCTGGTCAAGAGCACGGGCAGCTGCAAGGCGGTTGAAGGTCACCATCCTGGGAGCCCTCTCTGCCTCAGTCATGGCATCCATCCCCCAAAGACAATCACCACTGCCCTGCCTACCGAGACCTCTACACAGCCAAACTACTACTTGACATATTTTTATGAAAGGTTTTATATATCCCTAATTTCTATTTATCAACTTTGTTTTATATAAATGTTCTATTGATACATGATATATTTTTAATAAACTTCTTTGTGTGTGCTTCTCAGCCTTTTGGCTAAGATCACGTGGAAGCTTTTTCACACGGTCTGACCCAAGCTCTCTCTCCTTTTCTCCTTTCCTATTACCCAGAAGCGATCCCTCCTTTTTCCCAACACCCCGTGGCCACATGCCGGGTCTTTCCCCCCAACACGGGTGAGGGAAGCTCTTCCTGACCAACCAGCACTCTTTAAGCTAACTGTTCTTTCTTCCCTTTTCTCTCTCTCCTTCCTTTAACTTTCGTGTTTCCTCCTTTTTTCCTCCTTTGGAGTTTTCAGGTGAGGCTCCCATTCTTTTCTTCATCTTTCAACTCCCTTTCTTTCCCTTGTTTTTCCTCTATTTTTTCCTTCGGCTGCATGGAGCATGCCGTACCGCAAAGCGGATTGCGCGCTGCTCCTGCAGTTCGAAGTTCCAACTCCTGTTGATGATGTTTTTGTTCTCCTGCGCGAGAGGGGGGTGGTCAGCCGTGACCACTTGGCCGCGCTGCAGCCCCTCCCTCCCAAGCAGTTCGATGTAGTTTTCAAGTCTCCGGACTTTTTGCGTAGCTTTGGCCCCAAGCTGGGAGACATTCCTCGGTGCACCACCACCTACACCGGGGGAGTCTCCACAGTAACTCTACTGTACGTAGACATGGGGGTAGACGACAGGATCATGCGGCGCCGGATCTCCGAGTACGGTGAGGTTCTCGCTGGTAGGTTTTGTACCTACCAGGGTGAGCCCACCGTCTACAATGGCACCCGGCAGTATAAAGTCCGTATCAGATCAAACATTCCTTTGGTTCTCCGCATCGGGTCGCGGAACGCTTGGGTGTCCTACCTTGGACAGAAGCAGACCTGCACCCGATGTGGGGCAGAGGGGCACGTGGCCAAGGATTGCTCCTTGGTCACGTGTTTCAAATGTCTGCAGGTGGGGCACTCTGTCAGGGAGTGTCCCAACAGCGTCAAGTGCACGTGTGTCCCAACAGTGTCCCAACAGCGTAACTGTGGCAGGAGAAGAAGTCTGGAGATGTCAGTGGTCTGGGAGTGAAGGATGTCCAGAAGAAGTGCGACAGGTTTTTGGCCAGGAGTGGCCATGACTCTGTTTTTGTCATTTTTTAATGATCATAATGTTTGCATGTCTGTATCTTTTATAGTGACTTTTAATGTTTAAGATGTTATAAGATGTTTAAGATATTTTAAGATATTTCAAGATGTTTTATAGTGACTTGTAATCTTTAAGATGCTTGAAAAACTAGCCTCAGCTGATTGCTTCTAGGGCCTGATGGCTAAGATCTTCTTGGTCACCCCCTCTCCTTTCTACCGTGAAGCAACCGACATGCCGACATGCGATCGCCTTTTCTCCCAACACCCTGTGGATGCATGCTGAGCTTAGGCTCTAACACAGGTTTCAATGGCATCCATCAGTATAAGATGCAGGTTACATCTAACAAGGCAGGCTAGGATACCACATGGACAAGCCAAAATGTTGAAGACACAATTACTAAATGATCAAAACTCAGAGCATTACATCAATTGACATTCATGAGTCAAGTCACATTTCCTGGGTTCATATAGGAAGAGAGATGTCAATTTGATGAGGACAGGAGCGAAGGTCAGTCAAAGAGGCCATTAAGAATTATAGATGGGACAAAGAAGGCCTTCTTTCAACAATACATCAGCCAAAAGAAAAAAACTTGGCAGGAAAAGAAAACAATAATTATAATACTGAACTTAAATATTGGCAAGAAAAAGGTATGAGAGGAAAGTCTTACAACAGTCTACAATTTCTGTAGGAGGAATGATATTAACCTTTGGGTAGATGATGTGATCATTAGACAAAGGTTATCTGATCAAAGATGATTTGTACATGGCAGGGACAGCCTTAGGGTTATGGGCACATTGTGGGGACCTGGTCAAAGAATCAGTGAAGTCTGGGTGCCTTGGGTCGGTAACAGACCTCCCCAAATAAGTGCGTTGGGGTTTTTTTTGCCAGGAGCGCCTGCTTCCTGTTGCAATCAGATGGTCCCCCATGGAGGATTGTTCTTTACTTCTGTGGTGTGGTGTATGGGGAGTGCTGTATGGTTTGTGGTGAGTAGTGAGTGGAATGTGGTGTATGGTATGTATTGTACTGAGAACTCTAAACAGTGCCTACAGTGAAGCACCCTCCATCTGACCTGGACATTGACAACCTCTTCTCAGGAAGCATGGAGGGTGACCTGGCCATCTCTGGCAACAGTGGTCAAATCTCCACCCTCTGGTCAAGAGCACTGGCAGCTGCAAGGCGGTTGAAGGTCACCATCCTGGGAGCCCTCTCTGCCTCAGTCATGGCATCCATGCCCCAAAGACAATCACCACTGCCCTGCCTACCGAGACCTCTACACAGCCAAACTACTACTTGACATATTTTTATGAAAGGTTTTATACATCCCTAATTTCTATTTATCAACTTTGTTTTATATAAATGTTCTATTGATACATGATATATTTTTAATAAACTTCTTTGTGAGTGCTTCTCAGCCTTTTGGCTAAGATCACGTGGAAGCTTTTTCACACGGTCTGACCCAAGCTCTCTTTCCTTTTCTCCTTTCCTATTACCCAGAAGCGATCCCTCCTTTTCCCAACACCCCATGGACTGATGCCGGGCCTTTCCCCCCAACACGGGTGAGGGAAGCTCTACCTAACGATCCAGCGCTCTCAAAGCTAACTTTTCTTTCTTCCCTTTTCTCTCTCTCCTTCCTTTAACTTTCGTGTTTCCTCCTTTTTTTTCTCCTTTGGAGTTTTCAGGTGAGGCTCCTATTCTTTTCTTCATCTTTCAACTCCCTTTCTTTCCCTTGTTTTTCCTCTATTTTTTCCTTCGGCTGCATGGAGCATGCCGTACCGCAAAGCGGATTGCGCGCTGCTCCTGCAGTTCGAAGTTCCAACTCCTGTTGATGATGTTTTTGTTCTCCTGCGCGAGAGGGGGGTGGTCAGCCGTGACCACTTGGCCGCACTGCAGCCCCTCCCTCCCAAGCAGTTCGATGTAGTTTTCAAGTCTCCGGACTTTTTGCGTAGCTTTGGCCCCAAGCTGGGAGACATTCCTCGGTGCACCACCACCTACACCGGGGGAGTCTCCACAGTAACTCTACTGTACGTAGACATGGGGGTAGACGACAGGATCATGCGGCGCCGGATCTCCGAGTACGGTGAGGTTCTCGCTGGTAGGTTTTGTACCTACCAGGGTGAGCCCACCGTCTACAATGGCACCCAGCAGTATAAAGTCCGTATCAGATCAAACATTCCTTTGGTTCTCCGCATGGGGTCGCGGAACGCTTGGGTGTCCTACCTTGGACAGAAGCAGACCTGCACCCGATGTGGGGCAGAGGGGCACGTGGCCAAGGATTGCTCCTTGGTCACGTGTTTCAAATGTCTGCAGGTGGGGCACTCTGTCAGGGTGTGTCCCAACAGCGTCAAGTGCACGTGTGTCCCAACAGTGTCCCAACAGCGTAACTGTGGCAGGAGAAGAAGTCTGGAGATGTCAGTGGTCTGGGAGTGAAGGATGTCCAGAAGAAGTGCGACAGGTTTTTGGCCAGGAGTGGCCATGACTCTGTTTTTGTCATTTTTTAATGATCATAATGTTTGCATGTCTGTATCTTTTATAGTGACTTTTAATGTTTAAGATGTTATCAGATGTTTAAGATATTTTAAGATATTTCAAGATGTTTTATAGTGACTTGTATTCTTTAAGATGCTTGAAAAACTAGCCTCAGCTGATTGCTTCTAGGGCCTGATGGCTAAGATCTTTCCTCTTAGCCGCTTCTCCACCTGCCCTTCCCTTGTCTCTTCCGATAAGCGATCGCTTTTTTCTTTCTCCCAACACCCTGTGGATGCATGCTGAGCTTAGGCTCTAACACAGGTTTCAATGGCATCCATCAGTATAAGATGCAGGTTACATCTAACAAGGCAGGCTAGGAAACTACATGGACAAGCCAAAATGTTGAAGACACAATTACTAAATGATCAAAAACTCAGAGCATTACATCAATTGACATTCATGAGTCAAGTCACATTTCCTGGCTTCATATAGGAAGAGAGATGTCAATTTGATGAGGACAGGAATGAAGGTCAGTCAAAGAGGCCATTAAGAATTATAGATGGGACAAAGAGGGCCTTCTTTCAACAATACATCAGCCAAAAGAAAAAAAACTTGGCAGGAAAAGAAAACAACATGTGTAAAACTGAACTTAAATATTGGCAAGAAAAAAGTATGAGAGGAAAGTCTTACAACAGTCTACAATTTCTGTAGGAGGAATGATATTGACCTTTGGGTAGATGATGTGATCATTAGACAAAGGTTATCTGATCAAAGAGGATTTGTACCTGGCAGGGACAGCCTTAGGTTTATGGGCACATTGTGGGGACCTGGTCAAAGAATCAGCGAAGTCTGGGTGCCTTGGGTTGGTAACAGACCTCCCCAAATAAGTGCGTTGGTTTTTTTTTTGCCAGGAGCGCCTGCTTCCTGTTGCAATCGGATGGTCCCCCATGGAGGATTGTTCTTTACTTCTGTGGTGTGGTGTATGGGGAGTGCTGTATAGTTTGTGGTGAGTAGTGAGTGGAATGTGGTGTATGGTATCTATTGTACTGAGAACTCTAAACAGTGCCTACAGTGAAGCACCCTCCATCTGACCTGGACATTGACAACCTCTTCTCAGGAAGCATGGAGGGTGACCTGGCCATCTCTGGCAACAGTGGTCAAATCTCCACCCTCTGGTCAAGAGCACGGGCAGCTGCAAGGCGGTTGAAGGTCACCATCCTGGGAGCCCTCTCTGCCTCAGTCATGGCATCCATCCCCCAAAGACAATCACCACTGCCCTGCCTACCGAGACCTCTACACAGCCAAACTACTACTTGACATATTTTTATGAAAGGTTTTATACATCCCTAATTTCTATTTATCAACTTTGTTTTATATAAATGTTCTATTGATACATGATATATTTTTAATAAACTTCTTTGTGTGTGCTTCTCAGCCTTTTGGCTAAGATCACGTGGAAGCTTTTTCACACGGTCTGTCCCAAGCTCTCTCTCCTTTTCTCCTTTCCTATTACCCAGAAGCGATCCCTCTCTTTCCCAACACCCCGTGGACTGATGCCGGGCCTTTCCCCCCAACACGGGTGATGGAAGCTCTTCCTAACGATCCAGCGCTCTCAAAGCTAACCTTTCTTTCTTCCCTTTTCTCTCTCTCCTTCTTTTAGCTTTCGTGTTTCCTCCTTTTTTTTCTCCTTTGGAGTTTTCAGGTGAGGCTCCCATTCTTTTCTTCATCTTTCAACTTCCTTTCTTTCCCTTGTTTTTCCTCTATTTTTTCCTTCGGCTGCATGGAGCATGCCGCACCGCAAAGCGGATTGCGCGCTGCTCCTGCAGTTCGAAGTTCCAACTCCTGTTGAAGATGTTTTTGTTCTCTTGCGGGAGAGGGGGGTGGTCAGCCACTTGGCCGCGCTGCAGCCCCTCCCTCCCAAGCAGTTCGATGTAGTTTTCAAGTCTCCGGACTTTTTGCGTAGCTTTAGCCCCAAGCTGGGAGACATTCCTCGGTGCACCACCACCTACACCGGGGGAGTCTCCACAGTAACTCTACTGTACGTAGACATGGGGGTAGATGACAGGATCATGCGGCGCCGGATCTCTGAGTACGGTGAGGTTCTTGCTGGTAGGTTTTGTACCTACCAGGGTGAGCCCACCGTCTACAATGGCACCCGGCAGTATAAAGTCCGCATCAGATCAAACATTCCTTCGGTTCTCCGCATCGGGTCGCGGAACGCTTGGGTGTCCTACCTTGGACAGAAGCAGACCTGCACCTGATGTGGGGCAGAGGGGCACGTGGCCAGTGCACGTGTGTCCCAACAGTGTCCCAACAGCGTAACTGTGGCAGGAGAAGAAGTCTGGAGATGTCAGTGGTCTGGGAGTGAAGGATGTCCAGAAGAAGTGCGACAGGTTTTTGGCCAGGAGTGGCCATGACTCTGTTTTTGTCATTTTTTAATGATCATAATGTTTGCATGTCTGTATCTTTTATAGTGACTTTTAATGTTTAAGATGTTATCAGATGTTTAAGATATTTTAAGATATTTCAAGATGTTTTATAGTGACTTGTAATCTTTAAGATGCTTGAAAAACTAGCCTCAGCTGATTGCTTCTAGGGCCTGATGGCTAAGATCTTTTCATATAGCCGCTTCTCCACCTGCCCTTCCCTTGTCTCTTCCGATAAGCGATCACCTTTTTCTTTCTCCCAACACCCTGTGGATGCATGCTGAGCTTAGGCTCTAACACAGGTGAGGGAGTAACCTTTGTTCTCGCTTAATTGCTGTTTCTTTCTTCTTTTCTTTTTTTTGTGCTAAAGAAACGCTTTTTACTTTCGTTCCTTATTTCCATGGCCCCAGGGGAGTCCGCTCTTTCCTTTTTCTTTTTTTCTTTTTCCTCCGCTGCTGCAGGAGACATGCCCAGTCGAAAGTCGCACTGTGCGCTGCTCCTGCAGTATGAGCACGTCACTTTACCTGAAAAGGTTTTCAGTCATCTTCGGGAGAGGGGGGTTGTGACGTGCGACCATTTGGCCGTGCTCCAGCCTCTTCCCCCGAAGAAGTTTGATGTTGTGTTGAAATCGCCGGAACTCCCTGGCATGGAGGAACAGTCCCCTGCGGGCGCGTCTGAGGCAGCGGCCCCGATGATTGGCTCTGATGAGCTGGTCAGAGGGGAAGCGGCCGAGGGCTCGCCTCGTGGGGGTGGGAACTCCCAGGAGGAGCCGAGGGACATACAGGCGGAGGCCAGGAGGTTTGTGGACACGGTGCCTCTGCCCGGGGGTGGTGGCCCTGCCATCGCCTGCCCGGCGAAGGGCTGAAGCAGAGTTTGCCATCTGGGTGAACTTGAAGATGCACATCGGCTCGGATCACAAGGGGCCGGTGCCTGTTCAGGTCGCCTGCCCTTTCTGCACTGCAAAGCCCGAGGCCTGGCTGTGGAGAAAACATCTCTCTATCCATCTGCTGCGGGAGTCATGCCCCTGCGTGTTGGACAGCCAGCAAGACAGAGTGGGTCATTCTTCTGGTTGCAAGAGGAAATATCGAAATAAGGAGAAGAAGCTGATTGTGTTTTGTTGATTTGGAGAAAGCATTTGATAAAGAGTATGAGGAAAGTGATGGAGGGGACGATGAGGAAGAGCAGTATAGCAGAGGCATTGTTTAGAGCATTGATGAGTTTGTACTGTATGTAGTTAGAGTTGGGTCTGAGTTGTCTGAGAAGTGGATGTGCACCAAGGTTCTGTGTTGTTGTCGATGATATTTGCAATTGAGATTGGAGTTGTGCATGGTTGTATTTCCACTTACATGTACACCAGGGGAGTCACCATCGGGTATTAGGTCCTCGGTCCGGCGTTCCGCCTCACCCTGGGGGCGGTTCTCTTTGCCGAGGGGCTCGCTCCTAAAAACCCCCGTTCCCTTTTCGTCTGGTACGTGATCGCAACGGTGAAGTGGAAAATCTGGAGTACACGCTGTCAGGCACTCTATGAGCGCCAACACCTTGACAGGGAGTCTGTTCTGCGCATCTGTAGGACCTTCATCTAAGGGCCTTCATCTTAAGGTGGACCTACAGCGCCTTTCTTGCCACATGGGATGTGGGAGGCGGTCTCTTCAGTATTTACAAAGTGAGGGAGTACCTTTTGTTCTCGCTTAATTGCTGTTTCGTCCTTTTTTTTTATTCGCAAAAAAAAAAAGCTTTTTACTTTCGTTCCTTATTTCCACGGCCCCAGGGGAGGCCGCTCATTCCTTTACTTTTTTCTTATCCTCCGCTGCTGCAGGAGACATGCCCAGTCGAAAGACCGACTGTGCGCTGCTCCTGCAGTATGAGGAAGTTACTTCGCCTGAAAAGATTTTCGGTCATCTTCGGGAGAAGGGGGGTTGTGACGCGCAACCATTTGGCCGCGCTCCAGCCTCTTCCCCCAAAGAAATTTGATGTAGTATTTAAGTCGACCGGATCTCCTCTGGCGATTTAGCCCCAAGCTTAAGGACATCAATGGGTGTACATCCATGGTCACTATTTTGTACGTTGACCTTGGGGTAGATGACAAGATTGTCCGCAGGCGGTTGTCGGAGTACGGGGAGGTGATTGTTGGTAGGTATTGTACCTACCAGGGTGAGCCGACCGTCTTTAACGGCACCCGCCAGTACCGCATGCAGATTAAGTCTAACATTCCTTGGGTCCTCCGTATCGGGAGTAGGAACGCCTGGGTGTCTTACTCGGGACAAAAGCGGACCTGCGCCCGGTGCGGGGCTGAGGGGCATGTGGCCAAGGATTGCTCCTTGGTCACGTGTTTCAAGTGTTTGCAGGTGGGGCATTCCATCAGGGATTGGCCCAACTCTCGGTTGTGCCCCAACTCCTTCGCCAACAGGGCGTCCCCCTCCAAGGCTTGGGCCTCTACAAGCGTCACTGACGATGATGAGGCCCCTGCACCCCCGCCTGCTGAGGAAAACAAGTCGTCTTTGGTCTCTCAGTCTTCTGTCCCTTCTGTCCCTTCTGTTTCTCCATCTGTTTCTCCTTCCACTTCTTCCACTCTTCAGTGGCCCATCTCTCTCCTGAATGTGGACTATAAGATCTTGTCCAAAGTTCTCTGCACCCGTCTGTGCGCCGTCCTGCCCTTCCTTGTGAGTCCCTTTTAGACTTGTGGCGTCGTGGGTCGCTCAATCCACAACAATGCTTGTCACTTCTCGGCCTTTTGGCTAAGATCTTTTCTCTTAGCCGCTTCTCCACCTGCCCTTCCCTTGTCTCTTCCGATAAGCGATCGCCTTTTTCTTTCACCCTGTGGATGCATGCTGAGCTTAGGCTCTAACACAGGTGAGGGAGTAACCTTTGTTCTCGCTTAATTGCTGTTTCTTTCTTCCTTTCGTTTTTCGCAAAAAAGCGCTTTTTACTTTCGTTCCTTATCTCCACGGCCCCAGGGGAGGCCTCTCTTTCCTTTACCTTTTTTTTCCCTCCGCTGCTGCAGGAAGCATGCCCAGTTGAAAGTCCGACTGTGCGCTGCTCCTGCAGTATGAGGACGTTACTTTACCTGAAAAGGTTTTTAGTCAGCTTCGGGAGAGGGGGGTTGTGACGCGCGACCATTTGGCCGCGCTCCAGCCTCTTCCCCCGAAGAAGTTTGACGTTGTGTTTAAGTCGCCGGAACTCCTCCTTCTTCACCTACCTTCCCCTAGTCTCATCCGATAAGCGATCGCCTTTTTTCTTCCAACACCCTGTGGATGCATGCTGAGCTTAGGCTCTAACACAGGTGAGGGAGTAACCTTTGTTCTCGCTTAATTGCCGTTTCTTTCTTCTTTTCGTTTTTCGCAAAAAAGCGCTTTTTACTTTCGTTCCTTATTTCCACGGCCCCAGGGGAGGCCGCTCTTTCCTTTACTTTTCTTTCCTCCGCTGCTGCAGGAAGCATGCCGGGTCGTAAGTCCGACTGTGCGCTGCTCCTGCAGTATGAGGTAGTTACTTCACCTGAGAAGGTTTTTAGTGAGCTTCGGGAGAGGGGTGTTGTGACGCGCGACCATTTGGCCGCGCTCCAACCTCTTCCCCCGAAGAAGTTTGACGTTGTGTTCAAGTCGCCGGAACTCCTCCGGCGTTTTGGCCCCAAGCTTGGAGATATTCATGGGTGTACATCCAATTACACCGGTGGTGTCTCCATGGTCACTATTTTGTATGTTGACCTTGGGGTAGACGACAAGATTGTTCGTAGGCGATTGTCGGAGTACGGGGAGGTGATCGTTGGTAGGTATTGTACCTACCAGGGTGAGCCGACTGTCTTTAACGGCACCCGCCAGTACCGTATGCGTATCAAATCTAACATACCTTCTGTCCTCCGTATCGGGAGTAGGAACGCCTGGGTATCTTACCCTGGTCAAAAGCGGACCTGCGCCCGGTGCGGGGCCGAGGGGCACGTGGCAAAAGGATTGCTCCTTGGTCACGTGTTTTAAGTGCTTACAGGTGGGGCATTCCATTAGGGATTTCCCCAACGATTTCCCCAAAGTGCACGTCCTGCGGGGAGACGGGGCACAACTTTCGGTTGTGCCCCAACTCCTTCGCCAACAGGGCGTCCCCATCCAAGGCTTGGGCCTCAACCAGCGTCCCTGACGATGACGAGGCCCCTGCACCCCCGCCTGCGGAGGGGAACGTCGAGTCACCGTCTGTCTCTAAGTCTTCTGTCCCTGTTCCTGTTTCATCTGTTCCTCCTTCTACTTCTTCCTCTCCGCAGTCCCCCGAGCCTTCAGCTTCATCGCCTCCTTCCCCGCCTCAGTCTTCTCCTGCCCCGTCCGGGGGGGACGCCTGCGGACCCCCTGCAGACACCAGTGCCCCCTACTCCCCTCCCGATTAAGAGTTGTAGTCGGTGTGGTGAGGCCTCGGGGCCTTACCCCGCTGACTCCTCTTGTCGGGAGTGTGGGGCGCGCCTCGGCGGGGATTTCTCCGTCGTGGAGTGTGTCTCCTGCAGGGGCACCAACGGCCCGGCGCAGCTCGTCTGTGCCACCGAGGCGTGTGTCGCTTCGATCACGGGGGCCCGTTCCGGGGTGGCTGGACGGCGGAGGCGGCGCTCTAAGCGCCGTCAGCGTTCGCCGGACACTTCCCCGGAGGCTGGCACCAAGGTGGCGAGGGCCGGAGGGGGGCGGGATGGCCCGTCCTCTGACGAGTCCTCAAGCCATGAAATGGAGGCCCAGGCTGGCCCCCCTGCGCCCGTCCCTGGCGAGGAGGAACCATCCCCTGCGGGCGCTTCTGAGGTGGCGGCCCCGAAGATCGACTCTAACGAGTCGGTCAGAGGGGTAGCGGCCGAGGGCGTGCCTCGTGGGGGTGGGGACTCCCAGGAGAGGCCGAGGGACGTACAGGCGGAGGCCAGGAGGTTCGTGGACGCGGTGCCTCTCCCCGGGGGTGGCGGCCCCACCATCGCCTGCCCGGCGAAGGGCTGTGGCCGAGAGTTCGCCATCTGGGTTCACCTCAAGCTGCACATCGGCTCGGACCACGAGGGGCCGGTACCTGTTCAGGTCGCCTGCCCCTTCTGCTCTGCAAAGCCAGAGGCCTGGATGTGGAGGAAACATCTTGGCAGCCACCACCCCCTTCAAGTCCTGAAGAAACCTGCCAGTTTCTTCACTGACTCCTTTTCTGTCCTTTAATCCCCCCTTCTTTTTTTGCTCCGTCATAGTCTCTTTCCTCTCCTTTACCTTCAATATGATTTCTTTTCTTTCACTCAATGTTAACGGCATGTGTGACCCTGCGAAGCGTCGCGCTGTCTTTGACATCTGTTCATCCTTTGATGTTTCTTTCCTCCAGGAGTGCCACATCTCGTCGGAGAAGGATGTTCGGTCCTGGAAGGCTGAGTGGAAGAGTCACCTTCACGCCAGCCTAGGCAGCCCTGCATCCTGTGGCACCATCCTCCTCACCTCTTCTCGTTCTAACCTTTCCCTTTCAGATCTCTCTTCCGACAGCAGTGGTCGTGTCGTCTCCGGAGTCCTCGAGACCTCGGGGACGAAGCTGAGGCTGATCAACATCTACGCCCCGAACGACCCTGATGGCAAAACCTCTTTTTTCTCTGACCTGTCTTCTTTTTTCTCAGGAAACCTGCCTGTCTTGCTGGGTGGCGACTTCAACTGCGTGTTGGACAGCCAGCAAGACAGAGTGGGTCATTCTATCTCCCTGATTTTAACTTCCTTGTCAAACACGAAGTAAACCTACATAATATTTAATCTTATTCAACCTTCAGTCAAGAAGTACAAAAAAGTTGCTGGTCCTGATCAGTGAATGCAAACAAGGCCAGCGACATCTCACGGAGGAACAACACCGGCGATTTGGCCCCAAGCTTGGGGACATCAATGGGTGTACATCCAATTACACCGGTGGTGTCTCCATGGTCGCTATTTTGTATGTAGACCTTGGGGTAGATGACAAGATTCTCCGCAGGCGGTTGTCGGAGTACGGGGAGGTGATCGTTGGTAGGTATTGTACATGTACCTACCAGGGTGAGCCGACCGTCTTTAACGGCACCCGCCAGTACCGTATGCGGATTAAATCGAACATTCCTTCGGTCCTCCGTATCGGGAGTAGGAACGCCTGGGTGTCTTACCCGGGACAAAAGCGGACCTGCGCCCGGTGCGGGGCTGAGGGGCACGTGGCCAAGGATTGCTCCTTGGTCACGTGTTTCAAGTGTTTGCAGGTGGGGCATTCCATCAGTGCCTGCTACTGGCTGCATTATGAGGGCAGAGGTCAATGTATTGTTGTGTGTGGTCACTGAGGCATGTGGCATCAGGGATTGCCCCAATGTTTCCAAGTGCACGTCCTGCGGGGAGACGGGGTACAACTTTCGGTTGTGCCCCAACTCCTTTGCCAACAGGGCATCCCCCTCCAAGGCTTGGGCCTCTACTAGCGTCTCCGACGATGATGAGGCCCCTGCACCCCCGCCTGCGGAGGAAAACATCAAGTCATCTTGTGTCTCTCAGTCTTCTGTCCCTTCTGTTTCTCCTTCCACTTCTTCCACTCCGCAGTCCCCCAAGCCTTCGACTTCATCGCGTCCTTCCCCGCCTCAGTCTTCTCCTGCCCCGTCTAGGGGGGGACGCCTGTGGAACCCCTGCAGACACCCGTGCCCCCTACTCCCCTCCCGATTAAGAGTTGCAGTCGGTGTGGTGAGGTTGGAAACCCCGCTGCGTCTGTGTGAGCTGACATCAGCTCTGCACAGTATGCGTAGGGGCAAGACGCCGGGGGGCGACGGGCGCCCCAAGGAGTTTTACTCCACCTTCTGGGACCTCCTGGGCCCAGACCTTCTTGAGGTCTTTGCGGCCGCTTTCGAGCTGCGGGCCCTTCCGGCTTCTCAGAGGTGTGGCATCGTCACCCTCTTGAATAAGTCGGGGGACCTGCTCCTCCCCAAGAACAAGCGGCCCATCTCTCTCCTGAACGTGGACTATAAGATCTTGTCCAAAGTTCTCTGCACCCGTCTGGGCGCCGTCCTGCCCTTCCTTGTGAGTCCCTTTCAGACGTGCGGAGTCGTGGGTCGCTCCATCCACGACAACGCTTGTCTGCTGAGGGACTTGGCTTCTTATGTTCAAGACCGTTCCCTTAACTCTCTTTTCATTTCTTTGGACCAGGAGAAAGCGTTCGACCGTGTCGACTGGTCCTTCCTCCTGGCGACTTTCCAGCGGTTGGGGTTTGGGCCGGGCTTTGTCCGTTGGCTGGGCATCCTCTGCGAGAATATCTCGTGTTGGACAGCCAGCAAGACAGAGCGGGTCATTCTTCTGTGTCGTGCGACGGCGGCCAACAAGACCTGGCCCAGTTTACACGAGATTTCGACCTGTTGGACGGCTGGAGGCAGCTCCATCCTGGAGAGCGTTCCTTCACTTGGAGGAATGCCTCAAACTCCATCCACAGCCGCCTCGACAGGTTCTATCTGTCTTCTGCTTGCCTTCCCGAGGGAGTAACCTTTGTTCTCGCTTAATTGCTGTTTCTTTCTTCTTTTCGTTTTTCGCAAAAAAGCGCTTTTTACATCGGGTCGCGGAACGCTTGGGTGTCCTACCTTGGAAAGAAGCAGACCTGCGCCCAGTGCGGAGCAGAGGGGCACGTGGCCAAGGATTGCTCCTTGGTCACGTGTTTCAAATGTCTGCAGGTGGGGCACTCTGTCAGGGAGTGTCCCAACAGCGTCAAGTGCACGTGTGTCCCAACAGTGTCCCAACAGCGTAACTGTGGCAGGAGAAGAAGTCTGGAGATGTCAGTGGTCTGGGAGTGAAGGATGTCCAGAAGAAGTGCGACAGGTTTTTGGCCAGGAGCGGCCATGACTCTGTTTTTGTCATTTTTTTAATGATCATAATGTTTGCATGTCTGTATCTTTTATAGTGACTTTTAATGTTTAAGATGTTATCAGATGTTTAAGATATTTTAAGATATTTCAAGATGTTTTATAGTGACTTGTAATCTTTAAGATGCTTGAAAAACTAGCCTCAGCTGATTGCTTCTAGGGCCTGATGGCTAAGATCTTTTCTCTTAGCCGCTTCTCCACCTGCCCTTCCCTTGTCTTTTCCGATAAGCGATCGCCTTTTTCTTTCTCCCAACACCCTGTGGATGCATGCTGAGCTTAGGCTCTAACACAGGTGAGGGAGTAACCTTTGTTCTCGCTTAATTGCCGTTTCTTTCTTCCTTTCGTTTTTCGCAAAAAAACGCTTTTTACTTTCGTTCTACACGGCCCCAGGGGAGCCCGCTCTTTCCTTTACTTTTCTTTCCTCCGCTGCTGCAGGAAGCATGCCGGGTCGTAAGTCCGACTGTGCGCTGCTCCTGCAGTATGAGGTAGTTACATGTACTTCACCTGAGAAGGTTTTTAGTCAGCTTCGGGAGAGGGGGGTTGTGACGCGCGACCATTTGGCCGCGCTCCAACCTCTTCCCCCGAAGAAGTTTGACGTTGTGTTCAAGTCGCCGGAACTCCTCTGGCGATTTGGCCCCAAGCTTGGAGATATTCATGGGTGTACATCCAATTACACCGGTGGTGTCTCCATGGTCACTTTTTTGTATGTTGACCTTGGGGTAGACGACAAGATTGTTCGTAGGCGGTTGTCGGAGTACGGGGAGGTGATCGTTGGTAGGTATTGTACCTACCAGGGTGAGCCGACTGTCTTTAACGGCACCCGCCAGTACCATATGCGGATTCAATCTAACATACCTTCTGTCCTCCGCATCGGGAATAGGAACGCCTGGGTATCTTACCCAGGTCAAAAGCGGACCTGCGCCCGGTGCTGGGCCGAGGGGCACGTGGCCAAGGATTGCTCCTTGGTCACGTGTTTTAAGTGCCTACAGGTGGGGCATTCCATTAGGGATTGCACCAATGTTTCGAAATGCACGTCCTGCGGGGAGACGGGGCACAACTTTCGGTTGTGCCCCAACTCCTTCGCCAACAGGGCGTCCCCCTCCAAGGCTTGGGCCTCTACCAGCGTCTCTGACGATGATGAGGCCCCTGCAGAGGAAAACTTCAAGTCGCCGTCGGTCTCTATGTCTTCTGTCCTTTCTGTTCCTGTTTCATCTGTTTCTCCTTCCACTTCCACTCCGCAGTGAAAATTGAGGTATAGGCAGATATAGATGAAGGAGGGAATTTATAACTTGAGTTCTATCTGTAGTTTAGTTTAGTGGTGGTCATTAATACAGTTCTCCTTTCTTTCCTTTATTACGTTGCCCCCGTTTATCCCCTTCCCCCCTCACCCGAAAAGAGAGTCAACTCTGAACTTTTCATCGTTGGTAGGTACTGTATTACACCTACAAAAGTGAGCCGACCGTCTTCAATGGCACCTGCCAGTACAGAATGCGGATTAAATCAGGTCCAGGAATGCCTGGGTGTCCTACTCAGGACAGAAGCGTAGCAGAGATGAGGAATGCATAAGGGGTTATGTAGATAAGAAAATGAAGAAATTGAGGTATAGGCAAAACAGATGAAGGAAGACAATTCTATCTTTGGTTTTAATTATTTTCCCCGAAGGGAAGTGGGCCGAACCCTGGCAATAGTGCTAAACCAGGCCAACCCGTGGTCAGGAAAGAGCAAGCTCTTTTACCATGACCAAGTTACAAAAATCAGATTAAAATCATGGCTACTCAATGAGCAGCGTTTCAGATTTTATTCTGAAAAGAACAGCGACAGGCAAAGACGCCGAGGTGCACGGCTTCGCGGTTGGGGTCCTTGGATCCTGGCTGCCCAACAACGAGCGTGTGCTCCGGCGCCTTGGCATCTCCAAGCGATACCGAACCTTGATGCGACGCCTTTGCTGCATTGATGCCATCAAAGGATCCCGTGATATATATATCGAACACGTCAGTGGCCACCGCCAATACTCGGTCGCAGCCTGAACTCTCGGTCACCGCCAATACATGGCCACACCCTGAACTCTCCGACAGTCTGAACTCTTGCCCTCTCTATTCCCATTTTTGCTTGCCCACTTTCGGACATTTTTACTCTGACTTTTGTTCTGTTTCCCTCTTTGTGGCAATTTCAGACTAATTATTTTATCTATAGATTTTCCTCTATTTATATTGTGGAGCATATTTATTCTTGATCTGTTTATCCCTTGTATCTTGAACCATATTTTGTAATAAACACTTCTTTTCAGAAAAAGAACAGATCACACATGTTCTTTTCCATCAGGCCGAGAAGCGATACTGCAGTATGAGGAAGTTACTTTGCCTGAAAAGGTTTTTGGTCATCTTCGGGAGAGGGGGGTTGTGACGCGCGACCATTTGGCAGATATAGACGAAGGAGTGAATTTATAACTATCTTTAGTTTTGATTATTTTTCCCTAAGGGAAGTGGGCCGAACCCTGGCAATAGTGCTAAACCCGTGGTCAGGAAAGAGCAAGCTCTTTTGAAGATCTATGCATTTTACTGGATTTGAAAGAAATCTAAAGCAACATGGCAGATCAATGGGCAAGTGCTCAGTATGCAATGTACCTGCCACTGGCTGCATTATAAGGGCAGGGGTCAATATATTATTGTGTGTAGTCACTGAGGCATGAGGTCACTGTGGTGTGTGGTGTATGAGGAGTGGTGAGTGGTTTGTGGTGAGTGGAATGTGGTGTATGGTTTGTATTGTAGTGAATACAAATACTATGTAAATACCCCAACAGACTGTCAGTATCTGCCATCCAATCACATTCTATCTTAACCTTTATCCACCTCATCATCATAGAGCCCAATCAATGGGTCCAGACACAGCTCAAGTAACAACCCATCAAGAAAGGTAAAGAAAGTAAAGAAGAAACTTTGACATTTCCCAGATGTCAACCATTTTGATACCATAATGAAGTCAGCACAGATCACATGACATAATCTTCAAGGTCCAATTAAGAAACTGTAAGTCTGGATGTACACAGATGGACTGAAGAATGCCTGTGGAGTGCAACATGGAGAAGTGCACGCTTGCAAAATAATTCTGGAAAAAATGACATTATTATAACAAAAAATTATTCAGAAATCATAGTGCAATCTTTCTAACAAGGTGATCAAGGTGATCAAAGGGGTAATGCTGTAAAACAAGGGAGAGTATCCCCCCCTAAGAAAGAGGACTATCTTTAAGTGAAAAGTTCCACCATGCCAGTGCCCAAACCGCAGTATGGGGATACGTCTGTCCCGTCAACGGGGTAACTAATGACTTAGGCCTTAACCCCATTGACATCGGTAATGTCTCGATCTTTTCTGGGGACAGACGCCTCTAACCCTACATGTCCCTACGTAATAATATTTACCAATCAAGTTATCAACTAAAATACCTGACATGGTGACAAAATAAAACATCAAAAAAACAAATCCAAACGAAGTCACTTTTACAACAGCTGATCTAAAAAATTAAGTTTTAAGTTTGCATTTGAAGGAGTGAAGTCTATTCATTTGGAATGTGTAATGCCAAAGAAGTTTAAATACTCTACTTTATGTAGACATGGGGGTAGACGACAGGATCGTGCGGTGCCGGATCTCAGAGTACGGGGAGGTTCTCGCTGGTAGGTTTTGTACCTACCAGGGTGAGCCCACCGTCTACAACGGGACCCGGCAGTACAAAGTCCGTATCAGATCGAACATTCCTTCGGTTCTCCGCATCGGGTCGCGGAACGCTTGGGTGTCCTACCTGGGACAGAAGCGGACCTGCGCCCGGTGCGGGGCAGAGGGGCACGTGGCCAAGGATTGCTCCTTGGTCACGTGTTTCAAATGTTTGCAGGTGGGGCACTCTGTTAGG
The DNA here is from genome assembly GCA_949987565.1 of Luidia sarsii. Classification (NCBI taxonomy): domain Eukaryota; kingdom Metazoa; phylum Echinodermata; class Asteroidea; order Paxillosida; family Luidiidae; genus Luidia; species Luidia sarsii. The sequence goes on along the minus strand of OX465104.1, from coordinate 4,462,246 downwards.
GAGTGCCCCAACAGCGCCAAGTGTATGGCATGCGGAGAGACGGGGCACAATTTCCGCTCGTGCCCCGACTCCTTCGCGAACCGGGCTTCGCCCTCGAGGTCTTGGGCTGCTGTAGTTGCCACCACAGGCGGAGCGCGGTCTTCCACCTCGTCGGGGGATCCTGCTCAGCCTGCTGCTCCTCTGTCTACCCCCACCTGACCCCCCTCTCTCGGTCCAGGCCCGCTCTGCAGGCCCCCTCCCAGCCTTCTTCCGAGATTCCTCCCCTGTCCGTCTCCCAGCCTTCTTCCCCCTCTTCCTCTTCCCCTTCTTCCTTTTCCTCTTCATCTTCCTCTCCTGCCTCCCCTCCCACCCCCTCCCCCCCCCACAGGGTTCCATCCGGGATCCGCTCCAGACACCGACCTCTCCTGCCCCGTTGCCCGCCAAGACCTGCCTTTGATGTGAGGCCCCGGCTGGTCCCTACCCGGCTGATTTTTCTTGCAGGGAGTGTAACGGCTCCCTCAAGGCCGGCTTCTCTGTACTGGAGAGCGCGGCATGCACAGGAGTTAACGGGCCGGCCCAGCTGGTCTGCTTGTCGCAGGGGTGCTCCGCCGTCCTGCCGACCGCGGACGATAGACCGGTGCGAAAGTCCAAGCGCCGTCTTCGTCCGCACACTAAGCCTCGGGAGGCGAACACCGAGACGGCGACCCCCCCGTCCTCTGAGGAGTCGTCTGACCCTGACCAGGAGACCCCGGTCGGGCCTCCTTGTGGCCCTGAGGGTGGTCGCAACCCAGCACCGTCAGAGAGGTGTGTGGTGCCGTCTGTGACGGACGGCTCCGCGGAGCGGTCCAGTGCGGGCGGTGCCGCGGGCCCTGCCCGGCGGGTGGGGAGCTCCCCTGCTCCCTCGATGGGCGCCCAGAGGGAGGCACGCAAACTACTGGACGCCATTCCTCTCCCAGGCAAAGGTCAGTCTATCACCTGCCCGGCCGAGGGTTGCAAGGGGCTCTTTGAGACCTGGACCTCCCTCAAATCCCACGTTGGGTTGCGACACCGCGGGCAGGTGAACCTTAAGGCTGCTTGTCCCTGGTGCACGTCCCGACCAGACACGTGGTTGTGGAAAAACCATCTTAGCCGCAAACACACGTCGGAGGTCGTAGGGCACCCACGTGAGTTCTTTGTCAAATCCTTTGTCCTTTCTTGATTTTGTTTTCCCCCCATGTCCTTTTTTTTCCTTTTCTGATTCTGTCATGGTCGCCCCTTTCTTTCTTTTCCAATGATTTCTTTCCTTTCCCTCAACGTCAACGGCATGCATAAGGGGTTACATAGACAACGAAAATGAAGAAATTGAGGTATAGGCATAACAGATGAAGGAAGAAAGTTCTATCTTTGGTTTTAATTATTTTCCCCGAAGGGAAGTGGGCCGAACCCTGGCAATAGTGCTAAACCAGGCCAACCCGTGGTCAGGAAAGAGCAAGCTCTTTTACCATGACCAGGTTACAAAAATCAGATTAAAATCATGGCTGCTCAATGAGCAGCGTTTCAGATTTTATTCTGAAAAGAACAGATACTACACATGATCTTAGCCATCAGGCCGAGAAGCGATACCAAGATATTGTTTCCTAACTTAATAAGATTCAGGAATTGGTCCACTGGACACAGTTGTTTACTTCTTACACCGATTCAATCCAAAAATTGTACTCAACCCAACACTAATGTAGAAAAGGTAAACATTAGACAAGATTCCCATCCTCATTTTCCCTTAAAAAATTAACACAAGTCTAGAAATACTGCATTTTACTGGAATTTGAAAGAAATCTAACAGCAGATTGTGGCATGCTCAGTACTGGCTGCATTATGAGGGCAGAGGTCAAGGTATTGTTGTGTGGTCACTGAGGCATGGGGTCAGTGTGGTGTGTGTTGCATGAGGAGTGGTGAGTGGTTTGTGGTGAATGGAATGTGGTGTATGGTACATGTACAAATACTATGCAAATACCCCCCAGGTGGGTCCAGACACAACTCAAGCATAGAGGCTCAAGTAACAACCCATCAAGAAAGGTAAAGAAGAAAGTTCACTAAAGAAGTCAAAAAGTTGCTGGACCCAGTCCTTACATGTACACCTAAATGCCGTCAACAGATTTCCTAGGCTTTGGTCAGCCTTGCCAGTTGAATTCCGAAACTCCCTGATTTTAACTTCCTTGTCTTGTTTTAAAAGAACACTGAAACACGAAGTAAACCTACATAATATTTAATCTTATTCAACCTTCAGTCAAGAAGTACAAAAAAGTTGCTGGTCCTGATCAGTGAATGCAAACAAGGCCAGCGACATCTCACAGAGGAACAACACCGGCGATTTGGCCCCAAGCTTGGGGACATCAATGGGTGTACATCCAATTACACCGGTGGTGTCTCCATGGTCACTATTTTGTATGTAGACCTTGGGGTAGATGACAAGATTCTCCGCAGGCGGTTGTCGGAGTACGGGGAGGTGATCGTTGGTAGGTATTGTACCTACCAGGGTGAGCCGACCGTCTTTAACGGCACCCGCCAGTACCGTATGCGGTCCTCCGTATCGGGAGTATGAACGCCTGGGTGTCTTACCCGGGACAAAAGCGGACCTGCGCCCGGTGCAGGGCTGAGGGGCACGTGGCCAAGGATTGCTCCTTGGTCACATGTTTCAAGTGTTTGCAGGTGGGGCATTCCATCAGTGCTTGCTACTGGCTGGATTATGAGGGCAGAGGTCAATGTATTGTTGTTTGAGGTCACTGAGGCTTGTGGTCACTGTGGTGTGTGGTATGTGGGGACTGGGGAGAGGTGAGTGGTGAGTGGTGAATGGAATGTTGCTACTGGCTGCATTATGAGGGCAGAGGTCAATGTATTGTTGTTTGAGGTCACTGAGGCATGTGGTCACTGTGGCTTGTGGTGTATGGGGAGTGGTTTGTGGTGAATGGAAAGTGGTGTATGGTACAGTGTGTATGTATTGTACTGAATACAAAAAGGCCTACTATGCAAGTACTCCACCAGACCATCAGTATCTGCCATCCAATCACATTCTATCTTAACCTTTTGGCTAAGACCTTTAATCCTTAGCCGCTCCTTCACCTGCTTTTCCAAGTCTTTTCCGATAAGCGATCGCCTTTTCTCCCAACACCCTGTGGATGCATGCTGAGCTTAGGCTCTAACACAGGTGAGGGAGTAACCTTTGTTCTCGCTTAATTGCCGTTTCTTTCTTCTTTTCGTTTTTCGCAAAAAAGCGCTTTTTACTTTCGTCCCTCATTTCCACGGCCCTAGGGGAGGCCGCTCTTCTTCTTTACCTTTTTATTTTCCTCCGCTGCTGCAGGAGACATGCCGGGTCGCAAGGCCGACTGTGCACTGCTCCTGCAGTATGAGGACGTTACCCTACCTGTAAAGGTTTTTAGTCAGCTTCGGGAGAGGGGTGTTGTGACGCGCGACCATTTGGCCGCGCTCCAACCTCTTCCCCCGAAGAAGTTTGATGTTGTGTTTAAGTCGCCGGAACTCCTCCGGCGATTCGGCCCCAAGCTTGGAGATATTCATGGGTGTACATCCAATTACACCGGTGGTGTCTCCATGGTCACTATTTTGTACGTTGACCTTGGGGTAGACGATAAGATTGTCCGTAGGCGGTTGTCGGAGTACGGGGAGGTGATCGTTGGTAGGTATTGTACCTACCAGGGTGAGCCGACCGTCTTTAACGGCACCCGCCAGTACCGTATGCGGATTCAATCGAACATTCCTTCGGTCCTCCGCATCGGGAATAGGAACGCCTGGGTATCTTACCCGGGTCAAAAGCGGACCTGCGCCCGGTGCGGGGCTGAGGGGCACGTGGCCAAGGATTGCTCCTTGGTCACGTGTTTTAAGTGTTTACAGGTGGGGCATTCCATTAGGGATTGCACCAATGTTTCCAAATGCACGTCTTTCGGTTGTGTCCCAACTCCTTCGCCAACAGGGCATCCCCCTCCAAGGCTTGTGCCTCTACCAGCGTCTCTGACGATGATGAGGCCCCTGCACCCCCGCCTGCAGAGGAAAACTTCAAGTCGCCGTCGGTCTCTAAGTCTTCTGTCCTTTCTGTTCCTGTTTCATCTGACTTTTCTCCTTCCACTTCCACTCCGCATTGAAAATTGAGGTACACTGTATAGGCAGATATAGATGAAGGAGGGAATTTATAACTTGAGTTCTATCTGTAGTTTAGTTTAGTGGTGGTCATTAATACAGTTCTCCTTTCTTTCCTTTATTACGTTGCCCCCGTTTATCCCCTTCCCCCCTCACTCAAAAAGCAAGTCAACTCTGTACTTTTCATCCTTGGTAGGTAGTACTGCATTACACCTAAAACAGTGAGCTGACTGTCTTCAATGGCACCTGCCAGTACAGAATGCGGATTAAATTAGGTCCAGGAATGCCTGGGTGTCCTACCCAGAACAGAAGCGAAGCAGAGATGAGGAATGCATAAGGGGTTACATAGACAACGAAAATGAAGAAATTGAGGTATAGGCAAAACAGATGAAGGAAGAAAGTTCTATCTTTGGTTTTAATTATTTTCCACGAAGGGAAGTGGGCCGAACCCTGGCAATAGTGCAAGACCAGGCCAACCCGTGGTCAGGAAAGAGCGAGCTCTTTTACCATTACCAGGTTACAAAAATCAGATTAAAATCATGGCTACTCAATGAGCAGCGTTTCAGATTTTATTCTGAAAAGAACAGCGACAGGCAAAGACGCCGAGGTGCACGGCTTCGCGGTTGGGGTCCTTGGGTCCTGGCTGCCCAACCACGAGCGTGTGCTCCGGCGCCTTGGCATCTCCAAGCGCTACCGAACCTTGATGCGACGCCTTTGCTGCATTGATACCATCAAGGGATCCCGCGACATCTACATAGAGCACGTCTGTGGCCACCGCCAATACTCGGTCGCAGCCTGAACTCTCGGTCACCGCCAATACATGGCCACACCCTGAACTCTCGGACAGTCTGAACTCTTGCCCTCTCTATTCCCATTTTTGCTTGCCCACTTTCGGACATTTTTACTCTGACTTCTGTTCTGTTTCCCTCTTTGTGGCAATTTCAGACTAATTATTTTGTATCTATAGATTTTCCTCTATTTATATTGTGGAGCATATTTATTCTTTATCTGTTTATCCCTTGTATCTTGAACCATATTTTGTAATAAACACTTCTTTTCAGAAAAAGAACAGATCACACATGTTCTTTTCCATCAGGCCGAGAAGCGATACTGCAGTATGAGGAAGTTACTTTGCCTGAAAAGGTTTTCGGTCATCTTCGGGAGAGGGGGGTTGTGACGCGCGACCACTTGGCAGATATAGATGAAGGAGTGAATTTATAACTATCTTTAGTTTTCTAAAATTTAGTGGGCCTGACGTTTCGATCCTAGCAGGACCTTGCTCAAAGGCAGAGTGACAAGGACAAAACAGATACATGTACACGAAGGCAGGGGGAGAGAGTGAATAGGACACGGATGAGAAACAGAGGACAAAGAGTGAAGCTGGTAGGGAGAGATCAAAGGGAAGGGCAAGGGGTAGGGTAGGGATTAGTGAGAGGAGGGGGAAAGATCAAAGAGAAGGGCAAGGAGTGGGGTAGGGATTAGTGACAATAGGGGGAAAAGATCAAAGAGAGAAGTGTGAAAGACTGAACACAAAAGAAGGATTATCAGAAAGCTGCATGGTGTTAGTCATTACCCTCCTGGATGTTGAGACCATGTGGTTGAATAGTCCGAAGACGCTTCATCCACATTTTCTCACGGCTAAGACGGACAGCATTACTACGGTGACCAAGTGATTCTATGCCCAGTACACTCATATCTGATATCGAATGATCAGGGAGATTGAAGTGATACCCAACAGGGGTGTCCATTTTACCGGTTTTGATGGTAGACCTATGGCCATAGATTCGTTTTTTGAGGGTGTTTTTTGTCTCGCCAACATACTGAATATTACAAACTCTACAAGAGATGAGGTATATGATGTTTGAGGTAGTGCACGTGATAGAGCCATAGGTCGTGTGGGTAGTTCCAGAAGAATGTCCATTGAAAGAGTCTATTTCCTTGACATGTGTCTTGCAAACAATGCATTTCGAGGTACACTTTTAGTAAGCAGTTTGCAACATTTTTGTATATTATCTTTAGTTTTGATTATTTTTCCCGAAGGGAAGTGGGCCGAACCCTGGCAATAGTGCTAAACCCGTGGTCAGGAAAGAGCAAGCTCTTTTGAAGATGCATTTTACTGGATTTGAAAGAAATCTAAAGCAACGTGGTAGATCAATGGGCAAGTGCTCAGTATACAATGTACCTGCCACTGGCTGCATTATAAGGGCAGGGGTCAATATATTATTGTGTGTGTAGTCACTGAGGCATGAGGTCACTGTGGTGTGTGGTGTATGAGGAGTGGTGAGTAGTTTGTGGTGAGTGGAATGTTGGGTATGGTTTGTATTGTACTGAATACAAATACTATGTAAATACCCGGGCAACAGACTGTCAGTATCTGCCATCCAATCACATTCTATCTTAACCTTTATCCACCTCATCATCATAGAGCCCAATCAATGGGTCCAGACACAGCTCAAGTAACAACCCATCAAGAAAGGTAAAGAAAGTAAAGAAGAAACTTTGACATTTCCCAGATGTCAACCATTTTGATACCATAATGAAGTCAGCACAGATCACATGACATAATCTTCAAGGTCCAATTAAGAAACTGTAAGTCTGGATGTACACAGATGGACTGAAGAATGCCTGTGGAGTGCAACATGGAGGAGTGCACGCTTGCAAAATAATTCTGGAAAAAATGACATTATTATAACAAAAAATTATTCAGAAATCATAGTGCAATCTTTCTAACAAGGTGATCAAGGTGATCAAAGGGGTAATGCTGTAAAACAAGGGAGAGTATCCCCCCCTAAGAAAGAGGACTATCTTTAAGCGAAAAGTTCCACCATGCCAGTGCCCAAACCGCAGTATGGGGATACGTCTGTCCCGTCAACGGGGTAACTAATGACTTAGGCCTTAACCCCATTGACATCGGTAATGTCTCGATCTTTTCTGGGGACAGACGCCTCTAACCCTACATGTCCCTACGTAATAATATTTACCAATCAAGTTATCAACTAAAATACCTGACATGGTGACAAAATAAAACATCAAAAAAACAAATCCAAACAAAGTCACTTTTACAACAGCTGATCTTAAAAATTAAGTTTTAAGTTTGCATTTGAAGGAGTGAAGTCTATTAATTTGGAATGTGTAATGCCAAAGAAGTTTAAATACTCTACTTTATGTAGATATGGGGGTAGATGACAGGATCGTGCGGCGCCGGATCTCAGAGTACGGTGAGGTTCTTGCTGGTAGGTTTTGTACCTACCAGGGTGAGCCCACCGTCTACAACGGGACCCGGCAGTATAAAGTTCGCATCAGATCGAACATACCTTCGGTTCTCCGCATCGGGTCGCGGAACGCTTGGGTGTCCTACCTGGGACAGAAGCGGACCTGCGCCCGGTGCGGGGCAGAGGGGCACGTGGCCAAGGATTGCTCCTTGGTCACGTGTTTCAAATGTTTGCAGGTGGGGCACTCTTTTAGGGAGTGCCCCAACAGCGCCAAGTGTATGGCATGCGGAGAGACGGGGCACAATTTCCGCTCGTGCCCCGACTCCTTCGCGAACCGGGCTTCGCCCTCGAGGTCTTGGGCTGCTGTAGTTGCCACCACAGGCGGAGCGCGGTCTTCCACCTCGTCGGGGGATCCTGCTCAGCCTGCTGCTCCTCTGTCTACCCCCACCTGACCCCCCTCTCTCGGTCCAGGCCCGCTCTGCAGGCCCCCTCCCAGCCTTCTTCTGAGATTCCTCCCCCGTCCGTCTCCCAGCCTTCTTCCCCCTCTTCCTCTTCCCCTTCTTCCTTTTCCTCTTCATCTTCCTCTCCTGCGTCCCCTCCCACCCCCTCCCCCCCCCACAGGGTTCCATCCGGGATCCGATCCGGGAGGCGAACACCGAGACGGCGACCCCCCCGTCCTCTGAGGAGTCGTCTGACCCTGACCAGGAGACCCCGGTCGGGCCTCCTTGTGGCCCTGAGGGTGGTCGCAACCCAGCACCGTCAGAGAGGTGTGTGGTGCCGTCTGTGACGGACGGCTCCGCGGAGCGGTCCAGTGCGGGCGGTGCCGCGGGCCCTGCCCGGCGGGTGGGGAGCTCCCCTGCTCCCTCGATGGGCGCCCAGAGGGAGGCACGCAAACTACTGGACGCCATTCCTCTCCCAGGCAAAGGTCAGTCTATCACCTGCCCGGCCGAGGGTTGCAAGGGGCTCTTTGAGACCTGGACCTCCCTCAAATCCCACGTTGGGTTGCGACACCGCGGGCAGGTGAACCTTAAGGCTGCTTGTCCCTGGTGCACGTCCCGACCAGACACGTGGTTGTGGAAAAACCATCTTAGCCGCAAACACACGTCGGAGGTCGTAGGGCACCCACGTGAGTTCTTTGTCAAATCCTTTGTCCTTTCTTGATTTTGTTTTCCCCCCATGTCCTTTTTTTTCCTTTTCTGATTCTGTCATGGTCGCCCCTTTCTTTCTTTTCCAATGATTTCTTTCCTTTCCCTCAACGTCAACGGCATGCATAAGGGGTTACATAGACAACGAAAATGAAGAAATTGAGGTATAGGCATAACAGATGAAGGAAGAAAGTTCTATCTTTGGTTTTAATTATTTTCCCCGAAGGGAAGTGGGCCGAACCCTGGCAATAGTGCTAAACCAGGCCAACCCGTGGTCAGGAAAGAGCAAGCTCTTTTACCATGACCAGGTTACAAAAATCAGATTAAAATCATGGCTGCTCAATGAGCAGCGTTTCAGATTTTATTCTGAAAAGAACAGATACTACACATGATCTTAGCCATCAGGCCGAGAAGCGATACCAAGATATTGTTTCCTAACTTAATAAGATTCAGGAATTGGTCCACTGGACACAGTTGTTTACTTCTTACACCGATTCAATCCAAAAATTGTACTCAACCCAACACTAATGTAGAAAAGGTAAACATTAGACAAGATTCCCATCCTCATTTTCCCTTAAAAAATTAACACAAGTCTAGAAATACTGCATTTTACTGGAATTTGAAAGAAATCTAACAGCAGATTGTGGCATGCTCAGTACTGGCTGCATTATGAGGGCAGAGGTCAAGGTATTGTTGTGTGGTCACTGAGGCATGGGGTCAGTGTGGTGTGTGTTGCATGAGGAGTGGTGAGTGGTTTGTGGTGAATGGAATGTGGTGTATGGTACATGTACAAATACTATGCAAATACCCCCCAGGTGGGTCCAGACACAACTCAAGCATAGAGGCTCAAGTAACAACCCATCAAGAAAGGTAAAGAAGAAAGTTCACTAAAGAAGTCAAAAAGTTGCTGGACCCAGTCCTTACATGTACACCTAAATGCCGTCAACAGATTTCCTAGGCTTTGGTCAGCCTTGCCAGTTGAATTCCGAAACTCCCTGATTTTAACTTCCTTGTCTTGTTTTAAAAGAACACTGAAACACGAAGTAAACCTACATAATATTTAATCTTATTCAACCTTCAGTCAAGAAGTACAAAAAAGTTGCTGGTCCTGATCAGTGAATGCAAACAAGGCCAGCGACATCTCACAGAGGAACAACACCGGCGATTTGGCCCCAAGCTTGGGGACATCAATGGGTGTACATCCAATTACACCGGTGGTGTCTCCATGGTCACTATTTTGTATGTAGACCTTGGGGTAGATGACAAGATTCTCCGCAGGCGGTTGTCGGAGTACGGGGAGGTGATCGTTGGTAGGTATTGTACCTACCAGGGTGAGCCGACCGTCTTTAACGGCACCCGCCAGTACCGTATGCGGTCCTCCGTATCGGGAGTATGAACGCCTGGGTGTCTTACCCGGGACAAAAGCGGACCTGCGCCCGGTGCAGGGCTGAGGGGCACGTGGCCAAGGATTGCTCCTTGGTCACATGTTTCAAGTGTTTGCAGGTGGGGCATTCCATCAGTGCTTGCTACTGGCTGGATTATGAGGGCAGAGGTCAATGTATTGTTGTTTGAGGTCACTGAGGCTTGTGGTCACTGTGGTGTGTGGTATGTGGGGACTGGGGAGAGGTGAGTGGTGAGTGGTGAATGGAATGTTGCTACTGGCTGCATTATGAGGGCAGAGGTCAATGTATTGTTGTTTGAGGTCACTGAGGCATGTGGTCACTGTGGCTTGTGGTGTATGGGGAGTGGTTTGTGGTGAATGGAAAGTGGTGTATGGTACAGTGTGTATGTATTGTACTGAATACAAAAAGGCCTACTATGCAAGTACTCCACCAGACCATCAGTATCTGCCATCCAATCACATTCTATCTTAACCTTTTGGCTAAGACCTTTAATCCTTAGCCGCTCCTTCACCTGCTTTTCCAAGTCTTTTCCGATAAGCGATCGCCTTTTCTCCCAACACCCTGTGGATGCATGCTGAGCTTAGGCTCTAACACAGGTGAGGGAGTAACCTTTGTTCTCGCTTAATTGCCGTTTCTTTCTTCTTTTCGTTTTTCGCAAAAAAGCGCTTTTTACTTTCGTCCCTCATTTCCACGGCCCTAGGGGAGGCCGCTCTTCTTCTTTACCTTTTTATTTTCCTCCGCTGCTGCAGGAGACATGCCGGGTCGCAAGGCCGACTGTGCACTGCTCCTGCAGTATGAGGACGTTACCCTACCTGTAAAGGTTTTTAGTCAGCTTCGGGAGAGGGGTGTTGTGACGCGCGACCATTTGGCCGCGCTCCAACCTCTTCCCCCGAAGAAGTTTGATGTTGTGTTTAAGTCGCCGGAACTCCTCCGGCGATTCGGCCCCAAGCTTGGAGATATTCATGGGTGTACATCCAATTACACCGGTGGTGTCTCCATGGTCACTATTTTGTACGTTGACCTTGGGGTAGACGATAAGATTGTCCGTAGGCGGTTGTCGGAGTACGGGGAGGTGATCGTTGGTAGGTATTGTACCTACCAGGGTGAGCCGACCGTCTTTAACGGCACCCGCCAGTACCGTATGCGGATTCAATCGAACATTCCTTCGGTCCTCCGCATCGGGAATAGGAACGCCTGGGTATCTTACCCGGGTCAAAAGCGGACCTGCGCCCGGTGCGGGGCTGAGGGGCACGTGGCCAAGGATTGCTCCTTGGTCACGTGTTTTAAGTGTTTACAGGTGGGGCATTCCATTAGGGATTGCACCAATGTTTCCAAATGCACGTCTTTCGGTTGTGTCCCAACTCCTTCGCCAACAGGGCATCCCCCTCCAAGGCTTGTGCCTCTACCAGCGTCTCTGACGATGATGAGGCCCCTGCACCCCCGCCTGCAGAGGAAAACTTCAAGTCGCCGTCGGTCTCTAAGTCTTCTGTCCTTTCTGTTCCTGTTTCATCTGACTTTTCTCCTTCCACTTCCACTCCGCATTGAAAATTGAGGTACACTGTATAGGCAGATATAGATGAAGGAGGGAATTTATAACTTGAGTTCTATCTGTAGTTTAGTTTAGTGGTGGTCATTAATACAGTTCTCCTTTCTTTCCTTTATTACGTTGCCCCCGTTTATCCCCTTCCCCCCTCACTCAAAAAGCAAGTCAACTCTGTACTTTTCATCCTTGGTAGGTAGTACTGCATTACACCTAAAACAGTGAGCTGACTGTCTTCAATGGCACCTGCCAGTACAGAATGCGGATTAAATTAGGTCCAGGAATGCCTGGGTGTCCTACCCAGAACAGAAGCGAAGCAGAGATGAGGAATGCATAAGGGGTTACATAGACAACGAAAATGAAGAAATTGAGGTATAGGCAAAACAGATGAAGGAAGAAAGTTCTATCTTTGGTTTTAATTATTTTCCACGAAGGGAAGTGGGCCGAACCCTGGCAATAGTGCAAGACCAGGCCAACCCGTGGTCAGGAAAGAGCGAGCTCTTTTACCATTACCAGGTTACAAAAATCAGATTAAAATCATGGCTACTCAATGAGCAGCGTTTCAGATTTTATTCTGAAAAGAACAGCGACAGGCAAAGACGCCGAGGTGCACGGCTTCGCGGTTGGGGTCCTTGGGTCCTGGCTGCCCAACCACGAGCGTGTGCTCCGGCGCCTTGGCATCTCCAAGCGCTACCGAACCTTGATGCGACGCCTTTGCTGCATTGATACCATCAAGGGATCCCGCGACATCTACATAGAGCACGTCTGTGGCCACCGCCAATACTCGGTCGCAGCCTGAACTCTCGGTCACCGCCAATACATGGCCACACCCTGAACTCTCGGACAGTCTGAACTCTTGCCCTCTCTATTCCCATTTTTGCTTGCCCACTTTCGGACATTTTTACTCTGACTTCTGTTCTGTTTCCCTCTTTGTGGCAATTTCAGACTAATTATTTTGTATCTATAGATTTTCCTCTATTTATATTGTGGAGCATATTTATTCTTTATCTGTTTATCCCTTGTATCTTGAACCATATTTTGTAATAAACACTTCTTTTCAGAAAAAGAACAGATCACACATGTTCTTTTCCATCAGGCCGAGAAGCGATACTGCAGTATGAGGAAGTTACTTTGCCTGAAAAGGTTTTCGGTCATCTTCGGGAGAGGGGGGTTGTGACGCGCGACCACTTGGCAGATATAGATGAAGGAGTGAATTTATAACTATCTTTAGTTTTCTAAAATTTAGTGGGCCTGACGTTTCGATCCTAGCAGGACCTTGCTCAAAGGCAGAGTGACAAGGACAAAACAGATACATGTACACGAAGGCAGGGGGAGAGAGTGAATAGGACACGGATGAGAAACAGAGGACAAAGAGTGAAGCTGGTAGGGAGAGATCAAAGGGAAGGGCAAGGGGTAGGGTAGGGATTAGTGAGAGGAGGGGGAAAGATCAAAGAGAAGGGCAAGGAGTGGGGTAGGGATTAGTGACAATAGGGGGAAAAGATCAAAGAGAGAAGTGTGAAAGACTGAACACAAAAGAAGGATTATCAGAAAGCTGCATGGTGTTAGTCATTACCCTCCTGGATGTTGAGACCATGTGGTTGAATAGTCCGAAGACGCTTCATCCACATTTTCTCACGGCTAAGACGGACAGCATTACTACGGTGACCAAGTGATTCTATGCCCAGTACACTCATATCTGATATCGAATGATCAGGGAGATTGAAGTGATACCCAACAGGGGTGTCCATTTTACCGGTTTTGATGGTAGACCTATGGCCATAGATTCGTTTTTTGAGGGTGTTTTTTGTCTCGCCAACATACTGAATATTACAAACTCTACAAGAGATGAGGTATATGATGTTTGAGGTAGTGCACGTGATAGAGCCATAGGTCGTGTGGGTAGTTCCAGAAGAATGTCCATTGAAAGAGTCTATTTCCTTGACATGTGTCTTGCAAACAATGCATTTCGAGGTACACTTTTAGTAAGCAGTTTGCAACATTTTTGTATATTATCTTTAGTTTTGATTATTTTTCCCGAAGGGAAGTGGGCCGAACCCTGGCAATAGTGCTAAACCCGTGGTCAGGAAAGAGCAAGCTCTTTTGAAGATGCATTTTACTGGATTTGAAAGAAATCTAAAGCAACGTGGTAGATCAATGGGCAAGTGCTCAGTATACAATGTACCTGCCACTGGCTGCATTATAAGGGCAGGGGTCAATATATTATTGTGTGTGTAGTCACTGAGGCATGAGGTCACTGTGGTGTGTGGTGTATGAGGAGTGGTGAGTAGTTTGTGGTGAGTGGAATGTTGGGTATGGTTTGTATTGTACTGAATACAAATACTATGTAAATACCCGGGCAACAGACTGTCAGTATCTGCCATCCAATCACATTCTATCTTAACCTTTATCCACCTCATCATCATAGAGCCCAATCAATGGGTCCAGACACAGCTCAAGTAACAACCCATCAAGAAAGGTAAAGAAAGTAAAGAAGAAACTTTGACATTTCCCAGATGTCAACCATTTTGATACCATAATGAAGTCAGCACAGATCACATGACATAATCTTCAAGGTCCAATTAAGAAACTGTAAGTCTGGATGTACACAGATGGACTGAAGAATGCCTGTGGAGTGCAACATGGAGGAGTGCACGCTTGCAAAATAATTCTGGAAAAAATGACATTATTATAACAAAAAATTATTCAGAAATCATAGTGCAATCTTTCTAACAAGGTGATCAAGGTGATCAAAGGGGTAATGCTGTAAAACAAGGGAGAGTATCCCCCCCTAAGAAAGAGGACTATCTTTAAGCGAAAAGTTCCACCATGCCAGTGCCCAAACCGCAGTATGGGGATACGTCTGTCCCGTCAACGGGGTAACTAATGACTTAGGCCTTAACCCCATTGACATCGGTAATGTCTCGATCTTTTCTGGGGACAGACGCCTCTAACCCTACATGTCCCTACGTAATAATATTTACCAATCAAGTTATCAACTAAAATACCTGACATGGTGACAAAATAAAACATCAAAAAAACAAATCCAAACAAAGTCACTTTTACAACAGCTGATCTTAAAAATTAAGTTTTAAGTTTGCATTTGAAGGAGTGAAGTCTATTAATTTGGAATGTGTAATGCCAAAGAAGTTTAAATACTCTACTTTATGTAGATATGGGGGTAGATGACAGGATCGTGCGGCGCCGGATCTCAGAGTACGGTGAGGTTCTTGCTGGTAGGTTTTGTACCTACCAGGGTGAGCCCACCGTCTACAACGGGACCCGGCAGTATAAAGTTCGCATCAGATCGAACATACCTTCGGTTCTCCGCATCGGGTCGCGGAACGCTTGGGTGTCCTACCTGGGACAGAAGCGGACCTGCGCCCGGTGCGGGGCAGAGGGGCACGTGGCCAAGGATTGCTCCTTGGTCACGTGTTTCAAATGTTTGCAGGTGGGGCACTCTTTTAGGGAGTGCCCCAACAGCGCCAAGTGTATGGCATGCGGAGAGACGGGGCACAATTTCCGCTCGTGCCCCGACTCCTTCGCGAACCGGGCTTCGCCCTCGAGGTCTTGGGCTGCTGTAGTTGCCACCACAGGCGGAGCGCGGTCTTCCACCTCGTCGGGGGATCCTGCTCAGCCTGCTGCTCCTCTGTCTACCCCCACCTGACCCCCCTCTCTCGGTCCAGGCCCGCTCTGCAGGCCCCCTCCCAGCCTTCTTCTGAGATTCCTCCCCCGTCCGTCTCCCAGCCTTCTTCCCCCTCTTCCTCTTCCCCTTCTTCCTTTTCCTCTTCATCTTCCTCTCCTGCGTCCCCTCCCACCCCCTCCCCCCCCCACAGGGTTCCATCCGGGATCCGATCCGGGAGGCGAACACCGAGACGGCGACCCCCCCGTCCTCTGAGGAGTCGTCTGACCCTGACCAGGAGACCCCGGTCGGGCCTCCTTGTGGCCCTGAGGGTGGTCGCGACCCAGCACCGTCGGAGGGGTGTGTGGTGCCGTCTGTGACGGATGGCTCCGCGGAGCGGTCCAGTGCGGGCGGTGCCGCGGGCCCTGCCCGGCGGGTGGGGAGCTCCCCTGTTCCCTCGATGGGCGCCCAGAGGGAGGCACGCAAACTACTGGACGCCATTCCTCTCCCAGGCAAAGGTCAGTCTATCACCTGCCCGGCCGAGGGTTGCAAGGGGCTCTTTGAGACCTGGACCTCCCTCAAATCCCACGTTGGGTTGCGACACCGCGGGCAGGTGAACCTTAAGGCTGCTTGTCCCTGGTGCACGTCCCGACCAGACGCGTGCTTGTGGAAAAACCATCTTAGCCGCAAACACACGTCGGAGGTCGTAGGGCACCCACGTGAGTTCTTTGTCAAATCCTTTGTCCTTTCTTGATTTTGTTTTCCCCCCATGATTCCGTCATGGTCGCCCCTTTCTTTCTTTTCCAATGATTTCTTTCCTTTCCCTCAACGTCAACGGCATGCGCGACTCTGCCAAACGCCGTTCTGTCTTTGACGCTTGCTCTGCCTACGATTTCTTTCCTTCAGGAGTGCCACGTGGCGTCGGAGGAGGACGTCCAGTCCTGGGAGGCCGAGTGGAAAGGTCGTCTTTTCACCAGCATCGCCACCTCCGCGTCGCGCGGCACACTCATCCTCATTTCACCTCGTTCCAACCTCTCCTTTTCCGATTTCTCCTGTGACAGGAGCGGGCGCGTGGTCTCCGGAGTCCTTGACTCTGCGGGGACCAAACTGCGCCTCGTCAATGTCTACGCTCCCAACGATCCAGCCGGGAAATCTTCCTTCTTCTCTAACCTTTTCACTTTTATTTCCAGCAATCTGCCTGTCCTGCTGGGCGTGTTGGATAGCCAACTACACAGGGCAGGCAACTCCTCTTCCTCGTGTGACGGTGGCAAACAAGACCTGGCCGAACTGGTCCACGATTTCGACCTGTCCGACGGCTGGAGGAAGCTCCAACCTCGTGAGCGTTCTTTCACCTGGAGACAAATACTATGCAAATACCCCCCCCCAGGTGGGTCCAGACTCAACTCAAGCATAGAGGCTCAAGTAACAACCCATCAAGAAAGGTAAAGAAGAAAGTTCACTAAAGAAGTCAAAAAGTTGCTGGACCCAGTCCTAACACCTAAATGCCGTCAACAGATTTCCTAGGCTTTGGTCAGCCTTGCCAGTTGAATTCCAAAACTCCCTGATTTCAACTTCCTTGTCTTGTTTTAAAAGAACACTGAAACACGAAGTAAACCTACATAATATTTAATCTTATTTAACCTTTTTAAATTATAATATAAATCATCTTAATTATTCAATCTTGTACAGAATTTCTTCTCAGTTCAACTGGGCAGCCACGTCAGTCTCCGGACTGTACGCGGTCCAGTTGAACTCCATCTCTCCGGAGCGGCCCTTTCACGCCTCTCCAAACTCCAATATTCATTTCGACTTTTTTTCTTCTTCCCAAGCAGGTCATGTCCTGAGGGACTTCAACTGGCGAGTGCTCTGGGGTGCAGTGAAGACAGGCCATCGTCTCCGCAACTGGGGGATCGGCCGTGGCAAATGCCCTCGCGGGCACTACGGCGAGTCCAAGACCCTCCTGCACCTCCTTTGCACCTCTCGCTGTCTCGCTCTCTACGAGCGGAAACATCTTGACGGGGAGTTTGTCCTCCGACTGTCCAAGGCGTTTGTGAGAACCGCCTCAAGACGGACCTCTAGTGCCTGGACCCCGAAGTCTTTCTTGCCACCTGGGCTGTAGGGGGCGATCTTTTCCGCATTTCCGATAGCCGGATCACCTTTCTGTCTGTACTTTGATTATTCCCCTGTGTGTGTGAATAAAATTTCTCCTTTTTCCTTGAGTTTCAATAAATAAATTGAGTTGAATGTCCTTGCATGTTGCTTTTTTGAGTCTGTCTTTTATTTTGATGAGTGTTGTCTCTTTGTTATTATATCTATATAGCTATCCTTCTAGGAATATTTTTTAACTCTGCCTTGAGTGTCAGTCTGTTTCCTTGTACTCAACCCAACACTAATGTAGAAAATGTAAACATTAGACAAGATTCCTATTCTCATTTTTCTTAAAAAAACAACAACAACACAAGCCTAGATATACTGCATTTTACTGGAATTTGAAAGAATTCTAGCCCAGTAGTTTGTGGTAGATCAATGGGCATGCTCAGTGCTTGCTACTGGCTGGATTATTAGGGCAGAGGTCAATGTATTGTTGTTTGAGGTCACTGAGGCTTGTGGTCACTGTGGTGTGTGGTGTATGGTATATGGGGAGTGGGAAGAGGTGAGTGGTGAGTGGTGAATGGAATGTTGCTACTGGCTGCATTATGAGGGCAGAGGTCAATGTATTGTTGTTTGAGGTCACTGAGGCTTGTCACTGAGGCAAAAATAAATAGGAGAAATGTACTGTACCACGCTTTACACTTCATCCACGATGTGCTCTGATCCAACTTTTTCATTGTAAGGATGGCGTATGGACTACTCGTTTTTTTATTCATATACCATTAACTTCGATTCAAAATGTCGCTGCAACCTCGTTACTACATTTTTCTAGGAGGATTGTTTCTTTTTTCTCTTCTTATGAAGGTCGAATCACGAATATAAACGCCGACGAATATTTAATTATTTAATAAAGTTTAACAAATGTTATGCACACCGTACAACCATTTCATTATCGCCTACCTATAGTAAAATGCATTGTTTTCCTCACTCTGGATTGGGGAAAAAAAATATCAGAGAAAAACGTTTACTGGAATCCAAGATCGACAAAACAGACGACACTGCTTTTCCCAAAGTCGGTTTGAGGCATGAAAAAAATGAACGAGAAAATGACGTCCAAACCAGCCTCCACACGGAACATGGACTGTACCATTCAGGTATGGCCGGGATGTTCTAGTCGGCCTGACGGCAAAAATATGTGAAAACAGATCCCCAGAAAAAAAAGTCTCAATAGCCTACGTACATGTTTTGTAAAGATGGATTTGTAAGCAGCTAGGTCCACCCTAAACGAGAATATTATCGGAGCTTATTATTGTATATACAGTGGTACCCCTCTCATGCCTAATGGAATAGTCCTTGCTGTCAAGGAGAACAATGCAGGGTCAGGATCAGGACAAGTCTACTGCTGATAAAGCACGTGTGGCTAGCGGTGCATGTTCAAAGCCTACCGCGTCAGCAGACGGCGCTCTCTTACGAGGATCGCCGCGAAAAGGAGAGGGTCGTCTTTGACTACGCTATGACTAGCATCAAGCGCTACTGGTCCAACGTCACCTACTCCAAGGAGGTCTTCAGCACCATTAGTACCCCCAGCGGATCACACGATTCACCATTTAATGATTTTGATCGGGTACACAAAGCACTGTCTTCTTCGGCTACTAGGTTGCGGGAGGACAGGGCTGTATACGACGAATACTTGTTCGCCGTTAGACACCTGGATCGGCGCATTGGCATGGTCATTTTTGCCAAGTGCACCGATTCTTTGTGTCAGCACTGCCAGTCAACCCGGCCTGTAAACGATGAGATGCTGCAATGTGTGCGCAATTTTCCAACCCCGATACCATCCACTGAACATCCCGGCCATTTTGTAACATTTATAGAAGCTCTACAATTGCCTAGGGACTTGCCTTGTGAGCACATGCCGATTTTCCAGGAAAAGAACCTGGGACGGTGTTGCACAGGGTGTCGGTATGTCTTCACCAGTAAGAAAGATAAAGAGGACCACCGGAAGAAGGTGCACTCAAAGCGCTGGTTGTCAATCATCGGAGTGTGTTAAGAAAAAAGAAAAAAACATTTTTGTTTGTATTTTTATTTTTTGCCGATGTAGGATGCAATTTTACATGTATAAAAAGAAATGAAAGAAGGGATTTTAGCACATGAAATAGCAATTTCGATCCACAACTCGTGGGGCTACGACTCCATCTGGGACTGGTGGGATGACGTCAAGGATCATAGCAAGTAATCATACAAAACTGGGAAGATTCCAATTTAAGTATGCGAGCCAAAGTCATCGTCATTAACAATTACATCCTGTCTAGAATTTGGTACTTGGCAGAGGTTACTTTGCCACCAAAGGAACGGATCAAAGAAATAAACAGAATGATCTTCAAGTTCCTCTGGGGGACGGAACACGATGTCCCTTCCTCCATCCAAAGGGGGAATGGGGATCATTGACCTTGAAATTAGAGTATTAACCTTGAGGTGTGTACATATTGGGAATCTATTATCAAACAATGAAGCTAAATGGAAATTCTTGGCCAGATATTGGCGTGGTCTGTCACTCCGGAAAATTGCGCCCCAAATGGCTAGGAGTACACAGCCTCATTCAGATACCCCCACAAACTTTTACCAAAACGTACTCCAGCCCCTTCCCCCGAAGAAATTTGATGTTGTGTTCTAGTCGCCGGAACTCGCCACGGCAATTTGGCCCTAAGGTTGGAGATATTCATGGGTGTACATTCAATTACACCGGTGGTGTCTCCATGGTCACTATTTTGTACGTTGACCTTGGGGTAGATGACAAGATTGTCCGCAGGCGGTTGTCAGAGTATGGGGAGGTGATCGTTGGTAGGTATTGTACCTACCAGGGTGAGCCGACCGTCTTTAACGGCACCCGCCAGTACCCCATGCGGATTAAGTCTTACATTCCTTCGGTCCTCCGTAACGGGAGTAGGAACGCCTGGGTGTCCTACCCGGGACAAAAGCGGACCTGCGCCCGGTGCGGGGCTGAGGGGCACGTGGCCAAGGATTGCTCCTTGGTCACGTGTTTCAAGTATTTGCAGGTGGGGCATTCCATCAGGGATTGGCCCAACTCTCGGTTGTGCCCCAACTCCTTCGCCAACAGGGCGTCCCCCTCCAAGGCTTGGGCCTCTACCAGCGTCACTGACGATGATGAGGCCCCTGCACCCCCGCCTGCGGAGGAAAACATTAAGTTACCGTCAGTCTCTAAGTCTTCTGTCCCTTCTGTTCCTGTTTCATCTGTTTCTCCTTCTACTTCTTCCACTCCGCAGTCCCCCAAGCCTTCGGCTTCATCGCCTCCTTCCCCGCCTCAGTCTTCTCCTGCCCCGTCCGGGGGGACGCCTGCGGACCCCCTGCAGACACCCGTGCCCCCTACTCCCCTCCCGATTAAGAGTTGCAGGCGGTGTGGTGAGGCCTCTGGGCCTTACCCCGCTGACTCCTCTTGTCGGGAGTGTGGGGCGCGCCTCGGCGGGGATTTCTCCATCTTCGAGTGTGTCTCCTGCAGGGGCACCAACGGCCCGGCTCAGCTCATCTGTGCCACCGAGGCGTGTGTCGCTTCGGTCTCGGGGGCCGGTTCTGGGGTGGCTGGACTGCAAAGGCGGCACTCTGAGCGCTGCTAGCGTTCGCCGGACTTCTCACCCGGAGGCTGGCACCAAGGTGGCGAGGGCCGGAGGGGGGCGGGATGGCCCGTCCTCTGACGAGTCCTCGGGCCGAGAAATGGAGGCCCAGGCTGGCCCCCCTGCGTCCATCCCTGGCGCAGAGGAACCGTCCCCTGCGGGCGCGTCTGAGGCAGCGGCCCCGATGATTGGCTCTGAAGAGTTGGTCAAAGGGGAAGCGGCTGAGGGCTCGCCCCGTGGGGGTGGTGACTCCCAGGAGGAGCCGAGGGACATACAGGCGGAGGCCCAGCCATCGCCTGTCCGGCGAAGGGCTGCAGCCGAGAGTTCGCCATCTGGGTTAACCTCAAGATGCATATCGGCCCGGATTACGAGGGGGGGGGGGTGCCTGCCCTTTCTACCCTTTCTGCACTGCAAAGCCCGAGGCCTGGCTGTGGAGAAAACATCTCCGCAGCCGCCACCCCCTTCAAGTCCTGGAGAAACCTACCAGTTTCTTCACTGACTCCTTTTCTGTTCTTTGATCTTCCCTCCTTTTTTTACTCAATCATGGTCTTTTTTCCCCTCTTTTTCTTTCAATATGATTTCCTTTCTTTCCCTCAATCGCCTCAATGGCCCCGTCATCGCCTGCCCATCGAAGGGCTGCAGCCGAGAGTTTGCCATCTGGGTTCACCTCAAGTTGCACATCGGCTCGGGTCACGAGGGGCCTCTGCCTGTTCAGGTCGCTTGCCCTTTTTGCACTGCAAAGCCCGAGGCCTGGCTGTGGAGAAAACATCTCAGCAGCTGCCCTTCAAGTCCTGGAGAAACCTGCAGTGGCATCGTCAACCAACTGGACAAGTCGGGAGATCAGCTCCTCCCGCAGAACAAGAGGCCCATCTCTCTCCTCAACACCGATACAAGATTCTGTCCAGGTCTATTTGTTCTCGTCTTGGCACTGGGGGGCGACCACGGTCGCTAACCTGTACGCACTCCAGCTCCCGCGCAGTTGCCATCAAAAGCGAATGCGCGGATGGTCATTAACTTTCCTTTCTTTTCATCTAGACAGTTGGATCATCAGCTTAGAGACTTCAACTGGAGGGTGCTTTGAGGAGCGCCTTTCCACGTGGGGGAAAATGAAGAAATTGAGGTATAGGCAGAAACAGATGAAGGAGGAAAGTTGTAACTTGAGTTCTATCTTTAGTTTAGATTATTTTCTTAGTTTATCTTTAGTTTAGTTTAGACACGAAAAGAGTAATCCATGAGTCCCCTCCTTGAGGCGCCTCTTCCAGCTGGTCAGCCTCTTCCAAGAGGCTAGCGGTTCAAGGCTTAATTCCTGCAAGTCCGAGGGGCTCATCATGGGCCGGTGGAGGCAGGACCTTCCGGCAGTAGCCCCCATCGAGTGAATGATGGGGTCCATCAAAGTCTGTGGATTTTGGTTGGGCCCTGGCGAACATGCAAGGCGCATCAACTCCATTTTATGTAAGTTTCTTTGGTCTGCCAGTCTGTAGATGTCAGTGGTCTGGGAGTGAAGGATGTCCAGAAGAAGTGCGACAGGTTTTTGGCCCGGAGCAGCCATGACTCTGTTTTTGTTATTTTTTAATGATCATAAAGTTTGCATGTCTGTATGTTTTATAGTGACTTTTAATGTTGAAGATGCTATGAGATGTTTAAGATATTTTAAGATGTTTTCATAGTGACTTTAAATTTTTAAGATGTCTGGAAAACTAGCCTCGAATGATCGCTTCTCTGTCCTGGGCTATTAAGACTTTTTCAACTTGATGGTCTCCCCAAGGAGTTCTACTCCCTTTTCTGGGAGCTGCTGGGACCTGACCTCATGAAGGTTTTTCGCGAGGCTTTTCAACTGTGGGTCCTTCCGGGTTCCCAGAGGGGTGGCATCGTCACCCTCCTGGACAAGTTGGGAGACCCGCTCCTCCCGCAAAACAAGAGGCCCATCTCTCTCCTCAACACTGACTACAAGATTCTGTCCAGGTCTCTTTGTTCTCGTCTTGGCGCCAACATATGGCTGTGGGAGTATGCCGCACCGCAAAGCAGATTGCACGCTGCTCCTGCAGTTCAAAGTATCTACTCCGGCTGAGGAGGTTTTCGTTCTCCTGCGCGAGAGGGGGGTGGTTAGCATTTGGCCGCGTTTCAGCCCCTCCCTCCCAAGCAGTATGACTTAGTTTTCAAATCGCCCGAGTTTCTACGTCGCTTTGGCCCCAAACTTGGAGATATTCCTCGGTGCACCACCACCTACACAGGGGGAGTTTCCACAGTAACTCTACTGTACGTAGATATGGGGGTAGATGATAGGATCGTGCGGCGCCGGCTCTCGGAGTACGGTGAGGTTCACGCTGGTAGGTTTTATACCTACCAGGGTGAGCCCACCGTCTACAACGGGACCCGGCAGTATAAAGTTCGCATCAGATCAGATCCTCCGCATCTGGTCGCGGAACGCTTGGGTCTCCTACTTGGGACAGAAGCGGACCTGCGCCCGGTGCGGGGCAGAGGGGCACGTGCAAACAGACCAGCAAAATCATTAAAAAAATAATAAAATGCTGTAAAACCAGAAAAAAAATAAAAATCTTTTAGAGAAAGTCAGGCAACCATGCCAGTGCCCAAACCGCAGTATGGGGATACGTCTGTCCCGTCAACGGGGTAACAAATGACTTAGGCCTACACCCAATTGACATCGGTAATGTCTCGATCTTTTCTGGGGACAGACGCCTCTAACCCTACCAACCATGTACGTAATAATATTTACCAATCAAGTTATCAACTAATGTACCTGACATGGTGACCATATAAAACATTAAAAAAACAAATCCAAACAAAGTCACTTTTACAAGAGCTGATATAAAAATTAAAGTTTTAAGCTTGCATTTGAAGGAGTGAAGTCTCTATTTATGTGGAATGTGTTATGCCAAAGAAGTTTAAATACTCATGGCTTTCTAAGAAAATAATAAAGGGAGAAGAGGTGGAAAAAGCAACATGTTCTGAAACTTTCAGCAGTGCCACCAGCATTCTTGGGATACTTTACATTCCCTTGTATTGTGCCCATCCCCCTCCACATACACAGTCCATGTAGCTTTCTCGCTGGCAGAAAAGCATTCCAGGGGCACTTGCTACATGAGAACCAAACTACATGAGGCTGGAGAACCCATACCCAGGAAATGAAAGATGCCTGTACTGTACTTGGCAGGGGACAGGGGGATTAGTGAGCTTGGGTGGATCATGGGTGGATTCATTGCATTGGTCACTTGTGGCAAAACTTGGCAAGTGACCAGAGCTTTCTTGCAAGCATACAGCCATTACAACAAAATTAAAAACTTACTTATTGTTTGTTTTAGAACCTGTTTTATTTTTTATGTAGCCATTAAACATGTATTAGGCCCCTACTGTATTTTCTGCAATGAGAAACGAAAGTGTCACAGACTCAGTGTTTTTATTTAACACACAGAAATAGGAAATCAAGGCACCCTGAGGTTTTATGAGTGAAATGTGGCCATCCTAAGACTGTGGTAGCCCATTCCTTGTCTGAGTGACTTTCTTTTGTGTCCAGTTTCTTTTGTGTTGGCCAAGCAGCCTGTGCTCTTTTGATTGCATAACACCACTTGGGTTTAGTTTTGAATAAAAGGTGGTTGCACAATCTCCACCTTGCTCTTTGACCTCTTGGGTTCAGCACTACCACTGTGCCAGCTTCAAGCCACACCGCTACATAGCCTAACTGCTGCCTCCTATCCTGATCATACGTTGCCGTGGTGGATCCATTTTGGCTAAGATCTTTTCTCTTAGCCGCTTCTCCACCTGCCCTTCCCTTGTCTCTTCCGATAAGCGATCGCCTTTTTCTTTCTCCCAACACCCTGTGGATGCATGCTGAGCTTAGGCTCTAACACAGGTGAGGGAGTAACCTTTGTTCTCGCTTAATTGCTGTTTCTTTCTTCCTTTCTTTTTTTGCAAAAAAGCGCTTTTTACTTTCGTCCTTCATTTCCACGGCCCCAGGGGAGGCCGCTCTTTTCTTTACCTTTTATTTTCCTCCGCTGCTGCAGGAGACATGCCGGGTCGCAAGGCCGACTGTGCGCTGCTCCTGCAGTATGAGGACGTTACCCTACCTGTAAAGGTTTTTAGTCAGCTTCGGGAGAGGGGTGTTGTGACGCGCGACCATTTGGCCGCGCTCCAACCTCTTCCCCCGAAGAAGTTCGACGTAGTGTTCAAGTCGCCGGAACTCCTCCGGCGTTTTGGCCCCAAGCTTGGAGATATTCATGGGTGTACATCCAATTACACCGGTGGTATCTCCATGGTCACCATTTTGTATGTGGACCTTGGGGTAGATGATAAGATTGTTCGTAGGCGGTTGTCGGAGTACGGGGAGGTGATCGCTGGTAGGTATTGTACCTACCAGGGTGAGCCGACTGACTTTAACGGCACCCGCCAATACCGTATGCGTATTAAATCAAACATACCTTCTGTCCTCCGCATCGGGAATAGGAACGCCTGGGTATCTTACCCAGGTCAAAAGCGGACCTGCGCCCGGTGCGGGGCCGAGGGGCACGTGGCCAAGGATTGCTCCTTGGTCACGTGTTTTAAGTGCTTACAGGTGGGGCATTCCATTAGGGATTGCCCCAATGTGTCAAAGTGTACGTCCTGCGGGGAGACGGGGCACAACTTTCGGTTGTGCCCCAACTCCTTCGCCAACAGGGCGTACCCCTCCAAGGCTTGGGCCTCGACCAGCGTCCCTGACGATGACGAGGCCCCTGTACCCCCGCCTGCGGAGGGGAACGTCGAGTCACCGTCTGTCTCCAAGTCTTCTGTCCCTGTTCCTGTTTCATCTGTTCCTCTTTCTACTTCTTCCTCTCCGCAGTCCCCCGAGCCTTCAGCTTCATCGCCTCCTTCCCCGCCTTAGTCTTCTCCTGCCCCGTCCGGGGGGGACGCCTGCGGACCCCCTGCAGACACCCGGGCCCCCTGCTCCCCTCCCGATTAAGAGTTGCAGTCGGTGTGGTGAGGCCTCTGGGCCTTACCCCGCTGACTCCTCTTGTCGGGAGTGTGGGACGCGCCTCGGCGGGGATTTCTCCGTCGTGGAGTGTGTCTCCTGCAGGGGCACCAACGGCCCGGCTCAGCTCGTCTGTGCCACCGAGGCGTGTGTCGCTTCGATCACGGGGGCCGGTTCCGGGGTGGCTGGACGGCGGAGGCGGCGCTCTAAGCGCCGTCAGCGTTCGCCGGACACTTCCCCGGAGGCTGGCACCAAGGTGGCGAGGGCCGGAGGGGGGCGGGATGGCCCGCCCTCTGACGAGTCCTCGAGCCATGAAATGGAGGCCCAGGCTGGCCCCCCTGCGCCCGTCCCTGGCGCGGAGGAACCGTCCCCTACGGGCGCGTCTGAGGCTGCGACCCCGATGACCCCTCTCCAAAGCATTGTGACCTGAAAAAGGGTGACCTGCCAGTCTTCAGCTGCCGGGCAGGCCAACTATGCATTACATGGCATGATAAAAGACTTGAAAATCTCCTCACGAGTGTTGGAAACTGTGACATTGTTCAAAAAGCGAATCCACTGCCGACTCAGTGATTGCTAATTAGGGTCAAAACCAAGCTTTTAGGCAGCCAGCCGTGCAGCCGTGATAAGCACGGCCAAATAAAAACAAACACGGCCTAATTTCAGCGTCACGCCTTACACTTTTAAGCACAAGCCGTGCAGATGTATACCTTGAGAAAAATAATTATGTATCACTGACAAAAGTGATAAAATACCTTTACAGTAATATTAGCGTGTGTGTAATGTAAACATAGAACCAGCACAAGCAGACAGTCGATAAAATAATCTGTTACGATCCTCCATCCCATTCACGATCAAATCACGATCCCATTCACGAACGCACAGCAGAGCATGCACTGGAAGCACAATACCTGCTATGAAAAGTTGAGTTGTGTCATGTTACACTGCAGCGCGTAGGCTGGTTTCGGCCCTACTGGTCCTGTAGTATCGCTATTCGCTATAGCTTCACCTAGAGGCAGGAAACCACACCTAGACTTGCCAACCTCGCTAACATCGCGAAGGTAAATCGTTCATAACGAAAATGCGCTACTTTCATCGTTTGTCTCCGAATGTTGTTTCCACGTAACTCAACATTATTCTCTTCGTCATTAATTTGATAGAAAGAAGAGATTCCAGGCTTCAATTTAAGAGTAAAATCGACAGATTTGGACGATGTTTACAGGGTGCGCTCGGCGGTCGAAAAATGCGATTTTGACTTTTTTTCTCCGCCGTTTTGGCTCGATCTACCGCGGCGCCGCGCGCACGGAGCGATTTTGCAAAAATAATATATTCTTTACAACTTTCGATATCTCAACAAATAAATGACAAATCCTTCTAAAAATTTCTACAATTCTAGAAAATACATTTCTTATGCGGAGTGCGTACTTCGGTTGACCACGAAACTCGAAACATCGCTGGTACAAATGTAATAAACATTAGTTTATAGTTAGAAACAACTGTAAGGACTGGTAGAAGTCTACTAATCATTGTGCACGTGCTGCACACTGGATCGGACAGCGATCTCGCACCACAATAAACATCAGCCTCAACGTAAACGTACATGTATGCGTGCGCAAATCACGGGGACGAGTACGATCCCAAAAACCGTTTTTCGAGCAGATGTGTGCGGCAAATGCCTTAAATTTCGGACACAAAACGTTTGTATTTTCAACTCATGTGAAAAAGAAAAAACAAAGGGGATAAAAATTTCACAGTTTTTGAAAAATCAAAACCGAAAAACCGTCTCCAAGGCAAAACATAAAAAAGGAAAAACCCTAGTTCTGACAGTTCGGGAACGACAAACGGCAACTGCATAGTGGTGGGAAGATTTTGTGCACAAAATATTGGAAACCAAGGACGATGTTCCTCCTTGGATCTCCTGTCTTTCCACGTCAGGTTAAATATTCGTCATATAATTATTTTATTTCAACAATGTTGTACATGATTATAATTCCAAATAACTATCTTGGCACATTCATACAATCGAATTCTGCAATCGAATAATTATACGAATTCGGTAAATAATATACAATGATCAATCAAATATTTGATTATTCCCCTAAATGGACCATCTCTGCGTTATGCAATAGGCAATGAATCACGTGTTTTTACATGTACATTTTAAAAGTTCATGTACACGGCCTGCGTTTTTTCATACACACTCTGTTCCACCAATCCTGCCTAAAAGCCTGGTCAAAACCCACCGTACAGTCAACGTTGCTGGTTTAAGGTGATGCTATGAAAGAAATGTTAGGCCCTCTGAATTCGTAATTTTTTTTCATTGATGTTTAATTTGTTTTTGTGTATCTTTGAATGTTTTGTTTGTAAGAATAAAGCATCTTTAAAAATCGTATCTGTTCTTTTCAGCTTAATGAAAAGTCCCAACACCTCATGGAGGAATGCTAGGCCTAAAAACCTTAACATGAGTGAGGGGTCACAGCCAGCCACATGCGTGGTCTGTGCCGTCTGCCAGAAGTCCCTCTCCACGGCGACTGGCCTGCAGCGGCACATGGCCCGCATGCACCACTCTGCTACCAGCTCGGACGTCCAAGCAAGTGGGGAGTTCTGCCAGGTCTTCACATATCCTCTGGCAGACAGCTGGCCCGGCGTCATCTGCAAGGAGGGTTTCTTCAAACTGCAGACGCTGAAGCCAGTCACACAGCATGATGTCTCGGCAAGGCTGTGCCGCATGAGTAACTTTCGAGAGAGTTTAGAGTCACTGTGGCGATATTCAATCGCTGCCTTCGTGAAGGCAGGGTCCCCTCTACTTGGAAATCGGCCACCACAGTACTGATTTACAAGAGGGGGGATGCGTCTGATCCTGGTAATTTCCGGCCCATCGCTCTCCAGTCCTGCCTGTACAATCTCCTAATGGGAATCCTGTCAGACCGTCTCACGAAGTGGGCCATTGACAACTGCCACTTGAGCGAATGCCAGAAGAGTGCCAGGCCTGGCGAGGGATGCTATGAGCACTCCTTCCTGCTCTCGTCCACCGTGAAGGATGCCTGACGCAACCAAAAGAAACTCCACCTGGCGTGGCTGGATCTTCAGAACGTGTTTGGGATTGTCCCCCACGACGCCATGTTTTCTGTGCTCAGCGCCATTGGGGTGGATTCCGGCCTTTCCACCCTACTGCGGGACGTCTACTCGGGCGCTAGCACGGATTTCAAGCTGCCGACAGGGACTTTGGAAGAGGTCCCAGTCTGCGGGGGCGTGAAGCAGGGCTGCCCCATCTCGCCAATCCTCTTCAACCTGACGTCAGGGCGGTGTCAGCTGCAGTCTTGCAAGGTCGGGCTTACCGGATCCACGGGTTGGATGTCTCCATCCTGGCCTACGCTGACGACCTGGTTCTGGTGAGCAAGTCTGAGCAGGGCCTGCAGCACCTCTTGGACTCCGCCTCCTCGTCGGCTACCAAGCTTGGGCTCAGGTTCAAGCCATCGAACTGCGCCACCCTCTCCCTCGACTGCCGGAGACGCACCCCCCCATCCTGCAAGGGGCCTTCAAGGGAATATCATCCAAGCCCTCTCTGAGGAGCAGCATTACCGCTACCTGGGTAAGGTAGCTGCCGACGGGGACTTTGGAACAAGTTTTAGGCAGCCGGCTGTGCAGCCGTGATAAGCTTGCCATCCTTGCCAGTCTTACCTTGCCATGCACTTTACATTTTGCTGCAACTAATCCTTCAATCGATTATGGGTAATCTTTTAACGGAATAGCCTTTTTTTATTCATCTTTATTTTGCTTTACCCGTCCTGCTCCATGTATCTATGATTCAATTGATCATGTTGTCTTTTCATGGTTTTTATATCGTCGTGATGTTAAGTATTGTCTATTAATTGACGTAATGTTTTTTCTATTGACTTTTTTTCCTATGTATTCATTCAGTCATTGTAGTTATGATATTGTTTTGCTTACTGTACATTTTACCGCAATTTGGCCTTTGGCCACGAGAGTAAAATAAATAAATAAATCAATCAATCAATAAAATAAGCACGGCCAAAAAAAATCCGGCATATAGAAATTTGAACTGATTTATTGCAATGTAGGATATATTAATTTACTAAAAGTGGCAAATAGAAAGAATTTTTTTCCACCAACATGATTTGGCCACTTGTGTAATTTATTGCTGTATTTTTGCTGAACAGGCAGTACATTTTCTGATGGAACACCACATGAAAACAAAGATGGAGAGGTCTGGAAGAAATGAAGTACATGTACTTGGCAAAAAGCAGAAATAGACCAAGGAGGGAAGGATTGCATCTAGACAGAAACTGCACAAGAGAACAGGGACAGTGTTTGTTGAACTCTGTACTCCCCACAGTACCCAAGAACTACAAGGGCCAAAGCAGGCCACTCACGGTGATAGCTATAAAGAGTAAAAAAAGTGGAAAGGAGGAAAACAAAAAGGAGAGATATCTGGTATTTACAGATTTCTTTCCATCAGGTGCCAAATCAACTCATGACCAAATCACTAAATGACCTTATGCATTACAATGCCTGGGTTGACTTGCCAATAGAATTTAGCCAAGGGGTTCAGCACAGTGAGTCAGCCATGTGCAGAATAGCTTGTTGAAACATACAGTCAACACTTAATACAAGATTATCTGGGGGAGAAACTATAAATTTCTGTCCCAGATAATCAACATAATACAAAAGTGAGAAGGGAATGTATTTGGATAATTTCACAATTCGTTATTGATCACTAGACAAAAATGACTATGCAAAATGTATTGAAAATACATGTACATGTACACTGTACATGTACATGTGACAGAGGAGAGATTATAGAAATAAAGTACTGTACACTAGAACAAGCGGAAAAGTTGAAAATATACATGAGTCACATTTTTGAGTAACTCAGCTTCAGGTAAGGACAGATTGGAGTATGGCCATATCTGCCTAGCGGATAATGCCTTCATGAAGGCAGGGTCCCCTCCTCTTGAAAATCAGCCACCACGGTGCTGATCTACAAGAGGACTGACTCCTCTGATCCTGCTAACTTCAGGCTGATCTCTCTCCAGTCTTGCCTCTACAAGCTGCTGATAGTAATCCTGTCCGACTGGCTCACTGAATGGGCTATGGGCAAAGACCTCTTGAGTGACTACCCCCATTGCCGACGTCCAACGTTTCTGGGTCCAAGGACTCATCAGAGGACAGGACATCCTGCCTCCTCCTCCCCTCACCTCAAGGGAAGTGTCTGGCAAACACTGGAGACGTTTAGAGCGCCGTCTTTGCCTTCCAGCACCCCCCCTCTCCCCAGGCCTGGCAGGACAGGGAGAAGACTGAGGCGGGGAAGGAGGTGATGAAGCCAAAGGCTTGGGGGACTGAGGAGTGGAAGAGGTGAAAGGAGAAAGAGATGAAGGAGAAACAGAAGGGACAGGAGACTGAGGAACTGAGGAGGACTTATTTCCCTCTGCAGGCAGGGGTTCAGGGTTGGTGAAGGAGTTGGGGCACAGCCGACAGTTGTGCCCCGTCTCCCCGCAGGACGTGCACTTGGACACATTGGGGCAATCCCAGATGGAATGCCCCACCTGCAAACACTTAAAATACGTGACCAAGGAGCAATCCTTGGCCACGTGCCCCTCAGCCCCGCACCGGGCGCAGGTCCGCTTTTGTCCCGGGTAGGACACCCAGGCGTTCCTACTCCCGTTACGGAGGACCGAAGGAATGTTCGATTTAATCCGCATACGGTACTGGCAGGTGCCGTTAAAGACGGTCGGCTCACCCTGGTAGGTACAATATCTACCGACGATCACCTCCCCGTACTCCGACAACCGCCTGCGGACAATCTTGTCGTCTACCCCAAGGTCAACGTACAAAATAGTGACCAGGGAGACACCACCAGTGTAATTGGATGTACACCCATGGATATCTCCAAGCTTGGGGGCCAAATCGCCGGAGGAGTTCCAGCGACTTAAAAACAACATCAAACTTCTTCGGGGGAAGAGGCTGGAGCGCGGCCAAGTGGTCATGCGTCACAACCCCCCTCTCCCAGAGATGACCAAAAACCTTCTCAGGTGAGATAACGCCCCCATACTGCAGGAGCAGCGCACAGTTGGACTTTCGACTGGGCATGCCTCCCACAGCAGCGGAGGAAAAGGAAAAAGTAAAGGAAAGAGCGGCCTCCCCTGGGGCCGTGGAAAAAGGGAACGAAAGTAAAAAGCGCTCTTTTGCGAAAAACGAAAAGAAGAACGAAACAGCAATTAAGCGAGAAAAAAGGCACTCCCTCACCTGCGTTAGAGCCTTAGCTCAGCATTAAATCCGCAGGGTGTTGGGAGAAAAAGAGGATCGCTTACCGGAAAAGACTTAAAAAGGATGATGAAGGAGCGACTAAGGACACAAGATCTTAGCCATCAGGCCGAGAAGCGATCAAAAGATGGAGACCCCAAATGTATGTGATGTACACAGGGGGGGGGGGGGGTGTCCCAAAGCTTGGCAACACCCCCCTCTCACAAATCTAACCGAAAACAGTTTCTGGCTAAAAGTAACATCCTCATACTGCAGTGCGCAATCGGATTTACGATGTGGCATAACTCCTGCAGCAGCGGAGGCAAAAATAAAAAAATTAAAAATGCCTCCCCTGGGGCCTTGGAAAAAGGAAATAAAGGAAAAGAAGCTGTTTTGTGAATAGGAAAGGAACAACGAAAAAGCAAGCAAGCTAAGAAGTACTGTACTCCTTCACCTGCGTTAGGGCCTTAGGGTGTAGGGTGTTGTTGTTCCCTCTTTCGGGAAAGAACTTGGCCAAAAGGCCGAGCACTCCAGTCCGGGGGGGCCTCTGTCTGTGGGAGAGGCTGCGGCACCTGTTGGTGAACAAGTGGGGCCCTGTCTCCTCACAGGACGTTCACTTAAGAGGCATTGGGGCACCCGTTGATCGAGTGCCCCACCTGCAGGCCATTTCTGGACCCGATGCCGCCCAAGACCTTGAGGGTGAAGCCTGGTTCG
This sequence comes from Luidia sarsii, assembly GCA_949987565.1. NCBI lineage: Eukaryota > Metazoa > Echinodermata > Asteroidea > Paxillosida > Luidiidae > Luidia > Luidia sarsii. The sequence continues at coordinate 4,429,568 of OX465104.1, read as the reverse complement.
CGAAGAGGTTGGGGCACAAGTGAAAGTTGTGCCCCGTCTTCCTGCACGCCGTGCACTTGACGCTGTTGGGGCACTCCCTAACAGAGTGCCCCACCTGAAAACATTTGAAACACGTGACCAAGGAGCAATCCTTGGCAACGTGGCCCTCAGCCCCGCACCGGGCGCAGGTCCGCTTCTGTCACAAGTAGGACACCCAAGTGTACCGCGACCCGATGCGGAGAACCAAAGGAATGTTCGATCTGATACGGACTTTGTACTGCCGGGTCCCATTGTAGACGGTGGGCTCACCCTGGTAGGTACAAAACCTACCAGTGAGAACCTCACCGTACTTTGAGATCCGGCGCTGAACAATCCGGTCATCTACCCCCATGTCTACGTTCAGTAGAGTCACTGTGGAGACTCCCCCGGTGTAGGTGGTGGTGCACAGGGGAATGTCCCCCAGCTTGGGGCCAAAGCAACTCAAAATTTCCGGGGACTTGAATACTACATCAAACTGCTTGAGAGGGAGGGGCTGCAGCGCGGCCAAGTGGTCATGGCTGACCACCCCTCTCTCTCGCAGGAGAACAAAAACATCATCTACAGGAGTTGGAACTTCGAACTGCAGGAGCAGCCCGCAATCCGCCTTGCGGTGCGGCATGCTCCATGCAGCCGAAGGGAAAAATAGGGGAAAAAAGGAAAAGAGAGGGTATTTAGACCCGAAAAAAAGATGGGGAGCCTCACCTGAAGACTCCGAAGGAGAAAAAAAGGAGGAAACACGAAAATCAAAGGAAGGAGAGAGAGAAAGGGAAGAATGAACAGTTAGCTTAAAAAGTGCTGGTTGGTCAGGTAGAGCGTCCCTCACCCGTGTTGGGGTGAGGCGAGGCAAGAAATCGAGAGACTTGAACACTAAGGAGGAGTAAAGTAATGAAGACAAGGAAAGAGCGGCCTCCCCTGGGGCCTTAGGAAACGAAAGAAAAAGAAGCTCTTTTGCGAAAATGAAACGAAAACGAAAGAGCAAGCAAGCTAGAAAAGACACTTTCTCAACTGCGTTAGGGACTAGCCCAGCATGAGGTCCGCAGGGTGTTGTGTGCAAAGGTGATCGCTTTCGGTAAAAGAATGGAAAGGGTCGATGGAGGAGCGGCTAAGGATAGGAGATCTTAGCCAAGGGCCGAGAAGCGATCAAAAGATGGAGGTCCCCCCCCCAGTGTATGTAGTGGTACACAGGGGGTGACCCCAAGTTTGGGCAATAACCCCCTCTCACGAAGCTGACTGAAAACAGTTTCTGGCTAAGTAACATCCTTATACTGCAGCGCGCAATCGGATTTACGATGCAACATAACTCCTGCAGAGGAAAAAATAAAATAAAAATGTGAGCACGTCTGAAAGTTGGGCCCTGTTTCCCCACAGGACGTCCACTTACGAGGCATTGGGGCACTCCTTGATCGAGTGCCCACCTGCAGGCCATTGAAGTACATGACCAGGTAACAGTCCTTGGCCAAGTGACCTTCAGCTCCGCACCAGGCGCAGGTTCGCTTTTGTCCTGGGTTGGCCACCCAGGCGTTTCTGGACCCGATGCGGATTACAGACGGCACGTTTGACTTAAAGAAGAATGAAACACAGAGAAAATAGTTGGCTTATCTCTTTGGTTGATAAAAACAACCTACAATTACCCATGTGCAACTCACCTATGAGTTTCATAAAGAGGGAAAACTCATGGAATTCGGTGGTCGAATTTGCATTCCCTCAACCCGCAATGTTTTCGAAATTCCCGGCAGGTCACTGTGGGGGGTATGACATAATGACGGGCAACCCCCGCATGGGCCCGGACGGACATATCCCTACAACATGTGTGCACACAACACATGTATACTGCGTGCAGTTTATATACACTCGCGAGCATGAATGATGGTGTACTGCCAGGCTTTTGGTTGTAACAATGCCAGCGGAAAAAAGCTAGGGAAATCTTTCCATGCAGTTCCTAACAGTAACAAGGCCAAGAGACCTGAGTTGTTTGGGAAGTGGGCTGTGGCCATAAAAGTAGAAAAATTTCTCAATGTCGGCTACAAATATAGTCGAAATGACGTGATTTGTAGCGATCACTTCACGGAGGAGGAGTTGGGATCGAGGTTGACTTGCGGGCCAAACTCACCGGCTCGAAGCCGAGAAATATACTGAAAGAACATGCCGTTCCTTCAGTATTTTCACATCGACCAGCGGTGGCATCACGTTAATCGACAGCTTCACGAATTGCCGCATTGGAATCCAGAAAGTTGAGTTAATTTTGATGTTTTTCCTGTATGATACGATCGACTTTTGATGTATGTTTTCGTTTTGGTCCTAGCGTGATTTTTCTCACATGCACGTTCTGCCTAGTCTTTCTCGCAGACCGCTTATCTGTAACTCATGGAGGGTAAACTCCATGGATATACATGTATTGTACCAATTACCATGGAGGAAGAAGGGGGGATATACGTACCGTGCCGTATTTTTATTTGTGCTGCAACAAGAACATGGAGCTATGCCTAATTTACACGTTATCAACTGAAATCTCTCCAAAACATAGACCATCTCTTGAATCATTTCTCGTATTTTCCTATTAAAATTACGCGAGCTGAAACAAAAGCCGGACACAGTGGGCTCCCAGTCATAGTTTTCGGACCTTTATTAAACTCAGCCCCTGGTGTATAAGTTATTTTAGGCCTACCCCCGGTACTTGTTTAGCTGTTATAACAGGGCGCCATTCGGCGAAGATCAAGAAAACTGAGAACCAAAATTGCGCAGCAGATACCAACGTAATGTACACGTGTACAGTAGTACATTACATGTAGTACACAACGTGTGCATTGTACACGTGTACAGTAGTACAGTGTGTACATGTACATTACATGTAGTACACAACCTGTACATTGTACGTGCATTGTACATGTACATTGTACATGTAGTCCGTGCAATGTATGCAATCAGGAAGCCGTGAAAGTGTTTGTAGATCAAGACTATACGCAATCCCAAGAATAATTCAAATAATGACCAAAGCGAAATAAATCTGCAAAGGATAATAAGATTACTTTCTCACACAGGTTTCTCTCAGGTATAATTCTTTTTTAAATGTTGATTAATTTTTGTAGTTTAAATTAAAATGATTGAACAAGCCTAACTGACCAATCAGACAGGGTCGTCTCCGCCGTGATGTCATACCCCCCGCAGTGACCTGCCGGGAATTTTGAAAGCATGGCGGGTTGAGGGAACGCGAATTCGACCACCGAATTCCATGATTTTTCCCTCTTTATGAAACTCGTAGGTGAGTTGCACATGGGTAATTGTAGGTTGTTTTTATCAACCAAAGAGATAAGCCAACTATTTTCTCTGGGTTTCATTCTTCTCTAATCTGCATTATGTATTGGTGGGCGTCTTTGAAAACAGTAGGCCCTCCTCATGCTTCCCTGCGGGAGCGGAGGAGAAAGAAAAGGAAATAGAAATGGACAAAGGAAAAGAAATTGGCCTCACCTGGGGCTAGTGAAAGAAAAGGAAAATAAAGACAAAAAAAGAGTCCAATGATAAGTCCGCAGGGATTTTGGAGCAACATGGTGTAATAATTACACTGGTCCCTCAAGATGGCCCGAGAGCAGGAAGGAGTGCTGGTACTTGGTAGCATTCTTGGCCTTGGTCAGGCCTGTCATTCCTCTGACAGTCACTCTAAAGGGTCGTTGTCCATAGCCCATTCAGTGAGCCAGTAGGACAGGATTACTATCAGCAGCTTGTAGAGGCAAGACTAGAGAGAGATCAGCCTGAAGTTAGCAGGACAGAGGAGTCAGTCCTTTTGTAGATCAGCACTGTGGTGGCTGATTTTCAAGAGGAGAGGACCCTGCCTTCATGAAGGCAATGATTGAAGATGGCCACAGTGACGGCAATTGCAGTCGTGAATTTTTGTCATTATTACCTGATTTAGGGTCGCAGGCTAGATTTAGGGTCGGTCGGTAACCGGAAGCAGAACTAATTTTTTGTTGGCCTAAATTATATCTATATACTTTTGATGGAACACCACATGGAAAAGACAGATGGAGAAGCTACATGTAGAGGTCTGGAAGAAATCAAGCACTTGGAAAAAGCAGAATTAGACCAAGGAGGAAAGGATTACATCTAGACAGAAACGGCACAAGAGAACAGGGAAAGCGTTTAAATTAGGTTTTACAAGAGGTAAGGACTGCATTGAGTGTAGATGGAAAGGAGTAAGAGGTTAAAAGCACACATGTAGAAATTCATGAAAGAGAGAGGAGATGCAACGTCATTCTATCTTCGGATTTGATTATTTTCCCCGAAGGGAAGTGGGCCGAATCCCGGAAGTAGTGCAAGAGAATCCATCTCCTCTGAATCCTCCCCAGAGATCGCATCCTCAAGCCCGCTGTGCTAACGGCCGTGCGGTGGCTGGCAGTCCGATCTGCCCAACTATCTGTCAGCCAAGACGGTAATGTGATGAAAGGGAATGGCAATTTGTTGCTGTGAAAATCCTCCAATTTTAAGGGCACCGCAGCAATTGGTGAGGGCACATACGAGTCGCACAATGGCAATTGCAGTCGTGAATTTCCTGACCTGAATAATTTTTTGTCATTATTTCCTGATTTAGGGTTGCTAGAAATAGGGTTGGTCGGTAACTGGAAACAGAACTATTTTTTTGGGGGGGGCCTATATCTATACTTTTAATGGAACACCACATGAAAAAGACAGATGGAGAGGACTGGAAGAAATGAAGCACTTGGATAAAGCAGAAATAGACCAAGGAGGGAAGGATTGCATCTAGACAGAAACTGCACAAGAGCCAGGGAAAACGTTTTACTTATGTTTCACAAGAACATAAGAGGACTGGAGTAAGCATAGATTGAAAGTAATAAGAGGTTAAAGCACAAAAAGTAGAAATTTAAGAAAGGAAGAATTCTATCTTTGGATTCGATTATTTTCCCCGAAGGGAAGTGGGCCGAATCCTGGAAGTAGTGCAAGACCAGGCCAACCCGTGGCCAGGATGGGGCAAGCCCCTATTCCATGGCCCAGTTCCAAAAATCAGTTTAATATACTGGCTGCTCAATGAGCAGCGTTTCAGATATTAAGCTGAAAAGAACAGATACTACACATGATCTTAGCCAAAAGGCCGAGAAGCGATACCAAATTTTGAAAAAATTACAGTATATGAGATTCCAGAGTTGGTTGATTAAATACAGTTCCTGAAATTCCCCCAAAAAATTACAACAGAAGAGTAGCAGGCCTGCAGTCACCACAATGGTAGAGTAAACCTCTACAAGTAAGACAAAAATCAGCTTCTCCTTTCTCACCAAATCATACACAAAACTAGAAAAGCATCATTTTAGTAGCAATATCTATATTCAAGTGAGGAGATTTGATTAGGTCAGCGGGCATGCTCAGTGCTACTGCTGATTGCATTACGGGCGCAGAGGTCAAAGCATTGTGTGTGAGATGTGCGTGTGCAATGTATTGTGCACACACAGTACAGACGTTCACTGCACGTATACATGTACAGTACACATGTGCCCACCAAGTGAGATTTGATTAGGTCAGTGGGCATGCTCAGTGCTTACTGCTGATTGCATTATGGGCACAGAGGTCAAAGCATTGTGTGTTGTGTGTGCAATGTATTGAGCACAGCCCACACAGACACGTGCGTCCACACAGTTCACTGTGTACAAGTAAATGCCCCATACAACGCTGAATCAACCTTCTGCGCTCAAGCGAGTGCACACTTTGAAATAAATCTCTCTACTCTTCAGTAATGTGGTTACCGTACTGTAACTCTTACACAGCCAACTTGGCTTCAAATATCCGGACTTTGACATCCTGCCATTTTTGATTGATTTACCCTTCCCATTTCTGCTCTCAAAAACCTCTCAAAATTTTGAACCAGAATTACAACTGTACAATCTTTGCAGGATAATACTAGTGACTAAATCTGGGTATACTGTTAGTTATAAAACCATACCAGCAAGCAGTCTGCAGTACATTTAATAAACATGTCACCACTTGGTGGAAATTCCGAACATCAAACAATATACTTGTCAAATCAAATTCGCACCATGTCTTGCAGAAAAAGAGCAAATTTCACGATGAAAGTGCAATAAAAAAAGACTTTGTAGTTTGTATACAACTTTCGTTTTTCAGATTCAAACTTTGTCAAAGCCTCAAAGGTTGTGGCCCTGATCGTACTTCAAGGATTTTTATTTTTATATTTCAATAGACTATTCAAAATCAGGGGAAAAATAGAACAGAATGGCTACAGTTGCTATACTCAAGAAATACAGGATTAAATCAACAGGATTAAATTTGGCCAAGGATTTTAGAAAAAAAAGTGAATTGCTTTTAATCAACAGAGAAATTCTAAGTGAACCTTCAATAAACCACAACCATATTTCTTTTCTGTAATCTTTAATCATGAACCAAATGAATTTTCTGGGCTGTAAATTTAAATGAAATTTCCACACCATCAAAAGATGTCTTTGTTTCATTTTTTTGTAGAAACAAACAACATTTTTGAAAGTTGACGCAATCTCAGAGATCGAATACTTGATCAAAATATACAATCAATTAAAGCCCCTACAGTTGATATACTTAAGGGAAACTCAAGAAATCTCAACAGGATTAAATTTGGCCAAGGATTTTAGGAAAAAAAGTGAATTGCTTTTAATCAACAGAGAAATTCTATCAACTTTTACAAACTTTTACACTTAGTGAACCTTCAATAAACCACAACCAATTTCTTTTCTGTATAAACCAAATGAATTTTCTGGGCTGTAAATTTATATGAAACTACTTTCCACACCATTTGTTGATGTCTTTGTTTCATATTTTTGGAGAAACAGACATTTTTGAAAGTTGACGCAATCTCAGAGATCGAATACTTGATCAAAATATACAATCAGTTAAAGCCCCTACACAACATTGGTAAGATCAAAAAACACAATGATGAAACTTCTACAGTTTGAAGATAGTTATAGTAGAAACCTTGCACTGTAATATAAATAAATGTCTAAAATGCTGTATTTTTGGAGAAGAGTAAAGAAATGTTTTACGCCTCACCCCCTAGATCTAAACGATCTTTCAGAACAATTTGTTGAATGCTACATTTTTACAAAACAAATGAAGCAGTTTTTCAATATTTTCTCGAGACTCGGTTGGCGGATTGAGCTGATATTTTCACAGGTGCAATATTTCATGCATATATTGGATCAGACAACATATGGATGCTATTCTTTTACCGCGATCAATGTTGTGTTAGGCCTATCCCTTTAAATAAGACCCGAACAATTACAACAGAAACAAGAATACAATTAAATTATTCCTACCTGTCTCGGAGCAGTCTTGATCCATCCATTTCTCTCTGTCCAGCAGGATGAAAGTACATTCTGGGGAATAAACAATGAACAAATCAATCTCCATATTCTAATGAAAGCTCTCACTTTAAAATCAAGGAAATATCAACAATTGAAATTGAATTTCCTTTGTGGATACTAACTGGAATTGGAACTGCCAAGTCTAGTGTGAACTATGCGCAGGGGGAGTGACAATAAATGATAATGATGTAAATTGGAACTGCACTGTAGCAGTGGCTGTCCATGAGAAATACAAGGCTAGCATCTGCAAATACAAAGTAATCATTCATTCACGGTTGTGAAAAATTTTCTTTCCACACTGAAGAATAGATTAAACACTAAAATGAGCAGTCCATGACCCTAAAAAAATCTTGAGTCAGTCCCATGGTATTGGTGATGTTAGAGCCTCTAAAGTTGTGTTCTTTTAAACAAAGGGGAAAAAATCTGTGGGAAAAATCCACCAACTTCATGTAAAATCCATATATATTTGATTTAGAAGAAAATAAGTCATTTTTGTTTGAAAAGCTGTGCGAGATAACTGAGTAAGGTAACTTCCTTTGTAGAGCTATAGAGTACAGGGGAAATTGACATGATCCCTAGGTTCCCTACGCTGCAAGAGGTTTTTTTTATTGCGCAGCAAGCTGACATCACTGGCAACAAGTAATGCAATCAAACTGCGGAACATTGATATGTTAGTCTGACACAGGGGGAAAAAAAACACTGATGTAGCCCACATCATGCCCTATACAATTTTTGAGAGGAATCAAAGTTACTTCTGTGGCCCATTTTCCATAACTATTTTGTGCAAGTAATTTTCAAATTCAGGATTTCACACTCTGATCGTATGGGCTTTTTCTGAAGAACTTGGGCCTGCCACCATACATCGGACCATTGAGGTAGGATGATGGGACCATGAAAAAGCCCAACTTTACATTCACTGGACAACTTTGACTGGTACACCCTGCATGTTTGCCCGTTTGGGGCATTTCCAAAAATGTACCATATCTTATCAATGGATATTTCCATGCACATATTTCCAAACACAGTTTCAATTCAAATCCAAGCCTTTCCATACAACAATGTAAAAGGCATTTAAATCTTGATGAAATTAAACAAAGTTTTTATCTGTCCTTTTTTGTTGCATATGTCCATATTTTTCATATATCTCTTGGCATAGACATGCAATAATACTTAATACTCAATGCTTTCTCATTGTACTTCTTGAAAAAAGAAAGACATTGAACAGGGCAAATGACACTGACAATTAAAATTGTCTGAGGGCAGTATTTCATCCATAAAAAAGGAAGACAAGAATCCATCTTCAAAATGCAGGTTAGTTGACTTGACTACATATAGGTTGGAATTCTTTGAGTGAAGGTCCCATCCTGCCTATGTACATGTACTTACTCTTTGGGTCCAGGTGCCAGCTCTTTTGCATGTCATATTCTTGTTGAAGAGTCAGGGGTTCAGACGCCGTCAACTGCTGCAACTCTGTAGACTGCATCCACTCATTGTACCTGAACAAGACAAAGAAAAGAGAGGCATTTATGGCATGGATATAATATGTTCTTGAATACAGGATAATGTAATGCAATGAGTGTTTGCTCTACCCGACGTGTAGTTAGCACTGTGTTCTCACCTTCTCAGTGCTTTTGCCCAATTGCAATTGCCTGAGCACTGAGAAAAATGCAAGCAGTTACTGCAAACCTTGGCCAAGATATCTGCCTGAGCATGTACTACAGGTGTAATGGTAATTAGGGGACCCTGGGAGAGGAGTGCTTTCCATCAAAAACTAGCTAGAAACACATGCTGCTACAAATCAATTGTAGCCTAAGATGCCAATACATCTCATAACAAAATCTCTTCCTGACTACAGTACACACTGCACACAAACACTGGATCACAGAGCTACACTTCAACCTCCTTGGCCCTAATCAATCACATATTCACAAAGAATTGGGGTTCTTGGGCACACTTGTTGTGCAAGACCTCTCAAGGACAACTGTTGCTTTCTCCAAGGGGCCACAAATTAACCACAGTAAACTATCCAGACACAAGGAATGCTGTGACTCATACCCAGGGTTCTGACTGTCATTACATCACACCAAGGTCAACCTTGCATTAGTACCATGGCAACTAGTTTATACTGCCAATGGTGCTGTGCTACCACATCTACCTCCATGCATGGAGGAAGGACCTCCATGCTCCCAGTACCACCTTCCTTGAGTTTGAGGTCTACTAATAATCCTTCTTTTGTGTGTCCACCCCCTTGGCCACTTATTTAATTCCCTTTGATCTTTCCCCTTTAATCTCCAAAGTTAATCTCTTCCCCTTTCCCTTTGATCTCACCCTAGTCTGACTACCAGCTTTTCCCCTTTGTCATTTTTCTCTCATCCATATCCTACTGCCTCCCCCTTCTTACATGTATATTGTCCTCACTTATCACTAGCTATTCTGTGATTTATTTCTGTTTTTGAAAAAATCTCATATTTCTATCAAACTTCAGGCCCTGTTATAAGCATTTTGGTTCACAGAAGAAAGTAAGCATTTTTTCCATAATTGTTTAGCATCACAATGACCTGGTGTCTATTAATACTAATAGAAATAGGTGATTTTTCGGGGCTTTTAAAAATGTACAACCAAAGGGAACAATGACAGGCCAGATTGTTTCCCTGCACAGGGAGATCAAAACCACAAAGCATGTCCACCTCAGGAAATAGGCCAGAAAGTGGGCTAACCACCCTTCTTCCTCCAAGGATAAACACCCCTGGGGTGTAATCCAGCAACTTGGGAGGGGGGAGGGGGTTGGAGGGGGAGGTGGGTTCAATGGTCAACCCAGTCCAATAAACAGGATGTAAACACTGCATGCATGACTGTCAAGTTGTCAACAGTTCCTCCTACAATCAGATTCAAAGCAACTTTTACCCAGAAAATAATTCTCACTTGAAAACATCATTTTGGAGAATTGTTTCAATCAAAGATAAAGGAAAGAAAATCTGTCTGGGAGATTTCTAAACAATTTGAAGAAAAAGAAAACAATTTGGCTGGACATTGAATGGGCACCCTGTTCTAGATCAGTCATATTTTCGTGGCTACTGTATGTCACTGTATTTTACAAATTTTACAAAAATTTCTAAGAAACTTCCAACCACAGTACATCCTTGCTACAATCATTTCCTTTTGCTTGGGAAATCAAAATCTACTTGCCAAACTTTTTGTCAGACGATACAACAATAAATGCAACATTGATTTCCCGGTGTCTTGTTTTGGGAAAAAAAGAGAGCTTTAGATATCTATGGACAGAAATTGGTTAACAAAAAACCGAGGGAGAAATCTGGTGATTTCGATCAGGGGAAGTTGAAAAATTTCATAATCATATACTAACTAGTATTACTGGACTCTACAAATATACCCTGGATTCTACAATAACCGTCCCAACCCCTCAACATTTCGAAAAAAAAGGTGACTTGTCGGGTACAAGTTACTCGGACCAACATTTACAGAGTTTTATTAATATTAGTTCTGGTAATTTTTCATTTGTAAGTAAGTCCTTTTTTTGTACAAATTAAAAGATAACTAAGGATAGTCCGAGTAACTTGGACCCGACAAGTCACCCTTTTTTATCGAATTTTGAAATTTTGAGGTTCGGGTGACTGTCTAGTCACCCGAAACTCAAAATGTCAAAATTCGATAAAAAAAGGGTGACTTGTCGGGTCCAAGTTACTCGGACTAAACTAAGGGCTACTGAGTACTGTCCTGAGTGTGTCTTCAAAAAAATTTAAGAACTGTCCGTGTCAATCCCAGAACTCAGAAGTGCAATTTTTTCATCATTTTCTGCCAAAGTTCTACAAAAAAGTATGAGTAATTGAGTATATTTAACATTTTTTTCAGTGAAAATTCTACCTTTGTTTCGCTGGGGTTAAATGTCACTGTAAATGCAAAGTAAAGCTCCAAATAAAATCAAACATTATTTCGTTCATGAAACACGAGGTTTTCCAGAGTTCGGTAAAAATGGGTACAACGTGACTCAGAAAAGATGGGTAAAATTTGCAAATTGAAAATGAAATTGGCCGAAATATTACAGGAAATAAAACAATGAAGATGTGACACACTTAAAATCAGCCAATGCAACAACTAACTGCTGAAAAAATGTCGACTTTGAGACCAGTTTATTCCAAGCTGCTCAACGGAAACTGAGCGAAGCGTGGTCGCGCACGTGGTCAGACGACATCAGCCAAATTTAGCAAATGTCACGACCAACTCCCGAGACTTCTGACAACTTTCTGACGCTTTTAAACACCGAATATCGGCGTGCAACAACGCCCACATGTTCTCTAGTTTCCCTAGAGACGGTTTCGAGTAAAAAATATCCACTTTACCTGAGCACATGGTGAGATTTGTAAGGCACTAGGACGACACGCGTTCCCTCGATGGAGACAACTTCATTCAGTCGCATCCTCGCACGAAATGAAAGAGACGCTTAGCTGTCAGGCGTTTTTCAAACGAGAGGACGCTACCGCTCCTGTCACACGTTTATATACGCCGATACCCACGTGGCTGATTTCCATTAAATCCCCGGGTTGTTTATTTGGACAAAAAGGGGTCCCGTATGAGGGCGCTGTTTAACCAACACGGTGGCAGCCTGTGGTGGCAGCCTCCGTCTGGCTGTAACTGCCGGAGTAAAATAAGTCACAAGTGTAATTCAAAGCGCCTGAGTGCCTATGTAAGGCTGTACATGTACATACAAAAAAAACCTATAAATGTGTATAATTTTGTCTCCTTAATTTCAGTAAAAATAATAGGCAATTTAATTTATAGCTTCATTAACTGAAGCCCTTTACTCCCTCCCTCAGTTTGAAAACAATTAATTACTGGACAGGTATTAATTAAAAATCAGTTTCTGAATTCATGTTCTAATTAATTCATCAGCTATGTCTTCAAATTTCACACAGGTCTGGGCATAGAATCCCTAATTGGTCACCGTAGTAATGCTGTCCGTCTTAGCCGTGAGAAAATGTGGATGAAGCGTCTTCGGACTATTCAACCACATGGTCTCAACATCTAGGAGGGTAATGACTAACACCATTCAGCTTTCTGATAATCCTTCTTTTGTGTTTACTCCTCCACACTTCTCTCTTTGATCTTTCCCCCTCTTCTCACTAATCCCTACCCTACTCCTTGCCCTTCTCTTTGATCTTCCCCCTCCTCTCACTAATCCCTACCCTACCCCTTGCCCTTCCCTTTGATCTCTCCCTACCAGCTTCACTCTTTGTCCTTTGTTTCTCATCTGTGTCCTATTCACTCTCTTCCCCCTTCCTTCATGTACATTCTGTTTTGTCCTTGTCAGTGCCTTTGAGAAAGATCCTGCAAGGATCGAAACAACGTCAGGCCCATTAAATTCTGAGATTCACACAGGTCTGAGAAAGGTCCTGCTAGGATCGAAACGTCAGGCCCACTAAATTTTAGATTTACATTTTGGTAATTTTAGTCAGTAAGCAGTTTGCAACATTTTTGTATATCACCTTAGGTCTGAAATTATGTCATTTTAATCAGCCTGTAAATGGCGTTGCTGAACTGACGTCTTTTTTTTCTTTTCTTTTTTTGGGGGGGGGAATTTATCATAAACAAATTTCAGGCGCCCCCGTAACCTGCGTGACTTAATTGTCCGAGCAGAGGTTCCCCCTTTGGACTCTTCACCTCCAGCCAAATTTGGTACATTAAAAGTGTACTCGAAATGCATTGTTTGCAAGACACATGTCAAGGAAATAGACTCTTTCAATAGACATTCTTCTGGAACTACCCACACGACTTATGGCTCTATCACGTGCACTACCTCAAACATCATATACCTCATCTCTTGTAGAGTTTGTAATATTCAGTATGTTGGCGAAACCAAAAACACCCTAAAAAAACGGATATATGGCCATAGGTCTACTATCAAAACCGGTAAAATGGACACCCCTGTTGGGTATCACTTCAATCTCCCTGATCATTCGATATCAGATATGAGTGTACTGGGCATAGAATCACTTGGTCACCGTAGTAATGCTGTCCGTCTTAGCCGTGAGAAAATGTGGACGAAGCGTCTTCGGACTATTCAACCACATGGTCTCAACAATGAACATCCAGGAGGGTAATGACTAACACCATGCAGCTTTCTGATAATCCTTCTTTTGTGTTCAGCCCTTCACACTTCTCTCTTTGATCTTTCCCCCTCTTGTCACTAATCACTACCCTACTCCTTGCCCTTCTCTTTGATCTTTCCCCCTCCTCTCACTAATCCCTACCCTACCCCTTGCCCTTCCCTTTGATCTCTCCCTACCAGCTTCACTCTTTGTCCTTTATTGTTTCTCATCCGTGTCCTATTCACTCTCTCCCCCTTCCTTCGTGTACATGTATCTGTTTTGTCCTTGTCACTCTGCCTTTGAGAAAGGTCCTGCTAGGATCGAAACGTCAGGCCCACTAAATTTTAAGATAAACAAATTAAGATATCAATCATTCAGAAATTCAGAAAGTTTATAATTATTCACTTGGTCGGTGCCGACGTCACAGAATTCTGGCACCTGATTGGTCAGTTTGGCTGTTCCATGTTATTCCCTGGAGTAAAAGCTTTAAGATTACTACAGGCGTGAATGAAAATTTCATGAAATATCATTTTACAGCTAAATAAAAAAAGGATTGGCGATCAACTGCTAATGGTCAGTAGCCACTTCATGCCCAGACCTTGGAATTCAGAGCATCAGTGGTGTTGCCATGCACCCGGGCCCTCCAAATCCAGCTACCACTATTGTCCCAGTTTAAACAAAGACTCTTTTCAGCCTACCACCCCCCAAAAAATGTAGCATGACGTCCGATTGTGCCAGGTCTGACTCACTAGAGTGTTTAATTCACAGGTATTCATTTTTCCAGATTGTTTATCGAGTTTTGAAGAAAAAAAATATTCAAAAAATTAAAGTAAATAAAAAACTTACAGTGATATACAAAAAAATGTTGCAAAGTGCTTACTGGTAAAAATTACCAAAATGCAAATCTCAAAATTTAGTGGGCCTGACGTTTCGATCCTAGCAGTGTCTTTCTCAAAGGCAGAGTGACAAGGACAAAACAGATACATGTACACGAACAAACTTTTTGTGATATTATATGAAAATGTTGCAAACTGCTTACTGACTAAAATTACCAAAATGCAAAACTAAAAAAGGCACTGGCAGAATGAAAAGGACAAAACAGATAAGCCTTCATGTACACGAAGGAAGGGGGAAGAGAGTGAATAGGACACGGATGAGAAACAAAGGACAAAGAGTAAAACTGGTAGCTAGGGAGAGATCAAAGGGAAGGGCAAGGAGTAGGGTAGGGATTAGTGAGAAGATGGGGAAAGATCAAAGAGAGAAGTGTGAAGGTGTGAACACAAAAGAAGGATTATCAGAAAGCTGCATGGTGTTAACAAATTTTTTGTTAGAATCTATGTATCTTAAAATTTAGTATCTTAAAATTTAGTTTCGATCCTAGCAGGTCCTGCTAGGATCGAAACGTCAGGCCAACTAAATTTTAAGATTTGCATTTTGGTAATTTTAGTCAGTAAGCAGTTTGCAACATTTTTGTATATATCACCTTAGAATCTATTTCTAGTAATAAATTAACTTCATGCAACTCCATCTGATGAATTTTCACTCATTCATTTGACTTTATCTTTAAAAATGGACATGATTGTGACCACTCCATAGACAGTCTATGGTAAGTTTCACTCCAGTTGAAGGAAGTGAGCCTTTGAAACTCGACGGTGAAAACACAAAAAAAATGAAAGTCTCGGGTTGTTTATGTGGACAAAAAGTGGGTCCCACATGAGGGCGCTGTTCAATCAACAAGATGGCAGCCTCCAGTGGAGCACGTTTATCCAAGAACGCCTGTCTGTGAGTGTAACTGCGTCGGCCCGTATAATTGTACCTTCTGATTGATTAATTCCAATGAAATAGGACAATTGAAAACCTTTTGACTCGCATGACCCTGCATTTCTAAATGTCTTCTAAATCTAAACAAATGTTTCCCAAACAATTTGGTAAAACGAATAAATAGGATTGATTATTGAACTTCAAACTGTTCAAGTTCAAGTTGAACAGTTGAAGCTGTCAAATTTAATTTGTCCCGTGACCAACTCGGCCCGTGACCAACTCGGCCCGTGACCAACTCGGCCCGTGACCAACTCGGCCCGTGACCAACTCGGCCCGTGACCAACTCGGCCCGTGATCAACTTGGTCCGTGATCAACTCGGCCCGTGACCAACTCAGTCCGTGACCAACTCGGTCCCAGTCAACTTGGTCCATGATCAACTCGGCCCGTGACAAACTCGGCCCGTAACCAACTCAGTCCATGATCAACTCGGCCCGTGACCAACTCGGTCCCAGTCAACTCGGCCCGTGACCAACTCGGCCCGTGACCAACTCGGCCCATGACCAACTCGGCCCGTGATCAACTCGGCCTGTAACCAACTCGGTCCGTGATCAACTCGGCCTGTGACCAACTCAGTCCGTGACCAACTCGGTCCCAGTCAACTTGGTCCATGATCAACTCGGCCCGTGACCAACTTGGCCCGTAACCAACTCAGTCCATGATCAACTCGGCCCGTGACCAACTCGGTCCCAGTCAACTCGGTCTGTGACCAACTCAGTCCCAGTCAACTCGGTCTGTGACCAACTCGGTCCCAGTCAACTCGGTCTGTGACCAACTCGGCCCGTGACACGGTTCCTATGGGAAAATGCAGCAAAACGCAGTAAAAAATTATTCCAAGGGCAAGGTGCTTACTGTCCAAAGACACTTCATCTGCATTTTCTCCAGGCCCAAACAGACAGCATCGCTACAATGACCATTGACCAAGCACTTCCATGCCCAGTACACTCACATCTAATAGTTATAGGGGGATATACAAACATGTTGCAAACTGCTTATTGACTAAAATTGCCAAAATTCAAAGCTCAAAATTTAGTGGACACCCCTAAAATTCACAATTCAATTTCTGATTTTCGTTTTTGGCATTTTCAACCCAATTCCGGAATGAAATTGTTGATTTTTATTAAAAAAAAAAAAATGGTATTAAAAAAAAAAAAAAAAAAAAAAATGATATGCCTTCGAGAAAGGTCCTGCTAGGATCGAAACGTCAGGCCCACTAAATTTTAACGTTTTTATGTTATGAAGTTGTCATTTGGATAAATAAATCCATTCTACAATTTGCTGTTTGAATTAGTTGAACATTTTTTTATTTTCTCTTTAAACACTCCCAATCAGTGCTTGTAATTGCTGTTATGAAGTTGGCGACTCCAATTCTTAAAGGTTATTGTCTTGTAATTGTATTGAAACCTCTTTTCAAACCACTTATCTTACATGTTGTTGAGAGTACGTGATAATTTGATTAACTTTGACTTTCCTCTTCTCCGCTTCAGTGTGGTGAGATTCCGCCGAGAGTTTGTTCACGAGCAAGGTCGGAATGGAGTCGTAGCACTGTTGTCTGTGCCCCAGAAATCCACGGGAAGAGGTTACAGCAGCCAGCGAAATATCCTGACATTGAATGAGCGAGGCATCTTCAATGACATCTACCCACCAGCAAGGTGACCAGAAATCTGTTAAGGAAAATATTCCTTGGTTTGTTTGACTTGAATTGAAAAAAAAGAAAGTTGCATCCACTTTGTGTGATCCCCGAGCTGCCGTAGCCAGGTTTACAAGAATTAGTTGTATTGCATCTGAATGAAAGCGAGGATTTGATCCCTGGAGATATACGGCAGTTCATGGTTGCTTCTGGCTGGCACCCCCATCCCAGAAAAGACTAGTTGACTAGTTAGGAAAGCCACCATCTAAGGGCTGGGTAGCTCAGATGGTACGTTAATTCAGAGGTCTTGGGTTCAATCCCGGTCCAGTCAAAGTTTTATTTGCCAATTTTTCAAATTGTTCAAAAGTTCCCAGTCAGTTTTTCCTTGGTTCGTTTGACTTGAATTGAAAAAGCTGCATCCACTTTTACAAGTACCAAGTTCTCGTGGATGATTATCTTCGAAAATGTTTAAAATATTAATGCTTCTGACTGGCGCCCCCACCCCTGCAATGACTACCGGTAGTTGACTTGTTAGGAAGGCCACCATCTAAGGGCTGGATAGCTCAGATGGAAGAGCACTGGTACCTTAATTGATAAATTGCCCGACTAATGTTTACATGCCATCAAGTGACTTACAGTGGGTATTTTTTCACCTCATTTGGCACAGAGCAGCGATGGAAATGTACAAAGAACAATGTGGATACTATGATAGTCTTCTTTGCTCATTTCCACTCCTGTTTTGCACCAAATGAGATGCAAAGATACCCACTTTAAGTCACGTGATGGCATGTAAACATTGGTCGCGCAAATCGGTCTATTCAGAGGTCTCAGGTTCATGTCCCGGTCAAGGTTAACTCAACGTAACTCAGCGTTACAGGGAGTGTGTACTGTGTAGTACTCTACCCGTAGTCAGGAGACTCATGAGGTTGATTTGATTGCATCTCTACAGTGATCTGTCCTGCCTCCTGACTGCCAAGCCACAATGCATGTACTGTGGCTTTGACCCCACATCCGACAGTCTTCACATTGGTAACCTGCTGGCTATCATTGCTTTACTGCACTGTCAAAGAGCGGGGCACCATCCAATTGCCTTGGTAAGTCTGTCTTCAAGTACTTTGCCCCTTTTATCCAAAACCCGGCTTAGGCTTCGGCTCCGGCTTCGTCTCTGTTATCGAAAAGCTGAAAACACAGGTTGGAGTTCTTTGTTGAAGTTGAAGCTTTGGATTCTTTTTCAAAATGCAGTATAACATTCAAAAACAAAGCCAAAGGTTTTCATGTCTTGTACTTTAAAATGTATGACAAAAATGGAGACAAAGCCGGAGCCCGCGCCTAAGCCGGGTTTTTCTTTCAAAGGAAATCAAGATGACCTGATCATTTGATGCTAGTAGGTTCAAAGGTCACGTTGCATGTAGAATTAAAGCATTGCATTTGGTCCTGTAAATCTATGAGATTAGTGTTTTGGGTCATGGAAGGTAGTTTTAAAGCAGTTTGTAACATTTTTATGTTTCAATTGAATTTGATACATAAGAGAGCATTGATATTATGTTACTTTATTAAACCCAAGGCTTTGATTGAAATCTAGTCAGATTCTCTTTGCTCTGTGTTGAATTGCTGAAATATTAAGATGTGGGTTGAAAACCTTTGCAATTTTGTTCTAGCATTAATGTTAGCAAGACATTGTAAACATCAACTGATTTTACCTACTTTTTTGAGTACAGTAATATGCACAAAGGTTGCAAACTGCTTACTGACTAAAAATTACTTAAAAAGAGCGAATTTCAAACGATTAAGAGGGCCCGACATTTCAATTCTGCCTTTGAGAAAGGTCCCTCTAGGATCGAAACATCAGGCCCTCCTAATTTTCAGACAAGAGTTGAAAGTTTGCACGGTGGAAGCACAGTGTGGAAAGTTTGTGGTAACTCCCACATAAGTCATCTCTTTTGAGAAGGAGTGTGTCTCTGAATAGATCTGGCTATATAGATGGTACTCTGGCATTTGCTGTCTCTCTCTCTCTCAGATTGGGGGTGCCACGGCGCTGATCGGGGATCCCAGCGGCAAGACCAAGGAGAGGACACCCCTCGAGCCCGTAATGGTACAGTCCAATGCTGCTTCCATCAGGACGAGCCTGGAGAGGATCTTCACGAACCATGAGAGGTTCCTGTGGCGGGCGGACAAACCACTGCCAGAGATCAGGTTGGGATCAGTCGCCCATCGTCATAATTTCTTCCGTCGAAATGATTTCATCATGAACCATCCACCCTTTATCCATCTGCATTGATGAAGTGGGCTAGATGGGATTAACCACTTTGCACCCAGCATTTATCCAGTGCCCATGACCGCCATACATTTTTTCCTTTTTTTTTTTAAAACTCGCCAGAATAACTTGTGGCCAAACGGGGGGCTTTTGCAATGCTTCAAATTGATTTGTTCTGGGTTGAAAAGAGTCTTTGTTTTTAAAACTTGGACAATAGTGGTGCCCGGATTCGGAGAGTCCGTCACATAGTAAAACCATAGCGGACCCCAAATGGGGTGTCCCCGGCAAGTAGTGGTTAAAAGAATTGCACAGTAGTTTCCAAATATATAGATTTTGTTGCGATCCTATAGGGCCATTGACACTGTGCGAATAGTCTTGATTTGAATTGCGATTCCAAAATTGGGGTGGTTTTTTTTTGCTTGTATTCAAACACACAGAAATATCGCCACGCAATAAAATCGCGAGTCGTTTGGGGTTAGCAATTGTGGTCAAATGTTGTTATTTGTTTAACTTTCGTTCTTTCTTTGTTTCAAACATACCTATTTTTTAAGACAGATCATCACCGATTCTCTGTTTTGGCAAGAGCTCTGCTTTCTGGGCTTTTGCCCCCACTTCTTGCCTTCCTTACGATTATGTTACATGTATATATTTCTGGTTACCGGTAATATTTTGTAACTTCATAATATTGTATTCCAATTAGAGGAGGAAATAAATGTCTCTCTCTGTCAAGATGAATTCCATCCCTTCACTCACAGGAGAAGCATTCCTTGCTCTACGAAAGAAGCTACTAAAATGATGTCCTTGAAAGTCGGCATGATGGGGCCAGACTTTTAAAACGGTCAAGTACCTTTACTCTGCGATTTTTAGCAAGTTTGATTTCTTGGGGTTCTCATGCTCAGAATCCTGGACAACCACAGCTGGTACCAAGACGTGAATGTCATCAAGTTCCTGGCCGGGATGGGCCGCTCTCTCCGGATGGGAAAACTCCTCTCCAGACAAAGGTGAACGACTTACTTTGAATGACCCCTGACCCGCAGTCTCATGAATAAAAGATGAGGCAGCCGGGCCATCGAGCAACGACCCTATTATCAGGCATGCAACTTTTCCGTGTTTTTTTTTAATTCGGACGTTAAAAAAAAAAAAAAAAAAAAAAATTCTTCTCCCTTACTATTCACCAGTATTTAAAACACATGCTGAGATCAGGTTAAAAACTTTGATGTTTACTTTTCATTTTGTGTAAACAAAAATTCAATTTTCTGGGTGTATGCCTTGAAAAAAGGTTAAAATCTGTCACTCAGCTTGAAGTGGTCAAATGCTGCTCAGAATGCACCACAGAGCATCTAGAATCAAAAATTTTCGGGGGCCCTTAAGCAGGCCCCAAACTCCATGCTGTAAGGGCTCGCGCTTGCAGTTTCATTCGGACATTTTCCTTTTTTTTTACAATTCAAGAGTTGCATGCCTGTAATATAGACTTGACGCTTCTCTCTGCTTTCTCCTCCTCCTCCTCTCCTCCTCCTTCTTGTCTGGCCAGCGTTCAGACCCGTCTGTCCAGCTCGCAGGGGATGAACTTTGCTGAGTTTTCCTACCAGCTCTTCCAGGCGTACGACTTCCTGCATCTGCACCGCGAACATGACTGCCTGATTCAGGTGGGTTCCTGACCTTGTACGGGTCGTGGGTCAAGCCGGTTGAATATTGGCCGTAGAAGAAAAACGGTCCTAATTTTTAAAATTTAGTGGGCCTGACGTTTCGATCCTAGCAGGACCTTTCTCAAAGGCAGAGTGACAAGGACAAAACAGATACATGTACACGAAGGGGGGAGAGAGTGAATGGGACACGGATGAGAAACAGAGGACAAAGAGTGAAGCTGGTAGGGAGAGATCAAAGGGAAGGGCAAGGGGTAGGGTAGGGATTAGTGAGAAGAGGGGGAAAGATCAAAGAGAAAAGTGTGAAGGACTGAACACAAAAGAAGGATTATCAGAAAGCTGCATGGTGTTAGTCATTACCCATCTGGATGTTGAGACCATGTGGTTGAATAGTCCGAAGATGCTTCATCCACATTTTCTGACGGCTAAGACGGACAGCATTACTACGGTGACCAAGTGATTCTATGCCCAGTATTTTACCAGACCAGCTGTTGATTTAACCAAACCCGTCATAACTTGCGATCAATCTCAAGACAATGGTGTTTCTTAATGAATTATCAAGGATTTGATGTATATTCGTATTGTGTAACTTGTCTGATCTGTTTATTAATGTTTAGGAATGATCGGTGCTTTTATATTTGATGATGTTTGTATAAATGTAAGGTTTCCTTCTCTTTTGAGTGTGTGTGTGTAATCTCACAATTTGACGTGCATGTAATTTATTCTTGTAAATGCGTTTGTAATAATGACCTTAATTTGTATTCTTATTAGGAGACCTCAAACTGTTTATAATGTAAAGTGCCTTGAGCGTCTATTTTGGCGGATTTTGGTGCTATACAAGAAAAATAATTAATATTATTATTATAATGAGATTTACAGAGAAGCCATATGGCCTATCATAACTTACGATGGGTTATCCATCGTAAGTTGAGTTACAATACGATTCATTGCTCAATGAAAAAATTCAGGCAGCTCAAACGACATGCTATATACGTTCTCTTGTTTATATCATGTGTTTGCCTCACAGCTTGGTGGCACAGACCAGCTTGGTAATCTAATGACCGGACATGAACTCGTCAAAAGAGTCACGGGAAAGGAAGTTTACGGTAAATAATCTCCAGCTAATTTGTCAGAGTTTTCTCTTCAAAGCCCCTACACGACATTGGTAAGATCGAAAAACAGAAATGTTCCCAGATTTACATGAAACTTATACAGTTTGAAGATGGTTATAGTAGAAACCTCGCACTGACACATTTCTGCTTAAAATGCTGTATTTTTGGAGAAAAGAGTGAAGAAATCGTTTACCTCTCACCCCTAGATCTAAACATTTTTGCGAAACAAATGAAGTGGTTGGCGGATTGAGCTGAAATTTTCACAGGTGTGCTATTTCATGCATATGTTGGATCAGACAACGTATGGATGCTCTTCTTTGACCTCGACCAATGTTGTGTTATCCCTTTAATATTCTTTTGATACAAACACAGCAAGAGTAACATTAGTTATGAATATCTAAATGTTACACAAACACTATACTGCTTTTGAAAACGAAGAAGACACGAGTGGATATTTAGGGAGGCTGCCATCTAAGGGCTGGGTACCTCAGATGGGAAGAGTGTGCAAAACTAGGGGTCCCGGTCCAATCAAAGTTGTAATTTTTCCCAAAAAGTTGCAATTTTTCCCCCCCAAAATCTTTAAATTCTTCATGATAAAAATATGTTTTCTATATTGTAGGACAAAATGTTCCAAACTGTTTTGATAATGACTAGAATGTTTTATAAATTAAAAAAAAATCCTAATCCTAATCCTTATCTTATAATCCTAATCCCCTTCAAAGTACACAAATCCTCAAAATGCAGCAGCCTGATAGTTCTATCATGTGAAATGCTAGATCAACTTAAAACAACGAAATCAGTCTTCGAGACTGCTATTTCATCGTAATTTTCCGATTTTCCGTTTCTCTTTTCGCGGAACAAGGTCTCACTCTCCCCTTGATCACAAGTTCATCGGGGCATAAGCTCGGTAAGACCGCCGGTAATGCTGTATGGATCAATGCAGACAGGACATCGCCCTTTGACCTCTACCAGGTTAGAGAGCGTAATGCCGAGATTTGACTACTGCAGGCCGTTAACGAAATGAAGGCTTAGGCTCAGGATTAGGCTTAGGTCATATTTATCTTGCTCGTTATAATATCACAGGCATCTAAAAACAAGCGTTTGGCCGCAGTTTTCTTTGGTGAATACTCTGTACCTATCAAGCCAACAAACCTTCGAATTCGGAAACAAACCACAACCTTGGATTTTCAGGTTTTGTCTGACGGAGACGAAGCCTGAGCCCGAGCCTAAGCCTTCGTTTCGAAACGGCCACAGGTTGTTGGAGTCCTATGTCTTCCTACTCCGGCAGAAATATATAACATGAAGAAGAGACTCTGGAACACAAAGGTTGGCTTGCTGGGGATTATTGAAAACCCAGACTACAGATAGCACCTGGTCTCCATGATTCTGTTGATTTCTCCTGATGACGGCAAGACCATACTGGCCGGAACGTTGAGTTATCACTCAGGTTCTTCTCAGAACCACACCTCTTCTTTTAGAGACCTTATACATGGTGTCACTGCAAACCCTCCTATACTTAAGAGGTAAAAGAATTGTGGGGTTTCCCATTCTACTGATAAGGGGCTGGAAGATTTCCAAACTGCTTTGTTTTGGTTTTTAAAACTGACAGTAATTCGTTTGCGTCTGGTTCATGGTTACCGTAGCATTTTGTCAGACTGCCGGATGCTGATGTGGAGATGTTTCTCAAGCTGTTTACCTTCCTACCGCTGAATGAAATTGCCGACATTGTTCGCAAACATAAGGTGAGGATGAACCCATATCAGAGTCTCCTGGCATATGAGACTGCTGGCATTGCTTGCAACTCTGGTTGTTGTTGATCGCCTGACAGATCAGTTACCAGGGCTCACCACAAGAAGGTCCACAACCTGAATCCCATCACAATATCTTCTTACTAGCTCTTTGCTTCTGACAGATTCTATTGTCAACTTGAACAAGAAATATTCATCAAGATTTAAAGGTCCCTACATAACATTGGGAAGGTCGATGTCCACAGATTTCCTTCTAATTTACACAGTTTGTAGATGGTCACGATAGAATCCTTATGTTGAATTCTTACAGTCTGGGATGCTGTACTTTTCAAGAAATCTTCCTTCAAACATCGACAAATAGTTTATTACTCCCGAGTAATTAACTATTTCTTGCGCTATAGAATGGTGCGTAAACCATGCCAGTTTTTTGCATTTTTCTACTCTCTCAGATTACCATTTGAGCTGAAACCTTCGCAGTATTACTTTTTTGGAATGTTTTATGGTTCAACACACAAACTGTGGCAATCTTACCACTGTTGTGTCATAGAGCCTTTAATCTTCACCTCACCATTCTGAAAAATAAGTAGAATCTGCAGTTCCATCTACCGTCTTTACTCCCTCTGATAAACACTGTACCAGCCATTCCAAGTGTCACTGTTCCCCCTCTGTGAATATTGTAAATGCTGTTCCATCTATTGTCCCTGCACTCTGCAATGGCTCTTCCAAGAATGACACCTCCCCAATCTTTCCCAAGGACAAAAAATAAATGTAACATTCTTTTACTTTGCTTCACAGAAATGCCCCAAGAATCGCAGCGCACAAGCAAAAGTAGCAGAGCAGGTCTTGTTGCTTGTCCATGGAGGTAAAAAAAAAAATGTCTGCTTCCTTCCCGATCCTTTTAAAGGGGAATGCAACCCAAGACACAAAGTGTGCTTATCTGATTGGGTCTTAAAAACAACCTAGAATTACCTATGAGCCTATGAGTACGATTTTCATAAAGAGAGAAAATTCATGGAATTTGAGGGTCTCCAGTGGTCAAATTTGCGTGCCTGTGCGCAGCCATCTTTTCTAAGGTACGGCCGCAGATTTTTTTGGGGGGGGTGTGACATTTTTGCGGAGAAGATGGTAATCACGTCTGATTGGTCAATTACGCTTGTTCAATCATTTCAATTTTAACTAAAGTTATTATTCAACATTTTCACAAAGTCATACATAAAATGTATACGAAAGAGTAAGATAAAACTACTCTTTAAGTAAGATAAAAATACTGTAAACTGCCTACTGACTTCAATTACCCAAAATGCAGAATCGAAAAATTGAGAGGGTCTGACATTTTGATCCCAGCAGGACCTTTCTCAGAGGCAAATGATTGATTCTGCCTCTGAGGAAGGTCCTGCTAGGACCAAAATGACAGGCCCTTGTATTTTTTCAAAGCACGCAAGGAAAGGAAATCTTGGATCTGATCCAGTTTTCCTGCCCGGCTGGGTTTCAGAAAGCCGTGCGCTGCATTGTAACTTAATTCACAATGGATAACCCCTCAGTACGTTTCAAATGGTCTTGTGGTTTCTGCTTGTCCGTCAACACCCCGTGTTTGTTTGTAAGGAATGGTGAGTTTGGTGAAATCAATAATAAGCACCGTCGATATTGGGATTTTCAAATATCGATATTTCGGCAATTTTTTTTCGATATTATCGATATATTGATTTTTTTTTCACGCGCACAAATTGGGTTATGAAATAATATCTCAGGGCTACTTTCAAAGGGGGGCGCTAAAGTTGACAATAATTATTTCAAGAACAGGGAGACTTTTCGTTTTTTCAACACAAATCAACGTGTTTTTTTTTTAAAGTTTTGATGTTCACAACAACAACAAGCTCATTATTTTGTGTTCCTTTCTTGCTGGGGGACGTTCGTGGGCGTAGTCATTCGTAGTAAGCGGTTTCATCACATATATCCTGGATTCTAACGGCATCAGAACATTAAAACGACGCTCAAGGTATTACCGATCATATCACCGATATCGTTCCTCAATATCGCACATTTCGATATATCGCCCATTTCTATATTTTCAATATTTTCGATATTTTCGATATTTTCGATATATCGAAATGAGTAAAAAATAGATATCGGCAATATCGATATCAAAATGATATCGATATATCGAAAATATTGATATATCGACGGTGCTTAATCAACAACTGGGATCTCTTCCTTCACAGAGGAAGGACTCGACCGAGCCATGAGGCAGACAGATGCTCTCTACCACACCAGCCCAGACAGTCTGGAGCAACTCACTAAGGAGGAGATTCAGGAGCTGTTCCAAGGGGCAAAGGTCTCCACACTCCTACTGGAGCCCGGACACACCATCCGAGAAGTCCTGGAGAAGGTCAACTGCTTGCCTGAAGGACGTAAGTAAGAAAAATCTTCCAAGAATCCTTGCTCTGCCAGGGATGTAAGACTTCTGGAAATTTCCGGATTTCGTGGAAATGGCGTGATTTTAAAAAATCTTAAAATTTAGTGGGCTTGACATTTCGATCCTAGCAGAACCCTTCTCAAAGGCAGAGATTTAAAAAAAAATAAAAAAATAAACAGGTATCTCAAACTTCATTTGTTTTCGCGAAAATGCACCATTCAACAAATGGTTCCGAAAAATTGTTTTGATCTAGGGGGTGTAAACTATTTCTTTACTCTTTTCTCCAAAAAATACGGCATTTTAGACAGAAATATTTCAGTGCAAGGTTTCTACTATAACCATCTTCAAACTCGCTTGTCTCGCTGGTTTCAGATTTTGGCGAGCGGATACTGAAGGCCGGTGGGGTGTACATCAACAGCGTCAGGGTCTCAGATGCAGACAGAGTCTTGCTGAGAGGAGAACACATACTCAATAATGGGCTGACACTCATCAGAGTCGGTAAGGAATAGAATCGAGATGGAAATCTCAAGAGTTAGAGGGCCCGGCGTTTCGATCCTAGCAGGACCTTTCTCAAAGGCAGAGAGGCAAAGAATCGTGATGAACGGGTTCAATGAGGCTTTTTCCCTGCTCGATGTAGTTTAGCACTGTACAGGCAGCTCGGGCGGGATTCGAACCCGCGACTCCTGCTTTCTAGTGCAGACGTCTTAACCACCTGACCACTGAGCTGGTCGAGATTGTGTGGCAGATTTGAAACTGTATAGTGGCGGGAACCGTGTGTATCTTAGATAGTGTGATAATAAGACATATTACTTGGAAAGACAATCCAAACTCAAAATATGGAAATAAAGTGTAAATGTCCAATGTGGACATGCTTTTTTGAAAAAAAGGCAAAAAAAACTTTGACTGGACCAGGACTTGAACCCGAGACCTCTGGTTTTGCGCATCAGCACTCTTACCATCTGAGCTATCCAGCCCTTAGATGATGGCCTCCCAAATAGTCAACTAGTCTTTGTCAGGGTGGGGGCACCAGTCAGAAGCATCTAACTCAAGACAACACTCTCCTATTAATAAGATGCAGACAACAAGTTACCAAAATCCTGATTTTTTGTGGTTTTTTTTTCTGTTCACAGGAAAGAGGACCTACTACATTGTACAGTGGGTATAATGATGGCTCCCAGGAGCATTATGCTGCAGATCTGACTTTCTGAGGACAAACAAAACCTGAGACAAGTCGAGAAACTACAGATTCAATGTTCTGGTTCAAAACTGCAATGTATGGTTTATTTACACAATTCTCACAGTGGAGGCTCCATGTCAAACATAACATTTGTGACCCGGTACGGCATAATGAGCATTCTCCTCCACATTTAAGTCTTTGAAATTTTCCCAGCAATGCAAAGAATACCTCATTATCTTCTGAATGATCATAAAATTTAGTGGGCCTGACGTTTCGATCCTAGCAGGACCTTCTGAATGATGTCAGAATGATTTCCATACGTTGCCGAAATCCAAAGTTTACGACGCGAGAAATACGACGAGGCAACGCCCAGTCACGGAAACCACTTTTCGAGAACAACGGCTCTAAAGTTTGAGGTCATGCACACAGTGTGCCGACTGTGATGGCAGCATACACGCAGACACACTTACGAATTCTGCGATCTTCCAATATTTACAGTCATTTGTTGACAAATTCCTTTGGACAGATGACTCTCTAAAACATAAACTTCTCGAAATTGCCTACAAATTAAAATAGATTCTGACATGCATTTTGACAATACTTTAGACTTTTGATGCCGTTTACTCGAAGAGGGGTTTTGAAGTAGATGCCTCATTACGCCATCTTAGGTCACACTTTTGTTTGAGCGAATACACAAGACTATTCCAAAGATAGAAATTCTAAGTAATGGTATATTAGTATGTCTTGCAGTATGTACATTGTTAGATTAAGAAATCTCACAAGATGTGCCTAGTATTTAGCAAACACCTTTCAATGTTGCCATGGAAAAGTAAATAAATCTGGAGGTGTTCTGACACCAAGGTGATTGTAAAAATGGTTGGACGGCTTTTCCATTAATTGGTACTCCATCCTTGCCCAAAGTCAGGTCTTATCAATACAATGTGAAAGCAATTCCATCAGCTGCCGTTCCTCCCTCGGGTAAGCTCTGTAAAGGGACATTCTAAGGATCGGCGTTCCCCCCTCCCTGTGGATGCTGTAAAGGCTGTTCCATCCGTCGCTCCTACACCCTGCAGTGGCTCTTCTAAAGAATGGCACCACCCCCTCTAAAAATCTCTCAAGAAAATCTCGGTCGCCACCGGCAACGGCCGTTCCGCCTACTGGTCCTCCTCGCCCACCCCCCTGGAGCTGAGCATGAGGGTGACTTTGCGCATGGCCGGCTGGAGGTGCGGGTACTCCGTGTTCAGTCTGTCCACGATGGTGGCCATGGTGTGCATGCGCTCGGTCTGCTTCTCCGTCTCGGCCTCCAGGGCGGCCTCCGTCTTGCACAGCGGCGTGTACTTGCCGTCCTTCAGCGCCTGGTAGTACTTGACCCTCTGCTGCCTGGCCACCAGGTCTGTCAGGTTCTGTTCAAGCGAAGCGCGGAGAGGAGACAAAAGACCGATAACCGATCACCTTCAAATTCTTGCCGAATCAAATTCTTGGAATCCTGATGACGGGCAGAGTACACACTATTAAAACGAAAGGTTTGCGGTGACACCATGTAGCAATAGATCGAAAGGTTTGTGGTGACACCATGTAGCAATAGATCGAAAGGTTTGCGGTGACACCATGTAGCAATAGATCGAAAGGTTTGTGGTGACACCATGTAGCAATAGATCGAAAGGTTTGCGGTGACACCATGTAGCACTTCCTCTTTCAAGAAGGAGTGCGGCTCTGAAAAGAGACCGGTAACTCAATGTTTCTGGCATTGGTATTCTGCCCGAAACATTGAGTTACCGGCTTTTCTCAGAGCCATACTCCTCAAAAGAGAAGTGTTACACGGCGTCACCGCAAACCTTCCACAAGGGTAACTTCAACCAAGCAAACCTTCAAGTCTTATCTAAATTCTTGCCAGTATACAGTATACCCACAACTAGGATCCAGTGCAGCATCCCTTCTTCCCGCCTTTACAATTCCCGCCTTCACCCTTCACTGGGCTAATCCCCCTCACCAGGATCCCTCTCTACACTACATAAGCCCCACTCCCAGTTGGAATCCAGCAGTCTCCTGTATACTGGCAAGTATCTAAGAATTTAGATAAGACTTGAAGGTTTGCGTGGTAGAAGTTACCATTGTGGAAGGTTTGCGGTGACGCCGTGTAGCACTTCTCTTTTGAGAAGGAGTGCGGCTCTGAAAAGTGCCGGTAACTGATTTAAACATCATGACATGAGTTTTCGTGGAGTTTTCAAACTGACCTTGTGTTTGACCTCCACCTGTCTGTCGAGGTCACCGTCCAGCGTATCGGCCGTGCTCTGCAGGGTCTGGAAGCCAGTCTGTTTCTCCTCCAACTGTTGGCTCAGCATCTGCTGGTGGCTGCGAAGCTCTTGAATATCGTGATCACAGGAACTAGCATCCTACAATTTTTTTAAAAAAGACCATAATTAAATACTACAAAATCAAGTTGTACACAAATCCTGTAAACTGCTTGCTGACTTAAGTATACACCAACATCGGAAATTCTAGAAAAAAACAAATTAATTGCCTGTAATTTTGATTCAAATGGGAATTTCTCAAAGGCAGAATACATTTTGATCCTAGCAGGGCCTTTCTCAAAGGCAGAATGCGTTTCAATCCTAGCAGGACCTTTCTCAAAGGAAGAATGTATTTCAATCCTAGCAGGACCTTTCTCAAAGGCAGAATGTATTTCAATCCTAGCAGGACCTTTCTCAAAGGCAGAATGTATTTCGATCCTAGCAGGACCTTTCTCAAAGGCAGAATGTATTTCGATCCTAGCAGGACTTTTCTCAAAGGCAGAATGCATTTCAATCCTAGCAGGACCTTTCTCAAAGGCAGAATGCGTTTCGATCTTAGCAGGACCTTTCTCAAAGGAAGAATGTATTTCGATCCTAGCAGGACCTTTCTCAAAGGAAGAATGTATTTCAATCCTAGCAGGACCTTTCTCAAAGGCAGAATGCATTTCGATCCTAGCAGGACCTTTCTCAAAGGCAGAATGTATTTTAATCCTAGCAGGACCTTTCTCAAAGGCAGAATGTATTTCGATCCTAGCAGGACTTTTCTCAAAGGCAGAATGCGTTTTGATCCTAGCAGGACCTTTCTCAAAGGCAGAATGTATTTCGATCCTAGCAGGACCTTTCTCAAAGGCAGAATGTATTTCGATCCTAGCAGGGCCTTTCTCAAAGGCAGAATACATTTTGATCCTAGCAGGGCCTTTCTCATAGGCAGAATGCGTTTCAATCCTAGCAGGACCTTTCTCAAAGGCAGAATGCGTTTCAATCCTAGCAGGACCTTTCTCAAAGGAAGAATGTATTTCGATCCTAGCAGGACCTTTCTCAAAGGCAGAATGTATTTCGATCCTAGCAGGGCCTTTCTCAAAGGCAGAATGTATTTCAATCCTAGCAGGACCTTTCTCAAAGGAAGAATGTATTTCGATCCTAGCAGGACCTTTCTCAAAGGCAGGATGTATTTCGATCCTAGCAGGACCTTTCTCAAAGGCAGAATGCATTTCGATCCTAGCAGGACCTTTCTCAAAGGAAGATTGTATTTCGATCCTAGCAGGACCTTTCTCAAAGGCAGAATGTATTTCGATCCTAGCAGGACCTTTCTCAAAGGCAGAATGCATTTCGATCCTAGCAGGACCTTTCTCAAAGGAAGAATGCATTTCGATCCTAGCAGGACCTTTCTCAAAGGAAGAATGTATTTCGATCCTAGCAGGACCTTTCTCAAAGGCAGGATGTATTTCGATCCTAGCAGGACCTTTCTCAAAGGAAGAATGCATTTCGATCCTAGCAGGACCTTTCTCAAAGGAAGAATGTATTTCGATCCTAGCAGGACCTTTCTCAAAGGCAGAATGCATTTCAATCCTAGCAGGGCCTTTCTCAAAGGCAGAATGCATTTCAATCCTAGCAGGACCTTTTCTCAAAGGCAGAATGCGTTTTGATCCTAGCAGGACCTTTCTCAAAGGAAGAATGTATTTCAATCCTACCAGGGCCTTTCTCAAAGGCAGAATGCGTTTTGATCCTAGCAGGACCTTTGCCTAATTGCCTTGTGATTTGCATCAGAATAATGATTGAGGGTTTGTCAGCACTGTATGTTCACTGCTTTGCCCGATTGCCTGGTGATTTGCATCAGCGAGAATGTAAATCAATGAGGGTTTGCCCTTCCCTGATGTCTAGTCATCATTATGTGCTCAGTGCTTTGCCTTATTGCCTGGTGATTTGCATCAGATAGAAATGTAAATGAATGAGGGTTTGCCCTACCCTGTTATGTAGTCATCATTATGTGATCAGAGCTTTGCCTTATTGCCTGGTGATTTGCGTCAGTGAGAATGTAAATGAATGAGGGTTTGCCCTACCCTGTTATGTAGTCATCATTATGTGCTCAGTGCTTTGCGCGATTGCCTGGTGATTTGCGTAAGTGAGAATGTAAATCAATGAGGGTTTGCCCTACCCTGACGTGTAGTCAGCACTGTATAATTTTTTTCAACTGCCTGTTCAGATAAAAAAAAACAAAAAAACCAGCAGCTCAGGCAGGATTTGATCCCCCACCCCACTCTTTGTGCAGACGTGTCAACACATAGACCTTTTAGGGATTTGATACTCACTAATAAACTACACAAGTACACAAAGGTGTGCCCTTCCACGGGGGTAGTCACTGTAAGGAGCAAACACTACCTAACCAGTTCTTACCCCCGTTTCTGCACACGCAAATGTGGTTGTTAACCGCTGTAGGCAGGTAGGCAGGGTGTCTTCACCGTAGCGTAGCTCTGGTACTGAGTGCCCAGTCTTACAAGTGGTGGAGCTTTTTATGCACTCCTGGGTGGAATTTCTTGCCCTACTATTGTTCTATTGTTATGGGCAATGAATGGACAGTGGGTTCACTACTGTGGTATAGGCTACAGCCTGCATTGGAATGTATCAGAGGCCTACTGGCCTAGTTAATCTAATGTGGTTACTACCAATCTTGGGCAGGTGTCTTAAGAATTTCCCTACAACCTAAGCATGAGTCCAGTCACCTGCTGCGTCTGTTTGATCTTCTTCCTCATCTCCGTCAGCTTCTTCTGGAAGGTCCCCTTCGTCTCCACCTTCTTGTTGAGTTTGGTCTGGGCATCACCGCGAGTCACGATGGTGTCGCGACGGGACACCGCCTTCTCCATGTCCTGGATCAGCTTCTCCTGTTTGCCCCGAAAAAAAGAAGAAGTCTACGTCAGCACAAAACTGTCCTGTCTTATCCTGTGCTATCCATCCCTCCTTGTTCTCTGCCACTCTCACGGCCTCGCCCAGCCCGTTGCCTGTCTATTCTGTGATGTTTTCTTCCAATTTTTATTTTTTTTTCTTCTTCCAAAACCAGCCTTTCTCTGTATGCAGAATGTTTCATCAGGTCAAAACAGAGTTCTTCTGCATAAGAATTAATCCTTCCGAGAGTAAGATCTCATTCAATTGTCTTTTTTTTAAAATGAAAGTCGCCCAACACAAGGCCTCAAAAGGCCACTCAAGGTGCGGTCTAAAAGAACGGAATAAGGAGAAGAACCAGGAGCAAACCAGATCAGGAGGAAGAAAGATGAACGTTTATGTTACGTTTGAATTGGGACAAAAAGTGATATACAAAAATGTTGCAAACTGCTTACTCACTAAAATTACCAAAATACAAATCTTAACATTTAGTGGGCCTGACGTTTCGATCCTAGCAGGACCTTTCTTTGAGAAAGGTCCTGCTAGGATCGAAACGTCAGGATCGAAACTTCAGGCCCACTAAATTTTATGAATTGGGACAAGTTATAAGAGAAGGGGGAAACGGGTTGCAGTTAGAGAATTCCATGGTGCGACAGTGCTTCATCTCATGAAGAATCCGGAGGGTTTCAAGGAACAAGCTCCCATCACATATCACATATCACATCACAGAAGCTGTTCATATATTGACATTTTTAAGTGTCATTTGAAGACTTACCTTTTTAGGCAATAGTTTTATGACTAATAGAATACGATTTCCTGGTAATGAAATAGTCATTTGAATTGAATTTTTCAGTAGCTGGTGATGGTTTTATGTGACAGCCTGCAATATTATTTTTAATTTATAAAAAAAAAAAAAAAAAAAAACCTAATCTTTTTAAGACATTGAACATAATTTCATTTTATCTGTTTAGGAGGTCCAGATATTTTACAAAAAGCCTTTTTAACCAAATAATTGTTAAAACCTTGCATGTAGTAATTTTGTAATTTTGTAATTTTGTAACTTGTTTTGGTTTTAGCTTTGTATTCAGCGCTTTGAGGCCTTCTTGGCAATTTGGGTGCTTTATAAATATGTGACCCGGCACAACGACATGAGGAATATCCCACCAAAACACTTTTTGAGTAAACAACGCCTGAAGTCAAAGTATCTTCTCAATGATTCAAAATCAATTTTTGTTTTTTTGTATTTTCGGAAAGTTAATTTATTGGAGGATGTTATGTCCAAAGGATTTTTCCGAAATCCATTTCTAAATGTTGAAAAAACGAGGATTTCGGGGGAGTGTTTGTGTACTGTTTTCATGAAAATGTAAAGTTCCTGCCTTTTTGAATAGCCGCTTTCGAGAGTTAGACGTGCTGCTATATTGTGTTTGGTACCAAATGAACGAGCGAAGTCCCCTTGTACTATTTACAACAACGTTCACACGGAAATAGCTTTGATATCATTTAAAAGCTAACGGTATACTCTTTCACATCATTAGAAAATCTCCAAATCTCAAAAGTGGGGGTTATTCTTCATTATGCTGTGCCGGGTCACAGATATCCTTTTATTATTATTTATTATTATTCAAGCAATCATTACAGAGGGCGCCCTCTCTAGGACTAACCCCTCACTGCCTCCTCACCTGTAGCTTCATGAGCTGCGTGTGCCGCACCTCCATGCGGTGGATCTCGGCCGTCATGGCCCGGATCTCTCCCTGGCCGACCTCCGAGTCCACCGTGGCCTTGGCTTCCCTCGCCAGCTGGGTCTTCTTCTCCCAGAGCATGATCTGACGTCTTGAGAACCACATGAAAAAAGAATTGATCAGTGTCTGCGGAGAACCGAACTGATGCAAAGACTCTCAAGATTAAGAATCTAAGAATACCAGTCTCATAAGACTTAAGGCTTTGCATGGTGGGTGAATCAATATAGGAAGGTTTGCGGTGACACCATGTATCAGGTCTCTTAAAGGAAGAGGTTTGGTTCTGAAAAGAACCTGAGGGTAACTCGACGTTTCGACCAGTATGCTCTGGCCATCATCAGGAGAATGTCTTGGGCTCGGTGGTGGAACTCCTTATGTACCGGTGGTCGCTGAGATTATTTAAAAGATTATTCTTTGCCTTTGAGAGAGGTCCTGCTAGGATCGAAATGCAGGCCCTCTAACGTTTGAGGATTATTTTGTTAAATTATCTCTCCAAGAAGCTGTACTTATTCCATCCAAACAATGTCCTCTGTCTGTCTGTCCCTCCCCAACAAAGCCCATGTCTTGCAGATCTTGTTTCTACGTTTTTTTTTAGATCAATAAGAGCCTTGACAATCTCCATCCCCAGGGAACCGTGATCCCAAAGTTCAACCTTAAGTAAAGAACTTCAAGACTCCTTCAAAACCCTTAGAGTGAATGGTTGTCTGAACAAGAACCTCAATGGACTCCTCTCTACTCTCAGCTTCCACCCGACGGTTGAGCAACCTCTCCTTCTCCTCCCCTCCTCTCCCAATCGACAAGAACCTCAACGGACTACCCCCTACTCACTCTGCTTCCACCAGACTGTTGAGCAGCCTCTCCTTCTCCTCCCCTCCTCTCCCAATCGACAAGAACCTCAATGGACTCCCCCCTACTCACTCTGCTTCCACCAGACTGTTGAGCAACCTCTCCTTCTCCTCCCCTCCTCTCCCAATCGACAAAGAACCTCAATGGACTCCCCCCTACTCACTCTGCTTCCACCAGACTGTTGAGCAGCCTCTCCTTCTCCTCCCCTCCTCTCCCAATCGACAAGAACCTCAACGGACTCCCCTCTACTCACTCTGCTTCCACCAGACTGTTGAGCAGCCTCTCCTTCTCCTCCCCTCCTCTCCCAATCGACAAGAACCTCAACGGACTCCCCCCTACTCACTCTGCTTCCACCAGACTGTTGAGCAGCCTCTCCTTCTCCTCCCCTCCTCTCCCAATCGACAAGAACCTCAACGGACTCCCCCCTACTCACTCTGCTTCCACCAGACTGTTGAGCAGCCTCTCCTTCTCCTCCCCTCCTCTCCCAATCGACAAAGAACCTCAATGGACTCCCCCCTACTCACTCTGCTTCCACCAGACTGTTGAGCAACCTCTCCTTCTTCTCCCCTCCTCTCCCAATCGACAAAGAACCTCAATGGACCCCCCCCTACTCACTCTGCTTCCACCAGACTGTTGAGCAGCCCCTCCTTCTCCTCCCCTCCTCTCCCAATCGACAAGAACCTCAACGGACTCCCCCCTACTCACTCTGCTTCCACCAGACTGTTCAGCAACCTCTCCTTCTCCTCCCCTCCTCTCCCAATCGACAAAGAACCTCAACGGACTCCCCCCTACTCACTCTGCTTCCACCAGACTGTTGAGCAGCCTCTCCTTCTCCTCGCCTCCTCTCCCAATCGACAAGAACCTCAATGGACTCCCCCCTACTCACTCTGCTTCCACCAGACTGTTGAGCAGCCTCTCCTTCTCCTCGCCCAGGCCCTCAAGCTTGTTCTGCATCTGGATGGACTCTCTCTCGGCCTCCCTCAGCGACAGGATGAAGTCGTTCTCCATCAGGACGTTGTCCTGCTTCAGGCTCTCCCGGGTCTTCCCCTCCTTGTTCAGGAGGAGGTTGAGCTTGAGCATGTCGTTCTGCATGATGCTGATGGAGCGGTGGACGTCCCTCCGCTCTGCCTGCTGTGTGCTGATGTCATCTGGGCGGAGGACGAAGAATAAGAAGACTCTTGAATGGGTCGTCCGGCAAAAGAGCAGCTACAATGACAGGGCTTGTGAAATGCAGCCCTGGGGTGGATTTCATATAGCCTTTACGATGCATCGTAACCATAGAGCTTTATAAATAAACTAGAGTGAGCACTCCCCTATCAACGAACGTGTGCCAACACGGACGCGCATCCGCCATTACCAAAGAGGGACAACTTCAGCTCGAAGGTTCCGGATGTCAGATAGCAATCGCGCGTAATATGAATGGGGAAAGGTATAGCCGAAAGGTTATGAATGCGGAAACTTAAATGTTATAGAAATGGTTTTTAGTAATGATCAGGAAAGGCCATCAATACCTCAAGGGATTGGCAAATTTTAATGTCCTACTTTCTTTTGTAAAAAAATTGGGATTAGTTTGCCCCATAGAGATTCACGCATTTGCACCTCTTTGGTAATGGCGTCGCAGTCCCCTTGTCGGCACGCGTCACGCGATGAGTGCGCACTCTAGTTTATTTATAGAGCTCTATGATCGTAACTCAACTTTCCATGGATAACCCATCGTATGTTGTGATACCTTGTATGGTGTCTGTGCATCGCTTATCGCCTTGCGATTGATCGTAAGTTACGACGAGTTTGGTGAAATCAACCGCTGGTCATATATCACATAACTGTCCCTCTAATCTTCAACTTCTACTACAGTCTCCTCCGACGACGGGCAGAGCACACACTGCCCCTGAAACACTTTGAGTTACCGGCTTTTTTTCAGGGCTGCACATCGTCTCGCAGGAGACGGGGTGCACTGTGTTGGCGGAAAACTCCCGCCTGATGCCGGTCTCACACAGCGTCGCTCATCGCCTTGCGATTGATCGTAAGTTACGACGAGTCTGGTGAGATCGACCGCTGGTCATATAATCACATCACCCCCCCTGTAATCCCTCAAGACCGTCCCTCTATTGCTCTCCCCGTCTTCCGGACTCACTCTCGATGCGAAGCTTCTTCTGGAAGAGAATGGTCAGCGCCTTTTTCATGGTGTTGACCTCCGTCTGCTGGCCGTCCTTCTCCTGGGTCAGCTTGACCAGCTCGCTCTGCTGCCGCAGCCAGAACTGCTGCAGGTCCGCTATCTCCTGCACCCGGGCGTCGATGTTCTTCTGCAGGCCGTTGACCTCTTGCTCCAGGGGTCCCAGCTCCTCGCCCTGGTGACGGGAGAAAAAGCGGGTCGAAAATGAAAACAAAAGACGAGACTTTAAAGCCTCTACACAACATTGGTTTGAGGTCAAAGAATAGCATCCATACGTTGTCTGATCCAACATATGCATGAAATAGCACACCTGTGGAAATTTTCAGCTCCATCCGCCAACCGAGTCTCGAGAAAATCGTGAAAACCGCTTCATTTGTTTCGCGAAAATGCAGCATGAATATCAGTCTGCAATCTACAAGGATTGGCGATCAACTGCTAATGGTCAGTAGTCACTTCATGCCCAGACCTTGGAATTCAGAGCATCAGTGGCGTTGCTATGCCCCTGGGCCCTTCAAATCCAGCCACCATTATTGTCCGAGTTTTAAACAAAGACTCTTTTCAACCTACCACAAAAGAGAATATGTAGCATGACGTCCGATTGTGCCAGGTCTGACTCACTAGAGTATTTAATTCACAGGTATTCATTTTTCCAGATTGTTTTAAATAGTGAGTTTTGAAAAAAAAACCAAACAATTATTCAAAAAACTAAAATAAATAAAAAACTTACACTGATATAAAAAAAAAATTGCAAACTGCTTACTGACTAAAATTATCAAAATGCAAATCTCAAAATTTAGTGGACCTGACGTTTCGATCCTAGTAGGACCTTTCTCAAATAAAAAAAACTGCTGCAAACTGCTCACTGACTAAAATGACCCGCAACACAAAAATCTCAAAAGCCCAACGTTTCGATCCTAGCAGGACCTCTCTCAAAGGGCCTTTGAGAGAGGTCCTGCTGGGATTGAAACGTCACGCCCTCAGACTTTTCAGATTAACCACTTCGCGCCAGGGAGTTTTTCAGCGCCGATGACCGCCATACAGGTTTTTTTTAACAATGCATAATTTTCAAATCTCGCTAAAACAATCGGAACAATATATTTCCTCAATATATCCCTCAATCCTCCACAGTAAAAGTCCCACAATTGCACAATTACTGCTGCTAATCTTGCAACTCATGTGGTAACTTGCGTCAAAAAAGGGTCTTTGTACTGTTTTCGTATTGCTTTGTTCTAAGCTGAAAAGAGTCTTTGTTTAGAATGTGGACAATAGTGGTGCCCGGATTCGGAGGGTCCCGTCGCATTGTCAAGCCAATGGAGCTCCGGATTCGGAGGTCCCGGCGCAAAGTGGTTAACAGGAAACAACACTGTGTGGTGGCCATTGGCACCGATAAGCGGCCCGGCGCGGAGCCGTTAACTCACCCCCTGGGAGCTGATGATGGCCTCGATCTTCTTGTTGTACTGGTCGATCAGTCCCTGCTTGCGCTCAATGACGGCGTTGCGCTTGACGATCTCGTTCTCGCTGCGGGAGATGATCTCGTTCTTCTCGTGGATCTCCTTGTCCAGCTCCTGCATGGACTTGCCCAGGTGCTCCACCCGGGTCAGGGTGTGGGACAGGTCCAGGGTGTCCCGGGAGATCTCGTTCTCCACTTTGGCCCTGGCCGCTTCCTGGCGTCCAACAAATCAATGAAAAAAACAACTCAAGAGTGGAAGGTTTGCGGTGACACCGTGTGACGCAAGGAGCGTGGCTCTGAAAAGAGCCGGTTAACTCAATGAAAAACTGAGTGGAAGAGTTTGCGGTGACACCGTGTAATGCAGGAGTGTGGCTCTGAAAAGAGCCGGTTAACTCAAAGAAAGACTGAGTGGAAGGTTTGCGGTGACACCGTGTAACGCAGGAGTGTGGCTCTGAAAAGAGCCGGTTATACTCAATGAAAGACTGAGTGGAAGAGTTTGCAGTGACACCATGTAACACACGAGTGTGGCTCTGAAAAGAGCTGGTTAACTCAATGAAAGACTGAGTGGAAGGTTTGCGGTGACACCATGTAACACACGGGTGTGGCTCTGAAAAGAGCCGGTTAACTCAATGAAAGACTGAGTGGAAGGTTTGCGGTAACACCATGTAACACACGGGTGTGGCTCTGAAAAGAGCCGGTTAACTCAATGAAAGACTGAGTGGAAGGTTTGCGGTGACACCGTGTAACGCAGGAGTGTGGCTCTGAAAAGAGCCGGTTAACTCAATGAAAAACTGAGTGGGAACTTTTTGAACAAATTTTGGCAAACAAAATTGGCAAAGAAAACTTTGACGGGATTTGAACCCGAGACCTCTGGTTTTGCATACCAGTGCTCTTTACCATCTGAGATTTGGGTTGCGAGAGGACCTCGATGGATCCCGAGAGCGGTAAAACTGTCGGGTGTTTTTTTTGGGTCTCACCTGTTCGGCGATGACTTTGCGCGTCTTCCTGGCCATCTTGTTGGCGTACTGGGAGACTTTGTCCATGGTCATCTTCTGTCGCATCGTCTCCATGATGGTCTCCTCCAGCCGCATCTTCTCCAGGAACTCTCGCTCTATCTGCTTGCGAAGGCTGGTCACCTCGTTCATCCGCAACGTCCGGTCCTGAATGAGATGCAGACAAGAAGTATTCCAAGATGTTAACCACAGCGACTTAAGTAGACAAAAAACTAACGTTCCAGGCTAAGTAAAGAAGAGTGAAGTTAATACAAAAAACTGTTGCAAACTGCTCATCGACTAAAATGATCTGCCATACATGAATTCTCAAAGAGAGAAAGGTCGTGCTAGGATCGAAACGTCAGGCCCACT
Organism: Luidia sarsii; assembly: GCA_949987565.1. Lineage (NCBI taxonomy): Eukaryota > Metazoa > Echinodermata > Asteroidea > Paxillosida > Luidiidae > Luidia > Luidia sarsii. The sequence continues at coordinate 4,389,561 of OX465104.1, read as the reverse complement.
AACTTTTGAGATTTAAAGAAGCACTTGGAATACGAGTCAAAAGCACTTGTTATCACATGGAAGTGGGGTTTGTAATCCCGTTTACACAAGGCAGACTTGACCTGCTTAGCAGGTTATCAGACGTGAGTTGAGTTACGATGCATCGTAAGGCTTCTATCACAACTTACGATGGGTTATCCATCCTAAGTTGAGTTACGATGCATCATAAGGCTTCTATCACAACTTACGATGGGTTATCCATCGTAAGTTGAGTTAAGATGCATCGTAAGGCTTCTATCACAACTTACGATGGGTTATCCATCGTAAGTTGAGTTACGATGCATCGTAAGGATTCTATCACAACTTACGATGGGTTATCCATCATAAGTTGAGTTACGATGCATCGTAAGGCTTTTATCACAACTTACGATGGGTTATCCGTCGTAAGTTGAGTTACGATGCATCGTAAGGCTTCTATCACAACTTACGATGGGTTATCCATCGTAAGTTGAGTTACGATGCATCGTAAGGATTCTATCACAACTTACGATGGGTTATCCATCATAAGTTGAGTTACGATGCATCGTAAGGCTTTTATCACAACTTACGATGGGTTATCCGTCGTAAGTTGAGTTACGATGCATCGTAAGGCTTCTATCACAACTTACGATGGGTTATCAGTCGTGAGTTGAGTTCCAATGAAAGGCTTTGTGAAATCCAGCCCAGCACTCACCGTGGTAGCCCTGTTCAGGGCCTGCTCTGTCTCCTGCAGCATGCGCGTGTAGGTGCTGTAGTCCTGCTTAACCTGATCCTGCTTGGCCTGACAGGCGGCGATCAGCTTGCGGACGGTGTTCATGTCCGCCTCGTTCTTGTTGACCAGGATGGTCAGCGTCTCGTTGTTGTCCTGCTCCTTGGCGATGGACTTGCGGTAGCCGTCGATCTCCGTCTGCAGGGAGAGGATCTGCTGTCTCTGCTGACTGCGGAGAGCGGGAAGGGCAAAACGTGATCCGAAACGATGAACGCGCGGAAGCTTTCTGGACCACCTTGAACTGTCTCAAGCCCAGTTACGTCAACGTTTTCTTCAAATTTTCTTCAAATTGGCTCTCATCAATGGTTAAGGTTGCAAGTGAAGAAGTGGGTGTAGTGACACCATGTGCTAACAATATCATTATTTTTCAGTTTGAGACAAACTTAACAGACCGATGTTTGGGAGCTTTCATTTCTAGTTTTGAATTTGTATTCTACAGATAGCTGTGAGACCCTTCAACTAGAGAGAGTAAGAGGGAGAGGGAGGGGGGAGGGAGGGAGGGATCGAGGGATGCAGGGAGGGAGGGAGGGAGGGAGGGAGGGAGGGAGGGAGGGAGGGAGGCAGGCCCGCAGGGAGGGAGGGAGGGAGGGAGGAAGGGAGGCAGGGAGGGAGGGAGGGAGGGAGGGAGGGAGGGAGGCAGGGAGGGAGGCAGGGAGGCAGGGAGGGAGGCAGGCAGGGAGGCAGGCAGGGATGGAGTGATGGAGGGAAACTAGAGACCCTTTTCCTCTCTACCTACCTCAGAGCCTCTTGCATAGCAGCATGTGCTTCATCACGTCGTCGCATTCCAATGATGCTGCTATTCCATTGCTGATACAGCTGCTTCCTCTCAAGGTTGATGGACTATCGAGAGAGGACAAACAGGAAGGAGCGTGATGGTTATGACAAGAAGCCTTCAACCAAATGTCCTGCTACGATCAAAACATCATACCCTTCCAATTTCTTAAACTTACTCACTTTGGGTCAATTAAGTCAGCAAGCAGTTGGCAAAACTTGTGCATGACTTTCTTCTTTGTCAATCGGTATACAAAAATGTTGCAAACTGCTTACTGACTAAAAATTACCAAAATCTCAAAAAATTCTTTGGCAATTGTTGAAAAACCCACAAAAAGCCACAATAAGTAAGAGTCATAGAATTGTGATTGTTTTTCTTTCTCGACTACACCCCTCTGGTGAAAAAAACCCCACAAAAATTGGTCAGTACGACTTTGAGGAGTCTGCTCTTACCTCAATCTCCAGACGTGCCTCTGACAGCGCCTCCTTGGCCGCTTTGGTCTCCTCACTCTGTGCGAAGCACTGCGCCTCGTACAGGGCTATCTGCTCGCGGAGTTTGTCCACGTTCTCCGTCAGCCTGTCCACGTACAGATCCTGTTTGCGAGAGGCGAGGTTTGATCAGACACCACCTCAAGTCAGGGTCTTTTGAGCTCCCATTTCTCAGCTTGTGAGAATGGATAAATTCGGCCAGATCAAAATCTAGCCTCAAAAACATCAGACATTGATCACCGGCTTCACAAACATCATACATCAACGCCAGGCATGTAAGTGACACAGGATCAGCAGTCGATTTCATCAAACCCATCGTAACTTACGATCAATCGCAAGTCAATGAGCGATGCACATAAACCATACGGTGTATCACAACTTACGATGGGTTATCCATCGTGATTTGAGTTACGATGCATCGTAAGGCTTTGTGAAATCCACCCCTGAGGGATTAGAGGATTAGAGGGACAGTTTTGGAGGTCACAGGGGGCGATATATGACCAGTGGTCGATGAGCGATGCTTTGTGAGACCGGCATCGGGCGGGAGTTTTGCGCCGACACAGTGCACCTCGTCTCTTGCGAGGCTGAGAGCGGCCCTGAAAGAGAGCCGGTAACTCAAAGTGTTTCGTTGCAGTGAGTGACCGACGATGTCATTTCCTGAAAATCACCGAAGGCCAATACATTGTGCGACTGCGAGTGAGCGCTTACGCGACCGAGAGATGCGATTGCGAGATTCACGGCAGGGGTGCAGGCGCCCTTAAGTTTTCAGGGTTGTGACAGATGAAATTGAGCAGTTTGAGATATATAGGAAGGTTTGCGGTGACACCATGTATAAAGTCTCTTAAAGGAAGAGGTGTGGTTCTGAAAAGAACCCGAGTGGTAACTCAACTGTCTCCTAAAGACGAACAAAGTACACTGTTCGAAACGTCGAGTTCCTCCGGTTCTTTTCAGAACCACACGTACTCACAAAAGAGAAATTACATGGTGTCTCCGCAAACCTAATTATCCTGCTATTCTCACCATGCAAACCTTCAGATTTCAGTATGCTCTGGACGTCATCAGTTTGAGTTACCAGATACCAGTAAAAAAAATCAAAAAAAAAATCATGCCATTTCCGGAAATTTCAAGAAGTCTTACATCCCTGCTCTAATCCTGACTGAAGGTTTTCGAGTCCCTCCAATCTTTACCTGCTTCTGTTTGGAGACCTCGGCCAGGTTGACTTCGCTGTCCGCCTTCTCGGCGGCCCTGCGCATGACGGCAATGTCTCCCCTGATGTCCTCCTTGGCGTTGGTCATGTAGAAGAGGTGCAGGGCCAGGTTCTCCACCTCCGTCTGCAGACTGGAGGCTGGGAGGAGGATCGGACAAGCAGAGCAGAGCATCAGAAAGCTGTAGACCTCTAAGAAACGTCCCATTGCTTTGCTACGCTCAGCCATATGTGTTTGCTTTCAAGACATAAAGAACCAGACACGCACATTATATCACAGGCTTGTTCACGGGGGCCATGATTTTGATAGTGTACGGATGTGGAGTCCGTGCCTTGCTTTTCATCATGTTTTGGTTAATATAAAAAAATACGGAGCCAGCCTAGATTCTGCTTTATCGCTCGCTATAAGTGAAGCACAGAAATCGGTGCAGGATTCCTTTTTAAAGGCCCTATACAACATTGGTAAAGGTCAAAAGATTGCCACAGTTTGTGTGTTAAACCATTTAACATCCCAAAAAAGCAATCCTGCGAAGGTTTTAGCTTAAATGTTGTTCTGAAAAAGTAGAAAAAGGTAAAAAACCATCACGGTTTTTGCACTATTCTGTAGTGTAAGAAATAGTTTATTACTTGCAAGTAATAAACTATTTGTCGATGATTGAGTGAAGATTTCTAGGGAAGTACAGCATCCCAGACCATAAGATTTCAACATGAGGATTCTATCATGACCGTCTACAAACTGTGTAAATTAATAGGAAATCTGTGGACATCGATGTGTTCCGATCTTCCCAATGTTGTATTGGGCCTTTAAAAGGAATGTCAATTCCTATCTCCAGCCTTCATGAGTCCCTCTCTATCTCCTTCTTTCTTTAGCCCTAATAACCTTCAGTGGCTTTTCAGCCTTGTTTTGGCCGATCATGCACAAGAAAGAAAAAGAAATAAAGACTGAACTAAACTGATAACACGGACCTTTTTTTCCCCACGTCCGATTTAAAAAAGAAAAATGCGGAAAGCCGCGGATCCCCGAAAAAAAGTTGCGTGCCAGGGATACACATCACCAAAGGGATACACGTCACATGTCACCAAAGGGATACATGTCACACGTCACCAAAGGGATGCACGTCACACTTCACCAAAGGGATACACGTCACACGTCACCCAAGGGATACACGCAAGTCACATGTCACCAAACCAAGCGCACCGCCAAACAAGGGCTCCCTCACCGTCCTTGCGCTGCTGCGTCACGTTGTCCTGCGTGCTCTTGTACATGCCGCGGTTCTCCTGCATCTGCTCCTCGCACTGGCCCCGCCGCTGCGCCATCTTGCTCAGCTGGTCGTGCTGCTGCTCCAGGTGCATCTGCAGGCGGGCCAGCTCCTGCTGCAGCCCGTACAGGTTGACGCCCAGCTCCTCCCGGTCGCGCCGCTTGTTGCGCAGGGCCTCCGAGAGCTCCCGCAGCTCCAGGGTCACCTTCTCCCTCTGCTTGGTCAGGTGGTCTCCGAGGGCCACTTGGAAGCGTCTCATCAGGGGCTGGAGTCGTCAGCGGGGGGAAGGAAATAACGACGACCATGGATGAAATGCCAGAAGGTGCGATTGTTTCCAATCATTCAGGTTTTCTTATCAATTATTAACTCGAAATTTAGTGGGCCTGACGTTTCGATCCTAGCAGGACCTTTCTCTAAGGCCTTCGAGAAAGGTCCTGCTAGGATCGCAACATCAGGCCCACTAAATTTTGAGATTTGCATTTTGGTAATTTTAGTTTGCAACATTTTTTTTATATCCCTTAATTAATATCCTGTTCGATTACGATTTCATAGGTAGTATTGTAATAGCTTCACTGTACATAATGACTTGTGTTTTGTCATGAAAATAGTAATTTGTAATGAAAATAGTAATTTGCAATGAAAATAGTAACTTGTAACGAAAAAAGTAATTTGTAATGAAAATTCTTATTTGTAATGAAAATAGCAATTTGTAATGAAAAAAGTAATTTGTAATGAAAAAAGTAATTTGTAATGGAAATAGCAATTTGCAATGAAAATAGTAATTTGTAATGAAAATAGTAATTAACTGTAACAATACGATTTCATAGGCAGTATTGTAATAGATTCACTGTAATGACTTTTATTTTGTAATGAAAATAGTAATTTGCAATGAAAATAGAAATTTGTAATGGAAATAGCAATTTGTAATGAAAATAGTAATTTGTAATGAAAATAGTAACTTGTAATGAAAATAGTAATTTCTAATAAAAATAGTGATTTGTAATGAAAATATTAATTTGTAATGAAAATAGTAATTTGCAATGAAAATAGTCATTTGTAATGAAAATAGCATTTTGTGCTGTCCAGTCATTGTACAGTAACATGGAGTCTTATTGATCTTAGACCTGCTAGCTAAGACTCATATACTTACATGGTCTGGGTCTAGCACCACCATCTCACTCTCGTCGTCGGACACGTCAGAGTCGTCGCCGACATCCTCCCCTTCCTCAGCCTCCTCCTCGTCCTCCTCCTCCTCCTCCCTGTCGCTCTCCACCAGAGTCAGCTGGGTGGGTCTGTAAGGATCCTCCCCACCTCCTTGACTCCCTCCCACACCTGAGCAGACGACGGAGGAAAGGCAACGACGAACTATTAACCCTTACACTTTTCATTTAAAAAAAATGCAAATTTGCCCAAAACAAGGCTATAAAGCTGCTCAATGTCTTTGAGAAAGGTCCTGCCAAGATCGAAACGTCAGGCCCACTAAACATTAAGATTTGCATTTTGATAATTTTAGTCAGTAAGCAGTTTGCAACATTTTTGTATATCACCAATGTTTAAGGGCTGAGGAAAGAAGGAGATAGAGAGGAACTCAGGAAGGCAAGAGATAGGAATTGACATTAGATAAGACTTGAAGGTTTGCACGGTGGAAAAACTTGACAACGGGCAGAGTGCACACTACCCAAAACGTTGAGTTACCGGCTCTTTTCAGAGCCACACTCCCTGGAAAGAGAGGATATACATGGTGTCACCGCAAACCTTCCACTAAGGAATTGACAATCCTTTTAAAAAGGACAGGATCGTAGGCCTTGTGGGAAACATGAACCAGGAAGGGAATTCCAGAGAGAGAGGCAGAACGAGGGAAGAAGCTGTTCTGATACCTCTTTGTAACTACACCCTTGGGAGAGACAGAGTGTACGGGTGAGAAGAGGCAAACAGCCTGGTTGCTCGCCTAAATGTCCTGACTAGGGGGGACCAAGTCGGCAAGAGCAGAGGAACACTGCCTGCGACTTCAAAATACCACCAGCATATTTGATTTCTAAAGTGTAAGGGCTATAATCCCCTATGAACCTATCAGTGACAATTATTTTTTAGGAGACTTTCAATTTATCCTAGTGTCATTCAGTGATGGTTGATGCAAATAACTGGTCAATGCCACACAGTTCCATAATAGCCAAAATAATCGTACGACAAATCATACAGAGTGCCAGAAGTTTCGATCCTAGCATGACCTTTCTCAAATGACAAAAACAAATAGGAAGGGCAGAGCGGTAAGGACGTGGATGATGGACAAAGGACGAAATAAGGTTATCAGCTAAAGCCTTTTCAGGGCTGACAGGCATGGGGGCTGGGTGAGGCCATGAGAGTGGCAGAGAACAAGGAGGGATGGAGAGAGCTGGTTGTACAGTAATTTGTGGCACCCCTGCGGTCTACCAGGATAAGGGACGGATGGGATAGTCTCTTCACGTCTTTCTTTGTCGATAGACCCATTGCTCACCTATCATATCCCTCCTCATGCCCCCAATGCCTTCTTCCTCCTGTCTCGGCTCTTCCACCGGTTCCTCGTCGGCTACTGGGGATCTCCTGGTGGAAGATGGAGGCCTGGCCGCTGACCCTGGCCTAGCCCCTGACCCTGGCCTGGCCCTTGACCCGGGCGTGACGCCTGACCCGGGTCTAGGCTCTGCAGGTGGCTGGTCCACCGACGGAGGTCGCTGGGCTGACGTGGGCCTCTGAGCCGATCCTGGCCTTTCACCGGACGCCGGCCGGCCAGCAGATACTGGCCGCTCTGGCGTCCCGTCAGATCCCTTCCCAGACGCTGCTGATCCGGGTAGAGCGGCTGATCCGGGTCGAGCTGCTGATCCGGGTCGAGCTGCTGATCCAGGTTGAGCTGCGGAACCGGGTCGAGCTGCTGATCCGGGTCGAGATGCTGATCCAGGTTGAGCTGCGGAACCGGGTCGAGATGCTGATCCAGGTTGAACTGCGGAACTGGGTCGAGCTGCTGATCCGGGTCGGGATGCTGATCCGGGTCGAGATGCTGATCCGGGTCGGGATGCTGATCCCGGTCGTGCTGCCGATCCAGGTCGAGCTGCGGATGACGGACGGTCAGGGTCGGCGGCTACAGAGGGCGCCCTCTCTGGCTCAGCCTCCGCCTCGCCCTTGACCGAACCGTCCCTAGAGGGCGCTCTCTGTGCCGAGGGTGGCCTCTGGCCAGAGACTGGACGGCCAGAGCCAGGTCGTTGACCCGATGCTGGGCGGTCCTCGGCTACCTCCGATGTATCCTTTTCCCGATACTAAACAATTGAAGAAAGACAAAAATCTGATTCAGCTCACCAAGTTACGACAAAAAATTTACAAAAAATTACAAGCAGTGTTGAGAAACCACTAAGGAATGACAATGTTATGAATGAAACCCGTCTGGGTAAACTATCCCAAAGACAATTTCACCAAACTCATTGGTACTTTAGACTAATCCATGAGATGTACGATGTGCTAGAAAACCAAATGCGATTGACAAAATTGTCTATGATTGAAAATGATGATGGATCATACGAATTTGTGAGAGTGCCCTTGCCTCAGTTTTAATTTAAAAAAAATCACATTCCCTAACAATTCTACAGCATTTCAATCAATTTCAAACTAATTTGAAACTACCATGGCTGACATTAAACGATGATTACCTCCTTCAATGCCTGCACATTGATGTCTCCTGCAACATCCATCATGCTAGGTTTGTCTCCTTCACCTTCCTCACCATCTGAAAAAGAAAATCAATTCAATTCAATGAGGGATGCAAAAACTTCAGTAATGAGGGATGCAAAAACTTCACTAATGATTGCCATTTATTCCTTTTCTGCTTTCCAGTAAGGCGCTACTGCCTCAAACGCAGACAAATATAGTGCTGTGTGTGGGCATATTTCGCACCACAAAAACAGACATGGATTTGAATTTGAAAATAAACTTGACTTTGTTTTGTTAGGCCTAACTTAATTTCAAACCCTAACTTTGCCAAATCCTACAGAATCCTATTGTCCTAGTGAAGGAATGTGTAGGATTGAGGTCATGTGGTAGTTGATGCATAGTAGGAATTGGGGTGTCAGTCAACTCGGTCCGAAACCAACTCGATCCGAGACTAACTCGGTCCGAGACTAACTCGGTCCGAGACTAACTCGGTCCAAGACCAACTCGGTCCATTACCAACTAGGCTAGTGACTAACTCGGTCCGTAACCAACTCGGCTAGTGACTAACTCGGTCCGTAACCAACTCGGCCTGTCACCAAATCGGTCCCTATGGGAAAATGCATCAAAATGATCACTAGGTTAGGGTTGGGGTTAGGGTTAGGGGTTAGGGGTTAGGATTACATTGATTTCCACATAGGGACCGAGTTGGTCACAGACCAAGTTGGTCATGGACCGAGTTGGTCACGGACCGAGTTGGTTACGGACCGAGTTGGTCATGGACCGAGTTGGTTACGGACCGAGTTGGTCATGGACCGAGTTGGTTACGGACCGAGTTGGTCATGGATCGAGTTGACTGGGACCGAGTCGGTCACGGACTGAGTCGGTCACGGCCCGAGTTGGTCACGGACCGAGTTGGTTACGGACCGAGTTGACGTGAAACCAGGAATTTGCAGAATTGAGGGCATACAATGTGCCAGAAACAAGTGGTGGACTGTCACAAACCTTGAGTGGGGTCCTGTTCATCATGAGCGGCCTCCCCTGCCTGGGCTGATGTCTCAGGCCCAGGCTGCTCTTCTTCAATCTGTCCTTGCACACTTTGGAAAAATAAAAGCCAAAATTACGTTAGGCATCAATCCATTCGGCAAGATTTTAGTATACAAAATTAAAAGTCTGGGAAAAAACCTAAACCTAAATTAAACCGCACCAATTGTAATGTAGACAACATCCATGGAGAAAATAATGAATGGACTTACACTTACAGTTTTCCTAAAAAATTTCATGATTTTGTGGCGCATATGTGCAGCGCGTATGCAGAACTAGGAATAGTGAAGTGCATGTTCTGTACACAGTGCCTGCTGTCACTGCTGACCGTCATCCAGTTAAAATAAAGACGTACGCAAATTTAAATACGCGTCACAAAAAAGAATTTGACACAAATTCATGAATTTGAGTTTGACAATTTTATTTTGAGGAATACTGCAACTGAACTTGTGCAAGTCTATTTTGGGGGGCAAGTGGTTGTGCAAGACAGTGTAGTTTCTCTACATAATAAAAGTTGGTCTATTGTGGATTTAGGGTAATTTCCACCCTTTTACGGTAAGGGTATCAATTAACCAAAATATTTCTATTCATTCAATGCATGGAATGACACAGATTGGAATGACACTTGACAGCGTTTTTAACCGAATCGGTCGTGTCAACAATCTGACCTCACGTTACCGGTGCTGTAAATTCAGATATAAAGAGTTTTTCTTGACAATCAAAAGAATTATTATGAAAAACAAAATACTATTTGTCGTAATAAACATACATCGCACGTAATCACCTAGTCATTTAACGAACAAAATCAAAGATTTTCAGGAGTTTACCTTTCTTCGTTATCAGCCATCTTCGCTTGTTGTTGCTATGCGTCGTAAATAGAACTTCGCTGGTAAAATGCCTCCGCCCATAAAGCACCAACCACATCCACGCAGAATACCAGCGAGAAAACATATACGACCGTTTTATGTCCAATATCTTTTATTTGATAAGGAAATAAAACAGTCGTCGTCTTTGTGGACGTAAACTTTGGAACTGCGCCCTCTACCGTCGGAGTGCGTTCCTTGCACACTTCTGTTCATGTATGTAATGTACTGTAGTCTGTACACTGTTCATGTTTACATGTACACACTGTATCTGATATAGTGGTCAGTACACGGGCTGACCACGGTCGTGGACTGAGTACCTCTGAAGCCTAATTATTAATCCGATTTTCAACAACAGGTGGGTGAACCCTCTCGTTATTTTGCACACGTGCTCGCTGGTTGTAATTGTAGATAACCATACAGTAGTTTTCGCCGCAATCAAAGTGAAATCATAACTGGGAAAATGATGTTTAAACACCCAACATCGTCAGACAAGAACTGTAGAATAGACAGACCAGTGAATAGATCTACATTGTACCATGGTCATGGTCCATGGAGATTTGTACTATTACTACTATTTACATCATCATGTACGACTACCTACTAGTACTACTACAAGTACTAGTACAGTACTAGTACTAGTAGTAGTACTACAGTACTACTAGTACTAGTCTTATCTTTACTTCCACTTCAGCCAAACAATCTTTCTTGGATTGGTGATACTGATAGTGATACTGATAGCTGATAGGTGATAGCAAAACACAGGAGACTAGTTACTACAACTACAAGTTATACTGTTAGTGTTAATAATTACTAGTATATTACTAGTACTCAGTAGTACTACTAGCTACTAGTACTAGTAGTACATCTACCACTACAGTACTAGTAGTAGTACTACTAATAAGTAATAGTAATAATACTAGTAATAATCTATTTACCTTCACACATACAATACCAACTCGTTATTTTTCAGAAATACATCATGTTTTATCTTGAATCATGAACCATATTGTTGGAAATAAATACCATTATGTGGTCAATACAATTTACAAAGGATAATAACTAAATTGCAGTACATATTTAATTTCAGAACTTGTTTGCAGAAATGCAAACATATTTTTATATCTACAAGGCTACATTGTAAGAATTTGTTTTCCCAAAAATCATGAAGTGCATGTTCCTTTTTTTTTACATTGACCATCGTCTATTTGATACATAAATGTACGTACATGTGTACCGATACATACTGTACGTGTCACAAATTCATGAACTTTGCTTTGAAAAATGTAAAAAATGTCAATTTTTTTCCAGGAGTTGGTCGTGCCAAACAATGGAATGGCTTTTGTCTACATAATAATAGGTGGCCTATGTATTCAGGAATTTCCACCCTTTTAAGTTTGTATGCTGTCCATAGGTATTAATTAATCTAAAATCCGTCCCAGAAAGGACGGCCTTGTTTTTGTACTAGCAACTTTGGAAAATGCAGAAACTGACAAAGGGAAGTTTTTGAACAATTTACTTTTAAAAACCCAGTCATCAGGTTGATAGGCCTTAGTGATGACACTGTGAAAATCTACACCCTGAACATTGGGTATAAATGTCACGTTGTCATGAAAAACAAAATTCATTTTGATTTCATGGACCCTTTTAAAGGGATTTTAAGCCTGAAGAGTTCACCTCGTGTCACCTGATGAGGACATACTAGGGTAGTGCAAAAGACAGTGACCCCCCTCCCCCCACCCTGAATATCTAGGGTGGTAAGGTCCAGCCTGAGGGTGGGAGAATAATTCAATTACAGGTGCTCTGGCAGGCCTGCCTAATCACCACAGCAACTCATCTGACAGGCAGCTGTGGTCTGGTCTGTGGAATTCCACCAAAAGTCACATACAGTAACAGTACCACCATGCATGCACCACAGTACCACCAAGAATTTGGCCTTGAATATATACAACTGGGGAAATCACCATGAAGGAATATGGGCATGTACTGTATACATGTACAAGTTGTGAATACACAATACATGTACTGTACATGTGTAGCTGTGATGATTTTGTTTCTTTTCATGGCAACATGACATTTTCTCCAGATTTTCAGGATTTGGATGTAACACAGTGTGAGTAGCTGTTTTTATGGCCATGAAGTACACATACTCACTTGTACTGTAGTAATGTACTATTAATGGTTGAATACACAATGGTTGAATACACAAATTGCTGTCAATGTTGATATTGACATTTCACAAACAACATTGTGGTTTGTCATTGGTTTGGTTCAAGTTAGAGGGATTAAACAGCATCCAATAGGCCTACTTATTATTATTAGTGCTATCTCTTGCCTCATCTATAGACAGGTACATGTACATCCCTCACAATATGGACTCCACCCTTCCCATGTTCCTCCTTGTCTTCTGCATGTTCCTCCTTGTCTTCCCCATGTTCCTCCTTGTCTTTCCCATGTTCCTCCTTGTCTTCCCCATGTTCCCCTTTGTCTTCCTCATGTTCCTCCTTGTCTTCCCCATGTTCCTCCTTGTCTTCCCCATGTTCCTCCTTGTCTTCACCATGTTCCTCCTTGTCTTTCCTATGTTCCTCCTTGTCTGCCCCATGTTCCTCCTTGTCTTACCCATGTTCCTCCTTGTCTTCCCCACTGTTCCTCCTTGTCTTCCCCATGTTCCTCCTTGTCTTCCCCATGTTCCTCCTTGTCTGCCCCATGTTCCTCCTTGTCTGCCCCATGTTCCTCCTTGTCTTCCCCATGTTCCTCCTTGTCTTCCCCATGTTCCTCCTTGTCTTCCCCATGTTCTCCTTTGTCTTCCCCATGTTCCTCCTTGTCTGTCCCATGTTCGTCCTTGTCTTCCCCATGTTCTTCCTTGTCTTCCCCATGTTCCTCCTTGTTTTTACCGTGTTCCTCCTTGTCTTTACCATGTTCTTCCTTGTCTCCCCCATGTTTCTCCTTGTCTTCCCCATGTTCCTCCTTGTCTTCCATGTTCCTCCTTGTCTTCCCCATGTTCATCCTTGTCTTCCCCATGTTCCTCCTTGTCTTCTCCATGTTCCTCCTTGTCTTCCCCATGTTCCTCCTTGTCTTCCCCCTGTTCCTCCTTGTCTTCCCCATGTTCCTCCTTGTCTTCCCCCTGTTTCTCCTTGTCTTCCCCATGTTCCTCCTTGTCTTCCATGTTCCTCCTTGTCTTCCCCATGTTCATCCTTGTCTTCCCCATGTTCCTCCTTGTCTTCTCCATGTTCCTCCTTGTCTTCCCCATGTTCCTCCTTGTCTTCCCCATGTTCCTCCTTGTCTTCCCCATGTTCCTCCTTGTCTTCCCCATGTTCCTCATTTTCTGCTCCATGTTCCTCCTTGTCTGCCTCCTTTACCCCTCCTCTTCCTCTTCCCCTTCCCCTCTTCCTTCTCTCCGTCCTCCTCTGACTCCTCTCCCTACCCCTCCTAATTGAGATTTGTTTAACTCGCCCAGGCGCGTACCTTCATCATCTTAAATATTTAATCAACTCTTGACTCTTCCTGACTGCTGCATTAGGTCCCTAGATATAGATAATGGCCCTGAAATGATACATGTACTGTACATTGCTAAGTACTAGGCCTACATGTGTACTTGGCATTAAGAAGATTAAAAATTGAATTCACTAAAACATTAATTTTATTATCGTTTTTCTTAGAAACTCTGAGTTGGTTTACTAAGAATTTATGAAATCCACCATGACTATCTTTTTATGACACTTAGACATGCAGATGATACACATGTACATATTGTACATGTACAGTACATGTACATACATGTTATGAAGGAAAATGTAATGAATGATGGATGCAATTTAAGTGGGAAATTATTTTAGAATTATTTTAGAAATTATGTACATGTACATGTATGGTACATGTACACTTTATACACGTGTACAAATGTACACTGTAGTACTGTGGTCGATTTCACCAAACTCCTCGTAACTTACGATCAATCGCAAGGCGATGAGCGATGCACAGAAACCAATATGTATCACAACTTGCGATGGGTTATCCATCGTAACTTTAGTTACATACATGTACATGTACGATGATGCATCGTAAGGCTTTGTGAAATCCACCCCTGTTCATGTACTGTACATGTACTGTACATGTACATGTACATGAACATGTACACCACACACACACATGTACATAAAGTGTACATTATGTACATTCATACACTGTTCATGGATGCCTGCAGATTGTATGAAATCGTAGATTATTCACTGTGTAGTACAGGACATACAATGTAGCTGCATTCATTGGCATTATTTTGTTTTCATGACCTTTCCTTCCCATCCTTTCTCATTACCAGACATGCATGAAATATTTATCCTGCGGATTAATTTCCTTTGCTGGGGTATTTTTGTAAACATTGTCCAGTGACAAAAAACCTTGCCGATAATTGGTACTCTATTGTACAGTACTGTACTTTGTGCCTCAGAATTGACATGTTGACGTCAAAGGCAGAGCAAGTCACCAAGTTTCTCTATTTGTGGACGTGCTTGCAATAGGACAATTGCTGGCCAATTACTGGAACAACTGATTGGCTAGGGACTGGATTGTCATTTACAAAATTACAGTACAAAATCCTGATACTTGACCTACAAGTCCAAGAGAAAGGCAAGTGAGTTTGCACTGGGACTGAGTTTGCTTGTTAAAACCTGGCTCTTGTTCTCTCTAGCTCTCTCCCTCCATTGATTGAATCCTTGAAAACAATTCCGAGGAATTTAACCCTCACCAAATAGGATTGACCCAAATCTGGTCGTACTTGGGGATTGGGTATTTGTCCATGAATGGTTCTTGTACCTTTGAAGACATGTACCGTATGTACATGTACACATGTACCCAAGTGTTGATTTAACATATTGGACAGAGCTCCCATGAATACTGTACATGTACAGTCATGTACATGTAATTTTATTGTTGATTTTGCCTCAAAATTGTTGAGGGCCTAGTGATATTTCAATCCTAGTAGGACCTTTCACAAAGAATTCTGCGATTTCTGGCTTAAGTTGGTAAATTTAAGTCAGATAGCATTGCTACGGTGACCAAGGGATTCTGTGCCCAGTACACTCATATCTGATATCGAATGAACAGAATTGTTTTCACAATGATAGGAGGGATGTTTTGTTTCCTTTCTCCCCTGGACATTTCACAACAAATACCGGTAATAAGGCCTATATGATCATTCCTTTCAGATATGTATTATGGTGCCTTTTGGATTACGGTAACTCACTTCTGCATGCTCATTAAGCACGGGGCCAATTTCATAGAGCATGAAAAATCGTCCTCCAAATAATCAGGTTGCCGGCCAAAGTTCCACAGTTTGTATTTCATGTGAAGCAACCAATATTAGAATACCGTATGAGTCAACTAGCAACAAGCATTGATTCATGTGAAATATGCTTGGCAATCTCGTTTGAACCAAGGAAGGCATTTCTAGCTTAGCAAATTTTCACGCTTAAGCGGCTCTATGAAAATTTGCGCAGTCTCCGATACGGTTGGGTTAGGCCTGCTTTAACATGCGTGATGAGCAAGTGCAGGTGGTGGTGCAAGGTAGGAGATGATTAATTTGTCCTTCTTGGCCATTCCAAGCCACTTGCCAGTAGGGAGGAGGAGGCTGTGGCCAGACCAGTGTCTTCAACTGCATAGAGACAGACAGACATGGTCATTAATCAGACCGTGCACCGACCCAGGCCAGGGACTAATCTCATTTTGCATATTTCATCATCAAAAGGTGGCATTTCTCACTGACCTTACCAGCTCCCGCGCCACAATGTGACCTAAGATGCCATAATGAGGCATCTACATATACTCCAAAAGTCATTTTCAAGTGAACGGCGTCGAAAGTCAAAGTATTGTCAAAGTGAATGTCAAAATCAATTTTGTTTTTTGGTACAAGAGAATCATACCTGTCCAAAGAAATTTTTCAACAAATGTCTGTAAATATTGGAAAATAAGAGAATTTGTAAGTGTCACTACGCATATGCTGCAATCACTGTCGACACGCCATGTGCATGACCTCAAACTTTAGAGCTGTTTTTCTCGAAAAGTGGTTTCCGTGACTGCACGTGGGCTCGTTGTATTTCTCACGTCGTAACTGTGGATTTTGGCAGCGTATGGAAATAATGTTGATATCATTGGAAAGCTAATGAGGTACTCTTTGCAGTTGTGGGAAAATCTGGAAAACTCAGATTTGGAGGTGATTCCTAATTATGCCGAACCAGTTTACAAATTTAATTCTCGAGAAACAAACCATTGTAGGTCATTACTGAATCGTTTGCCAGAGTCAGTGATAACTTGTGATTTTGTTTTTATTTTGTATTTATTTATTTTTGTATTTATTTTTTTTATTTTTTTTTATTAAAAATTTATTTATTTATATTTGTTTTATTTGTTATTTATATATATACCAGTATTTTTTTTTTTGGGGGGGGGGTTCCTGTGTAGAATATTTGCACAATACGTATCGTCTAGAAAGAGTCTTGAATCATGAAATAAGATATGACAGTCACTGAGGTGAGGTCCATATGGATGTTTGTTCATCTTCCATATTTCTGACTCTGTAGAATTTATGTAAGATCTTTTTTTTTCTTTTTTTCCCCCGCTGTGTTATGTAAGATCTTTTCATCCATTTTAAAATCTGACTGCCTGATCCACTGAATCCCCTGCAGACAAAGATGTGGGCGTTGGGAGGGTGGATGTGAAGTTAATTGACTGCATGGGGGCCTGCTGGATGGGGGAGTAAATTAGCCCAGGAGGAAGTCTTTATGGCCAGTGACTGCATGGTTCAATTTGGATAGATTTCCGTTGTGTTTGTCTTGCTTGGTTGTGACTGCAGGGAGTCAAAAAGGGGGAAACTACCTGAGTGGGAGTAAAGGAGTGGGAGGGAGGGGGAGGTGGGAGGGAGGGAGGGGAGATGGGGGGGGGGGTGAGAAGAAGGGAGTGAGGGAGAGTGAAGAGAGAGGGAAGGAGGGAGGGACAATGAGGTGCAGGAGGGAGGAAAGGAGAAGTGGGGGAGGGGGAGGGGGCAGGGGAAGATGGAGGGGGCAGAGGAGGGAGAGAGGAGTTGGGAGAGGGTGGAAGGTACATGTAGCAGCGTAGGGAGGGAAGGAGGGAGGAGGAAGAGGAGGGAAAGAAGGAGGGAGGAGGTGGAGGAGGGAAAGAAGGAGGGAGGAGGTGGAGGAGGGAGGGGAGTGGAGGAAGAGAGGGAAGGAAGCCTGGATGGACAAGGAGGTGGAAAGGGAGGGAAGGAGGGAGGAGATGGAGGAGGAAGAAGGTAAGGAGGGGGGGGGGGGTGTTGAGAAGGAGGGAGGGGAGGGGTAGGAGAAGAGGGGAGAGAGGGAAGGAGGGAGGAACAAAGGAGGTGGAAAGGGAGGGAAGGAGGGAGGAGGTGAAGGTGGAGGAGGGAGGGGAAAAGAGGGAGGGCGGAGAATGAGGAGGAAGAAGGTAAGGCGGAGGGGAGGAGGAGGAGAAGAGGGAAGGAAGGAGGAACAAGGAAGTGGAGGAGGGAGGAAAGGAGGGAGGAGGTAGAGAAGTGGGAGGACGGGAGGGAGGATAATGGTGAGGAAGAAGGTAAGGAGGAGGAGAAGGAGGGAGGGAAGTGGGAGGAGAAGAGGAAGGACGGAGCAATGAGGTGGAGGAGGGAGAGAATGAGGGAAGATGGTGTTAGGGGAGGGGTGGGATCTGGAGCAGGACCTTTGAGAAAGGTCCTGCTTAGATCAGGCCCTGTAAATATATTTTTGCATTGAAAAGCTGCACAGTACATGTTTTGTGTGAATTCAGTGTTCTCAACAAATACTTGTAGAGCCTACACTAAACACACTCATAAGGTACATGCATGATATTACTGTAAGGCTTAGTGTAAGCAGTTTGCAAACAAAGAAATTTGGATTGACCATAACTGCTGCCACTCCGCCACTGTTTTGCAAGTCAAACTGCACAGGAGCGTAAAAAACCCACACCACAGGTCCATGTGCATGAACAAATGCATTCCAATTCCATCCAGATGGTGCATCTGTAAACACATACAGTAGTTACACATGTACGTCCGGTTGAATTCTGGTCAACGGACATCTGTTGTGTTGACCTGGCAATGAAGCCCAAGTAAGAGTTTTTATGTCATTGATTCATAATTGTCAGCGAGGCTGGAAATTTAGGAAGCAGCAGGGTACATACACATGTACTATATCAGAATTAGTGTATTAGTATGAGTTTGTATGTTTTTTTCTTCAAGATGCATCTGTTCATGTACTTACTGTACATTGTACACCTCCTCTTGCATGCTGTGAAGCAATTTATTTGTGGTTGGTGTCTCATTCTTTTTCACTTTCATCACAAGATCAAACCATGCCCATATGTTTTTTTAAGTATGGAAACTAATTTGTTAACTTCAGTTGCTAATGGAAGTTTCAGTGTTGTTTGATGTGCACAGTGCACTTTGGATGAGGAGATTTTGTGACTCACCGCATATGAATAAGACTAATAAGGCTTTGCATAGTGGGTGAACTTTATAGGAGGGTTTACGATGACACCATGTACTGTAAAAGGTCTCTTTAAGAAGAGGTATGGTTGTGAAAAGAACCTGAGTGATAACTGGACGTTCTGGCCAGTTTGCTCTGGCCGTTTCTCCAGATGATGAAGAGACCTTATACATGTACATGATGTCACTGCAAACCCTCACCCTGTGCTTATAATCGTTGACTTGTTAATTAATGAAAGAATCATTCATTATTGTAGTGGCTATTCCAAGAATTCTAAAATGCTGCAAAACTAATTGATAATGTTGAGTAGCTTTTAGCTGTTGGTCATGGTTGGGAAAAAAATACATGCGGTGAGCTTGTGACCATGTACAGTGTAAGATTGTGTTTTACAATCATTCCAATTCATCCACATTTTTCTTTATTGTGGAATAAGATTTGAAGCTTTTCATGGCAGGCAGATTGTGTGTGGACATTTGAAGAGGATTGTAATCGGACCTTTCTAAGGGAATGGTTTGGCAGGGAGTAAAACCTCTGATAATCCCTCTTTTGTGTTCACTCCTCCACACCTCTCTTTGATCTTCCCCTCTCTTCTCACTAATCCCTACCCTACTCCTTACCCTTCTCTTTGATCTTTCCCCCTCTTCTCACTAATCCCTACCCTATTCCTTGCCCTTCCCTTTGATCTCACCCTACCAGCTTTACTCTTTGTCCTTTGTTTCTCATCCGTGTCCTACCCGGTATTCACTCTCTTCCCCCTTCCTTCGTGTACATGTACATGTATCTGTTTTGTCCTTGTCACTCTGCCTTTGAGATAGGTCCTGCTAGGATCGAAACACCAGGCCAACTAAATTTTGAAAACCTCAATGTTATTTTATTTCCTAAAATGATGTCTCTTCTTAATTCCCTGTTTTTTCTTTAATAACTCTCAGCGATTGTGTGAATACGACACCAAAACGGCCTTCGCTTGATAATTATAGAGGAATAGAATTACTGAAGAGACAAATACTAAATTACTCACGGAGACCTTGCCAGCCAAAGGGTCAATGATTGCCCTCAGTTTACCATGGTTACAGAGGAGGGCAAGTCGAAGAAGAGCGTTTTGTAACCGTTTTTTTTTTCAATTACTGTAGCTGCCTGGTCGAAGGACTTTATGATATACGTACATGTAGGGATCTCGCAACAGATGTTTAAAAAAAAAAAATTACAAGGTAGGTTACCATGGCAACTGCCTCCTCGGTGTACCTTCCCGTTCTCCAGAGTCTTGGATGCAGTCTGAGGTTTTTGGAGAGGACGATGGCAAACTGTGGTGATGATTAGGTAACAAGCAGCCATGGTCTGTCCATATCTGTTCATGCATGGGCCTCTGATTGAGAACGGGGGCCAAATTTCATAGGATTTTGCTTTAGCTCCAAAAACGTGCTTTGTGAAATGAGCTTGTATGCTGATTTTTGATCCTAGCAGGACCTCTCTCAAATGAGCTTGAATGCTGATTTTCGATCCTAGCAGGACCTCTCTCAAATGAGCTTGTAAGCTGATTTTCAATCCTAGCAGGACCTCTCTCAAATGAGCTTGAATGCTGATTTTCGATCTTAGCAGGACCTCTCTCTAATGAGCTTGTATGCTGATTTTCAATCCTAGCAGGACCTCTCTCAAATGAGCTTGTATGCTGATTTTTGATCCTAGCAGGACCTCTTTCAAATGAGCTTGTATGCTGATTTTTGATCCTAGCAGGACCTCTCTCAAATGAGCTTGAATGCTGATTTTTGATCCTAGCAGGACCTCTTTCAAATCAGCCTGTAAGCTGATTTTTGATCATAGCAGGTAAAGAGAGAGGTCCTGCTAGGATCGAAACATCAGATAATTGTGATGTTTGCGTCAAGGAGAATGAGGGATTGCCCTGCTTGACGTAATAAGCACCGGGAGTTCAGTGCTTTGCTTGATGGAAAAAAATCAGTGTGCTCGGGCAGGATTGAGATGATTTCATCATGCAAGTGTCGTGCAATTAGTGCTGAACAACACTCATTGAATTGGACTATCTCCGCTTACCACTCCATGTTTGTCACTGAATGTGACTCATTCAAACCAGACATCACCATTCCACACATGCACATTTGTAAACGCATACAGTTAGCTATTTATTCACCATCCTACTGTAGGACTGGAGGAACAGGCTTTTGAGTCACAGTGTTTTTCACTTTTGTTCCTCCTGGCCATCTTAGATTGGATTGTCCTTACTCTGCTTGTTTACTCCTTCCCTCTTACCCTCCTGCCCATTCTGTTCCCCTTCATCCCCAGTCCTTGCCCCATCTCTTCCCCTTCTCATCCCAGGACCTATCACATCTCTGATACATGTGCATAATATTCTCCTTGTTTGGTATTTATTCATCAATTTATTTCCCATCTTTAATTTCCATGATATAAACTGTATGACTATTCTCACCCTGAATGTACTTCTTGTTTGTTTTCCTTGGCCGAATAAATAATAATAATAATAATAATAACATGTACATTACATTTACAACCCCCAGCTGTCGTCATTAAACACTCCCTCCCCACCTGCCCCAAATGCACCCACAAATGAAAACATGCTGTGATCAATAAAAATGAGGTTTGGCCATCTGCAAACAGGCCTTATTGGAAGAGCAAAACCAATGCTCTGATGACATTCTTTAGAATTCATGGGTCCTTTGTTAATGAAATTGGTTATTTGGGGAAAAGTGGGGGCGATATTTCCCTGAATTTGATCATTAAAAAAATTGTGTGTGCAAGCTATCAGTCGTGTATGGAGTACCGCGTACACATAGAAGTACACACATGCTTATACATGTACATGTATGTACGGTACTGTACATGTACCGGTACATGTACTGTATGTACACGTCTACAGTGTATGCTATACACAATGTACTGTATGCTTTAGAAATGAGTGTACTCGTATGGTGTAAATGTACGTACACTGTAGATACATGTCGATACATACATGTACATGGCACAGAAACACTTGTACAGTACATGTACATGTTCATGTATCTTCAAACTTGTAAACCAAATAACGTACATGTACAGTTGCTGCATATGGACTGACCATAATGTATAATGCAGTCTGCACATAAATTCTACAATCTAAGGAAATTTGACTGGACAGGGACTTGAACCCGAGACCTCTTGCTCTCGGCATCACCACTCAACTGAAACATCATCTATCAATGCCTCCAAATTTGATGAAGAGTAACGGAAAAAAAAGAAAAAAAGGACTGTACGGACTACGGAGACTTGAACATGGACCTCTAGTGTAATGGACGCATGTAAATGCACAAGCGCTCTTACCACCTGAGCTACACTGTAGGGCCGTTCCAACTGCACCAAATAAACGCGATTATTTGAATCGCGATTTGAATCGCGATTCAAACTCCACTTTTTTTGCGTGTGGGGACACAGTAAACGCGATTATTAGTGGGATTTGAATCGCGATTCGGACTCCTCTAAGAGTGAGACTTTTTCAAATAATAGTGTTTATTTGCGACGCGATGTGTGTGAGAACGCTCCGCTCAAATCGCACGGTCGGTTTTTTAAGCCCACGATGCATTGCGCGCGCACGGCATTTCCTGCCAGCAGCTTACTGCCAGGAAGTGCAGCACAGGGTTTGTTTATGTTTGTCAGCGAGTCCCACCATTCCCGCTTGCGCAGCGCAACCACATGCTAACTGCAATCGGCTCGCGTTTATTTGCGACGCGATTATTTGGCCTGTGTGAACACGACCCCCCCCCAAAGTTTTTGAATCGCGATTCAAATCGCGATTTCTTTCGTAGTGGGAACGGCCCTTGTATCCATGCCTTCCCAAATACATTTGTACATGTACATTGTAGTCAATTGTCTTTGCTGTTTAGAGTTCCTGCCTTCAACCTTCACTGAGCTAATCCCCTCACCAGGATCCCTCTCTACACTACATACGTAAGCACCACTCCAGTTACATTTAGAATCCAGCAGTCTCCTGAAGACGAACAGAGCCTATTGTTTGAATGAAATGTTGATCCTCCGGTTCTTTTCAGAACCATGCCTACTCTACAGTACATGTACAGTACCCACAATTAAGAGACCTTTGCATGGTGTCACCGCAAACCTATCATTCCTGCTATTCTCACCATGCAAACCTTCAAATCTCATTTATCTTTGCTATCTTTGTAAAAACAGTAGTGTACACAAATGGAGTTTGATTCATTCTGTATTGCAAAGCACTTGAAATGGAAAGAGAAAAAACAGCACGTGTTAAGATTTAACGCTCAATTCTAATTCAGTTTGTTACGGAGTCAAGGACTCCGCTTGTGGCAATACAGAATTCATTTTTTTCTAAAATCCACGATCAGTCCAGGAACCCAAGTCACATTGTAAGCCCTAATTCCAGTTCATAATGTTCACCCCAGATGCCCCTGTGGACCAAGTCCGGTAGTGACCAACCCCATAGGCATTTCAAGGTCTCCTATGACATCATGGGTATGGTCACTGTTCTAAGAAAGAGTGTCCAAGACAAAAACATGCCCCTATTAGGAAAACCACCTTATCATCCATTATTCATTATTCAGTCCCCTATAGTTTCTCATCCAACCCTGTCCCTTGTTCAACATTTAATGATTTAACTATAATTGCATATATTCAGTAAATGATAGAAACAAGTCCTTTTTAGGTATTACCCCAAACCCATTCTGAGTCCATTATCCATGACATGTATAAAAGAAAGGTCCCCATCCCCTTCCAAGTAAGAATTCTTCTCTTCACCTCCGTCTGCTGATGGCCAACCCTTTGAGTTAGATCCTTGCGATCTAGTCTCCTGTGACTCCTGCATTCAACTTAGTCCGGTTTTGAATAAAACCCCCATCAACCAAATCTTGGTGTTCGGAGTCTCTCCTTTTTCTTATTTGTGGTGCTTGGTCTCGGACTACCGCCCAAGTAACACTGACCAACCTAGGCCGAGAGTCCTAGCATCCTCGTCCCAAGCCAAGATTAAGTGTTACAACATCATTTGTACAATATTCCAAGTCACGCACAACCAGGTACTGTTACAAATTAGGAGCCATCGGTAATAGAACATCTTTCATGGTTCCGTGGCAACGCAATCATTATCTTGCTCATGTGACTTGCCTTTTGTCAGATATTTGCTGGTATACTTGAAATTAATGGCGTACTTTCAGACCAAGTTGACAGGCCTCTATTTTTATTATTGGGCTGTCTGAACTTATGCACAGTGCACTGTACATATGTTCAGTGTACAGTACAGTACACGTACACCCATACAGTTTGTGTACTGTATAATGTAGTGTTATATTTGTAGTGTACTAGTGGTGTCACTCAGTTTGCATTTTTCTGAAAGAAAAAAAGGTGGATGGAAAACTCAAAGGAACTGCATACTGTACATGTATCAATCACAAAAATACAGTGATATACAAAAATGTTGCAAACTGCTTACTGACTAAAATTACCAAAATGCAAATCTTAAAATTTAGTGGGCCTGACGTTTCGATCCTAGCAGGACCTTTCTCAAAGGCAGAATGACAAGAACAATACAGATACATGTACACGAAGGAAGGGGGAAGAGAGTGAATAGGACACGGATGAGAAACAAAGGTGGTAGGGTGAGATCAAAGGGAAGGGCAAGGAGTAGGGTAGGGATTAGTGAGAAGAGGGGGAAAGATCAAAGAGAGAAGTGTGATGGAGTGAACACATAGAAGGATTATCAGAAAGCTGCATGGTGTCAGTCATTACCCTCCTGGATGTTGAGACCATGTGGTTGAATAGTCCGAAGACGCTTCATCCACATTTTCTCACGGCTAAGACGGACAGCATTACTACGGTGACCAAGGGATTCTATGCCCAGTACACTCATATCTGATATCGAATGATCAGGGAGATTGAAGTGATACCCAACAGGGGTGTCCATTTTACCGGTTTTGATTGTAGACCTATGGCCTTAGATACGTCTACAATCGGTGTTATGAACAAATACTGACTTGTGCTGGGGCTAGGCTGTCACATGCACACATGTAGACCGTTTTGTACATGTACAAGTACATGTATGTACACATGTATATTACTGGTATGTCAAAAAACTGAGCTGATTGAGGTTCTGATCACAGCAGGACCTTTCTCAAAGGCAGAATCTTTGAATTTTAAGTGTTCAGAAAGTATGTACCGTATACAATCTCTTACACTGTACATAATTTTATGTGATCCGGCACAACAACATGAGGAATATTCCACCAAAACACTTTTTGAGTAAACAACGCCTGAAGTTAAAGTATCTTCACAATTCGATTACAAATCAATTTTTTGTTTTGGTATTTTTCGGAAATTTTAAGTATTAGAGGATATTATATTTTGATATCATTTGAAAGCTAATGGTATACTCTTTCACTTCATTAGAAATTCTCAAAATCTCAAAAGTGGGGTTTTTCCTCATTATGCTGTGCCGGGTCACATATGTACATTTAGGCCTACATTTACTTGTACGTATTTACATTTGTACAACCTGTACTATACAGTGTATACACTATGTAACCCTGTACAGCATAATAAGGATTCTCGTCCAAATTTGAGCTTTCAAGATTTTCCAACAAGGCCACCAATGCAAAGAGTATCTCATTAGCTTTCCATTGATATCAAATTTATTTCCATATGTTGCCGTGTAATCCAACGTTACGATGCAAGAAATACGACGAGCCAATTAAGGCACAGTCACAAAAAAAGACTTTTCAAGAAAAACAGCTCTTAAGTGTGATGTCATGCTCACGGCATGTACTTGACAAGGACTTTTGGAGTAGATGCCTCATTACGCCATCTTACATGTAGGTCACATAGGGCCTACATGTACGTGTAGACATGTGTAAGTGTCTGGCTCTAAGAATTAGGGCCAGTAACTTGACATTTCATCAGTCTGCAGATGGTACACGGTGTCCTCACAAACCTCTCTCAATCTTCTCTTCAGTCAATCGTTTATCCTGAAGGGAAATAAAGACCCAGTGTGTCTCTTGTATTAAACCAGTGGGGGGGGGGGGGGGGGGGGGCGCGTAGCTGAGCGAAATGACGTCAGTTGTAGTGTCTGTCATGTGTTAGTGGGAATGGGTGATGTACAGTACATGTAAAGCATAATACAGTGTGTAGTTGATATTTATTATATGTACCGATAATAAACATGTTTATGTGCACGTCATGTACCCATATATACACATACTGTACATGCACATGCACCTGCACGTATACATGTACTAGTATACATTTATATGGCAAAATGTTGCAATCACTTGAATAGGTACCGGTACATGTATAGTGTAGATCTAGTACATGTTTACATTGTACATGTGCATCCGTGTACATGTATGTTTATTATTCACATTAAACAATGAATAGTGTACACGTACAGCACATGTTGTATGTCTACGTATACTATACATGTACATGTATTTTTTGTATAGTGAACACCTGTTCATCTGTGTACAATTATACAATCAGATTTAAACTTCAAGGCGATGTTCAGATGTACATCATGTAGTTGCAGACAACAGGATATAATGTACATGATGTACATGATGTACAATGTAGATCATGATCGAGTGTGAATTCGCAAAAGGAAGAAGATGACTGAATGAGATGATACAACATCAAATGATGGGAACCTGACAGAACATCGTCTTTGAAACACACGCTCATTGTAATAAACACTGATAATGATATAATGGAGATTGTATCCATTTTGATTTGCAGACACACGTGTATTAAACACAGGTACTGTACATGCACACGTACATGTACATACATACATACATACATGTACATGTAGGCCTACTGCATTGGATGTGCATTAGCCAATTAAGTTGATGGAGTGGGACGACATACTGCATGTGTACACCGGTAAGCAATTTCTAGGTGACAAAACAGAAGCATAGAACCTGTCCATTTCAGCATTGAATTTGGTTCCTATGCCTACATAATGCACTCATGCAATTGTTGATTAAATTCTCTCCCAGATTCCTTTTTGGGTCAACCCCATATAGAGAATACATGTGTCGCGCATGTACATGTATGACATCTGCCAGATATTGCATTTTGTTCATCACTAGTAATAATCATAATTCAGTCAAAGACGTTTTTTGAATGAAGGGTTTTGTCGCGAAATTCCAAAATTTCCAATACCCCTTGCACGTGATAATTAATCTAAACATGTTCTTGATACATCTACCTTCTAAAAGTGGTTAGATTTGCATGATTATGTTTTGCTCATTTACAAAATGTCGGAAAGCCGTTAAAAAATTATACCGGTACGTCATTAAAAATAATGGTCACGTGACATCACTGAACCATATTTTATGTAAAGTTCTGCATAAATATATCAATACTTGAATTATCAAAGCATAATAATTAATGTTTGTATTCCATGTACATATACTGTACAATGTGTAGTCCGTGCCCAACGACTAATATCGTTTATTATCAATTTAATTATTTGAGCAATTCCAATTATTTTCGAGAGTCATTTCAATTTTCGGCCATTACATATGCCAATCTTCTCCCATAAACAATATCTTTTCAAGGACTGTGATTCTAATGTACATGTACAGTACTTGGGGCTTTAGTGATAGCCTGTGTGGTTGTACAGTGTGCATGTGTGATCAAAATCTTCTTCAGTGATACATGTACATTTGTACACTGTACAGTATGTTCATGTACAGTACATTGTACATGGTACAGTACAATGTACATACTGTACATGTACAAAAACAACATACACAAATGTGTCATTCTTTTCACAAACTGTCAAATCCAAGCTTAGACTATTTCCTGTGTTTTTTTTTTTAGCTGTTTCGGTCTTTCCGAAATAGCTAATACCGGTATTGTTTTCTTCTGTACCATACAGGACAAATGCTGTTTGATATTTTTCAGCCTAAATCCTCTCTGCAGAGTATACACATGTACATGTAATCTGAAAACTGTATAATTTGCATATTTACTCAAATACAAAAATGTATGTTTGAATTTGGATGATTGCTAAAAGAATTGTTTCAATGATTACTGAAAGATAAGTTTTGGTGAATATTTCTAAATTATTATTTTTTTTTATTCGCATCTTTTCTGATGCGTGAATGTATTTGTCAGGATCTTGAAAATTCCAACGATAATAATATGTGCTGTAGTTGAGTTACTGACGAATCATAACATGGTATAAATTCACATTTCACATGGGTCCACATACAATATGTCTCTACATTCAGTACATGGAACCAGGCACGTAAGCCATTACTGTAGAGTATCTATAGCAATAATTGGTTTCTAAATGGTTAATTGTAATTGGTTAATTGTATACATGGTGCATTAGAGGCAAGCCAACGTGTATGGTTTGTGCAATGGATATGTTACCACTTAGGAAGTGATGCCATATACCGTACCCGCTAAATGTGCTGACGACATGGATATCTCGTTCGCTGCATGTACATGTGTAAGGAAAAAAATGCGTAGAAATTTTTGAATCAACCTACATGTACGTATACATGTACATGTACATGTAGTTTCTTTTTCATATGTACAATTTTTCAGAAACAAGTAATCGCTGAATAAGTACCATTTTTTGGTGAGTTTCAAAGACATTGAAATATGACAAGATTAGTCTCAATTTCGGTTATCGAAATTTGACGGCATGGTGTCGGAAATAGACCTCATTTTGAAATTATTTTACAAAGCGTTGGGATTACATATACATGAAGTGCCAGTGCGTCACCAGTACACTGGAATGGCGAAATGGTGCACAGATATCTAAGCATGTGTACGCGCATCCATTTGTGTGCGAAGCCTCTCTCTATCCGTGAACATGTACCAGTGTACATGTACGTGCATGCACTACTTACATACATGTACACGCTGATACGGTATATTGAACTGACAATATGATAGCCTGTGGACCAACGCCCGCATCTCACAAGCAGATGTGACCATACTGGTACATTGCTGCATGAATGTCATCCGTCATGCTGTCATACAATGGATCGCTAATGCATGGCCATTCACAGGCTTCACTCTATTCAGACTGTACATGTACTTACTTCTGAGCCATAACTCCCTGATCCTGATTTCATTCCTGCTCAGGATTGTAGATTGTAAATATTTCCCTGTTTAATATATGTGACCACAATTCCGCGGCTTATCTGAGAGATGTATTACAATACCAATTCAAAAGTGCAATTTCTGAAAATAAGATTTTTTATGGTGTGAAAATAGTATCAAAGATTAGGATCACCTGAAGTTTTGATCCTAGCGGGACCTTTCTCAAAAAGAAAAAGGTCCAGCTAGAATCAAAACATCATGCGATCCAAATTTTTGATTATTTTTGCCTATCACCGTGTGAAAATAGTTTCACAAAGGTTTAGAGGGCATTTTTTGTTTATCCTATCAAAACCATTCTGAATGGCATTGATTCTGCCTTGGATTAAGGTCCTGCTAGGATTCAAACTCAGGCCCTTTAAGTTGTTTTTGAGATTCACATTTGATTTAAGTCGTTTGCAGTATTTTTGTAAGACTTTGAATTTATTGTACTTTCTTGTTTTTCTTTTCAGTTTAGTGGAAGATGGCTTGCATCGTCTCTCCGATTCCAGAATGAGACGGTGTCCTCCGAAAGTCTTCCCAGTCTGGTCTTAAAGAGCCTCCCCCCATCACTGGACCGGTCAGCAGCAGGGGATTATCATCAACCGAGCGGGCTCGACGCTACGGCAACCATGACGTCCCTCCTCAAGAAATTCAGCGACTTTCTGGGCATCTCGGACCCAGAGTACATCAAGGCGCCGCCGCTCGACGGCGAGATCATCTACTGCAAGAACAACGTCTGCGTCCACCCGCCGCCCACCCTGACCAAGAGGGCAGAGCACCACCCCGGCTACCTCACCCTCAGATCCCAGGGCAACAGTCGTGCCACCACCTCCCTCATCCTCACCTGGATACCCAACTCCTCCCTGGATCGGCATCGCCGGGCGTCGCCCGTCGACTCGGCCGGGGCGTCCCCGGTCGGGGTCAGAGGCGACGAAGGGAGCCTCGACCGGCGGGGGGTGTCTCACCGGGAAGAAGGCGCCGTCACCAGGACGGGAGACGCCGACGACGGGGTTCTGTCGCAAGAGGCCGAGTCGAATCGCGGCGTCTCCGAAAGCCGTCGGGATCCGGGAGTGGATGCCTCGGGAGATGTCCGCCATTCTTCGCCAGGACGTGGCACGGTCATCAGAGAGGCCGGCGGAGAGATCTCGAAGAGCGCCTCCGCCTCCTCCTCGCCGGACGGAGAGGGAAACCTCGGGCGAGGCGCGGCCGAGGTCGACTCCCCCGGCTCCGGGAGTCCCCGCCGCCACCGGAGAGCCAGCCTGGGCAGCCGGTCGTCGGAGAGCGACGCGGGCGTGCCCACGGACGCCCAGCTGGCCATTCTCCTCGCCGACGACGGGAAGCCGGTCCTCCTGCCCGAGTCCCTGCAGCGGCCCAGGGACCTGATGGTGGGCCCGGCGAACCACTCCGACGGCGGCAACAAGGTCAGGGAGGAGAGCCTGAGCTCGGCCTCCTCCGACCCCAGCTCCCTGCCCTCGCCTCTCCGCACCATGATGAGGGAGCAGATGATCCGCGACCTGCGGGAGGCCTCGGAGCGGGCCGACTCTGGAGACGACCACGGGTCCTCGTCGGTCTCCTCCTCGACCACCCCGACCACCTCCAATCCGGACCCCGGCTCCCTGCCCTCCAGTCCGGGCAGCGAGTCCTTCGATCCCTTCCTGCCCCTGTACAACCGGAACACGCCGCCGTCCCTGACCTCGCCGGCCAGCCCCTACGTCAGCCACAACCTCACCTTCCCGGAGAACTCCATTGTCTTCAGCTCGGCCGGGTCCAGGTCTCCCCACGCCACGCCCAAGGAGCAACTCTGCGGCGTCTTCTCCGTGGACCTCAGCCACATGCGGTCCCTCCGGGTCTTCTTCAGCGGGGAGAAGAGCGCCAGCGGTCAGCTGGTCATCGCCAGCCAGGAGAGCCAGTACAAGATACTCCACTTCCATCACGGCGGCCTGGACAGGCTGACCAAAGTCTTTGACCACTGGAAATGCTGCATCAAGCAAAAGTCAAAGGTATGCGTAAAACAAGAATTTGAAGGAGTAATAGGTTTCCGGTGACACCATGCAAAGTTCTCCTAATTGTGAGTATGCGTGGTTCCGAAAAGAACTAGAGGAACTCCTACGCACAGAGCCACTGATTTGGACTACGGACATTCACAGATTGGTGAATGAATAAAATGCAAAAATGGAGGAATGGAGGAACTAGACATTTCAAACAGTATTCTCTGTTCGTCTTCAGGAGACACCTATTACTTCCATGAAAACCTTCAAATCTCACGAGAATTTGAAGTTCGGCCCATGACAAATGGTCTTCTAAGATTATGCAATCCTCTGGTCGAATTATAGAGATTCTGCTGATATTTTTTTTGGGGGAAAGATACTGCCAGAAGTGAGAATGATTCAGTTGTGATTAAGAAAACATTCTGTCTGAATGAATGCAGAATTTAGTCTTGACGATAAAAATCTCGAAACTTGGAAGTATACTGTAATGTGGAAAGCCTGTGCTGACACCTTGTCAATTTTCTCTTGTGAGATGGGGTGTGGCTCTAAAAAGAGCCGGTAGCTCAACGGTTTGGGCAGTGTGTACTCTGCCCGTCATCAGGAGACTACTGACGACACTCACTGTAGACAGTCTGTTTCAGTAGTTTCAGTAGTTGAGTTACCGGCTCTTTTCAGAGCCACATTCCATCTCACAAGAGATTCAGTGTATGTTACATGGTGTCACTGCAGACCTTCCACTCTGTGGTTGCACCATGCAAAGCTTCAAATCCTATCAGAACTGCTAACAGGAACTGTAATGAATGACACTACATGTACATCCATGATGAATACGATGAGTTTAATAGAAATGAAGGGGTTGTTCATCGCGGTGGTGCAGATAAGTGGAAAGGGTGATCAAAGTCACGCAATGTGTCATTGCTGGTGGCGACGCTTCGGTTGCTAACTGCTAACCTTCATCAGACAACTGAAGAATGCGCGCTGCGGCGTCTGTTTATGTCCGCTTCGCCGGTTCCTGCGTACCGGTTTGCGGACGTCTTAGTAGTGATCGTGCGGTTTGGCGCGCGATTCTGGCGTCCACTAGCGGCCCCGTCCGTGGTGGGTCGGCGGTCGTGGTGTCTGATGGTGGGGAGCCAAAAACCGGGGATGTCAATGCCGCTGTCTCGATTGATGTTGTTTCGGCGAAGTCGGATTCGGATGGCCTCCTTGACACGCCTGGTGTACCAGTGCTGTTCTCGGTCAATACACCGTACATCGTCCCAATTGGGGCAGTGACCAGCTCCACAAGCGTGCTCGGCTACCGCCGATCCGTCCACACTGGAGAGTCTCACGTCGCGTTGATGCTCCTTGATTCTCTCACCGATGAGTTTGATACATAATCATATAATTAGTATTGATTGGCATGATTATTTTCTGGCTTTTATCTAAAAATTCTTTAAAAAAGACCTCATCACCGAGTTCTCTATTTTTTTTTTTCAATTTCAGAGCAAGTTTCCCGACAAGGAGGACATTGAACACCTGTACCATAAGTTCACCGTCCTGCAGTCGCGTATCCGACCGTCGGACTGCCACCCGGAGGAAGGGGTGTACGACGAG
Source organism: Luidia sarsii (assembly GCA_949987565.1). NCBI lineage: Eukaryota > Metazoa > Echinodermata > Asteroidea > Paxillosida > Luidiidae > Luidia > Luidia sarsii. Next base: position 4,357,280 of record OX465104.1, on the reverse strand, counting down.
GTCAACGAGGAGATGTGGTGGTCCTACCTGAACGAGAAGGGCCAGGTGGAAGACAACTACGAACTGAGGAAGGTGAGGCGATAGCGGGAGGGGGGCTGGGGTTGTGTCAAACCCGGGCAGTTGGGATGGTCAGGAGCCAATTTCATAGCGCCGCTTAAGCGCCAAAATGTGCTTAAAAGCGCAAAAACTCACGAGCCACAGGATCCCCTTGCCAACCCAAACTTCACTTTTGTTTCACGCTAAGTAAAGACGAGTGGAATACAAGTCCAAAGCAATGGACATCACATTGCTGGGTAGCTTGTAATCCTTGATTACACGAGGAAGACTTTTCTTGCTTAGCAGATTTTCACGCTTAAGCGGCTCTATGAAATTGGGCCCCGTAGTTGAGTACCGGTAGTTATTTGCTCAAGGAGGGGACAACATTGTGACAATGCATCCACATGATACAAATAGTGTATTCTTAAATTTCTTAATTGATTTCATAGTTATGTTGTTCTCCGATTGTTTAACGAGTTTTGGACTGGCACAGTGATGGCCATTAGTACTATTTTTATGCAAATTTGCCCAAACAAGGTTAAGAGCTAACGAAAGAAGGAGATAGAGAGGGACTCAGGACGGCTGGAGATAGGAATTGTCATTCCCTTTTAAAAAGGGCGAGATCGTTAGCGAGAGAAGGAGATAGGGAGGGACTCAGGACAGCTGGAGATAGGAATTGTCATTCAGTTTAAAAAGGGCGAGATCGTTAGCAGAGGGAAAAACACGACCCAGGAAGGGAATTCCAGATGGAGGCAGAACGAGGGAAGAAGCTGTTCCGATACCTCTCCGCTCTACACCTGGGGATAGAGTTACTACAATAATCACGGCGTCTAGGGGGCTGTAGCTAGACTTTAAATCGACCGCGTCCTATGTTTCCTCCCTGAAAGTTTGCCTTGCAATTCATTGTCCCATAGGCCATCTTCTTTGGTGGCATTGATGAGTACCTGCGTCGTGACATCTGGCCCTTCCTGCTCCATTACTTTGCCTTTGACTCCACCTTGGAGGACCGCAATGCCCTGCGGGGCATCAGGAGAGAGGAGTATGCGGCCATTCAGCAGGCAAGGTATCTGCCATCTTTTCCCATTACTATTATGCGGCCATTCAACAGGCAAGGTATCTGCCATCTTATCCGAACATCTAAACCATGAAAATGGGGTGAAAATGTCATTTAGTCATGAAAAGAAAATTCACCATGGTTTCACCCCTTTTTCATGGCACACAGTTAGCCAAGTCATTTTCATGGTGTTTTCACCAGTGGTCTCCAAGGCCACATTCCTGGTGGTAAATGGCTAGAGGCAATTTACATGTAGAAGTATCTGGGAGTGACAATTAAAAGGACACCATACAGTACCTCTATGGAGGCTGGTGGTCCCTACTGGTAATTGAATTAGCCATCCCTCAAGGCTGGAGCTTGCCACCCTAAATATTCAAAGTTTTTTTCACGGTCTCTTTAGTGACCTGAAGATGTCCTTATCAGGTCAGAGAGGCAATTATTTTCACTGTGAATTCACTGTAAAAGTGCACCGTGAAATCACAGTGACTTTTTAGTTTCACAGCGAAATGACAATTTCATCCCTTTTTCACGGTATAGATGTTCATAGTGTATGCAGCCATTCAACAGGCAAGGTATCTGCCATCTTATCCCATTACTATTATGCCGCCATTCAACAGACAAGGTATCTGCCATCTTATCCTATCACCAGCGAGAGATGGTCGGTCAATTGGAGAAATTTCAAGAAATTTGAGAAATCACTTACTCATCGGAAAGTTTGTAATAGTATCAGACATTCCGTAAAATTTTAGTACTCGAAAATATCAAAAAAAGAAGATTTTAAATTTTTTCCAATGATTGCTCCGCGAAGCAATCGTTGGAACAAAGAGTTCCACTTTCAAGTTTCACCCTCTATGTGTGAAAAAAATTAGCATTTAATTTCGCTTCAACAGTTTTTTCTGATGATATGGTTGACAGATTGAGCCGAAATGTATGCAGGTGTGTTATTTTATGTATATGTTGAGTTTAACAAAGTATGGAAGTGATTCTTTGATCTTCGCAAATGGTGGACCCTACCTTTAATACCTGGCTTCCCTCATCCCTCTGTGGTCTGTCTTCCAGGCTAGATCTGGATGAGGACGAAAAGGAAGAGTTCTTCCGCAACGTCAAGTGTACGGTCGACAAAGACGTAGTGCGCACAGATCGCAGCCATCCATACTTCAAAGGCGACGACAATCCCAACGTGGACATCATGAGGTGAGGTCTGAGCAATGGGAGGGCTACTGGCTTGGGGACCTTTTTGAAGCCTCAACTGGGGCTCTGGCACAGCTAGGGTCAGGCTCTGCCTCTGTCTCTGGCTCAGGGTCAGGCTCTGGCTCAGGGTCAAGCTCTGGCTCTGGCTCAGGGTCAAGCTCTGGCTCTGGCTCTGGCTCTGGCTCTGGCTCTGGCTCTGGCTCTGGCTCTGGCTCTGGCTCTGGCTCTGGCTCTGGCTCTGGCTCTGGCTCTGGCTCTGGCTCTGGCTCTGGCTCTGGCTCTGGCTCGGGCTCGGGCTCGGGCTCGGGCTCGGGCTCGGGCTCGGGCTCGGGCTCGGGCTCGGGCTCGGGCTCTGGTGTACCAGTTGGAGCAGAGCACCAGCTGTATCCATGGAGCCCCTCCCTCCCTATCAACCCTGACTCATGGTTGTTCATTATGTATTCATTATACAATATTTGACTATTCATTTGATATTTGGTCAAAGTTTTCTTTGCCAATTTTTCAATTTGTTCAAAAGTTCCCAGTCAGTTTTCCCTTTATTTGTTCAATTTAAAACAAAAAATCAAAAATTGCCCAGTCAGTTTTTCCTCTTTTTGGGGGGTTGAATTTTTAAGTTTTTTCTTTAAAAAGTTCCCAGTCAGTTTTTCATTTATTTGAGTTTGACCGTTCCGTCTTGTCCCGTCTTTCCCCAATTCCCTCCCAGGAATATCCTGCTGAACTTTGCCATGTACAAGCCGGGTCTGGGCTACACCCAGGGCATGTCCGACCTCCTGGCTCCGGTCCTTGCCGAGCTGCAAGACGAAGCCGACGCCTTCTGGTGTCTGGTGGGGCTGATGGGCGACGTCATCTTTGTCAGCTCGCCCAAGGATGACGACATGGAAAAACAGCTGGTATATCATCACCCTCTTCCTTACCTGTACCACCGCGATGAACAACCCCCTTCCATTTCAACTGGTGTATTGTTGGGTTGCGGGATCAGAAAGGCTTTGATCTTCAGACTTTCACACTTTTCACATTGGACTAAGTTCACTCTCATGTAGTGGCAACAATATACAGCATTCATTTATTACATTCAACGCAGCATCTAGCAATTGTACTCTAACTCTGATCCATAAACATACTCTTCTCTCTTAGCAAAAGGGGTCCTCACATTTATATCACTAGTCTAAGGAGTTGGGGGTGTGGTCTAACGAAGTACATGTACAGTAGGTGACCTATAATTATAATGCAATACTTAAATGATGGAGGATAGAGGGCTTAGTCAATAGGTTTCAATGCAGGAGGTCTGGTCAGAAGGTGTCTAGGAAAGTGAGGTCAGTGGTCAGTGGAATGGGTCCAGGATAATTGAGTCATGTGTAGTAGTGGGCTGAAGTGGGCTGAAGGTTACTAGGTAAGGGGGGTCAAAATAGTTAGGGGTGACTAAAGCCCTGTCCGCACTGGACTTGTTTTTCCTGTGATTTTACCGAGCCGATGGGTAAATAGAAAATGGGCAAATATTACCGGTGTCCACGTTTGGACTGTTGACTCGGGTAACTTAACCGTGACGGAGGGGGGAGGTTAATTTTCTATTGTGATCTGCTGTCGGCTTTCATTGCAGGGTTACGTCCGAGCTCTGATCAAACTGTTGCTGCCCGACTTCTGGAACCATCTGTTGACCCTCCAAGATGCCATGGAACTTCTCTTTTGTCACAGGTCAGTGACCTTGCCCGCCCGCTGAGGAGCAGTTGGTCTTTGAAAGATTCTGTGTCTGTCTCTGTGTCTGTCTGTGGCGGTGCCTTTGTCTGTGTCTAATTAAATGTCTGGGTCTGTAACGTGTCTGTGTCTGTGTGTCTGTCTGTGTCTGCGTCTGTGTCTGCATCTGTGTCTGTGTCTGTGTCTGTGTCTGTGTCTGTGTCTGTGTCTGCGTCTGCGTCTGCGTCTGTGTGTGTCTGTGTGTGTGTCTGTGTCTGCGTCTGTGTCTGTGTCTGCGTCTGCGTCTGCGTCTGTGTCTGTGTATGTGTCTGCGTATTGTCTGCGTCTGCGTCTGCGGCTGTGTCTGCGTCTGCGTCTGCGTGTCTGTGTCTGCGTCTGCGGCTGCGGCTGCGGCTGCGTCTGCGTCTGCGTCTGCGTCTGCGTCTGCGTGTCTGCGTCTGCGTCTGCGTCTGCGTCTGCGTCTGCGTCTGTGGCTGTGTCTGTGTCTGTGTCTGTCTGTGTCTGTGTCTGTGTCTGTGTCTGTGTCTGTGTCTGTGTGTGTCTGTGTGTGTCTGTGTCTGTGTCTGTGTCTGTGTCTGCGTCTGCGTCTGCGTCTGCATCTGCGTCTGTGTCTGTGTCTGTGTCTGCGTCTTTGTCTGCTCATCGTCAGTGGCGTGACGTGAAGATTGTCTGATCTCCTCGCAGGTGGATCCTCCTCTGCTTCAAGCGAGAGTTCAGCGAGTCAGAGGCGTTGAAGATGTGGGAAGCCTGCTGGGCCCACTACCAGACGGACTACTTCCACCTCTTCATCTGTCTTGCCATCATTGCCATCTACGGGGAGGATGTAGTGCAGCAGGTGAAGGAAGTAAACCCCTGATGAGTTCAAACCGGGTGTCTTTGCCGGATATGTAAGATGGAATGGTGGATGAGGTTTTGCAGTGCAGCGATACTTCTATGGGGCAAAACGTGCTTCTGAAAAGAAACTGTGAACGAAAGCTCAGTGTTTTAACTAGGATGCATCAGTTGTCTTTGTGAGATCTTAATTTTTGCCAAAATAAAAAAAAAATTAAAAAAAAATTGGCAAACCAAACTTTGACTTTTAGCTCAGGTGAAAGAGTTCTGGTAAGCAAAACCAGAGGTTTCGGCTTCAAGCTCCCGGCCCAATTAAAGGTTTTCTTTGGCCTTTTTTTTCAATTTTATGTATTCACTTCTCCTATTTCTCTAGAAACTTCCTTCCGACGACATGCTTCTACATTTCAGTAACTTGTCCATGCAGATGAATGGGGAACTGATCCTGAAGAAGGTGAGTAGCTCCTAGCAATTCTAAAAAAAAAAAAAAAAAAAATAAAAAATCTCTTAGGGTCTCTGGTTCAAATCCCGGTCCAGTCAAAATTTTTCTTTGCCGGTTTTTGTAGTTTGTTCAAAAGTTCCGTGTCAGTTTTTGACTGGCGCCCCCCCCCACACCGGGAAAGACTAGCGGACTACTTGGGAAGGCCCTGAGCAACAGGGACATGGATGACAGACAGACAGAGAACAAAGGGGATAGCTGGTAGGGTGGGATCAAAGGGAAGGGCTGGGGGTTTGGGTAGGCCTAGGGATTAGGTAGTGGAAGGGGAAAACTTCAAAGGGAAAGAGTGAAAGAGAGAAGTGGGGAGTGAACACAAACAAACATGCAAAGTGTGGCACTTTTTCGATTTTGATCCTAGCTGGACCTTTCTCAAAGGCAGAATGCCAGGTCCTGCTAGGATCGAGATGTCAGGCCCTCCTGATTTTGGATATTTTTATCTAGAGTTAGTTTTTGCTATTGTTTCTCCAAGGCTTGTGGTTTCCTGCATCAATTCCGCCTCCTCCCTCCCATCCCCTGTACCCTCGAATCTTCTTCGATCTCGGTCCTAGCAGGACCTTTCTCAAAGGTCCTGCTATAGGATCAAAACGTCAGGCCCACTAAATTTTGAGATTTTGTTATCTTGAGGTTTTTTTGTTGTTGTTTCCGTTGTCGTTTCTCCAAGGCTCGTGGTCTCCTGCACCAATTCCGTCTCCTCCCTCGCATCCCCTGCACCCTGGAATCTTCTTCGATCTCAGTCTTAGCAGGACTGGTCTTTCTCAAAGGTCCTGCTAAAGGATCGAAACGTCAGGCCCACTAAATTTTGATATTTTTTTTATCTTGAGGTTTTGTTTCCATTGTCGTTTCTCCAAGGCTCGTGGTCTCCTGCACCAATTCCGTCTCCTCCCTCGCATCCCCTGTACCCTCGAATCTTCTTCGATCTCGGTCTTAGCAGGACTGGTCTTTCTCGAAGGTCCTGCTAAAGGATCGAAACGTCAGGCCCACTAAATTTTGAGATTTTTTTTATCTTGAGGTTTTGTTTCCATTGTCGTTTCTCCAAGGCTCGTGGTCTCCTGCACCAATTCCGTCTCCTCCCTCGCATCCCCTGCACCCTGGACAGACTCTGCGAGACCTGCACGCCCGGCATGTGGGACAGCGGCCACACGCCCGAGGTGGAGTGCGTGGGTCTGGGAGTGCACGGACAGGGCTACCTCTGCCCGCACATCAGGTGAACTATATCCCCCCGGCCTCGCAGCCAGACGGCAGGGCTGGTCGTTGGTGGAGATAGCAATTAGTCATCAGGGTCTGTTTGCGGTGACACCATGTCCGAAAAAAAATCCTGTCTTCTTTTCGTCTGAGAGACGTTCGCTCCGATCTACACTAGTCCACAGAGTTGTCGCAGCCAGCCACACCATGCACATCTGAACCGTGAAAAAGGGATGAAAATGTCATTTCGCCGTGAAACTAAAACAAAAATCACTGTGATTTCATGGCACATTTTGCAGTGTATTCACCTTGAGAAAACAAAATCTCCTCTCTGACCTGATAAGGACATCTTCTGGTCACTAAAGAGACAGTGAAAAAACTGTGAATATCTAGGGTGGCAAGCTCCAGGCTTGAGGGATGGCTAATTCATTTAGTGCCCCCCAGCAGCCATAGAGGTACTGTATGGTGTCCTTTTAACTGTCACTCCCAGATACTTCTAAATTGCCTCTAGCCATTTGCCAACAGGAATGTGGCCTTGGAGACCACTGGTGAAAACACTTTGAAAATGCCCTGAAAACTGCCTCTAGCCATTTACAACCAGGAATGTGGCCTTGGAGATCACTGGTGAAAACATTGTGAAAATGCCTTGAAAACTATTTGCTAACTGTGCGCCTGAAACGGGTGAAAACATTGTGAATTTTCTTTTCTCAGCTTAATTACATTTTCACCCGTTTGTTTAGATGTTCATAGTGATCAATGGCCTTGGACAGATGGGCTGGGGTCCCCCCCCCCCACTGGGTGTCCCCCCCACTGGGTGTCCCCCCCCCCCACTGGGTGTCCCCCCCCACTGGGTGTCCCCCCCCCACTGGGTGTCCCCCCCCCACTGGGTGTCCCCCCCACTGGGTGTCCCCCCCACTGGGTGTTCCCCCCCACTGGGTGTCCCCCCCCCCACTGGGTGTCCCCCCCCCACTGGGTGTCCCCCCCCCCACTGGGTGTCCCCCCCCACTGGGTGTCCCCCCCCACTGGGTGTCCCCCCCCCCCACTGGGTGTCCCTCCCCACTGGGTGTCCCCCCCACTGGGTGTCCCCCCCCCCCCACTGGGTGCCCCCCCCACTGGGTGTCCCCCCCCCACTGGGTGCCCCCCCCCACTGGGTGTCCCCCCCCCCCCACTGGGTGCCCCCCCCCCCCACTGGGTGTCCCGAGACTAGAGCAGCCCTTTTACGGTCGTCAGAAGTAGACGTACTCACAAAGGAGATATTTCCACATGGTGTCACTGAAAACCACCCTTGAATTTCCTCAAAATATCCATCATTATTGGCTTTGTGCGCCTGAAACGGGTGAAAACGGGTGAAAACATTGTGAATTTTCTTTTCTCAGCTTAATTACATTTTCACCCGTTTGTTTAGATGTTCATAGTGATCAATGGCCTTGGACAGATGGGCTGGGGTCCCCCCCCCCCACTGGGTGTCCCCCCCACTGGGTGTCCCCCCCCCCCACTGGGTGTCCCCCCCCACTGGGTGTCCCCCCCCCACTGGGTGTCCCCCCCCCACTGGGTGTCCCCCCCACTGGGTGTCCCCCCCACTGGGTGTTCCCCCCCACTGGGTGTCCCCCCCCCCACTGGGTGTCCCCCCCCCACTGGGTGTCCCCCCCCCCACTGGGTGTCCCCCCCCACTGGGTGTCCCCCCCCACTGGGTGTCCCCCCCCCCCACTGGGTGTCCCTCCCCACTGGGTGTCCCCCCCACTGGGTGTCCCCCCCCCCCCACTGGGTGCCCCCCCCACTGGGTGTCCCCCCCCCACTGGGTGCCCCCCCCCACTGGGTGTCCCCCCCCCCCCCACTGGGTGCCCCCCCCCCCCCCACTGGGTGTCCCGAGACTAGAGCAGCCCTTTTACGGTCGTCAGAAGTAGACGTACTCACAAAGGAGATATTTCCACATGGTGTCACTGAAAACCACCCTTGAATTTCCTCAAAATATCCATCATTATTGGCTTTGTGGGTTTTTTTCTATCTAATTGTTTGTCAAGAAATTCTATATTTATTGAAAGTTATACATTGCCGAGTACAACACTTTAACATGAGGTTTGTACTTTTGCCAGTTCTTACCTGAGCCAGAAAGGTCTTGTGGTGATCGAAATGTTCATCCCTCAACAATTTGTGAGAAGTTTATTTGTTATTTATTAAAGTTCGCAGAGCAGAAAGCATCGGAGATTTGATTCAGTGGTCTAGTACTAATTGTGTGTTAGGTAGCTCAGGATTGTTGGCTTTGAACGTAGTATAGCTTGGAGTTATTGTTTGTGAAGTTTTCATTGCAATTGTCAGATATTTGCAATTGCAAATTTAAAAAAAAAGAAGTTATTTATTTCATTGTATTTTGTGAATCAATTCAGAAGTTTTCCAAAAAAAAAAGAGGAAAAGAGGCTCGATGTTGGTATCCATGGAAACCAAAGATTTTTATGTGGTTGTGAAGTATTTTTCACAGTAACTAATCCAAGGTTGGTGTGATTACCACATTGCTGCATCATCCAATACTCTTCTCATACCAGTGGAGGTTTATCAAGAGCGCCCTCTATTGGTGGTGCAAGAGGCCGATGGTTCCCTCAATGCCTGTGTGACTGATCTCAGCTCTTTCTCTCTCTCTCTCTCTCTCTCCGCCTCATCCGTCCGTTACTGTCTTTCCCTCACTGCCAGTTCTGATGGAGCTTTGGAGCGTGCGGGTATATGTCCCAATTAAACAAGTAATTAACACGGCCGTCACTAATTGCAAATCAGTACCACCACCCCAGCTGTCACACCAGTGACATCGCACCATTCGCAATTTTTTTTTCATCAAAGCAGTGTATTCTTTTTAGTGGAGGAACAGCTTGTCAGTTTTTTTCCACATGTGCATGATTCAGACCAAAAAAATATTGAGCCTCAGAATAAAGTAATGAATGTTTTGTTGATTTTTTTTCAGATATTTTGTCTCGCCCTCCTAACACAGTTATATTTGGTAGTGACCGCAAACATTTTTGTTTGGTTTATTTCATGACAGTGCCCAAAATATCCACTTCCCCTCTGTGATCATCTGTGAAATTTGTTTATTTTTTATTTTTGTCAGTCTTATTTTTAGAAAAAAAAAATGTTTCTGTATGAAATATGACGCAGTAACGTGAGCCCTGTCTACCTGTCTCCCAAAAATCCCCCCTTTTTTTTTGAATGCCGGATTTATGTCCCCAAACATTTATTGTGATATACAAAAATGTTGCAAACTGCTTACTGACTAAAATTACCACGAAATCTCAAAATTTAGTGGGCCTGACGTTTCGATCCTAGCAGGACCTTTCTCAACATTTTGCAGAGGCAAAACATGTCTTGTGTTAGAATGTTTGAGATTTAGTGACCGTTGTTTTGATTGCCCAATTTCCGACAAAGTTTCCGGTGAAATGGCCCTCGAGAATATTTTGTGGACTTTTAAACTCTAAGAAGGCGGGGAAGGGGCATTATTTATTTCTTGGGTTTTTGTAATGGGGGCATCACACAATGAGTCAGGAAATGGTCTGTCTTTGCACACCACAGCACCTGGCTATTTATATACCGGTAGTCCATGCTTCACTTGCAATAGCAAAGGGTTTGCAACTTGTGCAGTAACCTATGGCCTGGGAGGACTTCATGTCACTCTACAACCACTCATATATACAGTACAAGGTCTCACTCATAATAAGCAGGGACCTATTTCATAGATCCGCTTAAGCGCCAAAAGTTGCTTAAAGGGGAATGAAACCCAGAGAAAAATATGGGCTTATCTGATTGGGTGTTAAAAACAACCTACAATTACCTATGTGCTACTCACCTACGAGTTTCATAAAGAGGGAAAAATCATGGAATTCGGCGGTCGAATTCGCATTCCCGCAAACCGGCATCTTTTCGAATGGCCCGCCAGTCACTGCGGGGGGTATGACATCGCAACGGAAAACTCCCGCATGGGCCCGGACGGATGTACCCCTACTACATGTATAAAATTGCGTGCAGTAATACACTCGCGAGCTGAACGATGGTGTACTGCCAGGCTTTTGGATGTCAAACAGGTCTCTTTTCCTTGTTGGGAACTGCATGGAAAGATTTCCCCAGCATTCTTCCCTCTTTATGAAACCCGTAGGTGAGTAGCACATAGGTAATTGTAGGTTGTTTTTAACACCCAATCAGATAAGCCAACATTTTTCTCTGGGTTTCATTTCCCTTTAAGCAAATTTTAGATAATCGGGTTGCCGGCCAAAGTTCCACTTGCATTTCAAGCTGAGCAGCCAATATTGGAATACAAGTCAAGTACAGCAAGCATCAATCTCGTTTCAACCAGGAAAGAAATTTCTTGCTTAGCAGATTTTCACGCTTTAGCGGCTCTACGAAGTTGGGTCCTGATAATGTAACAGCACTTTCTTGCCACACACACACAACTTGGGTTTTTGAAATATTCAATTTGTTGTTCGCTTCTATTAAATTTATGAACCCTATTCCTGTCTCATTCCCTTCCCTAAAAAGCAGATTTTAGGTTTGTTGTTTTCTCCCTCTCCCAGTCCTGCTCTTTGGAGTGGTAGGTAGAGATAATTCCATAATGTCTTGTGCTGTTGTCAGGATGTGTACGTGTACCAGTTGGAGCAGAGCACCAGCTGTATCCATGGAGCCCCACCCTCCTTAGCAACCATGACTCATGAGTGTTCATTATGTATTCATTGTACTATAATTATTTGAAAATTCATTTGATATTTGATATGAGTACTGGTCAAGTCAAAGTTTTCTTTGCCAATTTTCCAATTTGTTCAATAGTTCCCTGACAGTTTTTCCTTTGTTTGTTTGACTTGAATTGAAAAAGCTGCATCTAATTTGTGTGATCCCCGAGCTGCCGTAGCCAGGTTTACAATAATTGGTTGTTTGCATCTGAATGAAAGTGGGGGTAGTGATCCCTGGAGATATACAGCAGTTAATGGTTGAATTGCTTCTGACTGGCACCCCCACCCCGGCAAAGACTAATTGACTATTTGGAAAGCCGCCATCTAAGGGCTTATCCAGGTTTATCCTTATCTAAGGGCTGGATAGCTCAGATGGAACGTTAATCCACAGGTCTCGGGTTCAAGTCCCGGTACAGTCAAAGTTTTCTTTGCCAATTTTTCATTTTTTTCCTCCAAATTTGACAATTTATTTGATATTAATTGAATATTCATTGAATATTCATAGATGTTCTGATGATGTGCATGTGTTCCAATGCCCAGTACCTTTTTCCTTGTATTATTTTGACATTTTGTTCAACAGATGTAAGATTCTGGGGTTTTTTTACTGAATGGAAACAAAATGGCTGCATCTCAGAAATGTGTCTGCATCCAAAACGTGTGTCCGTATGCACTGTATTCAAAGTAGAAAGGTACTATTCTGTACTATTTTCGGTTTGATTTTTATTTATTTAATTTTTTCTACAAATAAAGAACCAGTGGACGTCATCTCTTTGAGTTATACGTTTTAGGTTATAACATGTTATGGTTTTGAAATCCAAGATTTTTTAAGAGTCAACATTTCCAACATTCCGTAGTGAACTTTCAAAACAGCAGAAAAAAATGTGGTTGTTACCAAATTCATGTCTTGAATTGGGAGTACTGATTTGATTGATTTGATTGATTTGATTCAGCCTTAATTCCATTCCAGCAACAAAAGCTTGGAAAAATTTTCTCTTTCACTTCAGAAGGGACCTTGGTTTTGTGGTTTGGTTTCACTGAATTCAGAAATCCTTATACTTTGTTATATTTAAGTCTATTCTGTAAATAGCACTTATATTATCATAATTCATGTACAGTTTATTTATTTTTCTGAAATCACCACGTGTTCTTGTAGTCTTGCTCAAAGCACTAGAAGTGTCCGCTCAAAGCACTTTATAGAAGCATTAGTTGAGATGAAGGAGTTCAAGAGAGGTTTGAGTATTTTCAAAGAGAACGCGGACTTGGATGCGATCTTACCCATGTAGCTTTACACATGGAAATGTTTAAAAGTATATTTTTCTTCTCATTTATGGCCTTGATTATTTTTTAGGAAAATCCTAAATTTTCTTCGTAAATTCTTGAGCATTCTTGAAAAGTTCTTGGCCTTTCTTGAAAAATTCTTGAGCATTCTTGATGAAAAGGTGTTGGCCTTCCTAGAACGATTCTTGAGCATTCTTGATGAAAAGGTGTTGGCCTTCCTAGAACGATTCTTGAGCATTCTGATGAAAAGGTGTTGGCCTTTCTAGAACGATTCTTGAGCATTCTTGAAATGTTCTTGGCCTTTCTAGAACAATTCTTGAGCATTCTTGATGAAATGTTGTTGGCCTTTCTTGAACAATTCTTGAGCATTCTTGATGAAAAGGTGTTTGCCTTCCTAGAACGATTCTTGAGCATTCTTGAAATGTTGTTGACCTTTCTAGAACGATTCTTGTAAAAGCTCTTGGCCTTCCTTGAAAAGTTCTTGAAGTTCTTTGAAAAGTTCTTGAAGTTCTTTGAAAAGTTCTTGAAGTTCTTTGAAAAGTTCTTGAACTACATACATGTGTTTTGAACAGTTTTCTTCCTTGGAAAGTGTTTGACTTTCAGAATTCTTGAAAATTCTACAGCAAACAGATAAATACCCTACGATTCTTTCAGCATTTGGAGTATCAATGTACGCATGGTTAACTCAGGAGAGTTTTATTGGAAAAAACAAAATTTTACTTTCTCAATGTAAAAGCAATTTGTGTGAGAACTTTCATGATAGCCAATGACGTAAACTTCCACCTTGGTGCAAAATATGTACTACAAACGAATTTGAGAAGTTATTCTTGTAAAAAAAAATAAGTGTTATAGCTTTTGTGATTGTAGTTACAAATGAGGTGAGAGTCTGTGCATACAAAATGATATATATTTGAGAAAGCTTGAATGTTTATAAAATTGGGCTGAGGAAAATTAGCACTGATTAGGAAATACGAAATCAAAGTGGAGTGTATTGGTAGGGTTGGGCTGTAGTTTGCAGTCAAATTGCAGATTGGGAATTGGAAGCGTTAGAAAAGAGCCAGAATGTAATCAAGCTGGTTTGATTGGCGGAAGTATATTTTGCGGATCAAGGCGGGGGAGGCAGGTCATAGTGCATAGGCTGGGGTCGATGTGGTGAAACAGGTCGAATTGTAGTGTGGGGTGAAAACATTGAATCAGTTAGAGTAGTCGCCATTGAATTCTCATACGGTTAACTATTATATGGATTGGAGAGAGACACTAGTCAGTTAGGGACATTTGAAGAAAAAAATAGATTTTTAGGAGAATAGTTAATAAATGTTTTTTTCTCAAAATTTAGTTGGCCTGACGTTTCGATCCTAGCAGGACCTTTCTCAAAGGCAGAGTGACAAGGACAAAACAGAAACATGTTCACGAAGGAAGGGGGAAGAGTGTGAATAGGACACAGATGAGAAACAAAGGACAAAGAGTAAAGAGTTTTTTGTTTGTTTTACTGCAGGTATTTGAAAGAATTGTTACTAAACTGTCTCATATACTCTAATTTGCTTGGCCCGACTTTCTCACGAGTTGAGATTGTATGTGCGACATTAATAGTTGCATTCAATTATCGGTGTACATAGTGCGCGAAGAACCTGTCACTCTGCCTTTGAGAAAGGTCCTGCTAGGATCGAAACGTCAGGCCCACTAAATTTTAAGAAGAACCTGTCTCAGTGAAGAGTTGAGGGCACTCAGTGGATGAAGATGATGCAATCACACCTTTTCATTCCACGATTCGAATATAGTTCCATGATGTCGGGGATGTTGTTTTTTGGAGGCGATTACAATAGTTTTAGAGGAACCGCGGTCCGCCGCATGACACCTGCCTGTAGATAATGGGCTCCGAGGCTCTGTAAATTGGAACCACCTGTCTCAGATACAAAGTAGGCACCTGTAACGTACACCGTTATGTACCTCCACTGCTTGACCTTAGCACTAGCCCAACGGTCATTGTCTAGTAAAAACAGCTGCGGGCTAGTAAAATGACCCACTTTGCTAGCCTGGCGGACTAGTAAAAAGTAGGCAGCGCTGTGGCGGCAAAAAAACAAAGTGGACGGGGATGAGAAAGTAGATACTAATTTGTTTTACTTGACCCAATAACCTTGTGTTAAATTCAATATTAATATTACAGGGCTAGTTAAACTTGCCGCGGGCTAGCAAAAAACTCAATTTACTAGCCCGGTGGGCTAGTTAAAAAAACTTAAGCGCGAGGCTTGTTAACCTCATTGACGTAACGGCCCGTTCATTCTCTGTGATACGACCACGTTGTCCGTCTCCTGTAGCTCACCCGTCTGTTGCGCTTTTCATTCATTGGCATTCCCAATACCCTTGTATATTATTGTGGCTACCTTGATCAACTCTGTCTACATGTCTCTTGTGACTTTTGGACGTCGGGCATTCCTTCATCTCTTGTTATCAAATCTTTGTGGGCGGCATCTCAACTCCATTCCAGTCTGTGGTCATTAAGACTGGCTCGCGAACTCATCGCAAGCTGTGCGTGATATGCGTTTTGAATTGTTAAATCTATCGCGACCTTGCAACAGATTTCTCATCCAGCGATAGGTTGGGTACCCGTGACAGTGGTGGTGTTGGTAATATGCATTCCATGTTGTCGATGTGACGGGGGGCCTTTGATTCTTTCCCAGTGGATTTATTTTCCAGTACGAGTGAAAAAAGAAAAGGTTGGCGCATAAGGAGCATAAGGGATAGATCTAGAAATCAGCTGCATGCTGGAAACTGTAGTGGGCTACTCGGTACTGGAGGATGTGTGTGGCACATGTACTCACTCAGACAGTTGGTGGTGAACTGGGCTGGGCTAATCCCTGCTCCCTGACCACAGTGTGGGGTTCCCAAGACCCACTGCAGGGGGTTGTTGCTAAGCAACAAACCAGGCCTCAAGATATCTAACTCTAGGGCAATCCACAATACTGTACACTATCACAGAATGTGACTGGTCACATTGAATTATGCATCAAGTTCAAGTTATTCAATGAGGGTTTGCCCTGCTGGACGTGATAAGCACTGATTGCCCTGTGCTTTGCTCAATGCTGCACTAGTCGTCACACTAGAAAGCTGGAGATGCGGGATTGAATGTCACCGGCATCGGGCAAAGGCATTCAGTGCTTATCACGTCCAGCAGGGCAAACCCTCATTCAATCACATTTCTCGTCTACGCAAACATCACGTTAGATCTATGAAGTTCAAGTTACGACTCAAAACTACGAAAAAAATGATGAGGCGTGTGTTTTGTCCAACATCAAATTAATTCCCTGTAAGTGTGCATTCCTATAATCCCGTTTCTTTTCTACCTGTTCTGCAAATGTATCTTGTAATTGACCAATTTACTGTTAAATGTAGCATATGTGTAAAGTATTTGTGACTTTCCGAAGGTGCAATGTTGATTGTATACAATGTTTGTGACCAGTGACCAGTCACTGTGGAATTGAATATTGAATTTGATTAGATCGGTAATAATTTGAATCCAATGGACATACATGTAAGTCTCAGTCGTGGAGATAGATTCCGCCCCCAACATACTAAATTGTTCTGTCAAGAAAATTGTCGGCAAATGTCTTGCGTTTTTATCGTTATACGATTGGTTTGATTGGTTGCAAAATAAAGCCAAAGTTTCAGGTTGAAGATTCTTTAGGATGGTTCTTATCTCAGGAACATCACTTGAGGCTTGAGGATCGTTTAAACATTGATGATATTTCAGATGGAAACTGGATTGGTTGTTTTCACTATTGCAGACTTTATCACTCTGTAAAAAAATTAATAAGTATGAATGTTGAGAAGAATAGAGGGAACATGAAGATTGGTTTTAGCAAAATCAGAAAAAAATATTAAAACCTTTCGTAACTCTAAAAAAATTGGTATTAAACAACATTGTATCACATGTTGAAACATTTAGAACAGATGAAAGTATGAATGCTGTGAAAAAAAAAGAGCAAAATATTCCAATGGAATACGCCTTTACTCAATATAGGTCTTTCTAATGGTTAATTGTCATGTGCTCAGATTCAGGAAAAAAAAGAAGAAATATGCGCAGGATTAAGATAACATTCAATACATATATATCTATGAAGTATTAATTAATGAAGAATTTTGTAAAATAAATGGCAAGGAGGTACACATGTAATGCAGTTGGCAATATGGATTCAATCTTTGGTTGCCAAAATGGACAAAATAAAATGAAACTATAATAGGCAGTTGTATCATTGCATTATATACATCTATTTATTCTGAATCATTTTATCATAAAAATTTCCTTGAATAATTACGTTTGCTTAAAATTTAAAGAGGCAGTACAATGAAACGTCGCTATGACAAACGCCGATATACCAAACATTCGGCTATAACAAACATGCCCTTTGGCTCCTGATTGTTTGTGTACAAAGTATGTGGTCGCAACTGCTATAACGAACGATCGCTTTACCGAACAATTTTCATGGATCCTTGGGTGGATTTCACAAAGCCTTACGATGCATCGTAACTCAACTAACGATGGATAACCCATCGTAAGTTGTGATACCCCATGTGGTTCATATGCATCGCTCATCGTCTTGCGATTGATCGTAAGTTACGATGAGTTTGGTGAAATCACCCCCTGGGATGAAAATTGTTCGGTATAGCGCTAAGCGGTCGTATGTCACAACAGTTGTGGCCACATTTTTTGTACACAAAGATCAGGAGCCAAAAGGGCATGTTCGTTACAGCCGAATGGTCGGTATATTGGTGTTCTTTATAGCGACGTTCCACTGCACATGGATTCAACTGAGAATAGGAAATGCCCACGGCTTTTTTGGGGGGGATTCTTAGCAGTCATTGGTGCGTGCACGCATTGCCATGACCCAGCTGTAGAGACGAGGGGACAGGTATCTGAGCGTGACAGCCTGGCGGTGCAGGAATGCTGCCGGGGCGACTTCAACCTCGCCATTCAAGATGGCGTCCATCAGAAGTTCAGCAATGTACTCGGGGGTCATGCCTGTTGCTATGGTCCTGTCCATCTCTGCATGGATGACGAGAAAAAATGGAGAGAGAGAGAGAGAGGGAGTTCAGAGAGAGCAGGGGGAGTTTGATAAATGGAGAAACAGTGGGGGAGTTTGAGAGTCAGCGAGATAAGGAGTTTGAGAGGCAGAGAAAGAGAGTATCAGACAGAATTTGGGAGATGGGGAAAGCGAGAGAGTGAGTTTGAGAGAGGGAGAAAGAAAGAGAGTTTGAGGGAGGGAGAAAGAGAGAGAGAGAGAGTTTGAGAAAGGGGAAAAAGGGAGAGTTTGAGAGAGGGAGAAAGAGAGAATGTTTGAGAGTGTATGAGAGAGGGAGAAAGAATGTTTGAGAGAGGGAGAAAGAGAGTGAAGTTGAAAGAGGGTTAGAGGGAGAGAGGTTGAGTGATGGGATGGAGAAAGAGAGAAAGATTTTGAGGGAGAGAGAGAGAGTGTTTGGGAGAGGGAGAAAGAGAGTGTTTGAGAGGGGGAGAAAGAGAGTGAAATTGAGAGAGGGGAAAGAGGGAGAGAGTTTGAGGGATGGAGAAAGAGAGAGCAAATTTGAGAGAGGGAGAACGAGTTTGAAGGGAAGAGAGGCAATTTAATAGGGACAAAGGTATTGAGTCAAAACAGAGAGTTTCAAGAGAGAAAGGGACAGACAGGCAAAGAGAGAGAGAGTAAGACAGATAGACAGATTTGAGTTTTGAGTGATTCAAAGTTTTGACATCTCTGTGCATTCAAGAAGGCAGCATAAAGCTGTCCATACATAAGGTCACACATCCTCACGGCAGACTAATGAATAGACTGCTAGCGTGCTGGCCGGCCCTCACTCTTACCTCCATGCTTAGAGCCATCAGACTTGATGGCGTTGTAAGACAAGTTGGTCCTGATGTACCCAGGGTTGAGCACAGTCACTTGGATGTGGTCCTTGGCCGTCTCGGCGCGCAGCGAGTCACAGAATGCATTGAGTGCATGCTTGGAGGCGCCATCTACAGCAAGCAAAAGATTGGGGCTAGGGCTAGAAATGATGCACTAGTCTATGGGAGTTGGCTGCGGCGGCTAGCTAGCATTTTCCATAGACTTGTGTGTGATATTAAGCCATAACGGTTCTCAGCTAGGTCACATCCAAATTCAATGGATATGGCTGAAAATAATACAAATGTCTATGGGAATTGGCTGCAGCTGCTAGGTAGTATTTTCCACAGACTTGTGTGTGATATTAAGCCATAGAAGACCTCACACAGATCACATCCAAATTCAATGGATATGGCTGAAAATAATGCATAGGTCTATGGGAGGTGGCTGCAGCCGTTAGCTAGCATTTTCCACAGACCTGTGAGTGATATTAAGCCATAGAAGTCCTCAGACAGACAGGTCACATCCAAATTCAATGGATATGGCTGAAAATAATACAAAAGTCTATGGGAATTGGCTGCAGCTGCTAGCTAGCATTTTCCACAGACTTGTGTGTGATATTAAGCCATAGAAGACCTCACACAGATCACATCCAAATTCAATGGATATGGCTGAAAATAATATAACAGTCTATGGGAATTGGCTGCAGCCGCTAGCTAGCATTGTCCACAGACTTGTGTGTGATATCAAGCCATAAAAGTCCCCAGACAGGTCACATCCAATTTCAATGGCTATGGCTGAACATACTGCACACGTCTATGGGAGGTGGCTGCAGCCTCCAGCTATTGGCGTGTATAGACTCCTGTGTTATATCAAGCCATAATACTGGTAGTCTTTAGCCAGGCCATGTTCTAATTCATTGACTGCGGCTGCACATGATACATGAGTTTATGTGATTTTGCTGCAGCTGCAAATTCAGGACAATACTTCTCAAGTTCTCAACAAAGCAATTCTACCAGGCATCAAAAATGGATGCTTATGTTCAAATTCAAACCAAGTCCGGTGGCTCTATTTGATATACAAATACATTTGTTGATATCTTCCTGTCAATTTTCCAGCTATTTCTATTTGAAAATTTGACCAAGAAATGCAAACTGGTTGACAGTGACCTAGCTCGATGGTACCCCGGCTCTAACTAAGCCAAAGTGTGGGCTCACGGGCAGGGCGCCAGTCCGAATGACCCCAGATACCTACACGCAGATCGATATGGAAGAGCTATCTTCCCTTGTAAACTGCTGACAGCGACGATGTGACCGGACTTCTTGGCAACCATGCTGGGCAGGAGAGCTAGAGGGAAGAGGAAGAGACGTCGGTATCCCATGGTAAAAACTAAAAACCTCCCTTTATATCAATGTGCGCTGTTTGCGCCGACACTGTGCATTATCCCATGACCTCTTTTCAGAATGAGGGAAGAGCTGGTAACTCAGCATTATAAGCAATGTAGCCTAACTTGTCAACAGTAGGCCTTTCCCATTACGAAAATAATCGCGATTTGAATCCCGATTCAAAAACCTTTTTTTTGGTCATGTCCACACAGGCCAAATAATCGCGTCGCAAATAAACGCGAGCCAATTGCGGTTAGCATGTGGGAATAGCGGGACTCGCCGAGGAACGTAAACAGACCCTGTGCTGCACTTCCTGACAGTAAGCTGCTGGCAGGAAATGCCATGCTTGTGCAATGCATTGTGGGCTTAAAAAGACCGGTGCGATTTGAGCAGAGCGTTCCCACACACATCGCATCACAATTAAATGCGATTATTTGAAAAAATCTCACTCTTAGATGAGTCCGAATTGCGATTCAAATCCCACTAATAATCGCGTTTATTGTGTCCCCACAAGCAAAAAAAGTGGAGTTTGAATCGCGATTCAAATAATCGCGTTTATTTGGTGTAGTGGGAACGACTAAATTTACCAAAATGCAAATCGGAAATAATTTAGTGGATGTTTCGATCCTAGCAGGACCTTTCTCAAAGGGTCACTCTGCCTTTGAGAAAGGTCCTGCTAGGATCGAAACATCAAGCCCACTAAATTTTGAGATTTTAGAGAGGAAGATAGAAATGTGCTAGGATAGAACCGTCAGGCCCTGAGATAACGTTGTGATAAATGTTCCAAGAATTGTTATTCTTGAAACAACTTTGCTTTTTGAGAAATAATAATAATTATAATAATACTGGACTAAAGTGCCAAAATCCGTCTGCAAAGACGCTCAAGTCGCTCAAATGTCCTGCTAGGATAGAAACTTCAAGGCCTCCTAATTTTGGAGATTTGCATTTTGGTCATTTATATTAACAGTTTGCCAAACCTTTCCGCATAATTATCTAAAACAATGAGTGGGCCTGGTGTTTCAATCCCAGCCTCTCTCAATGTCGGGCCCTCAATTTTTTGGGGGAAGAATATTTATCGGAGGTCGATCTGGGCATACCTTTGGTCAGGGCCACCGCACCAAAGTAGTTGACTGTCATGAGTTTCTGGTGGACCGCCATGTCTGTCCCCATCACCGTCCCTCGATAGGACAGGCCGCCGTTGTTGATCAGGATGTCTACCTGGCCGTGGAGGGCCAGAGCCTCCTGGGCCTTGGCCGGGATGCCGCCAAGGTCTTCCAGGTCCAGACACAGGACGCAGGGAGGATGAGGGTTGGGTGGAGTCTGCAAGAGGTAGAGGACGTCATTCAAGGTTGGTAGGCAATTGCTATGGTTGTCATTGGAATTGCTGATAATTTTATTGTGGCGGTGTGGTCTCAACAGTTAGAGGGCCTGACGTTTTGATCCTAGCAGGACCTTTCTCAAAGGCAAAGGTTATTGGTTGTTGTATGGACATTTTCACTTTTCAGTTATTTTTTGGACTTTGTACTTGTTGTGGGTGCCAGGGTTGTGAAGGTTTAGATTGTCAAGGCCTATATGGTTATTATGGTTGTAATGGTAATCATGGCTGCCATGGGTATGGTTGTCAAGCCTATCTTTGTTGTTGTGGTTATCCTGGTTGCCACGATTTACCTGGTTATTGAGGGCTAACCTTGCCCCTTTGTGTAACCCTGTGTCATTTAGGGTCATCCAGTCACCCAGTAATGCATTGACTCTAATCATTCTACCAATCCAATGTCTACTTTACCAGTTTCACTCTACTAATCCAATGTCTACTTAACCAGTGTGACTCTACCAATCCAATGTCTACTTGACCAGTTTGACTCTATTAATCCAATGTCTACTTGACCAGTTTGACTCTACTAATCCAATGTCTACTTGACCAGTTTGACTATAACAATCCAATGTCTACTCTACCAGTTTGACTCTACCAATCCAATGTCTACTCTACCAGTTTGACTCTACCAATCCAATGTCTACTTGACCAGTTTGACTCTACTAATCCAATGTCTACTCTACCAGTTTGACTCTACCAATCCAATGTCTACTCTACCAGTTTGACTCTACCAATCCAATGTCTACTTGACCAGTTTGACTCTACTAATCCAATGTCTACTTGACCAGTTTGACTCTACCAATCCAATGTCTACTTTACCAGTTTGAGAGAAGTCAGGTCACTCTTGACTCGCTCCAGTTCGTTGAATCGTCTAGCACACAGAATGACCTTTGAACCTGACCTGTAGAATGCATGCGCACATGCTAAGGATGGGAATGAGATAGTCATGGAGTGAAGGGATGAATTGCCTCCATTTGAAAGAGGGTGAAAAATAATTAGTTTCTCACCCACACCCGCATCATTTTGTTTTGGCTGCCACATCTGACTTATTTTTTAATATTTTATTTTCATAAAACGATAAAAAGATGAAATTTCGATTGATTTTCGCTGTTTCCAGCCGTTGAAGTCTGCACACAAGCACGTCCTAAACATCGTACCGTATTTAAAAACGACTGGAAATTAGACTACCTGTCTTTAGGGGAAGAAAAATAATTTTGGAAAAGCAAAAAATAAATAAAACAAAATTGCCCGCATCTTCCTTTTTTGTAAAAGGTTTGGATGAGAAACTAAAAATTATTTTTTATTTGGCCTAAAAAAGATGAGAGCATCTTATCACCTTCTCCGAGACCGGAGCTCGCTCCGGTGATGAGGACTACTTTGTCCCTTAGTAGTGCACGGCGTCGTTGTCGTGCAATGCGATGCCACATCCACACCAATCCCAGACTGCCGAGGACCAGGCCCGCGGCCAGCTGCAAGGGGGAGGCGGTCATCTTCTGCAACGTCTCCATGGCGACGCTCCGTCTCTATGCAAGGACTGCAGGAAGAAATGACAAGGAACACTTTCTTAATATGTAATGTGCAATATGGTATTCTGTGTATATTATAATCATCCTCATTTTAACCCAATTATAATTATATCTCACTAAATCTAATTCCGTATTTTACATGTCAGGAGTTTTTTACAAAATATTGATGTCTTTAATATTATGGATAGCTTCTATGTTTTTTGTGTGTGTATTTTGTGTATTTTTTTATGAAAGGCCAATGTAAGACCTTATTTCGTTTTAATTTTATTCTTAATGTATTGATTATATTTGTGTGTATAAGTTTACGGATAAGTAAGTTATTTTATCTGGTATGTGTTTGACTATTTTGTAATATGTACTGAGGGCCTCTATGAAAAGCAGTGCTGTGCATTGATTGGAGCTTACCCTCATAAAATATTCGCAGTGGCTGTTGTTACGGCAGTCGTCCGTGTGCTTCCCTGACTTCACAGTATTTGTCAGGATGTTTAGCTCTTGGAACCAGACTATCAGCTAATAGACTGGTTCAACCAGCCTGCAATGCTGACGAAATACAATCAAGTCAGGGAACCACACGGACGACTGCCGTAACAACAGCCACTGCGTTAAACATTACTCAAGCTAAGACTAGCTACAACTTACAACTCAATACAAGTTTCCCGATGACAGGGAGAGTACAGACTCAATGAGGGTTTTCCCTGCTTGACTAGATCGAATATATCTTGGACCTCACGATCGCCCCCTTTCAAAATTTGGAGGGGGCGGGCAATATAAATTTGGTGAAAAAAGCGTTACTGGAAATAATTATTTTGGGGTTATTTTTGGAACGTTCCAATTGTTTAAACCCCCCCCCCCACCCCTCTGTGACCCCACTGCCACAGCGTGA
Source organism: Luidia sarsii (assembly GCA_949987565.1). Taxonomy (NCBI): domain Eukaryota; kingdom Metazoa; phylum Echinodermata; class Asteroidea; order Paxillosida; family Luidiidae; genus Luidia; species Luidia sarsii. The sequence continues at coordinate 4,333,784 of OX465104.1, read as the reverse complement.
CCTTCATTAATATTCATGAGGCTCTATTGACTTTCATTGTCTTTCATTCTTTTGTTAAAAAAGTGACGTTACCATTATTCATTAAAACAAGTGTGATTTTAATGCTAATATGAATGAAAGTAATACCAGTGCAATCAGACACTATACTTGGGTTGATAATGCTATTGCTAAAACGAATTAGCAACCACTTGATAAAAGTTAAAACACTTATTATTAATTAATAATAATATTAACTCGAATCGAGAAACGAAACCGAAAGTTTCCAAATGCCGAAACCAACATTTTTTAAACATCGGTACCGTGGTTTTAAAAACAGGATTTTATAATCATCAAAGTGTTTTCAAACAGCTCAGGTCTGTATCATTTTACAGCATCCCTTTTCCCCCATGATTGTTTGCGATCGATCCCTCAGATCAAGTAGATTCTTCTTCCATGATCTACCTACCCGTCCAAAAATATCCCACTTATTCCCAGGTAACCGCGTTGACTGCAGCAGCTGACTGAACGAGGTCATCCCAAGTCACGAACCCGGAAGCGAAATCCCCCACATGTGTAGGTGGCACGGCACCCAGGCTCCACACACGCCGATTCCAATACAGAGTACCGGAGAAACGGAGCACCGGACTAAATAGGGGGGGGGGTGGTTTCCGAGCTGCCCTCGAGGACGTTAGAGGGCGCTGTTTAAGGCGGCTGGTTGTCGCGGTCCCGACCCGCCGCGGAGCCAGACCATTTTTCCGCATGCTTCGAACGCATTTGTTGACAATCGCAGTGTGCACTCAGTGCGTGCGCATTATTATACTAGTGCATCGAACGCCGAGACCCATGTACTGAGCGCATACACACACGAATGTCATTCTGCGAGACGCAAAAAAAAAAAAAAAAACCTGAAGAAAAAATCGAGAATAAAACCGTGTTTTGCAGCTCATCATGAGTCTGTCTGGGTGTCCACACGTGGCCAACTTCAAGGCCGTGAACGGATCCACACCCTACAGGTTAATTTTGTCTTATTTCGTCTCCTGCAGTACGCAAGCGGCTATCAAGAGAAAGGTAAGGGAAAATTTAAAAAATAAAAAAATCACCGGCATTTTGTTGTGCCCGAACACCAAGGTCGATCACTACACACAGACTCGCTAACTGCGGTGTGATTGTTACCTCGTCAGCTGAGGTCAGATAATATCCTGGCTTGCTAACTGGGCTTGCGTTGTCCACCCCTGGAATCGCTCTCATCCCCGGCACGAAATGATCGATTTGCAGCGATGCTTTGCCCGTGACAAAGTCACTGGTCGGGGTCGATTGGGGGGATGGGGGGTTTCAAAACGCGATCGGCAGTAAACCGTGATTAATTTGTTGGGTTGGGTGGGACAGTAGGCCCGAGTAAAGGAGTGGTTTCTTCCCGTGTGTACCCACACGGATTCGGCTTATTTCCATTGTTCTCTGAACAGTTGATCTCAGTTCATCTAAACCCTTTTCTTCCGGCCCCTTTCCTCTCAAAAAACACCCCGATTCCACTTAAATTTCAAACGGATTGTTTCTGAATGAATTCTTACAAATATTGATATTGATACTGAAGAAGTTGTTTCTTAGACTACTACTAAATACTACAAGTACTAGTAGTAGTACTAAGTACTAGTACTAAGTAGTAGTAGTACTAGTAAGTAGTAGTACTAGTACTAAGTAGTAGTACTACTACTAGTACTAGCTAGTATTTTAAATACTATATAAAAAGTACTGACTAGTAATAGTAGTATTAGTAACAGAAGTCATCAGGTTTAACCATGGTCCAACTAACTTTTAAAGAGTTGGTTATACTTATTTATAGTTATAGTGGTTACCTCATGACTTGAAAATGTTTTGGCTAAACAGACACAGAATTGAAGAGTCACAAATTTCAATTTGCCATTACAACTGGTGTGGTAGTGAGATTTGTTGTTTCTTTTTGTAAGTTCAAAATGTATTCAACCTGAAGGCTGAAGTCTCTTTCTTTGTTTGTTTATGTCCAGCATTAAACTTCTTGTCTAAAGTGTAACAAAATATACAAACAAATGTTGCAAACTCCTCACTGACTAAATTTTACCAAAATGCAAATCTCAAAATTTAGTGGGCCTAGAAACAGTGACATTTTGATGTAATCCGTTTTGATTCTAAAGTGATATTACAAAAATGTTGCCAACTGCTTACTGACGTTTTGATTCTGTGTAAAGTGTTTGTTTTCCCAATCTTCCAGAATGATAGGATTCGGCGATCTAAGGGAAATTCATTGCAAATTTGGAACAAATTTTATAGGCAAAGAGGTAGAGTTGGATGTGGAGATGAAACCAAGACCTTAGGTTTCAAGGGATATGCAATAATGTCTGGGTTATGCAATACGGGGATGCAGTCTGTCACAATCTGATGCACCTGTTTATGCTGCGATGGGCTGCCAATCAAATGCCGCACTCAACTTATAAAGTTACTGCTATCAGTCCATGAACTCACACCCTCCTAATTATGTTAACAATGTCATCAATTTGATTTTAAGTTAATCAGAGGATCATATACATGTACCATGGACTCAGCTACAGTATGTCTTGGTTTGTGCATTAGTTATTACCCAGATATTTCTGAACTATACTTTCCAATTCAGTTCAAAACAAATGATTTTGATGTACACGTAAAATGATATCCTTTTCTCTCAAAGATTGCCTGTCTGGCTGAGGTTCCGAAGAAATCTTCACATGATAAACCCGTATTCTCCAATGAAGACCATCTATCGTTACATACATACTCACCAGTCACAAAGTACTGGGTAGATTTTGTTACTCAGAGAAAACTAAACCAAACATTTGCACCAAGTAGTCTTCATCATGAAGGTAAACTTTCAACCAGAGATCGTTAATTAATTATATGTTTTAAAATTAGAGCAAAACTATTTCCTTTTGATATGGAATTTGATGGTACTGTACGGTCTAGCGATAACATTGCACAAGTTGGCAAAGTTTGCCTGGCAGTCCAACCAGAGGTGGCAAGTTTTGGAGACAAATTGTCCGTGGTCCGTCAAAAATGTGAGGTGGACTGCCTCACAGTTTTAATATGCAGGGAATATCCTGGGCTGATGTTAGTTATCCCAGGTATCATACGCACAACAGGATTTGTCAACCCCAGCTGTTAGATTGATTGTGGATATGTTTCTGTAAAAAAGCCAATCTTAATGGAGTTTTTTTGTTCTTTTTTTCCCCCCTTTTGGCAGGCCCGTGCGTGTCTATGTCACGTCTGCCGTCAGCCCGACCTTCGGCTACACTCCTGCCTGTACTGTGTATTCTTCGGCTGCTACTCATCGGGTCATATACACGACCACGCAAAGGCAACCAAGCACAACCTTGGTAAAGGAATCTTCCCCGACCTTGATGTCTCCTTCCTAGTAGGACCCAGTCAAATGTCAAAGGTCAAAGGTCCTGCCTACTTGGGATAGGACTCTGACACTCTTCAACTTTGTAAAAAAAAATTATGAAGTCAAACAAGTCAAGGACAAACTGACCAGGAAGTTTTTAACAAATTTAACAAACTTTTTCCCGTGTCTTCTTGTTTATCGCCAGCCGTTGATCTAACCCATGGTGCTGTTTACTGCTATTCTTGTGGTGACTACGTGTACGACCAGGAGTTTGAGGCGATTGCCAAAGAGGAAAAAACCAAAGCTGCCAAATTTGTAGGTGAGTAACCCCCACCCCCTTTCCCAGACTGGTCACTCTTGGAGAGTGTTCTCCCATACAGCTAAAAGCCAGGAGTTGCGGGTTCGAAACCTTCCCAAGCTGCCTGTGTTTTTTTTTTAAGCAGGCAATCGGGCTAAGCACTGAGCACTTGGTGCTTATTACAAAGCCTACTGCAGACTTACTGAACCAGTCACAATCCAACTGGCTATAAGTCATGCCACAAAGTACATGTATGTATACTAGGAGTTTTAATAGACATTCATTGCAGCCCAGAAACCCAGTCGTTTTGTGAATCACAAACATTCAGATTCAAGTTAATTTTAGGGAAAAAATTACAATTTGGATTCGGAATCCAAACCTTTGGCTTCAGTCTTCTAGGACATAATTATGTCTCACCATATTTGACCTTTAACGAGGTCGTGACCTCTGATTAGATTATAACCTACAACTGGCTTATGACGTTTAAGTGGCTTATGACCTTTAACTGGCTTATGACCTTTAACTGGCTTGTGACCTTTATCTGGCTTGTGACCTTTATCTAGCTTGTGACCTTTAACTGGCTTATGACCTTTAACCTTCTCATTACATTTGGCCAGCTCGTGACCTTTTCGACCTTTCACGTGATAGATCCTGACCTTTGACAAGCTAAGGACCTTTGGCCAGCATGTGACCTTTGACCACCCCTGGACCTTTGACCAACCCCTATGACCTTTGAACACCCCCTGTGACCTTTGCCCTCTCATTGCCTCCTGTCTATACCCTCAGGTGCCCCATGCAGTGTGCATGCCTTTCTGTCCTGGGAAGTGTCGGCGTCAGAAGCCCAGCTCTTACGACAGAATCCCAAGCGCAGAAAGATCACGTCAAATTCAACGATAGGTGAGAGGCATTGTGGGTACTGAGGACGAGGCTGGACCTCCTCAGCATGCAATCTGTCGCACTCTGCCTGGCGGCAACAGATCCAATTTTTTTGAACTTACATGTAAGCAGAGTAACATGCAAAATTGTTGCAAGCTGCTTGCCTACTACAAATTACGAGGGCCTGATGTTTTAATCCTAGGAGGACCTTCTTTTTTAAGGCAGAATGACAGGGACAAAAGAAATAGCTTTTTGTTTTGTCCCCGTCATTCTGCCTTGGAGATGGGGTCCTGCTTGACATTTCACTGTTTTAGACGGTGTGCTCTGTCCATCTTCAGGAGGAAGACAGACAGAGCACACCATCCAAAATGTTTAGTCAAACCCTCTGCTTCTTTTCAGAATGGTGTCACCGCAAACCTATACTCTTTATTAGTTCCACCACCGTTACATAGCCTAAAGTCTTACTGTTGGCTAATAGTCAGTTGACATGTTGCTTGTGTGATTGACTCCTAGGTCTACGCGGACTGATCAACTTGGGCAACACGTGCTTTATGAATTGCATCGTCCAGGCCCTCACGCACACGCCTCTGCTGAGGGATTTCTTCCTGGCCGATAAGCACAACTGCCAGATGGCCTCCAGCGATCAGTGCCTGGTCTGCGAGATGTCGAGGGTGTTTCAGGAGGTAAGGTCCCGCCGTTGAACCTGTCTGGAGGATTGGCCTGCTCATTACATTTGGCCAGTTCTTGACCTTTATCTGGCTTATGACCTTTAACTGGCTTATGACCTTTAACTGGCTTATGACCTTTAACTGGCCTATTACCTTTGACCTGCTCATTACATTTGGCCAGTTCTTGACCTTTAACTGGCTTATGACCTTTAACTGGCTTATGACCTTTAACTGGCTTATGACCTTTAACTGGCCTATTACCTTTGACCTGCTCATTACATTTGGCCAGTTCTTGACCTTTAACTGGCTTATGACCTTTAACTGGCTTATGACCTTTAACTGGCTTATGACCTTTAACTGGCTTATGACCTTTAACTGGCTTACGACTTTAACTGGCTTCAGTCTTCTAGGACATAATTATGTCTCACCATATTTGACCTTTAACCAGGTCATGATCTCTGATTAGATTATAACCTTTAACTGGCTCATGACCTTCAACTGGCTTACGACCTTTAACTGGCCTATGACCTTTGACCTGCTCATTACATTTGGCTAGCTGTTGACCTTTTCGACCTTTGACGTGATAGATCATGACCTTTGACAGACTTAGAACCTTTGACAGGCTTAGGACCTTGGGCCAGCATTTGACCTTTGACCACCCCTGTGACCTTTGCCCTGTCATCGCCTCTTGTCCATCACCTCAGGTGCCCAGTGCAGTGTGCATGCCTTTCTGGCCTTAGGATAGGCCTGGGCGAAAATCGGGTTTTTCGGGAACCGGGTGGAGATTTTTTGCAATAAATAGGTACCCGGATACCCACAATTTGATGTAAAACATCGCGGACGAACCCAGAAGTACTTTGCGTCATGCCCGTTGGCCGTTATCAGGGCGCCACGCCAGGCATTGCTAAAGAAAATTACAGGACGTTAACCGCCCAATGGACACTTCCAAAAACACCCCCGACTGTCTAAAGAGGACATCAATACAAAAGAGTCCATGTTTCAAATGGTAAAAAAAAAGGAAAAAATGGGGTAATTGAATCCACAAAATGGAACCGGGTAGGTACCGTTATCCTTGGTCGGGTTTTAGGTACCCGGGTCGTCTGCCCAGGCCTAGCCGGGGCTGGATTTCACAAAGCCTTACGATGATGATGATGATGATGAGAATCTTTTGTGGACCAAACATATTCAAGCAAAGGAAGGAAGGGAGGAAAAAACTGACCGGGATCTTTTGAAAAAAAAATAATTAAAAATTGGCAAAGAAAATTTTGACTGGACCGGGACTTGAACCCGAGACCTCTGGATTAATGTACCGGTGCTCTTCCATCTGAGATATTCAGCCCTTAGATGGTGGCCTTCCCTAATAGTCAACTAGTCTTTGCCGGGGTGGGGGCGCCAGTCAGAAGCAATTCAACCATTAACTGCTGTATATCTTCAGGGATCAAACAAACTGATATTCTGTATAAAAAAGTTTCCCAAAATGTCACTATTATGAGTAGACTTTCCTTCCCAAATCTACCCTCTTCACATTGTACAATAGCCTCTTCCATAACTTTAAATACATTATTCCGGGGTAGTTCAACGTCTCGATGCCGTGAGATGTTTCTGCTGCAGAAGAAAGCAATCAGAATTGTATCTGAAACTCGTTATCTCTCCCATACCTCCCCCTGCAGATTCCAGATCTTAAAATACTTAAAGTGCACGACCTGTGCAATTTGAATGCGGGTAGATTTAGGTGGAAATACATAACAAACATGGGCTTTTTACCGCCAAATTATAATAATTACTTTGTGACTGCATCTTCTGTATCCCCACGTGGGACTTGAGATGCGTTGAGGGGAAATTACTTTGTTGATTGCAATCACACATCTCTTTCAAATAATAGTCTTATTCCACGATTGTTTTCCCTCTGGAGTAACCTAAAACACAATCTTACTGGGCTTTTAGAATTGAATGTATTCTAATAGGAACTAAAAAAAAAATTCCTCAAACTTGCACGAAGTTGACTAGATGATTTGATATTTTATTCCATTCGAATAATATATACGTGGTTCTGTATTAGAAATAGTGTGGACAATAAACTTCATCCCGAATGATGTGAAAAAAAACCCTGATAAAACCCAGGTCTGTGGTAATTAAGTTCTGTCTAGCGAACTCCATTCATAGAACAGCATGTAATTTGAAGCCATAGTGTATGCAGGCCTTAGTCAAGCCGTGCTCTAATTCATTGGCTGGGGCTTGAAATAACAGATGAGTCTATGGGAAATGGCTGCAGCCGCTAGCTAGCGGCTGCCATAGACTTGCGTGTAACTTGAAGCCACATTCTACCGAGAAGAATACTGTGTGCGTAATCATCGGCTATGGCTGGAAATAACACACTAGTCTATGGGAAATGGCTGCAGCCGCTACATGTAGCTAGTGACTATCCATACATCTGTATGGTATGCAAAGCAATTACAGGTTTTATGGATTTGTGTTGTTTGTGTAATGTTACTTATTCAAGTTGTAATTAATATAAATTGATATTAATCCAGTAATTATCATTATTTTCAATCATTCAATTTACTTTCTACAGAACACACAACAGACAGAAAAAAGTAATTAAAGGCAGTTATTCATTGGAAATGTTATGTTGAAAAAAATAATAATTACCAAAAAATTAAAAACATACAAATAGATGAATGCTATAAAAAAAATCCATATTTGAGAATTTATAAAAAAAAATAATACAGTTCAAATAAATAGTTACTTATAAAGATGACAAGGACATTTCATTCAAATCTAATTTCATTCAATATAATTAATCATTCTCAAGCTTGAAAAAGATGGGTTTTTTTTCAGAAAAATTTCAAGCAAGATTTACAACCTTTATTTTGTCCGTGCTTAAACAAATCAGTTTGACTGTATGATTTCTCAAGGGTCTTTTAAACATCTACATAAAAGTGCAAACAGAGAAATGGACTAGTAGTTCTATTTTTTTTCCATTTTTTTTTCTTCATTTTTTTAATGGAAAATTGTCTGGGGGAATCCGAACATTCACTTGCGTTTATTTTCGGTGTGAGTCATTCAGTCAATCCAAGTCCTCCATTTATGCAAATTTATGTAGATTTTCTATATCCAATACCTGCATTTTTCCTGATGCAGCTTAAGATGGAGGCCGCTATTGGAGAAAAAAAAATGGAAATCAACACGGTTTTCGAAATTAATTCAGAAATAAATCTGGCAATACCAAACAATGGGATCTAGAAACAGTTTGAGTGCTGATGTGGTAATAGGTGCAAGGATTCTTTGGTGCTAGATTTTTCGTAGTTTTGCACATAAATTATGTTTGTTATGTTTGAATCCTTTCCCCAATCAAAATGTGGAAAAAGGTGTTTGGGTAAAAATACTATGCTTATTAAGTTTAATTGGTGGTCGTTATACCCCAGGTGGGATTTTAAAAGGGATAGCACAACATATGCATGAAATAGCACACCTGTGAAAATTTCAGCTCAATCCGCCGACCGAGTCTCCAGAAAATAGTGAAAACCGCTTCATTTGTTTCGCGAAAATGGAGCATTCAATGCCGTACTGTTCCGAAAAATAATTTACAACTCGGTGAGATGTAAACAATTTCTTTTACTCTTTTTTTCCCCCCAAAATACAACATTTTAGGCAGAAATATTTCAGACTGTATAAGTTTCATGTAAATCTGTGAACATTTCTGTTTTTCGATCTTACCAATGTTGTGTAGGGGCTGTAACAGAAATTTGCCAAATTTGTCCAGTGGGTGAAATGTCAAAAGCAATTGGAATTATGCAGTGCTGCGGATTTTACACGTATTCCAAATACTCCTGTCTGGCACACATTGTGTCAACCTTTGAAACGATTTTCAATTCAACCTCAACTTTCCCCCCGTCCCCCGTTGAACTCTGCCTGACTGCACCCAAACCCGCTGAGCCGTAGCTACGCCAACAAGGGTATAATTTGTCCCATTCACACTTCATTCGGTGATCACAAGGGCCAGTCGAAAGGTGGCCTCCGTTTGAAAGGATTTGGTGAAAACTCTGCCGTCAAAATATGTCTCTTGGCAATGTTTGTTGTTCAGTGGAGGACACTGTCTGCTCTATTTCCTGCTGCTGGACGAACTTGTTTGTTTGTTTGTTGGTTTGTTTGTTGTAAGGGGAAAACCCAGCTGAGACCCATTCAGCAGTGCTTAAAAATATCCACCAGACTGTGGACCGAGTCTAGTGATTTCAGCGTCGGTCTAGTGCCGAGTGTGACCGCACTGGACCGGCTGTCTAGTGGTTTTTTTCTTGCACCACAAACAAAATGCTAAGTAAAAATATAACAGTTGAGGTCTGATTACTTGGTACATGTATATTTTAATACTTTATAGTTGTGCCAGATTTCTTTAAATCATTTGACTTTGACCTGTACAAGTAAATACCATTTTCTCATGGTATTTCTTTCATTGTGCAAAGTTTGTTGTTTGTTTTCTTATTTATAGCACAAGTCTTGTAAAAATAGTTCAGGTCCAGTAAGTGTCTTCAGTTACTAGACCTGTTGTCTGGATTATTTTTTTCTCTGAAATTCCAGCCCTGCTTCAGTGTTCCAGTTCTCTTGTCAAATTAATCCAAAGTTATTCCATTGTTAATTTTGCTGGTCTGCAAAATTACCCCACAGACCTTGGAGTATATATTTTTTTTTCACAGAATTTTGCCATTTTGATCAATTCATGAGGACATTTTCATCACTTCTAATCGAGCATTACATACCTCTATTTTATTTATGAGGCCTAATTAATCCAATCCACTGTATGCATTTGCATGCAACCAATATGTAAATTGATTTGTACTAGTACTTGTACTGAAGTGTACAAGTTAAAGATATACATATGCATGAAACTAATTTGCATATTTGTATCACAAAGTGACGATTATAAAGTAATGTAGGCATATGCATTCCACCTATAGAGGTTTTTTCACATGACGTCACCTGACTGCCAAAGGCTGATTAGCATGTCCGCAGGAGCATCCAAATACGCGGATGCGCATGCAAATATCAAATCTGAGTATTTCCATTGGACATTTTGATGACTGGAAAGCGCGTGTGTTCCACGTACATCCGCGTGAATTGAACGCCGACCGTCAAGAAGCACGTGACTGAAAAGCCTCTAGGGCATTTCCATGGAAAAAGGGAAAATGGACTAAAAAAAATTCCACTGAGTTTATTAATTTGGTGATATTTTTCCAACAGCATATTGACTAAAGCTATGGAAAAAAGTCCATAACTAATCTTTGCTTGACTTTTAACTGCAAATTTCGCCTTTTGAACATTATGTGTGGTAATTATTAAATTTTGACCCAAAAAAGAGCTATTACTCATTCTCTCTAAACAACCCCATTTTAATATTCATGGTGAGTTAAAATTTGGAGATAGTTTAATGAGACCTTTCTCTCATTACATTTTATGACAAACATTCCTTTTCTGTTCTAGCTTTTTCAGGATAAACCCGCTAAATCAGGTGGTTGTGACAATGTAACGCTAGTCACATTCTACACACAAAGTTAACTGTATACAAAAACCCCAGGGGTATTGAGTTTGTCCATTTTAAATCTCCTCCTTCAAGGTGCAGCAAACCAAATTACAACAACAAAAATCCTAGGTTATCTACCTAGGATAATGCTTCTGCCACTGAAAGTTGGTAACGCGAGTCACATGTAACGCGAGTCACAGCATTTCTTAGCGGTAGGGTAACGCGAGTCACAGTAGTTCTAGTGCTTGTCTTCTTCTCATCAGTGCCTATTGTTTTGTAATGTTTATTGGCCTTTAAATAGAGGGCAGCACAATCATTTTCCCACAATTCCATGCACCAGGGTACCTGAAGCTGACAGTAAGCCTGATGATATTGCCGTACGAGACTGGTGGTTTATGATGTGCATGTGTACGTGGGCAAATGTTATCCAGGGGAAGTCAAAAAAACTTTAATGGTGATTACCAAGTTTGTGTCATGGAGCCAGCTGGCCAACATACCATGGTAGGAAGTGGCCCACTGTCTCAGTTGAAATTTTATACCCATGAGAAACTGGTGAGGGGAGTGAAGCTGCCATTCACAGTCAACCATCCTGGCCACTACAACTTCTTGTCATGAAGCGAGTTTGATCAAACATACGTGGCAATGTCATATTCATTCAAAATAACCGAATTACCAACATTTTTTTGTGAGGGATGGTATTGCACCAATTCTTTGAAGTAAATCTTGTATCATTCATCATATGAAAATGCTGTTTGTTGATTTGGCAACTGTTTGTCTTCTCACTTCACTCCAAACATGAAAATTATAACTATATACACAGATAGAATCAAGGTAGTGTCTACATAGTCTATGGTAATTTTGATGTAACGCGAGTCACGGTAACGCGAGTCACATCAATTAATAATCATTTTTTTCTAAATTGGTGGGAAAATGTATTTCATTTTAGGAGATGTAGAAATGATATAGGGTTGTGAGCTTCTGATAACTATTCATTGTTTTATCCAATTCATAGTTTGAGGAGAAATTTGATTTAAACCCAAGCAGATTTTACTGCTTTCCTTTTTGTGTAACGCGAGTCACGGTATAATTAGAAGACAATTAAAGTATTGTTATCAGTTGAGATCATGTTTTGTTAGTGTTAATGTATACCTAGTGTCAGTTGGTATCTACACAAAGGAAGTGGATTTTTGTACTACTACATTTCAGTAGATATGTGGTTATAAATGTTTCAAAATAGACTAAAATGTAACGCGAGTCACCGTGGAAATGCCCTCTATATGAATATTCATTACAAGCCAATTCCTCCCATTGTGCAATGTGCATATAATCCCATTGACTGCTAAGACCACATTGCCTCCTGGTAGTTAGTGTTGGAAGGAAGGGAAACGTATACCGCACAGGCAGTGTAGTGCGTGTGAGTCATCCTATTTGCCACATGGCAAACAGCCCCCATCCCCCACCCACCCCCCCCCCCCACCCCCATGGCCACCTCTGACGTGGTCCTCCCTCTGAAAAGAATCCAAGTGGAATTTGCTTTGGCCTCTGATAATTCGCTGACTTAATCAGCTGTGAAATGTAAGCGCACATTTTGCACGTTCACCCGCATGCTCCGTGGTGTATACTGTAAGAGGTTTTGTCTAATTGACGGAAGGTACATGCACTTTCTCACTCTGAAAGAACACTGACAAAATATCTAAAAGAGAAGAGGAAAAAGAGGGAGTGTGCAAAAGGAGTGATACAGTGGAACATCGCTATAACGAACGCCGATATACTGAACATTCGGCTATAACGAACGTGCCCTTTGGCTCCCAATTTGTGTGTACAAAATATGTGGCTGCAACTGCTATAACGAGCGACCGCTATACCAAACAACTTTCATGGATCCCGGGATGTTCATTCTAGCGATGTTCCACATGTACATGTAGGTTTGAAACATGGATCATACAGATTGAAGACTAACTCCCAGGCCTCGTGCTTAATATACCACTTCTTTACCACTACCTTCTATCCATTTGATTTGTAAACAATTTGTGAAAAAAAAAATAAGAAAATTTTTGACTGGACTTGGACTTGAACCTGAGACCTGTAGCTTGATGTACTCAGCGCTTTTTGCTGTTAAAAAAAAAAAAAAAAAATTAATTAATTTATTTGTTTGTGTTGTATTTTCAGTTTTACTCAGGGTTACGTTCTGTGCACATTCCATATCGTCTCCTCCACCTCGTCTGGACTCATGCCAGACACTTAGCGGGTTATGAGCAACAAGACGCTCACGAGTTCTTCATTGCTGCACTTGACGTACTTCACAGACATTGCAAAGGTGAGCGAGAGGGGGCCACACTAAAGCCTAACATCAAACATGCTATAGTCCTCCGTCCAATCCCCTAAACAAACTGCACCATTTCTCACCGACAAAGCAAATGCAAATACATCTCTCCACTAACTCTATAGGTTTGTAATCTTAACCACCTAACCTTGCAGAATTTTGAATACAAAAACTGTTGCAAACTGCTCTCTGACTAAAATGACTGGCAATACATGAATCTCTTAAGTTACAGGGCCTGATGTTACAATCCTACATACAGGATCTTTCTCATATGAAAGGCAAATAATTGTGTACACATTTTTTTTACAGAATTTTTAAAAATGGCAAAGAAAACTTTGACTGGACCGAGACTTGAACCCGAGACCTCTGGTTTTGCCTACCTGTCGCTTTTTCCATCTAAACCATCCAGCCCTTAGATAGTGGCTTACATAATTTTATTGATTTTATATTTAGTCTAACAAACCAAGGAAAAACTCTCCGGGAACAAATATTTTTGAAAAATTGCCAAGAAAACTTTGAGTGGACTGGGACTTGAACCCGATACCTCTGCTTTTGCGTACCGGCAGGTGACACCATCTGAGCTATCCAGCCCTTAGATTGTGGCTTTCCCAAATGGTCGACTAGTCTGTGCCGGGTTGGGGGCGCCAGTTAGTCTTAGTTTTGAGATTCGCATGCTTTAAGTCAGTAAGTAGTTTGCCAAACTTTGCAGGTTGCAGATTTCAACTTTTTTTTTATCAGTTTCGTAATGCAGTGAGCCTTCGTCTACTAAAATTGTGTTCATTTATCGAGAACTGCCAACTCTTCATTTTTGTCATTTTTGTTCCCCTACTGAGCAGTCATAACTAGATAAATGATATGCCAGGGCTATTTCCCTTTTATTAAGTCTAAAGCCTTTGAGAAAGGTCCCACTAGGATCAAAATGTCAGGCCCACTAAATTTTAAGATTTACATTTTGGTAGTTTTAGTCAGTAAGCCGTTTTCAATTTTTTTGTATATATCACTTTAAAGGCCGAATACAACATTGGGAAGATCGGAAAATATCGATGTCCACAGATTTCCTTCTAATTTACACAGTTTGCAGATGGTCTTAATAGAATCCTAATGTTGAAATCTTACGGTCTGGGATGCTGTACTTTTCGCGAAATCTTCACCCAAACATTGACAAATAGTTTATTACTTGAGAGTGATAAACTATTTCCTACACTAAAGAATGGTGCGTAAACCGTGACAGTTTTTTTTGCATTTTTCTAGTTTCTCAGATAACCATTTGAGCTAAAACCTTCGCAGTATTGCTTTAAAAAAAATTTTTTTATGGTTTAACACACAAACTGTGGCAATCTTTTTACCTTTACCAATGTTGTATTGGGCCTTTTAAGTCTAAACAGTATCATTTCTAATGTCTCATTTTGCTTTTGGATTTGTTTTATAATTGTTTACTTTATTTGTTTGCTTTCTTTCTCCAAGGTCACAATGGCATGTCTGGGAACAATCCTCATCTCTGCAATTGTATCATCGACCAAATATTCACCGGGGGTCTGCAGTCAGATGTCACATGTCAATCCTGCAGGTAAAAAAACCTACAATGCTGAATGCTCTCCGATAATCGATAATCTCTGCTCCATCCCAAACATTGTGTGAACTTTTACTCACGTTTTTTTAATTTTTATATATACCAGGGGCCAGTTTCAGACAGTTGTCCATGTGTGAATCTCCCCATAGCACGGAAAGCCGTTTTTGTTGTACTTGTAGACATCCCTACAATCATGCAGTGATGCACAACAAAATGGCCTTTCTCCGTTATCAGCATTTTGAGATGAAGGCATTCAAAATAGATCAAATTATTTTGGTTCATGCTTGATTCAAGGCCATTTATTTCTGAGATTAACCCCTAACTCCCCACACTTTTTTTGTTGCTCATGACCCAAATCCTGCAAGATCCAAAAATCCTTTAGTGTTAAAAGCCCCATATGACCCGAATCCTACACAATCCTGCAATACTGTTGGCGGTGCGCCACTGCCCGAATCCTGCAAAATCCTGCACTGAATTTTTGAAAGGGATTTTTTTTTAAATTTTTGAAAGGACAAAAAACTCCTTTTGTTTTTCTGTAGCTAATAAACTTTACAATTACAATGTATAATTTTATAACCACATGACCCGAATCCTTTAAAATCCTATTTTGGTGTTTGTCCCATGGAGCCCCAATCCTACAAGATCATCCTCCATCATATTGGGCCTAGTAACCCGTATCCTGCATTTTCCTAAAAGTGACAAAATCGCCTTATGCCCCCAATCCTGCAAATTCCTACAATGCATCAACTCTCAAGTACCCCAAATCCTACAATTTCCTGCAGTAGGAAACTAGGATTCTGTAGGATTTGGGGAGGTTAGGCCCTAAATGTCACATGCTGAAGATCTTTGTATTTGTAACAGGAGTAACTTAACAAATTTTTCTTGAATTGAACTGTTGAATTTTTATCTAAAAAGGACCCAGCTTTCCTCAAAGATTAGAAAAAGTAGAGGGCATGATGGTTTGATCCTAGCAGGACCTTTCTCTGCCATTGACAAAGACCTCTACTTTTCCAACATGAAGAATCGTCTGCCTCTTAGAAACGTCCTGCTAGGATCAAAATGTTGGTTAAGTAAGACTTGAAGGTTTGCATGGTGGAAGTGCTAAGAGGTGCTCTTTTCAGAGCCACACTCCTTCTCAAAAGAGAGATGTTACGTGGTGTCACCGCAAACCTTCCACTTAGAGCCCATACACAACATTGGTAAGATCGAAAAACAGAAATATTCACAGATTTACATGAAACTAATACAGTTTAAAGATGGTTATAGTAGAAACCTCGCACTGAAATATTTCTGCCTAAAATGTTGAATGCTGCATTTTCGCGAAACAAATGAAGCAGTTTTCACGATTTTCTGGAGACTCGGTTGGCGGATTGAGCTGAAATTTTCACAGGTGTTCTATTTCATGCATATGTTGGATCAGACAACGTATGGATGCTATTCTTTGACCTCAACCAATGTTGTTCAGGGGCTTTAAACTATTGGTTAACGTTTCTCGGCCAATTCTTCCTTTGTTTCCCCAGGGGTATATCAACAACCGTGGATCCATTCTGGGACATTTCCTTAGACCTGGGTCCGTCAGGAAGCCATTCAAAGGGCAACATGGCGTCATCTTCCACCTCGTTTGCACCTATTCCCAACACCGACCTCTCAGTAGATAGTAATTCCTCAGGTAGGGTTACCAGTCAACGCACAGGTACCAATAATGGGTGCTAGCCTACCCGGGCCCTTTTCCGAAAACCTGGCTTAGGCTCAGGCTCCGGCTTTGCCTCTGTTTCTTTCGTCCATTTTTCAAGTACGAGGCATGACAACGGGAGACCTTTGGCTCCGTCTTTGAATGTTACACTGCGTTTTGAACAAGAATCCAAAGTTTTCAACTTCAACAAAGAACTCCAACCTGTTTTTTTTCTTCAGCTTTTGGATCACAGAGACGAAGCCGGAGCCGGAGCCTAAGCCGGGTTTTGGAAAAGGCCCCTAGTCATGACATAAGCCATTTCCAAAATGAAGGCTTAGGCTCGGGCTTAGGCTTAGGTCACATTTATCTCATTCGTTATAATATCACAGGCATCTAAAGACAAGCGTTTGGACCCAGTTTCTTGGGGAATACTCTGTACCTATCAAGCCAACAAACCTTCAAATTCGGCAACAAACCACAACCTGGATTTTCAAGTTTTGTCAGTCAGAGACGAAGCCTGAGCCCGAGCCTAAGCCTTCATTTCGTACATTGCCTAAGTTTGTTGTTTTGTCAACTGTCCCGCAGTTAAACGGAAGAGAGTAAACATTACAAATATCCTGTAAATGGTCGAGCAGGACTTTTCTCGATGGCCGAATTATGCATTTTACATTTTGGTAATTTTTTAGTCAGTAAGCAGCTTGCAAAATGTTTGCATATTACTTTTTAGAATTGAATTTTTATTTCTTCTCACAGATAAATGATAATGGTAAATTTGATTGCAATCAGGCATGCAACTTGTCAGCGGATCCGCGGATTTCCGCGTTTTATTTAATTCGGCCATTAAAAAAAAAAAAAAAAAAAAATCTAAGTCATTAGTTGTCACAAACTACCGGGTACTCAGAATGCACCACAGAGCATCTAGAATCCAAAATTTTCCCGGGCCCTTAAGCAGGCCCCAAACCACATTTATTCTTTGCTTATGTCTTGCAGGTTCCAGTACTAGTAGTGGTAGCGTCAACAATGGAGACTCCGGTTTATTGTCCCCAACAAGCTTTGAAGATGTCCCTACCTCGCTAGATGACTGTCTAAGAAGGTAGGGCTGCCTCCTACATTGCTTCTGGATAATCGCCCCATTCAATACACGGATCCAGTAGGCCACACCCACCACAGTAATGGCCGAGCAACTGCGCACATGCACACAACGTGTCATGATCGCCCGCACGCCGTTCCGCGTCCACTGCACGCCCGGAAGGCACTTCTCTCCGTAGGACTTTGGTTTTGGAAAAGGCCCAAAATGTACATTTCCTCTCTTGCCAGGGTATCGAGAGTCAGAATTACAATGAAAATGTAAACTCTGTGACCAAAGGAATTTGCCTGGTACATATGTAAACACAACGAAAGGTGTGTAGTAAATAATACACAGTCTAAAAAGTTATGTCCGACAAAATGGCGGCAATTTGTCGGATCTTAAATCACGCGTTATGGTTGGTCAATTTGTCAAGGGGCATGGCCCACTGGATCGGTGTATTCCTTTTGCTTCTTTGCCCTTTGAGAAAGGTCCTGCTAGGATCAAAACGTCAGGCCCTTTAACTTTTGAGATTTATGTATTGCAGGTCATTTTAGTCTTTGAGCAGTTTGCAACAGCATTTAACCATTAAATGCCATGTTGTCCTCGGGGATCATGTCCCCTTTTCCTCTTCTTCCTATTCCATCTTGGTCTACATTCAGTAGGGATAAAAGCTGATTATCACAAGGGTATCCCGAGAATCACTCATTTTATTCAGTGGAGTGAAAACTTGATCAAATCATCTCCTGTCAGGTTTACAAGACCAGAGCATCTAGGCACCAACTCCAAGATCAAGTGCAGTCGTTGCCATAGTTACCAAGAGTCCACCAAGCAACTCACCATGAAAAAGCTTCCTCTTGTAGCATGCTTCCATTTAAAGGTGAGGGTAGAAGCATAAGTCATGAGATGTCGCAAGATGCCCTAATATGTCTTGAGATGTCTTAAGGCGACACAATGTATTGAGATGTCTCAAAATGTCTTGAGATGTCTCAAAATGTCTTGAGATGTCTCGAAATGTCTTGAGATGTCGCGAAATGTCTTGAGATGTCTCGAAATGTCTTGAGATGTCTCAAAATGTCTTGAGATGTCTCAAAATGTCTTGAGATGTCAAGAAATGTCTTGAGATGTCAAGAAATGTCTTGAGATGTCTCGAAATGTCTTGAGATGTCTCGAAATATCTGGAGATGTCTCGAAATGTCTTGAGATGTCTCGAAATATCTGGAGATGTCTTGAGATGTCTTGAGATGTTCTGAAGTGCAATGAGACATCATATGACATCCCGATATACATGTACCTTGAGATACCCAGAGTTACTTTCAGATGTCTTGAGACATCTGGAGATGCCTTGAGATGCCTCGAGTTACCCTGAGGCATTTTGAGGGCATCTTGGCAGATCTTGAACCAGTCTTGATGTTGCCCGTTTTGATTTTTGCAGAGATTTGAGCACTCCAACCGGTTCAGGAAAAAGATCTCCACTTTCATCGCGTTTCCCCACGAGTTAGACATGACACCCTACGTCTCCTCTCACCGGAGGGCCAACGGCGTCCGGAACTCCAGCAACTTAGGATCTACCTCAGAGAATAAGTGAGTTGGGCTCAGTGTGGAATGGGATCTCGCCACGACTAATGTCACTGCCACCATCGTATTATCTACTGATAGTATGTACGCGATCGTTGTAGACGGAGGGTTTGTGTTGGATGACCCTGTCTACCAATTACATTCAGTCACCCGATGTATATATTATTGACGCTTCTCGGGCCTAACTCGGCTTGAGACGTTGTGAACACGGGTTTTTGCAATGTTAGACATTCTCTTTTGCCATCCAGCCCTATCCTGGGCAGCACGAATAGTCTGGTCGTGTTGGAGGCCGATGGCGTTGAGGTCGTCTGGGATCTGTGATATGTAGGTGCAGCGCAGGCTTCCACCCTGCCGAAAGGGTTCTGATGGTTGGTTGAGTGGGTTCAGGAAGACAGCGATAGAAACCTCTTGTCTCCGTAGTGCATGGCCAACTAAGTGGAGGCGTTTTTTCAGCAGGGTTGTTGTGGCAGGAGCTATGCCTGTAGAACGTACAGGCAAGTCGGTGTTTGTTATTCGTGCAGGAAAGTGTACACCAAGGCAGTAGCGCATAAGACCACGATGGGAAGCGTCAAGTTTCTTGGCCAAGGTGTTGGGAATCGCTAGAGCATCACAACTGTAGAGAAGCACTGCCTCGATTGTGGGTAGACTAAGGATTGGTGTGCGATGACCCTGTCTACCAATTGCATCCAGTCACCTGATGTGGGTAGACTAAGGATTGGTGTGCGATGACCCTGTCTACCAATTGCATCCAGTCACCTGATGTGGGTAGACTAAGGATTGGTGTGCGATGACCCTGTCTACCAATTGCATCCAGTCACCTTATGTGGGTAGACAAAGGGTCGATGTGTGATGACCCTGTCTACCAATTGCATCCAGTCACCTGATGTGGGTAGACAAAGGGTCGATTTGTGATGACCCTGTCTACCAATTGCATCCAGTCACCTGATGTGGGTAGACAAAGGGTCGATGTGTGATGACCCTGTCTACCAATTGCATCCAGTCACCTGATGTGGGTAGACAGAGGGTTGGTGTGTGATGACCCTGTCTAATAATTGTATTCAGTCACCTGATGTGGGTAGACAAAGGGTTGGTGTGATGACCCTGTCTACCAATTCTATTCAGTCACCTGATGTGGGTAGACAGAGGGTTGGTGTGTGATGACCCTGTCTAATAATTGTATTCAGTCACCTGATGTGGGTAGACAAAGGGTTGGTGTGCAATAACCTTGTCTACCAATTAATTTCAGTCACTTGTTGTAGGTAGACAAAGGGTCGGTATGCTTTTCAGCAAGAAGTAATGGGATTGGAGCAGACAAGTCTTGACCAGAACTAAGTCAGAAAAAGCTTCTGAAACACACTCAGCCTACACTGACTCTTAGTCTGGTGCCCGACTCATGCCATGATCTTCCTTCCTCCATAGATACTCCCTGTTTGCAGTGGTCAACCACCACGGTACGATAGAGACAGGTCACTATACTTGCTTCGTCAGACAGCACAGAGACCAATGGTTCAAGTGCGATGATGCGCTCATCACCAAATCCAGCGTCCAGGACGTGCTGAATAGCGAAGGGTGAGTGAAACTGTCGCCAGGCAACAGGCTAAGCATCCTGTAACTTAGCAACGGCTCTTAACCACTTCGCGCCGGGACCTCCGAATCCGGAGGTCAATTGGATTGACTATGCAATGGGGCCCTCCGAATCCGGGCACCACTATTGTCCACATTCTAAACAAAGACTCTTTTCAGCTTAGAACAAAGCAATACAAATCAGTACAAAGACCCTTTTTGACGCAAGTTGCCACATGAATTGCAAGATTAGCAGCAGTAATTATGCAATTGTGGGACTTTTACTGTGGAGGATCGAGGGATACCGCGCTGCAGCTGAAAGCACGCGGGGGACATTGTCTTTGCATGCCACACAGCCCAACAGTCGTCGATCTGGCATTGGAATTCCCCCCACATTCTTTACCGTAATCTTTACGCTCGTTTGTGGCCGACCAACTCGAAGATTTGACTGCCTGGAGTTGAGGCTGAAGTCTGCGGTCAGGGATTGTCAGCAGCGTACACGCACGCACACACACACGTCTGTTACGGTCCATTGACGATGCACAAAGGGCCCTTTTTCGAACGGATAATCTCTTCACAAAAGCCACAACGACGTCCGAATTGTGACAGGTTGTACCCATAGTATACTCTTATCGATTTATTTCACATAAATATATTGTTCCGATAGTTTTAACGAGATTTGAAAATGGCGTGTGGGCTATAGTGTGTGCATGTGTGCAGTTGCATGGCCGTTGCTATGGTGGGCGTGGCCTACTTGATCACTGTATTGTTGAAGACACAGCTCTCTCCCCATTTTCCTCCCCAGATACTTACTCTTCTACCACAAACGCATCTTGGAGTACGAATGAGGCGTGCTTTCTCCAGAATCCTGGCTACCTTGTTCCAAAGCAGCGTGCAATCGATGCCCCCCAGTGGAACCTACGGGCCACGCTCCAACAGCGCCGGAAGTAATGGGTAATGTCCGAGGTCGCCGCAAGGTCAGAGGTCACTGACCGGTTACCCAGGCGACGGCAAGGGTGATTGGCAGCGGGGTACCGTTTTTTTTTTATGAATTCCAGCAGTGGAGGCTGAGTGCGCCAGTTGGCTTATTTATCTCGTTCTGGAGTTGGGATTTTGTAATTGAAGAAAAGTGAATGGTGAAACGTGGTGCTATGGAGAGGTCAGAACAGGAAAAAAAAAAAAATCAAATCAGGAATAAAAAGGAAGCAGTCTTGAGAGCAGACGTGCTTTCAAAGATGTTTTCGTGGCGGAGAAAAAATTTGTGCAAAGCACTATTATCAGGTCAAAGTTTTTGGATGAGGGTGACAGTGAGAGGATTTGCTGAAGTGACTTGTGACGATGCGAAGAGAATGTTTCCGGGAGTGAAATCCTTGCCGTGTTTTACTCAGTTGAGAAGTGCCATATCTCTGCTTGCTGTGGTGTTCTGTTTAGTCTGGTGCCTAGCATCGGTGCCATGCCAACACTCATCTGTGACCTATTGGTGCCATACCAGTTCCGCCATGTTGGTCTTTCCGTAGAGTCCGGTAGCAGTGTACAGCACCAGTCTGTATTTGTTATACAAAAATTCGGACTGAAAGGAAACAAGTCGTTGCCATGGATACCGATGTCTAGAATCTTTGCACTCTGCATTCTCAAGGTCCGACTCGCAAGCGCCTTTCCCAAGTGAGGTTTTCTGCCCGTGTCGGAATGAGGACGGTCATCTCAGAGAGTTGGCGTGCACTTTGCGACGCGCCTCACAAACTCAGGCGTGCGGACGTTCACTGGGCCTGAGTATAATATTTGCCCAATTTACGAATGTGGTAAACCAATCATGAGGGGATAAATTCAACCAGGCAGTGTATAAAACGGATAGCGTCATCCTAGCCCTGATTCTGCACCCGAAGTGGTCTCATCAATCTCTGGTCAATGCATTCACCTTTTTGTACAACTTTTTTTTTCTTTTCTCTTTTTTTTTTTCTTCTTGTTTTTTCTGTTCGCTTCTCTCTTACTGTCGTGTACGGATGCAATTTTACTTTTGAACCGAATTGAACTCTGACTATGTGTGTGACATTAAGGTCGTTTAACTGCAGGGATATAATCGTGTTGTCGTTGTAACCAAGTGATGGTCATGCTTGAAAATAAAATAAAATAGAAAACAAAAATTATATGTAAGAAAATTATGGGTGAAAATGAAACTCCATTCAAAATGAATTTTAATTTACCGTGTTTTCGGGCGTCAGTTGAAGGCACAATTATTCATTTCAAAAATGCTCTCCCAATTTATTTGGTATTTTCTTTCGGAGCGTTTGTGTATCCAAAGGAACGTCAGTATCTGATGATTTTTTTTTTGGACATAAATTGCTCCGCTTAAATCCTGTTGTTTTTGGGGTCGGTTCCGTCGTTCCCTGGCCTGTCGAAATCCAGTCAATAGCCCTTTTCGCATTACGGAGCCGAAATCCCGGGGATTTTTTTACCCCACCAACACCCCCGCAACCGTTCATACTGGACCCAATTTTTGGTAACTCCCTGGGGACGCTATTTCCCCGGGAATATGCACGGTCGTTTCACACTCGAGCCAATCCACGGGGAATGCGCAAACGGAGGGCGCACTTTCTGAAGTCCCCAAATGGACGCAAAAAGGTGGGGTAAGCAAAACCCTCGCCGACGATGTTCACACTAGTTGCTTTCCTCCCCCTGGGGGGGGGGGGGAACGTTAAACCCCGGGGTTTTCTCCTTCTACCCTACTCCTGAGCAGGGGTAAAAGCTTCTCCCCGGGAATTTCTTTGGTTGTGTGAACAGACCGACCGAATTCCCCGGGGATTTTTTTTGGGAAATCCCCGGGGATTTTGTCGAGTGTGAAAGCCCCCTGTGATCTGTCTCTGGTGCGTTCGATTAACATCCCTGGGTCTACCCGGACAGCCCCTGTAACCTCTGACGTCATTAACCCCTACCTCACCCAGCGTGAAAGCTGGGTTACTGGGGCCCTTTTCCCAAAACCCGGCTTAGGCTCAGGCTCAGGCTTTGTCTCCATTTCCTTCGTCCGTTTTTAAGTACAAGGCATGAAAAAAATGGGAGGCATTTAGCTTCGTTTTTTGAATGTTACACTGCGTTTCGAACAAGAATCCACAGCTGCAACTTCAACAAAGATCTCCAATCTGAGTTTTCAGCTTTTTTTGATGACAGAGACGAAGCCGGAGCCTAAGCCTAAGCCGGGTTTTGGAAAAGGGCTTTTGGGGGATAACCCGGTTCTACCCAGGCAAGCTAAACGAACGCACCTTGCTTCGTTATTCCAGGGAATCGTCTCTGGCAGTTTTATTTTGGACTCTAACAAAACGAGGACATGCAGATCACAGTTGCCACTATAATGAGTTTAAAAACTAGAGCACTCTACAGAGTGGATTCGGCACATTATAAATGTGACCTGGCACAGCATAATGAGGAATAACCCCCACTTTTGAGAATTTGAAATTTTCTAATGATGTGAAAGAGTATACCATTAACTTTAAAATGATATCAAAATTATTTCCGTGTTAACTTTGTTGTAAATAGAACAAGGGGACTTCGCTCGTTCATATGGTACCAGACACAATATATAGCAGCACCATTCTAACTCCTCGAAAGCAGCCATTCAAAAAGGCAGGAACTTTACATTTTCATGAAAACAGTACACAAACACCCCCCCGAAATCCTCGTTTTTTCAATATTTAGAGACGGATTTCAGAAAAATCATTTGGACATAATATCCTCCAATACACTAACTACCCGAAAATACACAAAAAAAGAAAAAAAAACCTTTTTGTATCGAATTGAGAAGATACTTTGACTTCAGGCGTTGTTTACTCGAAAAATGTTTTGGTGGAATATTCCTCATGTCGCTGTGCCGGGTCACAAATCATGTAATTCGATTATTATTATCAAACCTCTTCCATGGCTGCGACCCTCCTACCGTCCCATAGGGACAGCCAGATAGTTCATCATTGCGGTGGAATCTCCCAATTTACCCAATTACCACTGACTGGCTTCAATTACCGACGCCGGTTGGCACGGTAACGTGTCTCACGGACGGCAGCCTTTGCCATAAAGGGGTGAATTAGTTGCGTTTTCTGTCGGTCCATTGGGGGGGGGGGGTTCTGTCTGCATCCACGGCTGCTGCTTTGATGTGGGGATCCCAGCAAATATTGTGGGAAGAGATTAGAGCATGACGATTTCAAATGTGTTTTTTGTTTCCTCCTGAAACCGAAAAAGGTGAAATTAACAATTGCTAATATCAAGGGGTGGATCCTTTGAAGTTCCAGTTGGACTGCAAGGATAGGCCTACCTTTTTCTTTTCTTTTTCTAAAGGAAGTGGAATTCAACGTTGATGAAACACGGCAAAGTGGAGTTCAGATAGGTGTTGCTATCTATTAGTACTTGCTTTGTTTTGGGGCTGCCAATATAGGACTGTGCCTAAATTCAGGCTAGAAATTATGGCTAGAAATCAGCTCATACATCTAAGGGAGCTTAGCCACAGCCGCTAGCGAGCGGCTGCCATAGACCCGTGTGTAATGCCTGAGACTAGCCATGTAATTATTTGTGGCTAGGGCTAGAGATTGCATATAAAGTCCATTGGAAATGCCTTTTCTATGAATAATTGTGCCTTCGATTAAGTCAGAGCATCTGGACAGGAATTATCGTGCCATTTTTTTTTATTTTCCTTCTTGTTTCGTCCATTTTACTTTCAAAATGTCACACATTTTCCTCTCCCTTCGTTCTCCATTTCTACTCGCCTATTCTCCGTGTACTTTTAGACGGTAAGATACTGTGTGTACTCCTGTCATGACGTCATGAATGGGTCTCATGAATATGTATAAAACTGATACTTAAAACATTGCTCATAGTTTTACTGCTCAATTTCACAGTGGTGTGCGGCACATAATGCTGCCGGGCAACGTCCCATGCTTAGCAGAAAGACAGGGGAAAGAGAGACGAATTGTTAAATTACCAGACCCCAAGTCAAACAATTGTTTGCATTTGCCCAAAAGATATTTGTATTCCCCTGATGAAGTTAGAGATGTATCACTAAAAGGAAGCCGATTTCTGCAATGATTATGCTAATTTTTTTTACTGGGCTTTCAATCTGTCATGTTTCGCTGACGATAGGTACGGGGAGAGTCAATCCGTTTTTCATCATCGTAAAATATTCTCAATTTCAGGAGGAATTGGCCGGGTTTTTGGCCATCTCTGCATTCAGTGCAGTGTTGACATGAGGTCTATTTAGAGAGGCCCTCGGCCTTTGAGAAAAAGGTCCCGCCTGCTGGATCGAAACCTTTTGAAAATGTGCAAGCTTCGATCATAAATGTTCAATAGACCGATTGCGCGATACCACCAGGTGACTTATAGTAGGTAAGGTCTCGGGCACAAACTCCGGAATGCTCTTCATAGATTTCGAGGAAGGAGAAAAGCCTCGATCGAACAAACAAGTGCAACAATCATCATGTACTTATACAACAGCGCCACCGTGATATGGGGGCCGCCATGTTTGTTGGTTGTTTGATACCCACTGTAAGTCGCGTGAGGGCGCAATCGGTCAATTGATCCAGGCCCCATATACTGGCACATTAAAAGCCTAACGTCCAAAGAAATACTTAGCTCAGATATCAGAATCTTATAAACCAAAGTATCCAATGTTACCAGCGTGTAGCAGCTATACTGTCAGCTGAACAACTTGCTGCGACAAGTCTTGACTATAGACGTTTTGACAATCACCTTTG
This sequence comes from Luidia sarsii, assembly GCA_949987565.1. Classification (NCBI taxonomy): domain Eukaryota; kingdom Metazoa; phylum Echinodermata; class Asteroidea; order Paxillosida; family Luidiidae; genus Luidia; species Luidia sarsii. The sequence continues at coordinate 4,307,559 of OX465104.1, read as the reverse complement.
CTTGATACTTAAATACAAAGAAGGATTCCGTAATTCGTTCTATCAGTATCTTGTCCGTTTTTTATTACATTCTCAACTCTCCTTCAAGACGAGCATTTTCGATAATAAATGGCAAAACAACTTTTTGATAGAAAAAAAACCCATCAGAAATCATCCGCGATTCTTGTAATTCACACACTTAAAAGTCAAAGAATGTGAAACCCGATTGCATTGCGATTACAATACATGTATTAACTCATTCACATATCCTCATCATATACTAAGCTATTTCCATGGCAACGTGAGATTTCACACTGGTATTTTGGAATTAAACAACTAAGGCATGACCCCCAATGTTATATACACGGTCGATGTTTGACCCTGACCATCAAATAACCCATAGTGATTTTGGGTGTTGAGGAACATTTCCAAACAATTGATGGCCCGACTTGCTGTAAGATTATCGAAGTGTAGCATTTCCCAAAGAGCATGTGAGGATTGAACGACAGGCAGCTTGTGTGGGATTCGAACCCGCTGCTCATTTTCAATAGAATTTAAATCTGCTTTCGCGCGTCTACTAGACTGCGGGTTATAGATAAGACTTGAAGGTTTGCGTGGTGGAAATACTAAGTGGACGGTTTGCGATAAAACCATGCAACACTTCTCCGTTTCGAGAAGGAGTGTGACTCTGAAAAGACCCGGTATTAAACTCAAACGTTTCGGGTAGTGTGTACTCTGCACATTGTCTGGAAACACAGCGTCGCAAATAAACGCGATTATTTGTAAAAAAGAATCTCACTGTTAGTGGAGTCCGAATCGCGATTCAAATCCCACTTATAATCGCGTCTATTGTGTGCCCACACGCAAAAAAGTGGACTTTGAAGCGCGATTCAAATCGCGATCAAAATAATCGCGTTTATTTGGTGTAGTGGGAACGGCCCTACTGACTACCCGAAACGTTGAGGTACCGGCTCTTTTCAGAGCCACACTCCTTCATGAAAGAGAAGTGCCACATGGTGTCACCGCAAACTTTCCACCTAGAACACTGCAGGTTGTCAAACTTGTAACGCAAATCGGATGGAGTAGGTTCGAATCCCTCTCAATGCCCATGCCGTGTGTGTGTTCCTCCTTACACGCTCTTTAGAAATGCACTGAGCAAGGTCACGTACTTATTTTGATTAAGAAAATATTTAAAGCATTTTCAGAGAGTAATATAACAAAAATCGAGAAAGTTCGTGCTAGGATGGAACCACCAAGCCCTCTACATGAGACATTACTTGAAATGGTGATTTGCGTTTATTTTTTGGGCACCAGAGAAAGTTTTCTGTTGTTCATGTCTCTTATGCTGAATCTCAGCTTCCTTGTTTTCTGGATCCATTTTATAAATAGGAACTCTCAATAGATAGCCACGTTTTTAATTTTGGCTCTGTTGTGGGCAACAATTCGAACTATAAATTGCATGATTTCCCCCCCAGACATCCTTCATCCAATATACAGGCAAAATGAAATACTTTGGTATAGGGAGGTTTGCGGTGACACCATGTATACGGTCTCTTAAAGAAGAGGTGTGGTTCTGAAAAGAACCTGAGTGGTAACTCGACGTTTCGACCAGTATGCTCTGGCCGTCATCAGGAGAATGATGTCACTGCAAACACATTGATTCACCCACCATGCAAAGCCTTAAGTCTTATTAATTTTTATATGAAATACTTTGGTTTAGGCTGGTGCTCTCAAATAGAAGTACTGGTTTGACTTCAAATCAGACGGACATCCAAAGTACCTGTTATGGCGTAATAACCGATTGATTGCTTATTATCGTATACATAAAGGTCCATTGCCTGAAATTTGCTATAAGCTCTTAAAGCCCCTACACAACATTGGTCGAGGTAAAAGAATAGCATCCATACGTTGTCTGATCCAACATGTGCATGAAATAGCATGTGCGTGAAAACCGCTTCATTTGTTTCGCGAAAATGCAGCATTCAACGCCGTACTGTTCCGAAAAAATAGTTTAGATCTCGGTGAGACGCAAACTATTTCTTTTACTCATTTCTCCCAAAATACAACATTTTAGGCAGAAATATTTCAGTGAGAGGTTTCTACTATAACCGTCTTCAAACTGTATAAGTTTCATGTAAATCTGTGAACATTTCTGTTTTTCGATCTTACCAATGTTGTGTAGGGGCTTTAACGTTCCGCTTAGCAAGAAACAAAAAGAGTTACCAGCCGAAACTTAGCACCGTATGATGTGACTGGTATCTGGTGGCTCCTTTCTGCTTAGCACAGACATTTGCTATCCAGTAATTTCCGCTTAAGCACCTCATTGGAAACGGCCCTAGCTGTATTGTACTGTTATTTCTGGCAAATATTCTAAGATATTATTCTATACATATCGGTATAATCAAACATTTGAAATCAAAAATCAAAACTGTATACAAGGTATATTGATTTTTATGAAAACTATTTTCTTTTTTTAAGTAAACAAAAAACCTGTACGACATCTTCACTGGAAAGTAAGCAAATTGACCGATCCAACCGATACACACAATCAAATTATTTTTGGAAACGAGTGATAGAAAATTTCCCTGACAAAATGCGATAATTCGCGGCAGCACTTTGTTTTGTAATTAGCACAAGCCCATCCCAGCAATGACAAAGAATTTATCGTTTTTTTCCCCCTAAAATGAAATGGATTATCTCACGATTGACCGGGACAATTCTTTAATCCATTTTGATGAAATTCAGGTCGATTTACGTACAGGAACGCCATATCAAAGGTCATATTTGGCGCAGAAGCAGAACTCGCATGAGCCAGGAAGTCCCGAGGTATTCCTCAAATCTGCTTAGGCCTCTTGTCAAACAGATCATCGGTCGGGTGCCGGTTGAATTCATCCGACCGATACAATTTCTCCCGTTAGAAAGCCGATTGTACTGGACTCTGGGGTGAAAAATACACGATGGCTATCCGGTGGAAACGACATCGGACGGGTCAAATCATGTGATACCCAACCGATGATCTTTTTGACAAGAGGCCTTACCAACCTACTTACACCAAACATCGCATTTGTTCTGCTCAATTGTAAAGAAATCTGACAGGTTCAATTTGACCTGACTGCGTGGACACGCATGTGCAGCTCCTCGGCGTCAGCAGGCTCTTCAACGTCAACGTGCTCCCTAGCCCTCCGATACTTTGGTCAGGTAGTACCCGTGCCGCACAGCGAGCGCGTTTGGTCCGCACTGTCCGACATTTTTTTTTAGGCAGCTAGGGAAGCACGTTGACGTTCATTGAGGAGCTGCACACGCGCAAGCACCAGCCACATACGCGCGCGTGAAACTCACTTGACGCGCACCTAGTGCGCAGTCGCAATTAACTGCAGCTGCGCAGTGAGGACGTCAGTTTTGCACCGGTCGGGTTACCACGGGCACGTGACTCAGCATTAAGAAAAAAATGCAAACTGCTCACTGATTAAAATGACCTGCAATTCATAAATCTCAAAAGTTAGAGTGCCTGACGTTTCGATCCTAGCAGGACCTTTCTCAAAGGCAAAGCCTTTGGGGGAGAGGTCCTGCTAGGATCGAAACGTCATAATTCCAGCAGATAGGGAAATATTCTTAGGATGAGAAAAGCAAGACAATGCGTGGTTTTCCTATGTAATGTCCTTTGTAGCGTTTCTCCAAACAAGCCTAATAATGAACAAAGATAACCGTCAGCCAGTCAACCGTGGATTGATGCATCGTGTAACGCATCAAACCCATGCATTGGACTATAATATGCATTGTATTACTATTGTATTACTGTAGGCCTACTTGGTACAATGCGAAAAAACCCAAAGAAATAATCACCATAAGGCGTGCGAAATTAACATTTAATCCCAAATCACAAAGTAAGTTGAGATTGCATCTTTTCCTCGGAATAATTGTTATTTTTGCACTCCATACTTTGCCCATCATTATTTTTGCCACACAATACACGACAAAGCACCAAGGGTTACCATGCTCAAATGCTGCTTTTCCATGATTTTTAGAATGGACTTGGAACGGAAAAAACACCAGCATGGATCAGAGGCTGCCAGAATTTGCTTGTTTTTCAACATTAAATCTTTCAACTAGAAAGATGAAATTCATGCATTTATAAAAATGGAGTAACCATAGATACAAAAAGCAGTTAACCCACAGAAAATGATCTCCCGTCCTTTTAGAATATTTCGTACGTTATTTGAAACTATACCACCCCCACTGCTATGGAGAAATCACCCAATTTAGCACTATCTAATAAATAAATTATGCAAAATTAGATTGTCAGATTTTCGAAATGATATTAATGTAAGGATACCCCGTTATTGTTGATTTCCCTGTACGATTAATAGAAATGTCCCCTTATATCAAAATTCTGCCTTGTGGGGTGGGGGCCATTACCCCCATTCTGTTGCCATGGTTACAAGTGGCGCTCACGTGGTTCTACGAAGTTCCTTAAGTTGGGGCGCCTTTTCTTATAAGGGTCGATAATGTCCTGCTGACGATGAACCAGCTTCAGCATTTTTTCCGACCCAGTGCGTTGCTGTTATGGAGATGTGAGTTGTAAAATTATTGAAATATGCAAAGTGTATGTTTGAAAAAACTGTGGTTTAAAAAAAAAGTGAAAAAAAAATAAAATATTAAGAGAGCAAGGCGAATAAAAAACCGCCTTAAACCCTACTTCCCAAGATTGTGCTGTGTCGTGTGTTTGCGTTTGCATATTTATTTCTAAAACTTATGTAGGAAAAATAGATTAATAATATTATTACTTTAAAGGCCCTATGCAACATTGGTAAAAGTCGAAAGATTGCCACAGTTTGTGTGTTGAACCATTAAACATTAAAAAAAAGCAATACTGCGAAGGTTTTAGCTCAAATGGTAATCTGAGAAAGTAGAAAAACGCAAAAAAACGTTACCGTTTTCGTACCGTTCTGTAGTGTAAGAAATAGTTTATTACTCGCAAGTAATAAACTAATTGTCAATGTTTGAGTGGAGATTTCTCGAAAAGTACAGCATCCCAGACCGTAAGATTTCAACATGAGGATTCTATCATGACCATCTACAAACTGTTTAATTTTGAAGGAAATCTGTGGACTTCGATGTTTTCCAATCTTCCCATTGTTGTATTGGGGCCTGTAAGTAACCAACGCCCTACATTGTTATTGATATTTCAAAATAATTTCACCGCATTATAGTCCTGCGGTTTGAGGTCATCTCAGTTACATCACGAGGATATCGGGGGTCTGCGTCCAGTCTCGTGCATTGTGTAGCTCGTATGAAATGAGTCCGAGTACCAGACTAATCGGTAATCATTGCGCATGCTCAGTGCGATGTCCACAATCTTCCGTGCAACCTACACTACAGAGCGTGTGACGAAATGGTCAGGTAAACTGGGCACATATTCCTGGCCCTTGGAGACCTTATATCGTGGAGTCTTAAGGTGAGTCAATGTTTGTTATTGTTGTGGGTTATTTTTGGCTGCACCTTGATCGTTTCCTGTCCTACGAACGTCATAAATCACTGTTTTTTGGTTACCAGTAATCCTCAGTAGACTGGTCATTGAAGGCGTTATACTGAAAAGCGCATAATGAATACTAGGAACCAGACTTAAGGATTTGTTTTAATATAAACATGACTAATGTGTTATTGCGTGTGCTGTTTTCACTGGTAGTCATGCAACATATGCAAGCATGGCCTATGGGTGTGTAATGAACCTATAAATCATTCTAAATACTTCAGGAAACCAGCGATTTTAGGAGATTGAATGCCATTCAACTAATGTTTGCTCCTAAAATAACAAAATTTTATACGAGTGGGCCTGGTAACGTATTCTTCCGCTACATGACAAAATAGTGCGACTTTCATGGTCGAATCGTAGACGAGAGCTAATAATTATACCATTTTAACCTGGCAATCCTTTCCCATTCTTCAAGAGAGATCGCAGGGATCTTTAAATGGTCGATGGGTTGTAAAACTCAGGTTAGAATCATTGCCTCGCTCGATCAACTAACCAGGGTCAACCTAATTGTGCCGTTCGATTATCTCTGACGTCATTCTCACCCGTATAAGGCCACGGTATAAGGCTCAGCCTGAGATGTCCATCGAACGCAGTAAACAGAGACACGGTTTAGATATCGGTCGTGTCACGAACAAACAGCTAAACCAGTCACAACAGCTTTCATAATTTGCAGTGAAACATCAAGCCGTATGGTGGTAATTAGTTCGTTAACTGGCCCCATTTCGTGTCTGAACAGCGAAACTAAAAATTTGCTTTGCTTTGAAAAGTTCGCTTTGCATTTTTAATACACGGAGAATAAGATTTTCCCGTCGTGTGGGATTTGTTTCCAAGAGGACGCATTCAGTACGCTGCTTAGCAGCAAAATATCTGCTCTTATTATGCAAATATGTGACCCGGCACAGCATAATGAGGAATAACCCCCACTTTTGAGATTTTGAGATTTTCTAATGGTGTGAAAGAGTGTACCATTAGCTTTCAAATGATATCAAAATTATTTCCGTGTGAACTTTGTTGTAAATAGTACAAGGGGACTTCGCTCGTTCATTTGGTACCAAACACAATATAGCAGCACCATTCTAACTCCTCGAAAGCGGCCATTCAAAAAGGCAGGAACTTTTTCATCAAAACAGTACACAAACGCTCCCCCGAAATCCTCGTTTTTCAACATTTAGAGACGGATATCGGAAAAATCCTTTGAACATAATATCCTCCAATACATTAACTTTCCGAAAATACAAAAAAAACATTTTTTTTTTATCGAATTGAGAAGATACTTTGACTTCAGGCGTTGTTTACTCGAAAAGTGTTTTGGTGGGATATTCCTCATGTCGCTGTGCCGGGTCACATTATATACACTAGCTCCACATACAGCGCTTCTTCGTAAGCATGCGCAATCGTTTCTGAGCACGTGACACAAGATTTGCGCATGCGGGGTTTTGTCCGAGGCTCTCCCATACCGTACCAGGGCCCCTTTCCCAAAACCCGGCTTAGGCTCAGGCTCCGGCTTAGGCTTAGGCTCCGGCTTCTCGGGCCTTTCTTTGTGTCGTCCGTTTTCAAGAGCAAGTCGTAAAAAACGGGAGGCCTTTGGCTTCGTTTTTGTTTGTCAATGTTACACTGCATTTTGAGTCTAAAAGCTTCAACTTCAACAAAGAACTCCAACCTGTGTTTTCAGCTTTAGGATAACAGAGACGAAGCCGGAGCCGAAACCTTTGGTTTTAGAAGAAGAAGAAAAAAAAGCCCGGGTAATGGGTCTAGAGACGAGAGGCCGTTCGGACGAATCTCCGCTCGTCCTCTGAAAAAAAATGTTCTGACGACAGAGAGTGCTCCTTGTCCCCCCCTAATAGTCCTCATTTTCACTCGTCTGTCTTCGGTTTGCACTTGGTCGTGACGAGTCGGAGCTCCCCTTTCGTCTCCAACTCCTTGAGGCGCCGGTGCTCGAGGAGGAAGTTGTGCATCTTGCTCTTGTAGTCGAAGGCCATGTCTTCGAAGTAGTGGTGCGGGATTCTCCGGCCGGACCGGTCCTCGCGGAAGGGGAAGAACCCGTACAGAGTGATGTTGTCGCAGAAGGTGCGCGCCACGGCGTACATGTCGAAGCCCAGCGTTCCCGTGGCTTCAAGGTCCCACATCCTATAGCGGAGCAGAGACACGAGAAACAAACGATATAGGAAAGGTTTGCGGTGACACCATGTATAAGGTCTCTTAAAGAAGAGGTGTGGTTCTGACAAGACCCTGAGTGGTTCCACTCAGGAGTTACCACTCTGGTTCTTTTCAGAACCACACCTCTTCTTTAAGAGACCTTATACATGGTGTCACCGCAAACCTTCCTATAGAGTTATCACTCAGAGAAACGAGAAACAAACAGACAAACATGGCGGGGCGGGAAAACACTTTCAGTTGTGTATCGAAGCAAATCAATGGCCAAATCTGAATCCAAGCCCGTTTTCGAAATGAAGGCTTTTAGGCTGTTTTCGAAATGAAGGCTTAGGCTCAGGCTTAGGCTTCGGTCATTATTTATCTTTCTCGTTACAGTTATATCACAGGCGTCTATAAACAAGCGTTTGGCCCTAGTTTGTTATGGTGAATACCCTGTACCTAGCAAGCCAACAAACCTTCAAATACGGAAACAAAAACCTGGATTTTCAGGTTTTGTCAGACAGAGACGAAGCCTGAGCCCGGGTTTCGTCTCTGTCTGGCAAAACCCTAAAAACCCAGGTTGTGGTTTGTCGCCGAATTTGAAGGTTCGTTGGCTTGATAGGTACAGGGTATTCCCCAATAAATCGTGGCAAAACGCTTGTTTTTGGATGCCTGTGATATTATTATAACGGGTTTGTTGGCTTGATAGGTACAGGGTATTCACCGTATCAAGAACCTAGTCCGAGTAACTTGGACCCGATAAGTCACTCTTTTGTTATCGAAATTTGGAATAGTCACCGACCCTCAAAATTTCGATAAAAAAGGGTGACTTGGCGGGTCCAAGTTACTCGGACTACCAAGAACCTGGGGCCAAACGCTTGTTTTTAGATGTGTCTGTGATATTATAACGGGTAGGAGAAATTGTGACCGAAGCCTTCATTTCGTAAACGAACATTGAGCTCCGTCGAAGCAAATCTATGGCCAAATCTGAATCCAAAATCAGTCCTCTGAAAATAATGAGTTTCGACTGGATACAAAAAAAGGAAGATTTGAATTGCTGAGAGTGGTCCGTGGTTGTGCTTTGGCCGTCCTGATTGGAAATTGGTTTCATCCGTTGTCATGGGATACGCACTGCTCATTGGTGGGACACTTGTGACGTCTTTGATGGTCGATACAAAAAAAAGCAATCCATAGTGGCTAATCAATCGTGTTTGAGTGATTGTGATCATTGAAGTTGGAAAATATAACGTTCTACTTGAAGTTGCCAACAAACCAAGGAAAAACTGACTGGGAACTTTTGAAGAAATTGAGAAAAAAAAAATGGCCAAATTGTCGACTAGTCTTTGCCTGGGTGGGGGCGCCAGTCAGAAGGATTCAACCGTGAACTGCCGAACCGGTATATCTCCAGGGATCACGATACCCTGCTTTCATTCAGCTGCAAACAACATACTAATCTATTTAGTTTGCAGATACTCTGTCACCTCTTCATGAATCTTTCAGCAATTTCCCCTTTTTTTCAACAACAAAGGAGCTAAGTATAAAGGGTGATCAAAGTCACGCGATTTGTCAAAGGACTTACTCTTCTATATGGATAGGGTCCCAGCTGTAAGCGAAGTGAATCTTGGTACCGTTAGCTTTCTGTCTCAGATACTGCGTCACCTCCCGGAACATTCGGTCGTACGGATCCCGGAGCGTCTTCAGATACCACAGCGTGGTCTCGTCCAGGCTCTGGAAGTACCTCAGATAGCGAGCGAGCACCGCCCTCTGCGTGTTCGTGCCGCCGCCGACCAGACTGCGATGGAGATTGACCAGGGTGACGGTGTTGAAGGCGGAGAGGTGGGCCGAGCGGCCGACGTCGCTCCGGTAGCCGGCCAGCGGCGGGATGTTGGCCCGCACCACGAAGTCGTGAGCGTCGATCTCGGGCCCGCACCCGCTGCCGGCCAAGACGCCGCCATTGCCCACCACGGCGCAGCGTCTCTGGCGGGCGATCATGGACACGTCCGGGAAGTGCTCGGGCAGGAAGCACCGGTCCAGCGACACGCTGGCCGGCAGGACAGCCGCGGCCACAGGCGGGGTGGGACCGCTGGAGATGGCCGCCACCGGGACGCGGAGCACGGGGTAGGAGCGGTCGTAGGTGTGCGCTTCCGTGAGGACATCGTCGCGGTAGACGAAGATGGCGAGCTCGAGGGGGACGCAGATACCGGGCGACCGTCTGAGGGACGACGAAGAGAGGGGAGAGTGAAATGGGAATGAGAAGGAGAAGTAGGAAGTAAGGAGAAGGAGAAGGAGAAGAAGGAGAAGGAGAAGAAAGAGAAGAAGACGGAGGAGCACAAGAAGAAGGATGAGGAAGAGGAGGAGGGAAGGAGAATAAAGAAAGGGAGAAGTAGGAAGTAAGGAGAAGTAAGAGAAGGAGAAGAAAGAGAAGAAGACGGAGGAGCAGAATAAGGAGAAGGAGGAGGAGAAAGAGGAGAAGAGGAGGTCTGAGGAGAAGGGGGAGAAGGAGGAGAAGGGGAAGGAGATGGAGAAGGAGAAGGAGAAGGAGAAGGAGAAGGAGAAGGAGTAGGAGAATGAGGAGGAAAAGGAAAATGAAGAGGAGAAGGAGAATGAGAAGCTGGATGAGAAGGAGGAGAAGAAGAAAGAGGAGAAAAAGCAGGAGGAGGAGAATGAGGAGAAGGAGGAGGAGAAGAAGAAGGAGGAGAAGAAGAAGGATGAGGAGAATCAGAAGGAGGAGAAGGAGCAGGAGAAGGAGGAGGGAGAGGAGAAGGATAAGGAGCAGGAGAATGAGGAGGAGAAGGAGAAGGAAGAGAAGAAGGAGGAGAAGAAAGAGGATGAGAATCAGAAGAGAAGGAGAAGGAGAAGGAGGTGGAGAAGGAAGAGGGAGAAGAGAGTAGCAGAAGAAGGAGGGAAGAAGGTGAAGGATAAGGAGGAGAAGGAAAAGAAGACGAAAAAAGACAGTTTTTAAAGAAAAAGATATTTGGCAAATGGGATCAAAATTATGTTTGGAAGAGGAAGGAGAAGGAGGAAGAAGACTGCGAGGAAGAGGACCAGAAGAGGGAGTGGGGAAGAGAATGATGAGCAGGAGGATGTGAAGGAAGAGTGGGAGGACGTGAAGAGATGAAGAGATGAAGAAGATGAAGACATGAATGTGGCCTTCACTTACTTGTCGCAGATATATTGACAATTCAGCGTGACCTCCGCCCAGCCGGAAGACCTTCTGGCGTCCCTGTTGAAGTAGAAAGCTGCTGCAATTTGCCAGATATTGGACTGAGCGTTGCCCGACCTCTGAGCGTGACTATCGTGGACGGAGAGGAGTTTGAGGATTGGGATGGTCAGTAAGAAGAGGGATAGAACCGTGCCGGTCACACAGGCAGGGAGGACCCGTATTCGCCTCATCTGGTGGCCTTGAGATGGAAAGACAAGGGGAATGAACACAAACGTAATCAGTTATGTAGCCAGCTAGCCAGCTAGCTAGCTAGCTAGCCAGCCAGACGACCGGCCAGCCAGCCAGCCAGACAGACAGACAGACAGACTGACAGACAGTTGGCCAGCCAGCCAACCAACCAGACAGAGAGCCAACAGCCATCTATCCATCCAACCAACCAGCCAACCAGCCAGCCAGTCAGCCAGTCAGCCAGTCAGTCAGTCAGTCAGTCAGTCAGCCAGCCTGCCAGCCTGCCAGCCAGCCAACCAACCAACCAGCCAACCAGCCAACCAGCCAGCCAGCCAACCATCCAGCCAACCAGCCAGCGAGCCAGCCAACCAGCCAACCAGCCAGCCAGCCAGCCAGCCAGCCAGCCAGCCAGCCAGCCAGCCAGCAAACCAGCCAGTCAGCCAACCAGCCAACCAGCCAGCCAGCCAGCCAGCCAGCCAGCCAGCCAGCCAGCCAGCCTGCCAGCCTGCCAGCCAGCCAACCAACCAACCAGCCAACCAGCCAGCCAGCCAACCATCCAGCCAACCAGCCAGCCAGTCAGCCAACCAGCCAACCAGCCAGCCAGCCAGCCAGCCAGCCGACCAAACAGCCAGCCAACCAGCCAGCCTCCAGCCGGCCAGCCATCTATCCATCCATCCAACCATCCAACCAGCCAACCAGCCAGCCAGCAGCCAGCCAACCAGGCATACAGACAGCCAGCCAGCCAGCTAGCCAGTCACTCAGCCAGCCAGCCAGCTAGCCAACCAGGCAGCCAGCCAGCAGCCAGCCAACCAGGCAGACAGCCAGCCAGCCAGCCAGCTAGCCAGTCACTCAGCCAGCCAGCCAGCTAGCCAACCAGGCAGCCAGCCAGCAGCCAGCCAACCAGGCAGACAGACAGCCAGCCAGCCAGCTAGCCAGTCACTCAGCCAGCCAGCCAGCTAGCCAACCAGGCAGCCAGCCAGCAGCCAGCCAACCAGGCAGACAGACAGCCAGCCAGCCAGCTAGCCAGTCACTCAGCCAGCCAGCCAGCTAGCCAACCAGGCAGCCAGCCAGCAGCCAGCCAACCAGGCAGACAGACAGCCAGCCAGCCAACCAGGCAGACAGACAGCCAGCCAGCCAGCTAGCCAGTCACTCAGCCAGCCAGCCAGCTAGCCAACCAGGCAGCCAGCCAGCAGCCAGCCAACCAGGCAGACAGACAGCCAGCCAGCCAGCTAGCCAGTCACTCAGCCAGCCAGCCAGCTAGCCAACCAGGCAGACAGACAGCCAGCCAGCCAACTAGGCAGACAGACAGCCAGCCAACCAGCCAGCCAGCAGCCAGCCAACCAGGCAGACAGACAGCCAGCCAGCCAACCAGGCAGACAGACAGCCAGCCAGCCAGCTAGCCAGTCACTCAGCCAGCCAGCCAGCTAGCCAACCAGGCAGCCAGCCAGCAGCCAGCCAACCAGGCAGACAGACAGCCAGCCAGCCAGCTAGCCAGTCACTCAGCCAGCCAGCCAGCTAGCCAACCAGGCAGCCAGCCAGCAGCCAGCCAACCAGGCAGACAGACAGCCAGCCAGCCAGCTAGCCAGTCACTCAGCCAGCCAGCCAGCTAGCCAACCAGGCAGCCAGCCAGCAGCCAGCCAACCAGGCAGACAGACAGCCAGCCAGCCAGCTAGCCAGTCACTCAGCCAGCCAGCCAGCTAGCCAACCAGGCAGACAGACAGCCAGCCAGCCAACTAGGCAGACAGACAGCCAGCCAACCAGCCAGCCAGCAGCCAGCCAACCAGGCAGACAGACAGCCAGCCAGCCAACCAGGCAGACAGACAGCCAGCCAGCCAACCAGGCAGACAGACAGCCAGCCAGCCAACCAGGCAGACAGACAGCCAGCCAGCCAACCAGGCAGACAGACAGCATTCCAGCCTGCCAACCAGGCAGACAGACAGCATGCCAGCCTGCTAGCCAGTCACTCTGCCAGCCAAGAATAAAATACAATCTGGAAAAGGTTAAATTGATGATTATTTGGAAGCATGCAAGGAGAGTACATCAACCTTTACCGACAAATTTTTAACGAAAGGACGCAAGAATGCAAAGAAATTAAACTTGACAAGTCTCGCTATTCCTGAAGGTTCCTACCATGTTTAAGAGTAGCATTTTTTATTGGGAAAAAAAATGTAAACTGCGCATTTTTGAAGATTCCCTTAATCAAATTTTATGAAAACCATGGGAGGATTAAACGGCCAAAATCCGTTTAAAACCTGTTTTCGTTATCGATTTGTTTTTACGATTTTTTTTAAATGTTTTTCCCCGTTTCATTGATTTGAATATAATGTACACATCGGATACAGTCATGTTAAAGCCCCTACACAACATTGGTGAAATCGAAAAACAGAAATGTTCACAGATTTACATGAAACTCATACAGTTTGAAGATGGTTATAGTAGAAACCTCGCACTGAAATATTTCTGCCAAAAGAGTAAACGAAATCGTTTACGTCTCACCGAAATCTAAACCTGTTTTCGGAACAATTCGTTGAATGCTGCACTTTCGCGAAACAAATGAAGCGTTTTTTTTCACTATTTCTCTAGACTCGGTTGGCAGATTGAGCTGAAATTGTCAAAGGTGTGCTATTCTATGCATATGTTGGATCAGACAACGTATGGATGCTATTTTTTGACCTCGACCAATGTTGTGTTATCCATGCCCACACCAGTCTAAGCCCCCCCCCCTTCCCTAGCCGACTTATGGATCACCTATATCCACGGCCTCCCCACCACCTTCTGACACACCCCAGTGAGCACCCATAGGTCCCCCCCACCAGTCTCCCCTTAGGGTTTCCCGCCTTCCCACCTCAGTGACCTAAGCCCCCCTTAGGATAATCCTCCCCAGAGGATTATCTTTCCCGCCTTCCCGCCTCAGCGACCACCGGTACATAAGGAGTTCCACCACCGAGCCCAAGACATTCTCCTGATGACGTCCAGAACATACTGGTCGAAACGTCGAGTTACCACTCAGGTTCTTTTCAGAACCAAACCTCTTACATGGTGTCACCGCAAACCTTCCTATACTATGTTGTGTTATCCCTTTAAGTGTTCCTTAATATGTCTAAATTAAGCAATATTGCTTCAGGTGAACAACAACCCTTCAGTTTGACCTTGTAACATGATTCTACAGGCTGATAACGCTGAAAAGCTCGGCTTTTAGGAAAATGATTGGACCCTACAGTTTTAGACCTCTTCAGATAAGAATCACACTAGGTAGACGTTGATCTCTATTAATGCCAGTAGCTATCTGATACATTATGATGCATATTTTCTCGTTTTCCCTAATAATCCTATACCAGGGCCTAAATTATATTATATTAAAAAAACGTATATATGGCCATAGGTCTACAATCAAAACCGGTAAAATGGACACCCCTGTTGGGTATCACTTCAATCTCCCTGATCATTCGATATCAGATATGAGTGTACTGGCCATAGAATCACTAGGTCACCGTAGTAATACTGTCCGTCTTAGCCGTGAGAAAATGTGGATGAAGCGTCTTCGGACTATTCAACCACATGGTCTCAACATCCAGGAGGGTAATGACTAACACCATGCAGCTTTCTGATAATCCTTCTTTTCTTTTCTGTTCCTCCTTCCTTCGTGTACATGTATCTGTTTTGGCCTTTGAGAAAGGTCCTGCTATAGGATGGAAACGTCAGGCCCACTAAATTTTAAGATTTGCATTTTGGTAATTTTAGTCAGTAAGCAGTTTCCAACATTTTTGGATATCACTTTATATCATATTCATGTAAAAAGAACCCAGAAATGGACCATTAATTTCGGCACTCGAGTGTTGTGTGCTGCTAAGGCCAAGATGGCGCGTTTGATGTATGATTTCAAAATTCAATAAAGGAACCTTTTATGATAATGTGTGAAACATTTTTGCAACATTGAAATAAAAACATGTATGAATCACCGTTAAAGATTTTCCTCCACTTCATAAAATGACATTCTAGGCCCTATTTGTTTTAAATTCATTCATTTGCATTTAATCGAAAACATTTTTTGACTTGTCATGCAACAACGGCCTAACGCAATGCCAACAACGGCCAAGCGGAAATCACGAATGATTTGAGTTCTTCCTAGAATCGTTTAGAATATGATTATTTCAACAAGCACGTACGTCCGAAAACAGAAGATCTTATAGTTATGTAGGCCTAAATATTTCTATTCACGCTGAGCGGTTCTCCGTCGCAATTCACGCCCCGAGTAGTCCCTACCACTCGATTGAAACAACAGTCTTTTGTAAAACCCCCCAAAAATTAAGATTGAAAGGATTAGCTGAGGGGTGGGGGAGGGGGAGGGTTAATAATGCACCCTCATTTTCAGCGAAAAAAAGATGTGGGATAAACAGGTCCGATCGAGTTGACCTTCCAGTGATCGTATTTAACCCGTGGCGTTCATTCACGCCATTTTGCATCGGGAAAGTGATCGCCTCCGGCTCGTCCAAACAGACACCGACGATCTGAAGATTTGGCGTCCCAGAAAAAAAAAAAACCTCTCAAAAGCCGAGCCAGTAGTAAAAATAAATAAAAATAATAATCAAGCCTAAGACACACTACTACTACTACTATTACTAGTGGACACGGAATAGAGTAGCGCCGACAATGTAAACATCTGCCTTAATTACGACGAAGTCCGATCGGCGGGAGGGGAAGTGGGGAAAAACGAGGGAGACTTAGATAAACAAGAAATACCTGGGCGATCCCGATCTCCGTGGATGATTTTGCCGCCGAGACGGTTCCACTGATTCGAGGCGCAGTGTCTCCGGTTGTGTGTGATGAGTCGACGGAGCCGGTACGGTCTGCATGCGCATAATATGATAATGAACAATCCGCGGCTCTATATATAATGCGCGCACGTGCGCTGTGGGGATAGTAGTGTACTGGCGTGCTGAACGCATCGCATCGCCCCCACCGTGATTCACCACCCACTCCATTTTTCGGCGTATAATCAGTAGCGGCGATATACTGATGAACAGCTTTCTGCTCCGGGGGTCGGCGTGGCCGTATACGTGAACGGCACGGTGATGCCTTGCAACGTGCACCACTTGGCAACCACCACAGCATACTTCAAATCTGTAGCCTCTCTGTGTCTATTGCCCGCTCCCACAAAACCCATCCATCAATCTCCCTTTCTCCCTCTCTCCTCCTTTCTCTAGTTCTCTACCTCTCGATCCCTCCCTCCCTGGACATCTCCTTCTCTCTCTCCCCCCTCTCTCCCTGTCTCTCTCGACCCCTCCTTCCCTCCCCAATCCCTGCCTCTCGGCCTCGCTGCCCTGATCTCTCTCCCTGCGTCTCTCTGCCACTCTCTGTCCCTTGCTCCGTCTCTCGAGTTATTTGCCTCTTCGTCTTTTCTTTCTCTCCTCTCACTGTCTCTAATTGTCTCTCTGTCTCTCTGTGCATCTCTGTCTCTGTCTGCACCGCCCATCTCTCTGTCTCAGTCGCTCTGTCTCTCAGTCTCAGTCTCTCTGTCTCTCAGTCTCTGTCTCTCTGTCTCTCAGTCTCTGTCTCTCTGTCTCTCAGTCTCTGTCTCTCTGTCTCCCAGTCTCTGTCTCTCAGTCTCTATGTCTCTCTCCATCGCCCATATCTAGATCTCTGTCTCTCTGTCTCTCTCTCTGTCTCTCTTTATCGCCCATCTCTCTGTCTCTCTTTATCGCCCATCTCTCTGTCTCTCAGTCTCTTTCTCTCCCTGTCTCTCAGTCTCTCTCTGTCTCTCTCTCTGTCTCTCTCTACCACCACCTCTCTGTCTCTCTGTCTCTCTCTATTTCCCTTCCCATCTCTCTGTCTCTCAATCTCTCACGTGTCTCTCTCTGTGTCTTTTCTATCGCTCTATCGTTCTATCTCTCTGTCTCTCAGTCTCTTTCTCTCCCTGTCTCTCAGTCTCTCTCTGTCTCTCTCTCTCTGTCTCTCTCTACCACCACCTCTCTGTCTCTCTGTCTCTCTCTATTTCCCTTCCCATCTCTCTGTCTCTCAATCTCTCACGTGTCTCTCTCTATCTGTGTCTTTTCTATCGCTCTATCGTTCTATCTCTCTGTCTCTCTGTCTCTGTCTCTCAGTCTCTCCCTGTTTCTTTGTATCACCCATCTCTCTGTCTCTCAGTCTCTCTCTGTCTCTCTGTCTCTCTCTCTATCCCCCACCTCTCTGTCTCTCTGTTTCTCTCTATTTCCCATCTCTCTGTCTCTCGGTCTCTCACGTGTCTCTCTGTCTTTTCTATCACTCTATCGTTCTATCTCTCTGTCTCTGTCTCTCAGTCTCTCCCTGTTTCTTTCTATCACCCATCTCTCTGTCTCTCAGTCTCTCTCTGTCTCTCTGTCTCTCTCTATCCCCACCTCTCTGTCTCTCTGTTTCTCTCTATTTCCCATCTCTCTGTCTCTCAGTCTCGCACGTGTCTCTATCTCTGTCTTTTCTATCGCTCTATCGTTCTATCTCTCTGTCTCTGTCTCTCAGTCTCTCCCTGTTTCTTTCTATCACCCATCTCTCTGTCTATCAGTCTCTCTCTGTCTCTCTGTCTCTCTCTATCCCCACCTCTCTGTCTCTCTGTTTCTCTCTATTTCCCATCTCTCTGTCTCTCAGTCTCTCACGTGTCTCTCTCTCTGTCTTTTCTATCGCTCTATCGTTCTATCTCTCTGTCTCTCAGTATCTCCCTGTCTCTCTCTATCGCCCACCTCTCAGTCTCCCAGTATCGGTCTGTCTGTGTTTTTATCTACCGCTCTATCGTTCTATTGCTCTATCTCTCTGTCTCTTTATGTCTCTCTGTCTCTCGGCTCTTTTGCTGCACAAGACTTCTATTATATCTTTGCATAGCTATAGCCGGTCTACATGTAGGCCTAACAATTCAAACAAATTAGCGTCAGTTCAGATACCGTTTTATTTATTTTCTTGTCAGCAAGATGATTGAAATAATTCCAATCCCGTAATAATTGAAATTGATAAGAGCATGTATAGCCTTTATTAAATATCTGACGAAATTCAGGAGAAATTGGGGATCGAGGTGACCAACAAAACGGAAATACATTATTCCTAAAAACAATAATATGCGTTATCATCCTTTTCGGATACCTTGCAAAAGTTCATTTTTTGTTTGTTTTTAAAAGGATGTTATAAAAAATTTTTGTCGACAGTTGAATCAATAACTAACGCCTGACGAAATAAATTGTATTTCATATTTATATGGACTAGTCTCCTTGACCATGTCGTTGGTATAATCTCCTGCTCTGGTCTTCAAGCCCTCAAAGGCTGAGTACATACATTTATCAACTCTTATAATAATTAATCAACCAATTCTTTTTCATCCTTTATTTTACCATCACTTTTTTTTATAACTTCTCTGGTGAGATGCTGTGGACCATTGATTGGCCTTCGGGATTTTTTGTTCTTAAATTCTGGAAAGCTGTTGTTCACATAAGCGTTTTATATATACAAACAAATGGGATGATTTTGTGAATATTTTTTTTAATTCCTATGTTCGTTTGAAATTTTGCATGTTTTTTTAATTCGGATTCGACTCACGATTCCATTGCAGATTTCAAGAAGTCGTATGACCAGATGGGCTCAGACATTTTGTTCCGAGTTAGAGTGGCCATTATATCCCATCTCGTGACCAGACACGCGAACCTTTCTAATCCCGGGCAGTCAAACGTCATTCCACTAATCCACCGATGACGTCTACGTGAGCGTGCCGATGACGTCACCGAGGGAGGAGCCGATCTTGGAGCCCGGACGAGGTCGAGAGGTCACTGAGGGGGGCCGATTGATTGGTGGTTCGGGGATAGAGGGCGCCCTTGACTTCGATTTCAAAAAGCTTCAAGGAAAATGGAAATATTTTCTACAAAAGGTAAGGCTTTCGGTTATCGCAGTGGCTGTTGTTACGGCAGTCGTCCGTGTGGTTCCCTGACTTCACAGTATTTGTCAGGATGTTTAGCTCTTGGAACCAGACTATCAGCTAATAGACTGGTTCAACCAGCCTGCAATGCTGACGAAATACAATCAAGTCAGGGAACCACACGGACGACTGCCGTAACAACAGCCACTGCGTTGTTCGCAGCATCATGTTAAGGTAAAAAAACAACAACTTAAAGTTCATGCATGTGATATTTGTTATTATTTTTGTTTTTATGTTTATGAAATTATTTGTAGTTTGCTTCTGATGAAGATGATTCTATGAAAGCTTAAGTTATGTACTATTTCTAACTAGTTCGCCTTTAATAGTTCTTGATTAGTAATTAATTAGACTAACACGGGTATCTTAAAATCAAACAAGTAAAGGAAAAACTGACTTTTAAACATTTAAAATGGCAAAGACAACTTTGACTGGACAGGGACTTGAACCCGAGACTTCTGGTTTTGTGTACCAGCGCTCTTCCCATCTGAGCTATCCAACCCTTAGATGGTGGCCTTCTCAAATAGGAAAACTAGTGTTTGGCACACCAGTGCTCTTACCATCTGAGCTATCCAGCCCTTAGATGGTGGCCTTCCCTAATAGTCAGCTAGTCTTTGGCACACCAGTGCTCTTACCATCTGAGCTATCCAGCCCTTAGATGGTGGCCTTCCCTAATAGTCCACTAGTCTTTGGCACACCAGGGCTCTTACCATCTGAGCTATCCAGCCCTTAGATGGTGACCTTCCCAAATAGTCGACTAGTCTTTGGCACACCAGTGCTCTTACCATCTGAGCTATCCAGCCCTTAGATGGTGGCCTTCCCTAATAGTCCACTAGTCTTTGGCACACCAGGGCTCTTACCATCTGAGCTATCCAGCCCTTAGATGGTGACCTTCCCAAATAGTCAACTAGTCTTTGGCACACCAGTGCTCTTACCATCTGAGCCAACCAGCCCTTAGATGGCGGCCTTCTCAAATAGTCAACTAGTCTTTGGCACACCAGTGCTCTTACCATCTGAGCTATCCAGCCCTTAGATGGCGGCCTTCTCAAATAGTCAACTAGTCTTTGGCACACCAGTGCTCTTACCATCTGAGCTATCCAGCCCTTAGATGGCGGCCTTCTCAAATAGGAAAATTAGTCTTTGCCTGGGGTGGGGGCGCTAGTCAGAAGCACTCATATTTTACATATTTTCGAAGATAATCATCGACAAGAACTTGGTATTTGTAAAACACTAAAATCAAATATCGAACTAAAAAATAATCAGAGTAAAATGAATGTAAAATGAAATTAAAATAATATAAAAACAGACTGCAGCCTAGTCATCGTTAATCAAATAAAAATTACAGAACAAGTTGTGTAGTTTTAGGCTTTGCAATTTTATTCCCGAATTTTATGAGGATGACATTTTATTTGTTATAATTATTCAAGCCACACACGCTCATCAACAATTTGCTTCTGAATTCTGAATGCAATCCTTCCCGATATGATTAGCTGAAAAGATCTCTTGTGATCGATGGAGGGATCAATGAATGACCAATAATTGATTATTGATTTCCTAAGGGGCCGATAAACACGATCGATCGGTAACACGATCGTTTAAATTGACACATGACCATTCTGTCAGTCGAGCAAGCTTTGCCTTTGAGAAAGGTCCTGCTAGGATCGAAACGTCAGGCCTTGAAGCAACACATGTAACCAGTCGTTAGTCATTAAACTGATTAGTGAGTTTAGTGTCGGATCAATTAGCATTTCATGACAATCAAGCCAAGTCAGACAAACAGATACTAATAGTTTTCCCCCATCAGTATCCATGTTGCTATCAAAAGGTCAACCATAATATTACCTTTGAACAATGTATGTCATTTAACAACACTACAATTTACTGCCAAATCATTTGACATTCAATACTCACTTTTCTAGACATTCTTATTTTTTCAAAAGCATGAAATCAATTACCACCACACAACAAAAGCCATCTTCGCACACCAAGACAATCATGCATTTGTTTCCTTACTCGGTAACTCTCAAAATCGAGTCCTTGAGTGTTTTACCTCGTAAGTTATGAAGTCGGCCAATTTGGCGGAGTTAATTATCAATTTATCACCGATACCTTTTTTCTTCTTATATAAAGTATGCAAAGCAAATTGAAGTTATACCGGTCTAAAATTATGACGGGTATTGACTGCAGACAATGTTTGCATAAAATTGGTAAACGATTAGAAGTTCGGAAGAATGGGGCTATGAAGATTCACGTCACCATACATCACAATAGACCCTTCTTACTGACGTCACGTTGCTACTAGAAACAGCGAGATCCGCCATCTTGGAGTACACACATACGCTTTCGCTCGCACGTTTGTGTTCGTTTATCGTTACGTTAGTCATCATGGCGAATTCGAATGCTGCACGGTCGGCTTATTACAGTTCTCTCGACATTATCGGCTTTATTGCTGGAATAGATCCGTACACATTAACCCGCGACAACCATTTCGTCCATCTTTTTAGCGAAAGTGTACGAGTTGCGTCACCTTCTCTTGTCAGTACAGCGGGTAAACGATAAAAAGATTTCGTATCACGATTCCCCCTGCGTCCACAGCCAAGGACAGCGCAAAAGTTAATCATCTTTCAACAAAACAAGTACCTCCAATCCATGGTACAACCACGGAGGGAAAAAAAGAGATTCCTTCATGGCACAACTAGTAATTAATACTAGTAAAAAGTAGCAGTAGTAGTAGTACAAATACGACGAGTTCAAAACTTGCCGCCGTGCATGTGGAGTCGTTTGTATGCACAGCTGACTTAGTAACGGCGGTGACGTGCTCATGTGTGTAATCCAAGATGGCCGATAAACAAAACCGTGACGTCATCGAAGACGGGTCTATAACCACTGGCAAAGGATTGGAAATTGTGCTTCGAGGGAACATGTCTCTGAGAGACTTTGCAGTTCCATGTAAATAGAAAAAACTGCCCACCGAAAGCTCACTAGTTCGTTTTGAATAAAACCACAGGGCTTAATTAACGGAAACGTCTTTACTCCCAGCAACATTCAATGGCATATGTGTTCACAGGCAGGGCGTCCAAATTCACATTCATCTCATCTTTACACAGAATATTCAATTTCTTAGGAGAGCATACTCAGAGGCTGATATCTAAACCAGGGAACTTCTCGATTTCACAAAAAAAAAAAATCAACGAAGTCTGGAGTTGTCCTTAAGAATATTACGGCTGTATGTTGCACAATGACATCAATAATGAACAACCCCTTCATCTCTATTGACATCAATATTCATTTTTTTTTACCAATTTCACTCCAATCGTACCCTCACGTTCATGGGCAAACAAATTCTTCCTGAAATAAATAGATCAAAATAAATGATGTAATCAGCCCTTTCAGACCAAAATGATCAAATTTGGTAATTTTTCTCAATTTCATATCACGGTAATTACACAAACAGTACATTTACAACCATACCGGTACATCATAAACACTATTAACAACCGATACATTAACCAACTGTTAACATACGCACTGACTTAAGGTCTGCGGGCTCAGTTCTGTCCCAAACCCAACATTTTCCATTGAATGGCAAAATAAATAAATAAATATATCCATTTTGGTTTGAATTCACATACATGTACATCTTTTTTAAAGAACAAAATATCACCAGAAGTTAAACACCAACAATATTTTATGCAAACATCAATTTTGGTATCATATTTTTTTTTTTTTAGTCTTTTCAAAAAAAATCGAATTGTACACGCAGTAACTCGCATCAGTTTGTGTCTTAACTTTCCAATTTCAGCCACTTTGGAGAGGTTCGGTATGAGTTAGTGATTAGTACAAGGGTCACCAGTAAGTATCTATGCTACCGAACATTGCAAGCAAAGCTTTTCCACATTCACAGTTCAGAGATTGAGGAGTGGTAAAGGTGTGGCTAGTTACTAATGAATTGCAGTTGTTCCACAAGAATTCAGCATTGCTGCCCATGGGTGCCTTTGGTAATACGGTCCTGTGAGATCCGGTGCAAATCAGCACCTGCACAAATGTATGGCATTTATCGAGAACCCGTAAGTACTAGGTGTACTCAACCCTGGATATATCTCCTTTTTTTGTACACACGTCTATGGCAACATCCCCGATAGACTCATTCTGTACATAAACCAATGAGAGGCCTACCAAGTGATGTTTTGTACACAATCCTATGGGCAGTTTACCAATAGGTACCTTTTGTACACAAGTCAATTGCACTACAAAGTCCGTTGGCGATATCGCTGGTCAGTTACGTTCAGTGAATCAGTGGACACCCCAATGAAATAATTATAACCCATATGTACAATATTATCTATTAGTCTACACACTATAATATAATTCCCTCAGCGGTCTGATACCCTGGCTTCAATCAGCGCTGTGCAGTAGGCCCTAAAACCTTGCCCCATGCTCAGTTGCACTGTCTGGTACCCTGGCTCCATCAAGTGCTGTATGGTGGGCTGGCAGTGCCTGCCTGCCTACCAAACTCGGCTGCCTAGTACCCTGGCTTCACACAGTGCTGCACGGTAGTGGTTCAATGCCTGCCCACATTCTCGGCCTCAGCTGTCTGGTACCCCGGCTACATTCAGTGCTGAGCGGTAGGCCCTCAGTGCTTGCTTCGTGCTCAGAATGAATCCCTTGGATAGTGGAAGCAGAGGGAAGCATGGCTGGCCGCAGGCATCCTGGTTCACTGTCCCTGGTTCCCTGCCTACATTGGACAGCCATTTCTCTATCCGATGAACCATTCTAGAAAAAAAAAAACATTAAGAGGAAAAAAAGAAGAAAACATTGCTCTTAGCTCCACAGAGAACTAGCTTATTTTGTGAAAGTACCTCCATGAAATTCATCCATATTGTAGGGTAGCAAGCAGTTTGGAACATTTTGAATTTATTAGAGTATATTAGAAAATTAGGGGGGCCTGATGTTTCAATTCTAGCAGGACCTTTCTACGAGAAAGGCCCTGCTAGGATCTTTGAGAAAGGTCCTGCTAGGATCTTTGAGAAAGGTCCTGCTAGGATCTTTGAGAAAGGTCCTGCTAGTATCAAAACGTCAGGCCCTCCTAATGTTTGATTTTTTTTCTCGTATTTTTTGCCATTTTAGTCGGTAAGCAGTTTGCAATATTTTGGCATAATACATGAAATACTCGTTTGCATATCCTAATGGAGCATTCATAGCTTGATTTGAACAACGGTAACACTTCATAAGATGTGCATTTCACATAAAAGCCATTCAACATTGAAAACCTAAAAAAAATGAAACTCTATGAAGAAAAATCAATTGTGTGGAAAACCTCAGAATATACCAAATGTGACAGCAATGTCAGCCATGAGAAAACACGGACCAGAAATGATTCAGGTTGACTTACTTAAAGCCGTGATCGCTACAGAAAGTGGTGGTCTCCTCATCAAAGACAGCGGGTGGATTGGTCAGCATCATGGTCATGGACTGTAGCAGGGAGGCAAGGATGTCAGGGTCCAAAAATAAACCAAGGAAAAAGACTGACTGGGAACTTCTGAACGGATTGACAAATTGGCAAAGAAATCTTTGGACTGGACCGGGACTTGAACCCGAGACCTCTGGATTAACGTATCAGTGCTCTTCCATCCGAGCTATCCTGCCCTTAGATGGTGGCCTTCCCCTAATAGTAGGGCTGTTGTCGTGAGAAAAAATTCTTGTCGACATGTCGCGAGCATTTCATGCCGACTGTCGACATTGTCGCGACAGAGACTCGATTTAGTCAAAAATCTGTAGTCACAATGTAGGAATTTTTTTAGGTAATAAACGAATGGGGCATGTCAAACCGCCATAGTTGTGAACTTGTGAAATTAGTTTTCATGGAAAATCTTAATTTCAATAAAATTTCATATTTTAATGGCTTTCGTATTTAAGATTATACACAACAAAATAATTTTTGTGCCGATATTGGGTGTTACAGTCGTAATTTCCTAAAAAAATCATAAAAAAGCGATTGCTCATTGTTTATTCATGACGTCATCGATCGGCGATGCGTGCGTTATCACTGCAAGAAATAATGAATATTTATGAATTCGCTCCACAGCGGCTGCAGTGGTTTTCCTATTGGCTATGTATTGTACACATGTACGTGTACATGGAAGTTGGAGAACCAGATAGTTTCGATGAAAAGAAAAGACGTCACCGTCCGCACCTAGCTAAAGGTAGCCGCGTATTGGGCACCCAAAAACCAGCTGCGTATTGGGCCCAAAAACGGAGGAGGCCGCGTATTCAGCCATACATTCAGACAAACCTAGAATGTATGCGTCAAAGGAGGCCTTTTCCCGATGTACATAATGTACTTCCGGTCCGTTTTTCAACGAAATAAAATCCGCGGCCGCCGGGATTTTGGGCCCAAACATTCAGCTACTTTCAGCTAGGAACCGACCGCGACGCACGTGCGATCTCATTTCTCGATCCTTCCCTCGGACGTCCACGATCTTTCCCGATCTCTGCATTGCACTGGTATCCCGTACGCACGTGTATTAAATGCATGCGATGCAGCAAC
Source organism: Luidia sarsii (assembly GCA_949987565.1). Lineage (NCBI taxonomy): Eukaryota > Metazoa > Echinodermata > Asteroidea > Paxillosida > Luidiidae > Luidia > Luidia sarsii. The sequence goes on along the minus strand of OX465104.1, from coordinate 4,282,052 downwards.
GTATGCCAGCTACTGTACTGCTGACGACCGGCCATAGAAACGTGCGCTATACAGTAGTGACAGTATTATACTGTACATCGTAATGGCAAAATGCGTTCGGTGAACGATTTTCTTTGGTCGCGTCGCGATCCCTTCCAACTTCCAACATATTTAGTAACTATTATTTTGCGGCGTGGATAAGCAGAAATGAAATGCTCAGCACACAATTTTAGGATCTTTTGTTCCCTTTTTATTCCCTTCTTTTCAGAGATTGGCCATTATGACTAGAGGTAGGCTAATGTATTTTATTGTTTTTGTCGCGACAACCGAAAAACCTCGTCGACATGTCGGAATATTTTCTTTGTCGCGACAATGTCGACAAAAGCCTTGTCGACAACAGCCTTAGGTCAACTAGTCTTTGCCGGGGTGGGGGCGCCAGTCAGGCGCAATTCAACCATTAACTGCCGTATATCTCCAGGGATCACAGCCCCGATTTCATTCAGATGCAAACAACCAATGGTTGTAAACCTTGCTACAGCAGCTTGGGGATCACACCAGCTTTTTTCAATTCAAGTCAAACAAACTAAGCAAATCCTGACTGGGAACTTTTGAACAAATTGAACAAATTGGCAAAAGAAAACTTTGACTGGACTGGGACTTGAAAAAGAATATAGAATTAACAATCATCAGGACGTGAGTTCCATAATTTACCCATAAAAAGCAAAATGTTCTCACCTGTACCATTTTCAGCACTGCCATCTCATTATACAGACGACTATTCTCTTTTCCAGGCTGAGAGCCACGGTGCTTCTCATAGCCGGCCTCGTTGTAGTACGGCTCACTGACTAGTATCAAGCCTTGAATGGAGACCAGCACCTGCAGGAGGTTGGACTTGCTGGTCCACACCTCACTGCCCTGTGGGTCAAAGGTCAGGCAAGGGTCAAAGGTCAGGCATGGGTCAAAGGTCTGGCATGGGTCAATGGTCAGATATGGGTCAATGTTCAAATGGGAATATCAAAAGAATTATTTGAAAGTCTTCCCAAACTTCATAAACTTCTTGTTTTTGTTTATGTTTTGTAATTCTTTTGCCCAAAGAAGACATTTATCTGCATTTTTATGCGGAAAATCCAGAATCCTAATCTAATCTCATCGCATGATGCATTATAAACATAGGAGAATGCTGTACTGTCACTGTCAGTCTGTTATAGATCAATAAGATTTAATTACCATTAGTTTGGCTATCTGTTATTAATTGACTATGAAATTACAAAAAGAATGAAAAATCAACAAGCTAGTGGCTGCAGCCAATTCCCATAGGCTAGTGCGCTCATTCCAGCCATAGCCAACGAATTCCGAGTACAATTGCTTGCGTCCCAAATGTAAGCAGCCCGTAATCTGGATATAGGAGAGGTCAAATGGCAAGGGTCATCTCCCGATTGCTGACCTTTCCTGCCCACGTTCCCAGGAGACTGACACAGACTTTGCCGTCGTTGTACAGGTTTGGGTTGAGCTGGCCGCTGCAGTAGGCGTGGTAGTGCATGATGGGTGGGGACTTGGGGTAGTCGTGGGGGAGGCGGGCGTCGAAGAAGAAGAGTCCGTCTTCGTACGGGGTGTTGCTGGGACCCTCAAACAGCACGGAGAAGAGATCCTGAGGAACGATGAAACACAAATATGGGCGTAGGTCCCTGAAGATAGATAGATGGATTTCTTAATTGTCATGCTGCAAACAGCATGAAGATTGTTTTCCCAGTTTACAGTTTAAAAATATGTATTCATACAATAATTTAGGAAATACAAAAAAACATAATAAGACAAAAAAATCTCATAATAATTATGTACATATACAAAACACAGTTATTGCTATACATTCACGAAAACTTTAGGAGAGGGTGGGATAAGGGGAGACATTGGAATAGGGTAGGGTAGTGTAGGGAGGGACTGAATAGAGTTTGTATGAAATAAGTTGAAAGTAAGACAAAGCTAGATATTGACGATAACTGCTTCTGACCAGTTCAAATCATTTCAAAACACAAATATGGGTGTAGGTCGCTGAAGATATTGACAATAACTGCTTCTAATTGGTTCAAATTGTTTCAAAACACAAATAGGGTTGTAGGTCCCTGAAGATATTGACGATAATGCTTCTGACGAGTTCAAATCGTTTCAAAACACAAATATGGGTGTAGGTCCCTCAAGATATTGACGATAACGCTTCTAACTGGTTCAAATCGTTTCAAAACACAAATATGGGTGTAGGTCGCTGAAGATATTGACGATAACGCTTCTGACTGGTTCAAATTGTTTCAAAACACAAATAGGGTTGAAGGTCGCTGAAGATATTGACGATAATGCTTCTGACACATTCAAATCGTTTCAAAACACAAATATGGGTATAGGTCCCTGACGATATTGACGATAACACTTCTAATTGGTTCAAAGTGTTTCAAAACACAAATATGGGTGGTCTGAAGATATTGACGATAATGCTTCTGACTGATGTCACTGATAGACCCTGAGCCAAAGGCAGAGGCGTTCTCTGATATGAATAGGAAGACATTCTATCTTGACTCACCAGTCTGTCAGCAAAAGCTTTGACTTTGATACCTGGCGGCAGAGATGTCTGCAACAAACGCATCTGAGATACAAAACCAAACAGTCAGCATAAGGTTAATCTTAAAGGAAGACAAGTGAGTGCCTCAAGACGCGGGTGACCTCTGTGTACACCTTCTGGTGTACCTGACTACTATATGGCCTTTTGCTGACTACAATATGGCCAGAGTGTGAGCCTGATCAAAAGGGCTACGACTACAGCTACTGCTATGGGCAATGGGCAGCTGCAGCCACTGAGGTGGATGTGGAGGGGGGGGGGTTAATCCAGATTGGATAAAGTGACAGTCTTTCTTACCTCTCTCCTCATGGTCAGGGCAAGTTGCTTGGGCTCCTCAGGCAAGAAATTGATGAAGAGGTGACTCTTGGGCGCTTCGTCCATCAAGACGAAATCTGAAGGAAAACACCAGGCCCAGCAGGTGAGTGAATCAATCGATCAATCAGTCTATCAATCAGTCTATCAATCAGTCGATTGATCAATCGATCAATCAGTTGATCGATCAATCAATCAATCTGTCGATCGATCAATCTGTCGATCAATCAATCAATTGATCAATCAATTAGTCGATCTATCAATCAATTGATTGATCAATCAATCAATCAATCAATCAGTCAGTCAATCAACCTTCCATCTATCAATCAATATATCAGTTGATCGATCAATCAGTTAATAATTCAATCAATCAATCAATCACAAATCAACCAACCAATCAACCAATCAATCAATTAATTTATTTCACAGGCAACCTGGAGATGACCATTTGATAATTAAATATCTAAGTTATGCAATTCCACTTTCATATGAAGATTGATGAATGGATGGCAGCATTCCAGGACTGAATGCCTTTAAGAACAGTTCTTCCAGGATCAAAAACGTCAGACTTGTCAGAACTACAATAAGACAGTGAACCTCCAGGGAGATTTCCCAGGCAGAGTCTAAAGATGGCCTTACTGTCGTCGGACTGCCAGGAGGTAGCGTGAGGCTCCATGGGGGACTCGGGGGCCAGATCCGGGCCGCCGGACTTGCTGTCCTTGCGCCTCGCTCCTTCCCCCGTGTCCGAGGCGTCCGCGACCTCCTCCTTGGGAGAGGAGGGAGCTCCGTGGACGACGTCTCTCCCCGCTGCGTCGCCGTCGTCGTCCACGGAAGCGTCCGGGCTGGCGGGGCCGGTCTGCAACGATGACCGGGGATGAGAAGTCGGCGCGGACCCGGCGGACCCGGTCCCGTCTTCCGCGGTGGCATCTCCCGGTTTCCGTCCGTCCTCCGGGATTGCGGCGGCGGTGGCGGCGGCGTCTGGGCCGCTGCCCTGGACCAGCAGGGAGAGGCCCGTCTGCTTCTCCAGGATGGAGTTGGCGCAGGAGTTGATGCGCCGCATCTTGTCCTCCACCAGGCTGAGGGCGGAGAAGGTCTGCTCGTAGGTGGCCCCTTGCAGGCCCGGGGGAAGCGCCCTCGGCGGGTGCGGCGGCGGGGTCTTGTCGCCCAGGCTCCCAGAGTCCTTCCCCGGAGGGCGGGCTGAAGAAGTCGGGGACCGTGGCCTCTCGTCTTGACTCGCAGCGGCCGGTGGACTGGAAAACAAAAAATTACAAATAAAACATCAAGAGATCTATGAATCAACCGCACATCAGGCAGTGGCAATGTACGCATCAGGCAGTGGCAATGTACGCATCAGGCAGTGGCAATGTACGCATCAGGCAGTGGCAATGTACGCATCAGGCAGTGGCAATGTACGCATCAGGCAGTGGCAATGTACGCATCAGGCAGTGGCAATGTACGCATCAGGCAGTGGCAATGTACGCATCAGGCAGTGGCAATGTCCAAAAGTCAACTTGGAAGGGAAAAGTTTTCAAAGGATGAACTATCTTACGAAGCCACTAAGAAGTCAGAATACTTGTTCTGTTCACCACTTCTTGCAACAGAAAGAAGACAGCGTGTAATCTGCTGGCCGGGGGCGTCTGTGCATTGGTCTGTGAACAGGCTCAGCGTATCATGAAGACAGTGAGAAACTGAGACAGGGAGCCCTGGCCACTGATGCAAAGCGGTACCCGTCGCTGTATTGAGCTGCCTGTACCATTTGAGCAAAGCAGTAGAGTAGGGCAAAGAGTAGGGCAAAGAGTAGGGCAAAAGCTTACAGAATGACATTCTCCTCGATGCTCAATCACATCATATCCATTTGCACGACCTTCCCTGCCACGACTTTCCGGTTTTCTGAGCTTGTTCCCTACCTGATGATGTTGGCGTCTTCGGCGGATCTTGAAGCGTCGCTGGCCGTCTCCCAACTGCTTGACGAATATTCCTCCGTGTCTAGATAATCCCCCCCCTTCCACGCCTCCTCGTTGTGCTCATTTTCCGACCAATCCGAGTCGCTGTCCTGACGTTGTCAAAGCAGATAACGAAGGCCATGACAGAATTATTTTCAAGATAAAAAAAAACATTCAAACATGTACTCGTCTACTGACAACGGGCAGAGTACACACTACCCGAAACGTTGAGTTGCCGGCTCTTTTCAGAGCCACACTCCTTCATGAAAGAGAAGCAAGACATGGTGTCACCGCAAACCTTCCACCCAACGCAAACATGTTGCGAACTGCTTACTGACTAAAATGACCGAAATGTAAATCTCAAAACATTTAGAATTCTGCGGAAGCTGACTTTTTTTTTCAGCAAGCAATCTGGCAAAGCACTGAGCACACCATGATCACTGTATATTGAGTAGGGCAAACCCACTCTGGAAGACAATCCGACTCACGCAAAATCATATCATATCTATGATGAGCATTTTCAAGAAGGATATCGTTGAGTTTTTGAGTCTCCTAAGTCGTATCAAAGAATAAAAGAAAGCATGCTTCATACAGGATCTGAGAAGATCCCTCCCTTACACTTTGTCTTGAGTCACTGAACCAAGATGGGATCGGAGCTACTAAGGTACCCGGTATATTGATGACACTTGTGACGAGGTTGTTCGCAGGGATGTAAGTGACCAACAAAGTCATTTCCTGAAAATCACTGAAGGCCTATAAATTGTGCGACTGTGAGTGAGCGCTTATGCGACCGAGAGATGAGACTGTGAGTGAGCGCTTACGCGACCGTGAGATTCACAGCAGGGGTGCAGACGCCCTTCAGTTTTTAGGGTTTTAACTGATGAAAATGAGCAGTTTGAGATACCTGTTTTTACATTAAAAAAAAAAAGTCTTACATCCCTGTGTTTGTCATTGTCGGGAACAAGAAGATGAGTTGCTCGGTGACTCACGATGTCGGCTAGAAGGCTGGGACATTTGAGCCTCGCCAACTTGACAAAGACTCACAGTCTGCGGCCAAAAAGTGGCTATAGTGTAACCTTGCTATAATGAACATCCCTGAATTTTTTGCAGTATAAGCGGTCGTTTGTTATAGCAGTTACGGCCACATATTTTGTACACAAAAATCGGGACCCAAAGGGCATGAGCTCGTTATAGCCGAATGTTCGGTATAACGGTGTTTGTTATGGCGACGTTCCACCGTATCTTCCGGATGGCACTGTGGGGCTACAAACAACTACGCTGATGGAGTGAGGGAGGAGCGTCTCTTTGGGTCTTACCTCCTCCAGTTTGTACAAATCCTGCGGCAGCACGTCACTCTCGGATCCGTCCACCCAGGCTACGTGGATCTCACCGCTCGTGTTGATCCAACGCACCTAGCGAGGAGACGAGGAAAGTAAAATCAAACGTGACCAAAGGCAATGGGATGGGACCTGCCAACGACTTCTAAATCTACGTTAGCCTCCCTGACCACACTATTCACGTGTTCACCTATGAAAGGGCTCACTTGAGACTGCATTTTATCAAGGAAAGAAATTCTGAAAAAAATTGAAATTCTTAATGTTTTCCAGTCAGTTTTTCCTTTGTTTGTAAAATTTTATTTGCCATATTTCAAAATTGTTTAAAAGCTCCCACTCAGTTTTTCCTGTCCTTTCCTTGAAGTAATTCATTGACTTTTCCAGGGTCTGGACTGGCTGGGTAAAAGCCAGGTTTTAGCCACAGCAATTATCCATTTGATTTCATAACCCTAACGCTTTGCACCTCCCGCACAGGACACACACTGAGTACCGCAATTTACCACAGTGTCCACAGAGGTGTAGGCTCACATACCACAGGTCACCACAAAAACCCCGCTGTGGAATGTCCTGGTGCATGGCCCTTATCCTCCCACAGGAAAAACCATGTGTGGTTAATTGTGGTTTCAATGCTGGTTAGAGTTAATGAGGCATCTATTGCAAGGCTAAAGGTCATTCAAGGTGGTGTCTAGGGACAATAAGCCCTATGGCGGTCCCTTCACAATGTGTATAGAACCGGGAGGCATGAGCCTTTGTCCCTTCTGATGGTTCAGGAATCAGATAGAGATTACAAAAGCCGAGGACAAGATATTGGCACAAGGTGGGATTCGAACCCACATCACAGAGGTGTTAAGTCCAGGGGGGGGGGGGAATCACCACGCACCAGTGCGCTCTGACAGTTTGTCAGTCTTACCTGTCCGGCGCAGGGCACTGGCTCCTCGGGAGTCAACGCCGCCCCGGCGATCGTCATCGGAGCGTCCGGTCTGAGGAGACTTCCGCCGTCTCCCGGCGCCCTCGCCTGACCAGCCTGGAGGTTGGCCCGATTCATGCGGTCCACGTTAGACCGCCGAGCCTCCGGTGAGCGCCGCGTCCCCTGCTGCTGCTGCTGCTGGTCTGCGATGCGTCCGTCCGTGGACGCGCTGGGCGGAGGCTCGGAGCCGGGAGGGTCCTGGGTCTGGAGCAGCTCGGGCCTGGCCGGGGACCGGCCCGCGGCGTCCACTCCGCCACCGAGGGCGGGCTCCCTGGCCACTCTCGGCCGCTCCTCCAACCTGTGGTTGTTCCTCCCGACGCACGCCGGCTGCTCCGGATCGCTGCGCTTGGTCGCCTCGACGGCAGAATCGCTGAGGTCCGAGAGGATGCTGCTGCTGTCGGGAAGGTCGGCTGCCTGGGAGTTGGTGGGGGGGCCGTGATTAAGATCCTTCTCGACGTCGGGGCCGCAAAGCTGGGCGCCGGTATCCTCGAGGGCAACGTCGACGCTGTTGTGACTTGCGGCCGCCGCTTCTCCCGGGGTCCGGGGGGCGTCGGGCTGGGGCGTCTCCTCCTGTCCTCTCCGGGCACCTCCGTCGCCCATTGGGGTGCGGGTGGAGTCGCCCGTCTGGGCGATGCCGAACTGGGCTGCCACCGCCTTGGCGTCCGCCTTCGGCTTCTTGACGGAGGCGATGCCGTGCAGGCTGTCTGCGATGCGCACGATGACGTCGCCCACGTTGAAGGTGAAGTCCGGGTGGGGGGTCAGCTCGTACACGCTGACCTCCTCCGAGTTGGCTGGCCTGGGTCTAGATCATAAAACGACGGACAGAATGGGTCAAGACTCAAACTCAACTATTCTAATCCAAGCAGGGCCTTCCTCCAAGGCATAAAGACCAAATTCAAGCAACCTGCTCTGCCTCTGTTTTTTGGTGTTTTTTTTATGCAGATTCTACCAAAACAAGGCTATTAAGCCACTCAAGGTTAAGGGCTAAGGAAGGAAGGAGATAGAGAGGGAACTCAGGAAGGCTGGAGATAGGAATTAAAAAGGGCAAGATCATACGCAGGTGGGAAACATGAACCAGGAAGGGAATTCCAGAGAGAGGCAGAGCGTGGGAATAAGCTGTTCTGATACCTCTCCGTTCTACACCCTTAGGATGGACAGAGTGTACGGGTGAGAGGAGGCAAACAGCCTGGTTGCTCGCTTTAAATGTCCTGACCAGGAGGGGACCAAGTCGGCAAGAGCAGAGGAACACCTTCTACGGTCCCACTAGGATCAAAACACCAGGCCCTCTAAACAGATCTGAGGGGGAACAAGATTGGGGAGAGCTTGAGGCTAGCTAGGAGATCGTCCATCATCTGTTATTCGCTTCAGAACATTCACCCCTTGAGGAACGTATGCTCTTCAAACCCAAGGCTGAAAGGCTTTTGATCTTGAGGTCAAACGTTAATCTGAGCCGAGGATGAAAGCCCCTGAGCTACCAGCCAGCTAGTTATATTGCTCACACACTGCACTGTTGGTTCGGTCGCACTATCCACTGCACCAGACACGTCCTTTCCTTGTGGTCTGTCCGACAGACGAGGCCGTACACATTCTCCAAATCCTCTGGAGCAAAGAAAAAAAACCAGAACCAAAAGGTTTCATTCCAAAATATTGTTTTTTAGTCAAAAAACAAAGGAAAAAACTGACTGGGAACACTTGAATAAATTGGCAAAGAGATAAGGGCTGGATAGCTTAGATGGAAGAGCACTGGTACGTCAATCCAGAGGTCTCGGGTTTCAAGTTCCGGTCCAGTCGAAGTTTTCTTTGCCAATTTTTCAAAATATCTCTAGAGTAATATGCCCCCCAGAAGTTGTGTAGCACACTGCTAAACTGAATAAAATGAAAACGCAAATCTCTAAAATCAGGAAATTTCGATCCTAGCAGGACCTTTCTCGAAGGCTGCAAAGCACCTGTCTTTAAGAGAGGTGCAGCTAGGATCGAAACGTCAGGCCCCCCAAAAATATTTCTGCTCACTGAAAGATAACTCTGGGGTAAAAAAGGTATGGGATTGGTTTGAAGATTAAAAAAAACCCTAAGTGATGCCTATGGGAAAAGTCCTGTGTGTTTTAGAAACGTCAGGACCTGTGAACTTCTAAAGAAGATTTTCAGGAGTTTGAGAGGAGGTTGAGACGGGATTTGGATCTTGGGCTCACCGTTGTTCTTGGTGACAAAGTCTCCGGGGAAGAATTCTAGATCATCCAGTTGATGAACGGGGAAAAGGTCTGTGGATATCACGTCCTTTTGCAGAGTGCCATCCTGAGGAAGAGAGACATATAAACCGTCAACTTAATGGGATTGAAGTTGTGACCTCACCACTCACCAGGCTACCTAATCAGCTCCAAATGAAGACAAAGGGATGGAAAATGATAAGTTTTTCTAAGTATTACAGAGGATTGGCAGATGCTATACATGTATCTTCTTGAAGACTGGCCTGATGTTTCGATTCTAGCAGGACCTTTCTCAAAGGTGCTTTTGAGAAAGGTCCTGCTAGTGCTAGGTTCGAAACGTCAGGCCCTCTAACTTTTGAGATTTATGTATTGCAGGTCATTTAGTCAGTGAGCAGTTTGCAACACTTTTAGGATTTACTCCTTGAAGACCGACGGAAGGAACGATAATGTGAAATCTAAACCCCAATCTTACTGGATATGAGGTCTAAAATGCCAAATGGCATAAGAGATGTCAGTTGATATCATATGATGATTTGCAATATGAAGTGGTCAGCTGCAATAGCACAAAGACAAAATGCGACAAAACAGAAGATCTCAAAAGTTAGAGGGCCTGACGTTTCGATCCTAGCAGGACCAAAGGTCATTTTAGTCAGTGAGCAGTTTGCAACAGTTTTTCGTATTAACTTGAAAACAGATGATCTACAAAGGAGGTACCTTCTTTGACCGCAGATCGAAGGTGGTCTAAAGAAAAAAAACGAGCACTACTGTGAAATTGTAGCCTAAGGGGCCATTTGGTCAGAGGGAGTTTAGGGAAACTCAAGGGTTCTCACCTGCCACATGACGTCGACTAGCGTCGTGGTGTGGGTGACCTCGACGCACAGCATCTCGTCGGCTTCAAGGGGCTTGGGCGGAGGCCTCCGCTTGGAGGCCAGGCGCATGTGCTGCTTCTTGGTGTGCCGATGGAGGAGGCTGGACACGACCTTGTGCCGCCGACTCTCACCCTTGGAGGAAGCGTTGGAGTCGGTGTCGTCGGTATCCGCTCCATCGGAGGAGGAGTCGTCGTCGTAGTCGTCGTAGTCCTCCGAGGATGGGTCCGAGTCCCGGTCGTCCATCCGCCGGCGGCCCGATCTCTTGGCGGCGGCCTGGCAGCGCGGCTTGCGGGCGGCTTTGGCCACCGGGGGCGGCGGTGGCGGAGGCGGCCTGCCCGGTCCGCCGGCGCCGCCCCCGCCGCCCCCGCGGGTCTCCGTCTCGATGTCGTCCAGCTCCCGCAGGCTCTTCTTGCTGTCCACCAGCAGGCCCTCCGTCATCAGGATCTGCTGCCTCAGCTTGCCCTGCGACTCCAGCAGGCGCGAGACCTGGCCGCCGATCTCCCGGGCCGACGCGTCCGTGGCCCGCTGCAGCAGCGTCCGGAAGTTCTTGGCGATGTCGCTGACGCTCTCCGAGGCGTCGCACAGCTCCCGGTGGAGCTCCCCGAGCAGGTCCACGTCCCGCGACAGGCCCACCTTCAGCACCTCGGCCCGGGCCAGCAGGTCCTGCTTGTCCTCCCCGCCGGGGCTTGGCGGCGGTGTCGGCGTCGTCGTCGTCGGGTCGCAGCTCTGGACCTTCCGAATCCCTGAGGTCACGCTTGCGACGCCCGAAGCTCCTCCGCCCGGGACCGGATTCCTCGGTTCACCATCTCCGGACTCGGCAGCGATGCAGCTCGGTTGTTTAGATCCTTCGGGACTGGCAGAAGAGCCGGTCGCCTCGTCCTCCGGAGTGAGCGGAGCGGATTCCGCTGGACGAGGAGCGCCGTCCGGCCCGCATTTTAAACTGGGAGGCTCCTCGGCAAGCTTCTGCTCGCTCGCCGCGCCATCCTCCCCTTCCGTCGATCGTGGCTTCGTCTCGGAAGACACCACCTCTCCCTCCTTGGACGTCGCCGACTTCGGGGGAGGCGTCTCCGGAGGCGAGGCGCTCATCCCGGCAACGCCCTCTCCGCCTCCGTCGCCTTTGCCCGGCTCCAGGAAGCACTCGAGACTCCCGCGAGTCACGGGTCTGGGGTGGGCCAAGTCCCCCGGCTTCAGCCTGTACATGACCTTGTCTCCGATCTGGACGCTAGCGGCGATGAAGTACGACAGCGGTCTCACTCTGACGGATGAATGAAGGATAGAAACAATCGGAAATCTCCCACGAGGATATACGGTGGAACGTCGCTTTACAAACATCCCAGAGTCGTTCGTTATAGCAGTTGTGGCCACATATTTTGTACACAAAAATCGTGAGCCAAAGGGCATGCTCGTTATAGCCAAATGCACGGTATATATCGGTGCTCGTTATAGCGACATTCCACCTGTACCTTTTTTCATTCAGCCTTTACAAAAGACTAGACACCTATGCACGTTAAGTGATTGATAATCTTGTAAAATGTTTGACATTTGGGCATGTTCGTTATAGCCGAATGCATGGTATATCGGTGCTCATTATAGCGAAGTTCTACTGTACCTTTTTTTTTCATTCAGTCTTTACAATAGACTGGAGAACGTGTTACACACCTATACACTTTAAGTGATTGATAATCTTCTCAAATTTTGGAAGTTTTATCAACATAGTGTGTACAGTATCACAATTTGTGTTGTATGTTACACGGCTGCAATACGCACAAAAATATATTCACATATAACTATCAACGTAGCCTCTGCATATCATTCTGGGCTTAGGAAAAGTTTGGCACTTAGAAGCGGCGCTACGAAATTGCCCCTGGATTGTTGTCTGTGTACCTTGGCAGCATGGTCTCCGTGACTTTCCTGGGAGGCGGCTGAAGCTGGTTGGAGTCGGTGAAGTCTCCCACTGAGTACCTGCACAGACCTCTGGTCTGCCAGTGAACATCCAGCTCAACCACGTTCACCTTTCGGTGGGAAAACAGGAATAGGATTGATCAATCGGGAGAAACCTTCTAACGATGTAGCAAACAGCTATTGCACAATGTGCGATCTCTCCTCTTCCTTCGCATCTTCTTGTTCCTTCCCATCCTCCTCTTCCTTCTCATCCTCATCTTCCTTCCCATCCTCCTCTTCCTTCACATCCTTCTCTTGCTCCTTCCACCTCATCCTCCTCTTCCTTCTCGTCCTCCTCTTTCTTCCCATCCTCCTCTTCCTTCTCATCCTCATCTTCCTTCCCATCCTCCTCTTCCTTCACATCCTTCTCTTGCTCCTTCCACCTCATCCTCCTCTTCCTTCTTATCCTCCTCTTCCTTCTCGTCCTCCTCTTTCTTCCCATCCTCCTCTTCCTTCTCGTCCTCATCTTCCTCCTTATCCTCCTCTTCCTTCTCATCCTCCTCTTCCTTCTCATCGTCCTCTTCCTTCCCATCCTCCTCTTCCTTCCCATCCTTCTCTTCCTCCTTATCCTCCTCTTCCTTCTCATCCTCCTCTTCCTTCTCATCCTCCTCTTTCTTCCCATCCTCCCCTTCCTTCTCATCCTCATCTTCCTTACCATCCCCCTCTTCCTTCCCATCCTCCTCTTCTTTCCCATCTTCCTCCTCCTTCTAATCCTCCTCCTTCCCATCATCCTCTTCCTTCCCATCTTCCTCTTCCTTCCCATCCTCCTCTTCCATCCCATCCTCCTCTTCTTTCCCATCTTCCTCCTCCTTCTCATCCTCCTCCTCCCCCCCAACCTTCTTCTTCCTCCCTATCTTCCTCTTCCTTCCCATCCTCCTCTTCATTCTCAACCCCTTCTTCCTTCCCACCCTCCTCTTCATTCTCAACCCCTTCTTCCTTCCCATCCTCCTCTTCCATCTCATCCTCCTCTTCCTTCTCATCCCTCCCCACCTTCCTTACCCTCTTCATTTCCCCCCTCCTCATCCTCATCATCACCTCATCCTCTTCCTCCTCACCATTTAACACATTGTTATATTATTCGAGCCACTGACAAAACCCTTCGTCCGTCCTACCACCTCCCTCCCTCTCACCTCCTCCACCGTCACAGTAAAGTTGGCCTTGGTGCTAAGAATGGGCTGCTGTCCACTGAGCCACGTGGCATTCTTGAAGATGGAGGCCGGGCCCCTCAGGATCTGACCCGGGTAGAAGCTGTCACAACTGAACACAGAATCCTACCGAGGAAAAAAGAAACCAAACATTTTTGAAAACGCCGAGTCGAGGGAATCGGTGGAAGAAGAAAAAAAGTGGGAAGAAAAAGGTGTCGGATTCAAGTCCTGGTCCAGACAAAATTTCTAGGCCATTTTTTTTCAAAATTAAAAAAGAAAAAGGAAAACACTCTAATGATTGAAAAAATGTCAATCTTTCATATATTCTTTGTCTTACCTCTTCATTGGTGTCGTGGATATCTGTCAGTCGACAAGCACTGTCATCAGAAAGGGTACATCTGCACAAAGAAAATTACATCAATTTAAATAATGGTCTCCACACAACGGGCAGGGCACACACTGCCCGAAACGTTGAGTAATTGGGTTACTGGCTCTTTTCACAGCCAGACTCCAGCTCGAAAGAGATGCGTTACATGCTGTCACTGCAAACCTTCCATTAAATATGACCAAAATGCAAATCTCAAAAATGTGCCGGGCCTAGTGTTTCGCTTCTAGAAGGACCTTTTATCAAAGGCAGAGTGACCGAGGACACAAACAATTGTCTTGGCCTTGGTGACCCCCTCAAATACTCGACATGAGTGCTCAGTGCTTTGCCCGATGCCTGATGAAATTTCAGGCAGCTTGGGCGGGATTCGAACCCGCGACTCCCACTTTCCTAGTGCAGACGTCTAAACCACTTGACCACTGAGCTGGTCGAGGTCGTGTGGCAGATTTGAATATTGTATAGCGGCGGGTACTGCATTGCATCATAGATATAACATGATGTTTGAGTCAAGCAGAATGTAATTCAAAAAGGGTTTGCCCTTCTCGATGTGATAAGCACCGAGTGCTCAGTGCTTTGCCTGATGCCTGATGGACAAAATTTCAGGCAGCTCGGGCGGGATTCGAACCAGCGACTCCCGCTTTCTAGTGCAGACGTTCATGATGTAACACGATGTTCATGAATAAGACTTAAGGCTTTGCATGGTGGGTGAATCAATATAGGAAGGTTTGCGGTGACACCATGTATCAGGTCTCTCAAAGGAAGAGGTGGGGTTCTGAAGGGAACCCGAGTGGTAATTCCACGTTTCGACCAGTATGCTCTGGCCGTCATCAGGAGAATGTTCAAATATTCCCAAAGACATTTGAACTTTGCCAGAGGAATTGCCTCTGTCTCTTCGCTCCAAGGACCCACTTCCAGGCCTGACATGCGGCTTGCTACCTTGCTCCATTCTTGAGACGGACCACGAGCTGGACATAGATGCTCCTGACGATGCCGATCCATGACCCCATGACTACATGACAGCTGGGGGTGTACATCTAGGACGAGAAAGGACAACGACGCCAAAACAAATCACTTCATCATATTTTCAAAAATCAAGTCAAATATAGATTTGGTGAAATAGTACGCAAACATTTAAAACTGTTAGCTGTCTATAATGAGTCAAACATAGCAAGGAAAACCTAGAAACTTTTGAATTAATTCTTTTGAAAAAAAATAATGTCATGCCCACAAGTAATTGTCACCAATGTCAGGTAATGTACATTAAAAAAGGAAAGTTGCAAACAGCTTACTGACTAAGAATTACCAAATTGCAGGGCATTTGTCGAAGGCAGAATCATTCTGCCTTTGAAACAAAAGGTCCTACTACTAGATCGAAATGCCAGGCCCTGAGCCCTCTACTTTTTTTCGTGGTCACTCATGTCCACTTATGGTCACTCCAGCCACTGACCATGATGTTATGAAGGCCCTGGCTGCAAACGTTGTAGATCATCTGCTTGGTGCGAACAACCTGGAGATGGCAAGAGACGTGCACGGATCGGACGATACCGCGCTGAGAGCCTTCCTGATTACGCCGGACGGCATCGCCCGGCATCACTGAACGATCTGACAGGGTCACCTGGGAAAACGTTGACCCCAAAAAATTGTGAATATTCTTCTGTCTGACGCCCCCCCAGTCCAGCAAAGATAAATTTGGAACTTGTCCCACTTACAGGGCCGCTAGGAGTTCCCCTTAAACGAGTTTTGAGATCGTCTGTCGCACTAGCTAGCTAGTGCGACAGACGATCTCAAAACTCGTTTAAGGGGAGCTCCTAGCGGCCCAGTAAGTGGGACTAATTTGGAACTAGGTCTCAGCTAAGGGCTGGATGGGTTTGAACGGTAGCCCACTACAATACTGCATTTAATTTGGGCTTAGGTTCAAATCCTTGCCGAGACCTATTTTCTGTGCTCTTTAGTTTAATCGAGGTACTTTTCTGTGAATTCATAGAGTAAAAAAATAACAAACCAACATTAATCAATTAAACGCAGTGGCTGTGTTTACGGCTGTCGTCCATGTGGTTCCCTGACCTACTTAACAATTGTCAGGATGTTTAGCTCTTGGCACCAGACTATCAATGAATAGTCTGGTTCAACCAGCCTGCAATGTTGACGATTACTTTCATGTGAGGGAACCACACGGACGACTGCCGTAACAATAGCCACTGCGTTAATAAAAATGATGAATTAATGTTGGTTTATATTGTTTGTTGATCAATGAATCAATTGATATTAATTTTATTACATGTAGTTATGTACAATATTGTTACTCATCACAATATTACTTTTTTTTATTAGGACCCTAGCCTAGGTACTAATTTGTTATAAAATAAAATTACAAATGGTAGGAATGGATTTGGGGAAATGAAGGCATATTTTGCTTTTTGGTTTTAATGAGTAAAATACCAAAGTTGTCAAGGTAAATAAAATAAAATTTAAGCAGAATTCCTTTCTCATTATTCCTAGTAATTACTAATAATAATATTACTAATAATAATATTACAGTATTACTTAGTCCAAGTAACTTGGACCTGACTAGTCACCCTTTTTCTATCGAAAAAAAAGGACTAAATATTACTAGAATGACGCAGTGGAGCATCGGTCACTATTACCGCGATTTCCACACAAACCAATGCCCCATAAACTGAAGTGACGTTACAACTAAAACTACAACAGTACAAGTTACAACAACGACCATGGCACTATTGACAGTGCGTGATTGCATTAGCCTAAGTTAGTCCGAGTAACTTGGACCCGACAAATCACACTTTTTTTATCGAATTTTGTAATTTTGAGATTCGGGTTGGGACTCTGTTTTACTTGGACCCTACACTACAGTCACTCGAATCTCAAAATTTCTAAATTTGATAAAAAAAAAGGGTGACTCTTCGGGTCCAAGTTACTCGGACTAACTTAGGCTAATGCAATCACGCGCACTGTCAAAAGTGCCATGGTTGAGTGACTGTAGGGTCCAAGTAAAACAGAGTCCCAACCCGAATCTCAAAATTACAAAATTTGATAAAAAAAAGGGTGACTTGTCGGGTCCAAGTTACTCGGACTAACTTAGGCTAATGCAATCACGCGCACTGTCAATAGTGCCATGGTTGAGTGACTGTAGGGTCCAAGTAAAACAGAGTCCCAACCCGAATCTCAAAATTACAAAATTTGATAAAAAAAAGGGTGACTTGTCGGGTCCAAGTTACTCGGACTAACTTAGGCTAATGCAATCACGCGCACTGTCAATAGTGCCATGGTCGAGTGACTGTAGGGTCCAAGTAAAACAGAGTCCAAACCCGAATCTCAAAATTTCAAAATTCGCTAAAAAAAGGGTGACTTGTCCGTCTTGTCGGGTCCAAGTTACTCGGACTAGAGTATGAGTTACCCCCAGAACTGTGGAGTTCTACGTCGTCCGCTGCTCTCCCGACCGGAACCCCACAGATAACTAGGCTTTTTTCCCATAGGCTTCTGTGTAACGTTCACTAATGCTGTGGCATAGGGATCATTAGGTTCAGCATAACTCATAAAATACTGCTTCATTTGGCCCAAGATTTCTAGCAAATGTGGTTTACATACCACGCACCTGTGTGCAACTGTCCATTTGGCGAAAATGTGTCGATTTTCAAAAAAAAATGGGCGAAAACCTCCCGGTTCGGTTGCAACATTCAAACGGCAGCTCCGTAACTGGCAGTCTGGTCCCTGTAGTACGGTATAGCGCCTTGCTGTGAAGACGTACAGGGGACCAGACTGCCAGTTGCGGCGCTGCCGTTTGGATCTCGCGACCAAACCGGGAGGTTTTTGCCCATTTTTTTTTTGAAAATCGACACATTTTCGCCAAATGGACAGTTGCACACAGGTGCGTGGTATGTAAACCACATTTGCTAGAAATCTTGGGCCAAATGAAGCAGTATTTTATGAGTTATGCTGAACCTGCTGATCCCTATGCCACAGCACTTGTGAACGTTACACAGAAGCCTATGGGGAAAAAGCCTAGTTATCTGTGGGGTTCCGGTCGGGAGAGCAGCGGACGACGTAGAACCCCACAGTTCTGGGGGTAATCATTAGCCTAGTACTAGTACAGTAGTACTAGTACTAGTAGTAGTACTAGTACTACTACTAGTAGTACTAGTAGTAAGTATGACTGAGTATGACATGAGTATGACATTGACTAGTTGCGGTAACCGTAACCCTCATCCTCCCGAAGGTCGGAGACCTGAGGGTTACGGGAACGTATGTACAAGATTTTATGCGAAGTTCTTGTTTTTACCATTTTGGAAACACCACTGTCCCGATCGCCCCCTTTTTCCACCCTTTTGAAAATCGCCACACACAATCTAAGGACATGCACTTGATCCCAAATGTATACTGAATGTGATCAGATAACTCAAAACATTGTGGGTAAAATACTTTTCCGAAAAACGGGCAGAAACTCACCAAAATACTGTCTGTAAATGTCCCGTCAACGTCTCCGCTAGGTTCGGAATCCGAACCTGGCGCCTCGACCAATCAGCGCTTAGTCTCGTGACGTATATCCCGCACGACGGTTATTTGCTGTTTCGCAATAACAGTCCACACTCGTGGTGCGCGCGCATATCCATGGTTGTATACAGTACCAGTCGGCTCTTCACAGGACGATGACCTGCGCGCGCACCACGAGTGTGGACTGTTATTGCGAAACAGCAAATAGCCGTCGTGCGGGAATACGTCACGAGACTAAGCGCTGATTGGTCGAGGCGCCAGGTTCGGATTCCGAACCTGGCGGAGACGTTGACGGGACATTTACAGACAGTATTTTGGTGAGTTTCTGCCCGTTTTTCGGAAAAGTATTTTACCCACGATGTTTTGAGTTATCTGATCACATTCAGTATACATTTGGGATCAAGTGCATGTCCTTAGATTGTGTGTGGCGATTTTCAAAAGGGTGGAAAAAGGGGGCGATCGGGACAGTGGTGTTTCCAAAATGGTAAAAACAAGAACTTCGCATATAATCTTGTACATACGTTCCCGTAACCCTCAGGTCTCCGACCTTCGGGAGGATGAGGGTTACGGTTACCGCAACTAGACATTGACATGCAGATGAGTTATTCACTTATTGAAGTACCTTCTTCTCTGGCAGGACATTCTCTCTGCCCCTGGGGTACCAGGCCACCCTAACGTGGCCCTTCCTGATCCTCTCCTCCTCGTCCTCCGACTCGTCCACGCTGCTGTACCAGTCGTGGTTGCGTACCACCAGACCCAGCTGCAGCCTGCCCCGGTGGTAGCGCGACACCACATCCTCCTCGAACAAGGTGGACGCCATTTTGGATTGGGGACTGTGCGCGTGTGGGACGGTAGCTAGAGGGATGCCCGTTCAACGTGCACAGATAATAATAATTGAGGGGGCGCGCTCCTGCCTCGTAGTATCATTCATGGATGGGATGCAGTTATGAAAACCATCTTAGAATTTCAAGAAGGATGAACAGCACGACTGGGCAAATTGTCAGAACAAGGCAACCTTATATCAATGAGCATCTCTCAGATTGCTTCGATATTAGAATTTATACAGTACAAGGTCTAGGTCTAGGCCCTATGCCTATTGTTAAAAGATATATTTTTTAATAATAATTAATAGGGCGAATTTGTTTTAATTATTTTGCTCTTCAGGCCAAATTAAAACCACCCCTCAAAATGATGAATTACACACCACTATTTACCACTATTTACCAAAACAAAATAAAAGAAATACGTTTCTCACTCAAATTGGCTTGGATTCTACATGGGTGTAGATTCGGTTACGGAGGTGTTTTGTGTGTGTGACAGCACAAAGTCTGTATAGGTCGCTGCTCTAAAATTATAAATAGGTCCTAAAGTAATACCTGTACAAACAATTCGTGATTCAAACTGATAATCCGTTGAAAACGGATTAAAAGTTAAAATCCTTTGAAAACGGATTAAAAGTTAAAATCCTTCGAAAATTGATCCCCAGAAACTAATCACGCATCCAACAAAGCCCCACGTTTTGACTGTTACAGGGCAAAGGTCACTTCTTTGCGTAAAGTTATCCTTGCAGTAACCACTTTCGAAATGGGAAGGCCATCTTTGAAGTTAAACTTTCATATTTTTTTGGAGAGCTAAGAAGGGGGTTAGAGGAGGTATCATTAATAAACTATGGACACCATGATTCGTCACTGGAATATTATTAATTAACTCGAAATAGTTTTGAAACAAAGTCAAAAAGTCACCCGTAAAAATTATAGTTTGGACGTGCTGCATGCGCGCTTCACGGGAGTCTTAATATTATTAGTTTATTTGTATAAGGTTTTGCCCTTGCTCGACGTGATAAAACACTGAATGCTCAGTGCTTTGCCCGGTGCAGGATACAAAATATTTCAGGCAGCTCAGGTGGGATTCGTACCCGCAACTCCTGAATTCTAGTACGGACGTCTTAACCACTGGACTACCGAGCTGGTCGAGGTCGGGTGGTGGATTCGAATGATGTATTATTATAGAGGCGGTTACCGCGTTGCATCATAGACAATGATGTTTGCGTCGAGGAGAATGTAATTCAATGATGTTCATTTCAGTGCTGGATTCACCTCGAATCAATAATGCTGATCTCCAAGGTCTCCTGAAATGATTCTATAGCCGATTCCCCGGATAGTGTAATCCTCCTCAAAGAGGACTAAGGCATGTCAATGAATTGACATTCCTGTCAGGAGTGCCGGGTGACAGCACTGAGGCAAAAGAGAAGGAATAGATCGGGAAATACCTATAGAGTACTTGGTGAGGGCATTGCGTAAGTTAATATTGTGTCCCTTTGGCGAGATATATATGCAGACCGACGTATGAAGCTCAATATTTTATTGTATCTTCAATTAGGGGGTAGGGGGTAGGGGGTAGGGGGTAGGGGGTAGGGGGTAGGGGGTAGGGGGTAGGGGGTAGGGGGTAGGGGGTAGGGGGTAGGGGGTAGGGGGTAGGGGGTAGGGGGTAGGGGGTAGGGGGTAGGGGGTAGGGGGTAGGGGGTAGGGGGTAGGGGGTAGGGGGTAGGGGGTAGGGGGTAGGGGGTAGGGGGTAGGGGGTAGGGGGTAGGGGGTAGGGGGTAGGGGGTAGGGGGTAGGGGGTAGGGGGTAGGGGGTAGGGGGTAGGGGGTAGGGGGTAGGGGGTAGGGGGTAGGGGGTAGGGGGTAGGGGGTAGGGGGTAGGGGGTAGGGGGTAGGGGGTAGGGGGTAGGGGGTAGGGGGTAGGGGGTAGGGGGTAGGGGGTAGGGGGTAGGGGGTAGGGGGTAGGGGGTAGGGGGTAGGGGGTAGGGGGTAGGGGGTAGGGGGTAGGGGGTAGGGGGTAGGGGGTAGGGGGTAGGGGGTAGGGGGTAGGGGGTAGGGGGTAGGGGGTAGGGGGTAGGGGGTAGGGGGTAGGGGGTAGGGGGTAGGGGGTAGGGGGTAGGGGGTAGGGGGTAGGGGGTAGGGGGTAGGGGGTAGGGGGTAGGGGGTAGGGGGTAGGGGGTAGGGGGTAGGGGGTAGGGGGTAGGGGGTAGGGGGTAGGGGGTAGGGGGTAGGGGGTAGGGGGTAGGGGGTAGGGGGTAGGGGGTAGGGGGTAGGGGGTAGGGGGTAGGGGGTAGGGGGTAGGGGGTAGGGGGTAGGGGGTAGGGGGTAGGGGGTAGGGGGTAGGGGGTAGGGGGTAGGGGGTAGGGGGTAGGGGGTAGGGGGTAGGGGGTAGGGGGTAGGGGGTAGGGGGTAGGGGGTAGGGGGTAGGGGGTAGGGGGTAGGGGGTAGGGGGTAGGGGGTAGGGGGTAGGGGGTAGGGGGTAGGGGGTAGGGGGTAGGGGGTAGGGGGTAGGGGGTAGGGGGTAGGGGGTAGGGGGTAGGGGGTAGGGGGTAGGGGGTAGGGGGTAGGGGGTAGGGGGTAGGGGGTAGGGGGTAGGGGGTAGGGGGTAGGGGGTAGGGGGTAGGGGGTAGGGGGTAGGGGGTAGGGGGTAGGGGGTAGGGGGTAGGGGGTAGGGGGTAGGGGGTAGGGGGTAGGGGGTAGGGGGTAGGGGGTAGGGGGTAGGGGGTAGGGGGTAGGGGGTAGGGGGTAGGGGGTAGGGGGTAGGGGGTAGGGGGTAGGGGGTAGGGGGTAGGGGGTAGGGGGTAGGGGGTAGGGGGTAGGGGGTAGGGGGTAGGGGGTAGGGGGTAGGGGGTAGGGGGTAGGGGGTAGGGGGTAGGGGGTAGGGGTAGGGGTAGGGGTAGGCGACAGTCTTACAGCGTTTCGTTCATTTTGCAGGGAAACAGTTAGCTCCGCCGTGGCCAACAAAAATCGCCCATTGAAACGTGTGGGATTCTATTCGGGGATTGAGCTTCATACGTATGTATGCACGTATATATAGTTCCCTTTGGCAGTGGGTGCCTTAGGTACCATTCCAAAGAAAAGCACCCGGCGGCACGTACTGAGTGTCGGGTCATCGGTAAAGGTAAAGGCCGAATTACTCACTCCAGAAAGCGGCCCTGCACTCTTTTCTAATGCCTTTGGAATGGTACCTAATCAGTAGGCACCCAAGGGACACAAATTTACTTACGCAATGCCGCCTCGCCAAGTAGGCTATACTCTATGATTGTATTTCCCGATCTTCTCCTCCTTCTCTTTTGCCTCAACTCTGCTGTCACACCCGGCACCTGGCAGGAATGTCAATTCATTGACACGCCTTTGTCCTCTTTGTAATTGTAAGGACGACTATTGTCCGGTCGCCGAGGCCAAGTCTTGCCACTGCATGGCTCGCTTGTCCTGGCCGGCCCTCCGCACACCGCAGAAATCGCCCGTATATCAGTGCAGTGGCTTTTCCTGCCGGCCGGCCCCGTTACCTCTCCTTCATCCTTTCTCTCTTGAACCTCAACGCAGTGCGTTTACACAAGTCTTGATCCCGCAAGGAGGATCAGATCCCGCAAAGAGGATCAGATCCCACAAGGAGGATCAGATCCCGCAAGGAGGATTAGATCCCACAAGGAGGATTAGATCCCGCAAGGAGGATTAGATCCCACAAGGAGGATTAGATCCCACAAGGAGGATTAGATCCCACAAGGAGGATCAGATCCCACAAGGAGGATCAGATCCCACAAGGAGGATCAGATCCCGCAAGGAGGATTAGATCCCACAAGGAGGATTAGATCCCACAAGGAGGATTAGATCCCACAAGGAGGATTAGATCCCACAAGGAGGATCAGATCCCGATCAAAACCGTGTGTAAACGCAACGCAGGATCAGATCCTGATCCGGTTCAGATCCCGCAATTTGCAAGTGCAAACGCATGCAACGGGGGTCAGATCCGGATCAGATCCCGAGTTTCGCTTGTATTGGCTGCCGTTGTGCTCCAGTGCCCATTATCAGTAAGTTCGCATAACATTTTGCTCTGAGGTTGCCACGCGGGATCAGGATCAAGAAGTGTAAACGCGGCAGGGATATGATCCCGCTCGCTGATCGCGACCGCAGGATCTGATCCTCCGTTGCGGGATCAAGTGTAAACGCAGCGTTGGGTCCCTGTTTCTCCACTGCTCAGGACTCGCACACCTATCGTTAGTAAAGGCCTAATTCCTTATTTTGGTTAGGCCTATACAGAATTTGACTGTGTAATTGTTAAAGCAGTCAAGGGGCTTACAGGACAGCATTCAAAATCCCCCCCCCCCCAAATATAAACACTACTATTGGAAATGTCCAAAAACTAAATCACCACCTGACAATGATTGACTTTTACCGCCAGTTTTTTCTTGGAAACGAAGATTATCATTTGTTAATCTTTTGTCGAAATGAAATCACGAATGTGTGGTTTTTAGGGTAGGCCTATAGACCCTTTTCACCCACGTGACCAAACAAAAGAACTGCCGCCACGTTGGACCGCTTTTTTTACGGAAAGTGTACGCACAACCATATGATACAACTGATGTTTACACTGTGCGCTGCCATTGTAAGGCGGTCCAGCATGACGTCACATGAAAAAGGTCTATACGCAAAGGGTTAGGGTTAGGGTTGGGGTTAGGTGAACGGTACGGGGACTTGCAGGTCGTAGCGCATGCGTAGATCTGTGTTCCAATTACCGTACTAGTTTTACCGTACTAGTTTTCTTCAAATCGGTAACCATGGCTAGAAGACCACTCGATTCGAACCGATATATAAGTCAAGCGCAAACCATAGTTGATCAGTTGAAGTGTCGGAGGTGAGAGCGCCACCCGTCGTGTTTGGGGTTCACGACTTAATACGTCCCCCACCCTTTCAAAAAAGAAATCTTACCTTAACTGTGCATTTGCTCCAAAAAAATATAGGTATATATATAATTTGTTTTATTATTCCATGACTTTCCACGATTTTTGCCAGATTTTACATGACTTTCAAGGGCTTTGGAAAAGACGAAGTGCTACGAATCCTGTACTTTGTTAATAGACGTTGGACCGCTTTTTAAACGGAAAGTGTACGCACAACCATAATAGTACAACAGACTAATGTTTACACTGTGCGCTGCCATTGTAAGGCGGTCCAGCGTGACGTCACGTAAAAAAATGTCTATAGGCTTCCGCGGTATGAAAGTTCTGATACAAATTTTAATCAATAATCATTCATCCCGAACAACGTCGACTTTTACAAATAGGATAGGCCTACTAGAAAAATCATCTATTCAATCAAGATAAAAATATTGATCAATTTTCCGTGCCATATTAGGTCACGGGGGCAAGTTCACGCACTACTGACCAATCACAGGGCTGTGCTCTAAACCGCAAAATCCTCACGTGACCGACGAGCGACCGGCCAGTGACCATTACTGGAGTGAACAACAGACGGACAAACCCACCGCGGAGGGCGGTATACATGCGCAGTGGACTGCAACGTACGCACGCTGGCCCCAACCCCGAACGTCAAGCTCGGTGCAAAAATGAGCTGAAAATTCGCCCCGAGAGCGGAGCTAAATTCGGAGTAAAAATTGCAAACGACCCCGGACGTGTGCAGGAGGACTTAGCCGGCGTCGCAGGGCGAAGACAGGAGCGAAAAGGGCGGAAAACCGGCCACCGGAAGATGGTAAGATTTGGACACGGATGCGGTTGACGATTCCGTTAATGCTTGGGTTCGACCTCGCAACCCATACAGTGTCATCACTCAGTGAGTGAATGAACGAAGGAATTTCTCCAAAACAGCTGTGAAGGGGGTGGGCGGGGACAGGGAAATTCTTAAATTTCAGAATAATCAGATATGAAATGAGTGTTGTTCTCAGAATTGTTGTTTGTTGTTCCTTTCCCCCGTCATAAATAAATGTTTTGTTGATAACTTAGTTAAGACTTAAAAAAAAAATTAATTGCACATCGTTTTCCTCATCACAGTTTATTTGAAATTAAAAAACCCAAATTGCTGACATTTATCCTTTTCATCTTAAGAACTGGGAAAAAGCAATGTGACAAGTGTCAACTTCAGCTTAAAAAATTTGGTATCTATCTAATCTAATCTAGTTCAGTGGAGAAGCTTGTGCAGTTGTGGGAAAAGTGTGATGCAATATTAATAAAATACGCAGTGGCTGATGTTACGGCAGTCGTCCTTGTGGTTCCCTGACTTCACAGTATTTGTCAGGATGTTTAGCTCTTGCAACAAGACTATCAGCTAATAGACTGGTTCAACCAGCCTGCAATGCTGACGAAATACAATCAAGTCAGGGAACCACACTGACGACTGCCGTAACAACAGCCACTGCATTAATAAAATAATATAATTCTAAATCTCAAAAATTAGTGGGCCTGACGTTTCGATCCTAGCCTAGCATTAGCAGGACTTTTCTCTTCCTCTGACAGTTTGAGAAAAGTTCCTGCTACTGCTAGGATTGAAACGTCAGGCCCACTAAATTTTTAGATTTTTATTTTGGTAAATTTAGTCCGTAAGCAGTTTGCAACATTTTTGTATATCACTATATGAATTATAAATATTTAAAATTCATTTTTTCGATATCTTCCCATCTTTGAATCGTAGGCCTCTAACGAGTCGTCCCTCCATGCGCTGGAGGGCTTGATGAACGAGTTCTTTGGCGTGACCACCAGCAACCAACGCAAACGTGAAATAGGTTCGTACGGGGATTCTTGCAGCTTGGCAGAACCACCTTGTGTTGCGACTACCTACCTGTATCGTATCAGTGATTGATGTTGGATGAGGTTGTTTGAGATGGTGGTTGTGGTGAAGTCTGAGTAACTAGGACCTTACGAGTTGCCCTTTTTGAGATTTGGAGGGGTCGGGCGACTGTAGGGTCCTAGAATCTTAAGATGTTAAGAGGGTAACTAATTTTTTGGACTACCCCCGACCGAATACCCAAAATTTTACCTCCGGAAACACCCGTGAAACCAACCCATGCGTCCACCGTTGTATTCAGTGAGAATCACAGATTCCAATACTGCAATACTGGTCATTTAGCTTACTCACATTTGAGGAAAAAAAAGAGAAATTTCCACTCAGTTGATCAAGAACTGGTCTCCCCCGACCGACGCGCCAAAACTGGACGGCCATCTTTGATTTGAAACTGAACTAGTATATATGCAAATCGATGATGTCACGACAGCCTGACAGGTCCGGTCGGGTTGAGTGTGTGTGCGCGTGCTTGGATGCACTGAGCCCCGGCGACTGTATCCTGAACAGCGCATAGGGACGTCCAGACATTGCACTACTGTGGACCAAATTTCATAGGACTCGTGCCCGGACGTTTGACCCAGCGCGAATCACGTGACTTTGTGTGCTGCTTTCGTATTAATGATATAATATAAGTTGTCACATAATTTATACGGAAGCAGGGCGCTGATGAATAAGGTCAATGAGGTCTTGAGTCGGCCGTTTTTTCTTGTTCAACTCCGACAGAGGAGCTGTTGAATAACTTCAGCGCTCAGAGTGGCTCCTGGCGACATTGTTTCTACTTCTTGGCCCACACACGCAATGAGTACGTCATGATGTACGCGCTAAGTGTCTTTGAGGTGAGTGCAGACCGTTGTTTCTCCGAAATTTACAGGACCCGATGTTTCGATCCTAGCAGGATCTTCCTCTGCCTTTGAGAGAAGGCCTGCCAGGATTGGAACATCGGGGCCCCCCCCCACCATCCAACCCCCACCCCAATTTGTTTTGGCAAATTTTTTGTAGACAAGAAAGTATTTCTCTTAGCTTCATAGGACCTGGAGTGGATTTCACAAAACCTTACGATGCGTCGTATCTCAACTTACGCTGGATAAGGTGTTGTAAGTTTGGATGGGCCGTACGGTTTTTCTGTGTGCCGCTTGTTTTCTTTCGATTGATCGTAAGTTGAGGTCGCCGCACACGAGAGCTATCTGCTGAGCAAAAAGTCTCTCGTGGCCGTTAGCTTAGCACGTAGCTCACCGTGTGCGCTGAAATTTTGGTGAGATTTCTGCCTCTTGAGGCTGTGAGACCAACAGGGGGCCTATCTATCCTGTTTGATTTTTGTTCGCCTCGCGTGGATGAAAACTCACCGTGTGCGGCAACTTGAGCTACGCGGCAGAAATCTCCCCAAAAGTTGACCTCACACGGTGAGCTACGTGCTGAGCTAACGGCCACGAGACACTTTTTGCTCAGCAGATAGCTCTCGTGTGCGGAGGGCCTTGTGATGGATTTGATGAAAACCTAAAAGAAAGGAGTAAGGAGAAAAACCAGGAGCATAATAGATCAGGAGGAAGAAAGATAAGCGTTTATGCTATGTTTGAATTGGGGCAAGTTATAAGAAAGGGGGAAACAGGTTGCAGGTAGAGAATTCCATGGTGCAGCAGTGCGCAGGAAGAAGCTAGAACTGATGTTTCAATGCTAGGAGGACATTTCTCACACACAGGAGGCAACTATCTGTACACATTGTGCCACCTTGCTCAAGCAACAGACATTTGACCCCTTATTCTCATGACCCTTTGACCCTTGACCCTTTGACTCTTTGACCCTTTGACCCTTTGACCCTTTGACCCTTTGACCCTTTGACCCTTTGACCTCCTACCCCACAGAACCTCATCAACAGGCAGTGGTTAGGGGTGGACTCCCAGGACAAGATGGAGATACGGACCAGCCTGTCTAAGTTTCTGCTCTCGCATCACAAGCTGGTCCCTCCTTTCATCTGCAACAAGCTCATCAAGGTCATTGTCTGCATAGGACGGCTGGACTGGCCTCACTTCTACCCAGACTTCTTCTCCAACATCATCCAGGTACTGGGTTTTGTTTTCATCCAACCCTATCCTTCCTCGCCGGTGTGGTATGATTTGCATCGGTTAGAATGCGAGTCAATGAGGTTTTGCCTTAACGCGACGTGTAGTTAGCACTGTATGCTCAGTGCTCTGCATGGTTGCCTGGTGATTTGCGTCGGTGAGAATGTAATTCAATGAGGTTTTGCCCTAATCCATGAGTATTCAGCACTGTCTGCTCAGTGCTTTGCCCGAATGCCTGGTGATTTGCATAAGTGAGAATGTCAGTCAATGAGGGTTTGCCCTTACCCGAGCTGTAGAAAGCAATGTATGGTTAGTGCTTTGCCCGATTGCCTGGTGATTTGCATCAGTGAGAATGTAATTCATTGAGGCTTTGCCCTACTGTGACGCGTAGTTACCACTGTATGCTAAGTGCTTTGCCGGATTGCCTGGTGATTTGCGTCGTTTGCCGGATTGCCTGGTGATTTGCGTCGGTGATAATGTAATTCAATGAGGTTTTGCCCTACTGCGCGCGGCGGGTAGTTAGCACTGTATGCTCAGTGCTCTGCCCGATTGCCTGGTGATTTGCATCGGTGAGAATGTAATTCAACGAGGGTTTGCCCTTCCCTGACATGTAGTTAGCACTGTTTACTCAGTGCTCTGCCCGATTGCCTTGTGATTTGCGTCGGTGAGAATGCAATTCAATTAGGGTTTGTCCTTCCGCAATGTGTAGAAAGCACTGTATGGTTAGTGCCTTGCCCAATTGCCTGGTGATTTGCATCAGTAAGAATGTACTTCATTGAGGCTTTGCCCTACCGTGGCGGGTAGTTAGCACTGTATGCTCAGTGCTTTGCCTGATTGCCTGGTGAGTTGCATTGCTGAGAATGTCATTCAATGAGGATTTTGCCCTTCCCTGACATGTAGATAGCACAGTATGCTCAATGCTCTGCACGATTGCCTGGTGACTTGCGTCAGTGAGAGTGTTATTCAATGAGGGTTTGCCCTGCTTAATGTGCAATTGACAATGCATGCTCAGCAGGTAGTAGAGAGGCAAACGGTTGCAATTTTGTTGTCTGGTCCGCCGGACCACTTCAACAAGGGCTTGACTGGTCCGCAGGTTTTCTGTCTGGCATTTGGCCAATGGATTAGTGTTTATGTTTGATCCCTGCTTCTAGATAGAAGCATCAACTCTTTACCATTGTGTATGAATTTTGGATGATTCGAATCCACCACACGACCTCGACCAGCTCGGTGGTCAAGTGGTCAAGTGGCTAAGACGTCCGTACTAGAAATCGTGAGTCACTGGTTCGAATTCCGCTCGAGCTGTTTGAATTTTGTTTATCAGGCACCGGGCAAAGCACTGAATACTCAGTGTTTAACACGTCGAGGAAGGACAAAATCTCATTGAATTGGACGATTCTAATCAACAAACAGCTTGCAGTATTTTGTTTGGTTTAACAATCACGGCTTGGCGTGTCTGCACGGTTTTCGAGAATTCATTTTTGCATCCGAGGTGGCTCCTCGATGACACCAGTGCGTAAGGACATCAAGCCTTGCGCTTAGGTTTTTTTTTAAACTAGCCCACCGGGCTAGTAAATTGAGATTTTTGCTAGCCCGCAGTAAGTTTTACTAGCCCTGTGTAATTGATATTGAATTTAACACAAGGTTATTAGGTCAAGTATGAAACAAATTATTAGTTTCTACTTTCTCATCCCCGCCTGCATTGTTTTTTGCCTCCACACCGCTGCCTACTTTTTACTAGTCCATCGGGCTAGCAAAGTGGGTCATTTTACTAGCCCGCAGCTGTTTTTACTAGACAATGACCGCCGGGCTAGTGCTAAGGTCGAGCCCTGAAGGTCTATTTCAATTTTCTCTCCGCAAAGTCCCTCAGCCGAGTACCACCCACTGCCCCCCACCCCCCTTGCCTTCCCCTCCCACCTGGTCTGATCCGTCTCGATCCCCCTTAATCTTAATCCCCCGAAGCTGATCCACCAGCCGCAGATGGCCGCCCTGGGCCTGCGGATGCTCCAGACGACGTCGGAGGAGTTGGCGTCACCGCGGGAGGATCTGAGCGCGGCCAGGAAGGAGCAGCTTCACCGTCTGCTCAGGGACCAGATCCCCACCATCCTGGGCATCATCACACGTAAGCCTCACCCATTCATCCAAGGCTCATCCACTGGCAGGGATGGAAGACTTCCGGAAATTTCCGGATTTCCAGAAATGGCATGATTTTATTATTTTTTTAATAAAAAAAAAAAAAAAAAATCCACCATGAAGCGGAAAAGCTATTTGAATTTTTTTACAAATTATTTTTTCTTAACTTTTAATTTTTTTTTTACGTCAAATAGGTATCTCAAACTGCTAATTTTTTTTATCTGTTAAAACCCTAAAAACTGAAGGGTGCCTGCACCCCTGTCGTTAATCTCGGTCGCATAAGCGGGTAAGCGCTGACTTGCAGTCGCATCTCTCGGTTGCGTAAGCGCTCACTCGCAGTTGCACCATTTATTGTTACTGCGATCATTGGCTGGGACCCAGCAGTCTCCTGACTATGGGCACAGTGCACCCTGCCTCAAATGTTGATTCATGGAGGAAAGAAAATTTGACTTGGAGTTGAACCTGAAACCTCTTGGTTTACCCATTATAAGTCATGCGATGGCATGTAAACAGTGGTCGTGCAATTGGTCTATAGCCAACTCCTTGGGCTGTGGTGAAGGCGCCAGTCAGTAGCATCTAAACATTCAATACTATTTTATCTCCAGGTATCACACTTAACATTCAGATGCAAACAACAATTTGTTGCAAACCTAGTTACAGCAGTTCGGCGTTCCACACAAAGTGGACGCAGCTTGTTTTTTCATCTACAGGCGTTTCACTAATTTTGGCTTATCCTTTTTTTTTTTTTAGATATTCTTGAGACGATACTGGACAAGCATCGTCAGTTGGTTACCACGGCAACACCACCCCCGTCGCCGACCCACGGTGACTCCAACAACGGCAGCCCGAGTCACATCGCGTACGGGTCCTCACCCCTGCAGTCAGGTTGGTCAACCGTCCCCTCTCACCCACCAAACCCTTCAAACCCATCGTAACTTGCGATCGATCGATGAGCGATACGCAGAAATTATGCTGCCTATCACGACTTTACGATGGGTTACCCATCGTAAGTTGAGTTGCGATTGTCACTCCTTGTGATGTGGAAGACACTTTCTGAACCACCAAATGATGCCAAGAACCTTTTTAAGGGGCTTTCACACTAGACGAAATCCCCGGGATTTCTCGAAAATACCCCGGGGGAATTCTGTCGGTCTGTTCACGCTACCAAAGAAATTCCCGGGGGAAAAGCTTTTTCCATTTAGGAACTTTCGAAAGGGCGCCCCCCGTTTACACATTCTCCTGGGGATTGATTGCCAGTGTGAAATTACCGTCACCTGACCACCTCTCAAAATCCACTGAGAATGGTCCTGCTGTGAGGAGTGATACATGAGGCCCTCTAGACGTTTTACAATTATTCAAGGGTAGGCAACTTGACAGGACTCAAATTTCAATCAAGGTCTCTGTGTTTTCCACATCCTGAGCTGTCCAGTCCCGAATAGCTGAGACACTAAGAGCACCGGTACGTTAAAGGCCCAATACAACATTGGGAAGATCGGGAAACATCGATGTCCACAGATTTCCTTCTAACTCACACAGTTTGTAGACTAGATGGTCATGATAAAATCCTCATGTTAAAAATCTTACGGTCTGGGATGTAGTACTTTTTGAGAAATCTTCACTCACACATCGACAAATAGTTTATTAGTCGCGAGTAATAAAATAATTCTTAAAGGCCTACTACAGAACGGTGTGTAAACCGTGACGTTTTTGTTGTTGCATTTTTCTACTTTCTCAGATTTCTATTTGAGCTAAAACCTTCGCAGTATTGGAATGTTTTATGGTTTAACACACAAACTGTGGCAATCTTTTGACCTTTACCAATGTTGTATTGGGCCTTTAAGCTAGAGGTCTCGGGTTCAGGCGCCCGAATCCCCCTCACAATTTGTCCCTCCGTCGCCATTATTCATCTCGGACGGAAATTCTTTGGGGTTTTGGGGTTATTTCAGGGAGCAGCGTCATCCGCAGCATGTTCAAGGCGGCGCCGGCCAGCAAGCAGAACGTCCTGCCCCTGCCCCCCCTCGACCAGGAGAGCGAGCAGGTCAGCCTCCTCTGCCTCCAGTGCCTCTCCCACCTCTTCACCTGGGTGCCCCTCTCCGGCGACACCGTCACGCCCGCCCTCCTGGCCACCGTCTTCCACTTTGCCAACTTTGGCTGCGACCTGCCCGGCTCCCAGGGCGGCGGCGGCGGCGGCGGCGCCACCACGCCGCCCACCGGCAAGGACGGCGGCTTCGCTAGCGACGGCAGCACGTCGCTGGGCGTGCTGGCCATGGGCTGCGTCAACGAGGTCATGGCCAAGAACTGCGTGCCGGCCGACTTTGAGGAGTACCTGCTGAAGATGTTCCAGCAGGCGTTCCAGCTCCTGCAGCGGGTGACCAAGGAGAGCACGGGACAGTCGCTGAGCAGCAAGATGGCCCAGCTGGACGAGAGGTGAAAAACCCCCCCGAAACCTCTGACAAGCTTTTTGTAGATGTGGAAAGTATGCGGTGACGCCATGTACCAGTATGTCATTCTCTTTTGAGGACAGCTCTGACAAGGGGTTGGGAACTCAGTGTTTTGGGTAATTTGTGCTCTGCCCATCATCAGGAGACTGGGTATACACTGTTCACTGTTCAGGCAGAGCACCTACTGTCTGGTAGATTGAGTTAACCGACTCTTCTCAGAGCCGCACTCCTCCAAGGAGATGACTTAATACACAGTGCCACTGCAAACTGTGCACGTTGCGCTTCCACCATGCACTACCTTTTCTACCCCTCAAAATCCACTCTGAACAGCTCCAAACTAAGCCCTTCAAGAATTCATGCCAGTTATGGCCTTTCCTGCCTTTCTCTGTGCTCCAGATACGTTGAGAAGTTCACCGAGTTCCTGCGACTCTTTGTCAGTATTCATTTACGGAGGTTTGAATCCAACTCCCACTTCCCAGTCCTGGAGTTCCTGACCCTGCTCTTCAAGTACACATTCCAACAGGTAAGGGTTGCCAGAAGGGTCAGGGATAAAAAGAAAAATTAAGGGGCCAGATGTCAAGGGATTAGAGGTCAGTGGGTTAGAAGTCAAAGGATTGGAGGTCAAGGGGTTAAGAGGTCAAGGGGTTAAGAGGTCAATAGGTTGAGAGGTCAAGTGATTAGAGGTCAAGGGGCTTAGGGTCAAGGGTTAGAGGTCAAGCGGTGAAGTGGTCAAGCAGTTAAGAGCTTAAGAGGTCAATGGGGTTAAGAGGTCAAGGGGTCAAGAGGTCATGGGGTTTAGAGGTCAAGGGGTATAGAGGTCAAGGGGTTTAGAGGTCAAGGGGTTTAGAGGTCAGAGGTTAAGGGTTAGGTCTGGCTTCACTCTTCAGAAACAAAGTCTAATAATGTAACTGCACAACCGGGGAAATGATTAGGGAAGTGGTTAGGGATCAGAGTGTAGAGGTTAGGGTTGAGAGATGAAGGGGTCACGCTCTGACAGGTAAGTTGTGCACAAGAGGCCTTACTTCATGCCCCAAGAATATCTTGGGACAAGGGCTGCCACGTTCCCAGTGCCCTGACAGGACTCAAGCCTCAACTAATTGACTCTTTGGAAAGGCCCCCTCCTTATGGCCGGTGTGGTAGGGCACTGTTACGTTGAACTAGAGGCCTGGGTTCCAATCCTGGTCCCGGCAAATTCATCTCTGCAATGTTCAGGCCACAAATGCATTTGACAACTTCCCCTTTCTCATCCAGCCAACGCACGAAGGTTACTTCAACTGCCTGGACATCTGGTCCATCTTCATCGACTACCTCCTGGACAAGACTACCTCGGCGCGATGTCCCAATTCCGGCAGCATAGTAGACAGGTGAGCGAGACAAGAGAGACCCACGACCCCACGGCACTGTTGCCAACGGCCAGGCCCTGCCTTCAGGGGGTCTCCGTCCTCTGCCTCTGGTGAGACCTCTCTCTCTCCCGTTCTCCCTTTTTTCAGGTACAGCGATGCCTTGGTGTCCCTCATCACGGAGATTCTGCACAAGCTCCAGTTCCGCTGCAACCAGTCGCAGCTGGAAGAGATCGACGATGAGACCCTGAACGACGACGTAAGCGTTCCATTCCTTCCATTTCGCGACCAACTCTGAAGTCGCTCAGACATGTTTGAGACTGCTTACTGATTGAACATTCGAGATCGACGACAAAATCCTGAACGACGACGTAAGCGTTCCATTCCTTCCCATTTCGCGGCCAACTCTGAAGTGGCTCAGACATGTTTGAGACTGCTTACTGATTGAACATTCGAGATCGACGACAAAATCCTGAATGACGACCTAAGCATTCCATTCCTTCCATTTCGCGGCCAACTCTGAAGTACCTCAGACATGTTTGAAACTACTTACTGATTGAACATTTCCTGTTAGGCCACTTTTCAGTGCCCTTGACTGGCATACGGGTTTTTTTGTAGTGTGTCATTTTCAAAACTTGAAAAATTGGCAAAGAAAACTTTGACTGGACTGGGACATGACTTATCGTACAGCAGGTTGACTGAATGAATCTAAGGCATAGTCTACTCACGCATTGATGAAGTCAGTTTTTAAGCACACACCACAAACTGTTCTCAATTTTACCACCTCCACCAGGAATGACTCTAAATCTTGCCGGCTCTTCTCAGAACCAAACAAATCCCCAAAGAGATTCTTTGAGGGTGGCGTCGCAGCAACGTATTCCTAAGGAGAGCTTCTTGCAGCCATTCGGAGAGGGACATGATTTGATTATCGTAGATTGAACAAATTGGCAAAGAAAACTTTGACTGGACCGGGACTTGAACCCGAGACCTCTGGTTTTGCGTACCAGGGATCTTACCATCTGAGCTATCCAACCCTTAGACAATGTTAGATGGAGGCCTTTCCACAAAAGTGATCATTTGCAATATGTAATCATAATTAACTACAAACCTAAAACCTGACATGTAGGTAGCACCATTCATGGCCCGACTTCTCCTGTTACTGACGCAACGTTTATGAATTTCTTCTCAGTCGGAGACTGAGTGGCAGCATTTTCTGAGGCAGTGCCTGGAGGTCATCGCTAAGGTGGCAGAGCTTCTACCCACCGAAGCCTTCCGAGTACTGGTGAGTCATTACACACAGATGTATCACAGGGACAACAAATGGAAACCAGGAAGGCCCAGGACACTGCACTTGCAGTATATAGTACAACAACTAATGGGAGACTGAAGGGTTTAACAGGCATGCAACTTGTCTGCGGATCCGCGGATTTCCGCGTTTTATTTAATTCGGCCATTAAAAAAAAAAAAAAAAAAAAAGTAAAAAAAAAAAAAAAAAAAAAAAAATCAAAGTCATAAGTTTTCACAAACTACTCAGAATGCACCACAGAGCATCTAGAATCCAAAATTTTCCCGGGCCCTTAAGCAGGCCCCAAACCACACGCCGTAAGGGCTTCGTGCTTCGCGCTCGCAGTTTCATTCGGACATTTTCCTCTTTTTTTACAATTCAAGAGTTGCATGCCTGGTTTAAAAAGAAGAATTATGAAAGTCGCCCAACACAAGGCCTCAAAAGGCCACTCAAGGTGAGGGCTAAAAGAACGGAATAAGGAGAAGAACCAGGAGCAAACCAGATCAGGAGGAAGAAAGATGAACGTTTATGTTGCATTGGAATTGGGACAGGTTATAAGAATGGGGAAACAGGGTGCAGGTAGAGAATTCCATAGTGCGGCAGTGCGTGGTGTTACGTACGGAGTCCGTACGGCAGAAGACGAGAACAAGAACTCTGAGAATGCTGGCTATTTCAGACGGCATATAGCCACAGTGCACACCAACACCGACTGAGGCCGAAATAATGGCTGAATGGGCCTTTGAAAGGGTTCCGCTCATGCGTGAGCGAACTCTACTCATTGTATGGGGAGGCATGTTTAAACATACCCACTTTGGTGGTAACAGTGGGAAGAAGCTAGAGGAGTACCGCTTAGTATTGCCTTTAGGAGCCATAATTATGGGTGCATACGTGATGAGAAGTGCGTGGTACGAGTGAAGGGACGATCTTGGGGATCCAAGGCAGAAATGCCATTGGAGCATCATCCATGATAATACCTGTAGAATAGGGCCAGTGAGGCCACAGTGCGACGGTGTGATAGAGGTTCCAAGGAAGAGGCTGAATCAGGACCCATCTAATTAGACACACGCTGCTGGATTCTGTCTAACAGGGCAAGATGACAGGATGGAACCCCAGCCCAGATATGGCAACAGTACTAATTAAAACCAAATGATATTGTCACATATTGTCTGCAGCCGATTTCACGAAACTTCAAATGTTTGGTTGCGTAACTTACGCAACATTTTGCTGCCTTTTCTAAATAGTGCACAAAAGAGCCATTGTGGCGCAAGACTTGTGGCGCAACATTTGTACGTTGCATAACTTACGCAACTTTTCTTGAAATTGGTCTCTAAATTGGTCTCTGGTCTCTAATTTTTTTGAATGTTTCATTCCAATTTCTTCCCCAGTATCCACCATTCCAAGAGTATCTCAACATCTACTTGGGCCTGGGGCAGTTTATTGTTGAAACACCGGAAGGTACGTTAGCATTTAAACCACCTTGATATAAAGCTTCTGGCTATTTACCTTGCATTCTCACGGACTAGCTACACATAAGGTAGGGCGCATCCTTTCTGAGTAACATTCTCACTGTTGAAAATCTCCGTGCAATTGGGCAAAGTACTTCACATACAGTGGTAACTAGACATAGTATAGGATAATCCCATGAATCACATTCTCACTGACGCAAATCACCAGGCAATCGGGCAAAGCACTGAGCATACAGTGCTAACTACACATCAGGTTAGGGCAAACCCTCTTTAAGTTACATTTTTAGTGACGCAAATCACCAGGCAATTGGGCAAAGCACTGAGCATACAGTGCTGTCTACACGTCAGGGTAGGGCAAACCCTCATTGAATTACATTCTCACCTATAGATGCAAATCACCACGCAATCGGGCAAAGCACTGAGTGACGACCACACAGTGGGTGGGACAAACCCTCATTGAATTCTAATCTCAATTCTTATTCTTTGTCATCTTTTTTTGTTATCTAGGTCAGAGGTTAAACATCACCGCAGAACACGAGTGTCGTCGGTTACACTGCACGCTAAGAGACTTGTGTTCGTTGTTTCAGGCCCTCGGGAGACTGGCCGATCACTTTATCGCCGAGAGACTGTCGGAGAGATTTGACGATGCTCTGTCTCTGATTGACAAGTAGGTCCTGGGCTTGTCCCTGCCTCTGCCCTGATAACTAATACCTAAGGACCATCCCACTCCATTTCCTTGTGTCCTTACTCTGTCATGTGTGTCAGGGCTTTTCTTCCCCTGACTGTCTGTGTACGGTATGTCCTTGTCACTGTGCCTTTGAGAAAGGTCCTGCTAGGATTGAAACGTCAGGCCCTCTAACTTTTAAGATTTAGGCCTTGTTCGTTTCCCCTTTGATCTCCCCTCCCTTCGTGTGTACGTCTGCATCCCACTCCCTTCCCTTTTGTCCTTCCACTGTCATGTGTGTCAGGGCTTTCCTTCCCCTGACTGTCTGTGGATGTCCCTGTCACTGTGCCTTTGAGAGAGGTCCTGCTAGGATTGAAACGTCAGGCCCACTAACTTTTAAGATTTAGGCCTTGTTCGTTTCCCCTTTGATCTCCCCTCCCTTCGTGTGTATGTCTGCATCCCACTCCCTTCCCTTTTGTCCTTCCTCTGTCATGTGTGTCAGGGCTTTCCTTCCCCTGACTGTCTGT
Organism: Luidia sarsii; assembly: GCA_949987565.1. Taxonomy (NCBI): domain Eukaryota; kingdom Metazoa; phylum Echinodermata; class Asteroidea; order Paxillosida; family Luidiidae; genus Luidia; species Luidia sarsii. The sequence goes on along the minus strand of OX465104.1, from coordinate 4,244,331 downwards.
GCATGTCCCTGTCACTGTGCCTTTAAGAGAGGTCCTGCTAGGATCGAAACATCAGGCCCTCTAACTTTTAAGATTTAGGTCTTGTTTGTTTCCCCTTTGATCCCCCCTCCCTTGATGTACATCTGCATCCCACTCCCTTCCCTTTTGTCCTTCCACTGTCATGTGTGTCAGGGCTTTCCTTCCCCTGACTGTCTGTGGATGTCCTTGTCACTGTGCCTTTAAGAAAGGTCCTGCTAGGATTGAAACGTCAGGCCCTCTAACTTTTAAGATTTAGGCCTTGTTTGTCTCCCTTCGATCTCCCCTCCCTTCGTGTGTACATTTGCATCCCACTCCCTTCCCTTTTTTCCTTCCTCTGCCATGTGTGTCAGGGCTTTCCTTCCCTTGACTGTCTGTGTACGGTATGTCCTTGTCACTGTGCCTTTGATAGAGGTCCTGCTAGGATTGAAACGTCAGGCCCTGTAACTTTTAAGATTTAGGCCTTGTTTGTTTCCCCTTCGTGTGTACATTTGCATTCCACTCCCTTCCCTTTTGTCCTTCCTCAGAAACGTCGGGCTTTCTAAATTTTGAGATGTATGTATTGCATGCCATTTAGTCAGTGAGCAGTTTGCAGCAGTTTTTTGTATTTACTTCTAGGACCATACAGAATTAGAAAAAAAAAATTGGGGTAAAACTAGAAGGATAAGAACAAGACAAATTGATAAGTGGAATTCAGAATTTGTTGGTCTACCTGGTTTTGATCCCAACAAAGGAACTCCATGAAAGGGGTTTTGTAATACAACCTTATCTGATAAGTCTTTTCTGGAAGAAAAATATTAGAAACAGCTTGACTAGAATGACCTGACCACCAGAATCTTGCCTGAGGGTACTTCAACCCATCCCCAGCACCTGACTGGCATTCTTCCTGAAGACGGACAGAGCACATTGTCCGAAACGTCGAGCGAAACTCTCCGGTTCTTTTCAGAACCACACTCGCTCACAAAAGAGATTCCCGTACATAGTGTCACCGCAAACCTACACTCTTTATTAGTACCGCCACCATGCAAAGCCTGGCCCAATACAACTTGGGGAAGATCGGAAAACATCGATGTCCACAGATTTACTTCTAACTTACACAGTTTGTAGATGGTCATTATAGAATCCTCATGTTGAAATCTTATGGCTTGTGATGCTGTACTTCACGAGAAATCTTCACTGAAACATTGACAAATAGATTATTACTCGCGAGTAATAAACTATTTCTTACACTACAGGCTGGTGCGAAAACCATGATGGTTTTTTGCCCTTTTCTTCTTTCTCAGATTACCATTTGCGCTAAAACCTTCACAGAATTGTTTTTTGGGGGATTGTTTGATGGTTAAGCACACAAACCGTGGCAATCTTTTGACCTTTACCGATGTTGTATAGGGCCTTTAAGTCTTGTTTAGATTTACAGACCCTTGGGGAAGGACTGAAGTGAGGTAAATTGTCCAGGTAGACTGAGAGTCTGAAAAGGCCAATCTAGTTTCAGATATCTTCATTTCAAAGATGACCAAAAATCCTTGGCATGGATTTTCTCGCAGGTTCTGCCAGGTGACGGTGTACGGAAGCAAGATGAAACTGCACAGAGTCAAGACGGTGATACCCACAGTACTCAAAACCGACTTCATCGATGTGTGAGTAGACTATGCCTAAAGGCCGCCGCACACGAGAGCTATCTGCTGAGCAAAAATTATCTCGAGGTCGTTAGCTCAGCACGTAGCTCACCGTGTGAGCTGAACTTTTAGTGAGATTTCTGCCTCAAGAGGCCGTGAGACCGTTATCTGTCCTGTTTGATTGTTTTCGCCTCTCGTGGATGAAAACTTATCGTGTGCCGCGACTTGAACTACGTGCTGAGCAAAACATATATTTTTGGGAAGCCATCATGTGAACAGAGCCAGACGTGATCCCTGGCGATATACAGCAGTTAATGCTTCTGTCTGGCGCCCCCTCCCCGGCAAAGACTAGTTGATTATTTTTGGAGGGCCACCATCTAAGGGCTGGATGGCTCAGATGGTGAGAGCGCCGTTACACAAAAACCAGAGTATCTCGGGTTCAAGTCCCGGTCCAGTCACAGTTTTCTTTCCCTTTTTTTTTTCAAGTTGAAAAATCTCTCGGTTGACAAGATTCCATCCTCTCCCTCCTCCTCCTCTGTCTCCCCCAGCCACTCGCAGGCCCTGGCGGCGCTGCAGGCCTTCACCCACTGGATCTCCCAGTTCTACGGCGAGGTGCAGCGCAACAGCCAGCACCAGGACAAGTTCCTGCCCCTGGTGACGGGCATCGCCGACGCCGTGGCCCCGCAGCTGGCCAAGCAGGTGCCGGAGAAGATCCTGGTGGCCTCGGCCCACCTCTTCCTGTCCATGGTGACCACCGTCAGGCCGGCCTTCCTCCTGGACCTGCCCTCCGTCCAGCGGCTCTTCAAGGAGGTCAGCGACGGCTCCCTGTCCGGTCTTCAGGAAGAGGTGAGCGCCGCTCTTGGAGCCTAGGCCCCATGTCACAGTTTGTTACTTTGTCTCCTGGTAGATCGCATTATTACTCCTATATTACGTTCTTAAAATTTAGTATGCCTGACGTTTCGATCCTAGCAGGAGAAAGGTCCTGCTAGGATCGAAACGTCAGGCCCACTTCATTTTAAGATTTACATTTTGGTAATTTTAGTCAGTAAGCAGTTTGCAACATTTTTGTATATCACCTATATTACGTTCATTACATTGGCTGCCTGTTGCTGAACGAATTAAGTACAAGATATTGTTGCTGGTTTCTCACTCCCTGTATTGTGCTGCGCCGCAATATAACAGCTGTTTACTTAAGTATTACAAACCCGGTAGATGTCACAGATCATCAGATACTTATCTGCTTGCAGTCCCACACATCCATAATTTATGTGGTAAGCGGGCTTTCTCCCATGCTGGTCCTACCCTGTGGAATGTTCTTTCTCAGGAAGTCTGTAGTACGTCCTGCATATCGGATTTAAAATCCTCTCTCAAAACATATTTGTTCGATCATAGTTTTCCTAATTAATAGTATATGTAGTCTTTTTCTTTGATTCTGTAAAATGTTGTTAAGCGCCTTGAGCGTCTTTGCAGACGGATTCTGGCGCTCTAGAAATGTCCGTTATTATTATTATTTGCCCAGACCAAACTACGGCGTGGAAAGATAGCTTAGCCGCACCCTAGACGGTAATCATTTCAAAGGCCCCCCCCCATCCAAAAAAATAAAAAGATGAGAGTTTTCTGGCTAAATTCTATACAAAAGTGATATACAAAAAAAATTTGCAAACTGCTTTACTGACTAAAATTACCAAAATGTAAATCTTAAAATTTAGTGGGCCTGACGTTTCGATCCTAGCAGGACCTTTCTCAAAGGCAGAGTGACAAGGACAAAACAGTTACATGTACACGAAGGAAGGGGGAAGAGATTGAATAGGACACGGACGAGAAACAAAGGACAAAGAGTAAAGCTGGTAGGGAGATATCAAAGGGAAGAGCAAAGAGTAGGGTAGGGATTATACTATTATATTATATTATTATTAAGGTGATTAACAAAAATGTTGCAAACTGCTTACTGACTAAAATTACCAAAATGTAAATCTTAAAATTGAGTGGGCCTGATGATTCGATCCTAGCAGGACCTTTCTCAAAGGAAGAGTGACAAGGACAAACAGATACATGTACACAAAGGAAGGGGGAAGAGAGTGAATAGGACAGGGATGAGAAACAAAGGACAAAGAGTAAAGCTGGTAGGGAGATCAAAGGGAAGGGCACTCTCTCACTCTCCCTCCCTCTCTCTCACTCTCACTCTCTCTCCCCATTCAGGTTCAGCTCTTGGTCTGCCGAGCTCTGTCTCACATCCTGATCTTACCCTGGCCCAACGTCCCAGAGGTGGACCAGCAATGGGCAGTACGATCAGAGCACCACGCTGAGTTCATCCAGAGACTAGCCAAGGAGTTCACCTCTCTCAAGGGTGTGGCACAGCTCAGGAAAGACAAAAGCTTGCAGGAGAGAGGTGAGAAAGAGCTTCCTCAGATTAACAAAAAAAGAAGGAAAAGGTTATTGATTTAAAGGCCCAATACAACATTGGGAAGATCGAAAAACATTGATGTCCGCAGATTTCCTTATATGATAGAATACTCATGTTGAAATCTTACGGTCTGGGATGCTGTACTTCTCGAGAAATCTTCACTCAAACATCGACAAATAGTTTATTACTCGCAGATTACCATTTTGAGCTAAAACATTCGCAGAATTAATTTTTTTGAATATTTAATATTGTTTGAATATTTAATATTTTTTTGAATATTTAATATTTTTTTGAATATTTAATATTTTTTTGAATATTTAATATTTTTTTCAATATTTAATATTTTTTGAATATTTAATATTTTTTTGAATATTTAATATTATTTTGAATATTTAATATTTTTTTGAATATTTAATATTTTTTGGAATATTTAATATTTTTTGGAATATTTAATTAAATGTGGCAATCTTTTGACCTTTATCAATGTTGTATAGGGCCTTTAAGTGATACAAATAGGTCAAAAATTAGGAAGGCCTGGTGTTTTAATCCTAGCAGGACCTTTCTCAAAGGCAGAATGACGGACAAAAACAAATAAGAAGGGAAGAGTAACAGGGACATGGATGACAGACAGAGGACAAAGAGGATAGCTGGTAGGGTGAGATCAAAGGGAAGGGCAAGGGATAGGGTAGGGATTAGGTAGTGGAAGGGGGAAATATCAAAGGGAAAGATTATTAGCAAACACGCAAGGTGTTCATCATTCCCCTCTTGGATGTTCTTGCATATGAGGCAAGCAGCAATTAGAGGTGCTGCTGTCTCAAGTTGTTGTCGTTCGCCTGGGCTCAATCAGAAGAGCGAGACCAGTTACCAGGGCCCACCAACTAGGAGGTCCACGACATGGGCCCCACACAAAAGTAAAAAAAAAAAAAAATTATGGCTGGACTGACTGACAGATTGTTTTGTCGCCGTTTTTTTTTAGCTTTTTCGCCGCGAAGCGAAAAAGCTATTGTTGTTGTTCTGATTTTTTTTTTTTTTTTTTCTTGTGTCAAAAATCCCATAGACAAAGCACAAGGTTTTTTCGGACGGCACTTTTGCCATTGAACAAATTTCGATTTTTTTCAAACTTGCCAAATGCATAGAACCCTTGCTGAAGTTGTGCACAGTTGTCTTGAAAATGTCATGACGTTATCATGAGTCACGTGACAGTGCTTTAAAGGGGCAAATTTCAAACTCCAATAAAAGCAAAAGTAGAAGTTCGTTTGGTTTCAATTTTGCAGTATATCTAAGTTGGGAAGAGGTGTATCCAAAAATTGCCCTCATTCAATCGTGACGTAATCTCATGAATATTAATGAGGTCATGAACTTTTACGATTTTAACATTCAATTGAGCATATTTGGCCAAAGGAGCAAGAATTTTTTAATTTTTTCGTTTATATCTATTGGGGATGTAGTTTAGAAACACCCTCCGGGGCCAAAATGCCATGACGCAATTGTGACGTCATCAAAATGCGTGTTTTTAAAACACATATTTGCCAATGCTCAATCTTCTTGAAATTTGGTTGGCAGTTAGCTATTATGCTAGACATTCAAAATCCTTAGTTTGGAACCAATCGACCATTGTTCAGAATTATTATGATTTTTACAATATTATAATGAGGTCCCATACACTTTGTGCACAAAATATGCACGTGCGTTTTTTTTTTTTTTTTTTTTTTAAGATACCAGATGCGGAAAAGCGTTATGTTCTGTTAGCAAACAGACATAAATCTCTAGTTTCTTCTTCTTCTTCTTCAAAGCCAAACCAACCATCCGGCGCACGCTGCAGTTGCTGTCGGACCAAGTCAAGTCCATCGCTGGCGAGGTGTCCAAGACCAAACAAGTCTGTCACAACTCACTACGGGAGTCCATCGACGTGTCTCTCTATCTCTTCCCCATCTACATCCAGCAGTCAGGTAAAAGAAGGATTTTCTTGTTGTCGTAGATACCACTGCCAGCCTTTCCTTCATAGCGCTCGTTAGATAGACAGGAGACCTTTCCCTAGTGTTTATCGCATCTTGAGAGGGTAGTTCATAGCAACCTGCCCACCTTTTGTATAGTACCGTGCATTTGTCAACGATAGATAGCTTGCACCGGCGGCCATCTTTGGGGCCTTCTACAGTGTTATTAAAATTCAGTGACAATGCAGGTACAAAGAGTGCACTCTTGCCTATCCAAGAGGAACAAAGACTAGGCCCCAGAGATGGCTGCCGGTCCAGCGATCTATAGTCGTTAGCAGGCATGCAACTTTTCCGCGGATCTGCGGATTTCTGCATTTTTTTTAACTCAGCCGAAAAAAATAATGAAATCCGTAAAAAAAAAAAAAAAAAAAGGATATTTCTTCTCCCCTAACTATTATTTAAAACACATGCTGAGATCAGGTTAAAAACTTTGATGTTTACTTTTCATTTTGTGTAAACTAAAATTCAATTTTTTGGGTGTATGCCTTGAAAGAGGTTAAAATCTGTCATTAAGCTTAAAGTCATAATTCGGACATTTTCCTCTTTTTTTTTTTACGATTCAAGAGTTGTATGCCTGCGTTAGGCAGTATTCTAGTTCTATGGTCTCTTTCTGTTTGCAGACGTGGTGGACGACATGATGGCGTTCTACCTGGCTACCTTTCAGAGTCTGCGCGTTCAGATGGGCATCCCGGCCATCCAGCAAACTATCACCATATTCCTGGACCTCTTCACCGGGTAACCAAAGAACGCTCCATTGTTGTTGTTTTTTATCGTGGGTCTCAGCCGGGGTGGGTCTCAGCAGGGGTGGGTCTCAGCCGGGGTGGGTCTCAGCAGGGGTGGGTCTTAGTCTGGAATGGGTCTGGGATGGATCGGGATATCGCTTGGTGTTGGGCTGAGCCTGTCTGCGTCTGTATTGATGCTGAGCCTGTCTGGCATGGACTTAAGGTATTGAGAGATCAGTCATGATTTGCAAACATTCATTTCTGGGGAAACTCAAAAACACTTGGTCATCATAACGAAGATGCGGATGAAACGCCCTTGGACAATTCAACCTCATGGAGAAGGAGTAGGTTTGCAGTGACACCATGTAAATGTTTTCTTTTTGTGAGTATCTGTGGCTCTGAAAAGAACCGGAGGAACTCAACGTTTTGAACAGTGTACTCTGCTCGTCTTCTCCTGAAGAGATGGAGAGCCAATTGATCATTTGGATTGTACTTTTGTTTTTCAGTGAAAGGTTGTCCGAGACCATTCTACATGAGGGAAGCAAAGGCATTGGTGTCATAGAGAAGTAAGTGCAGACATTGCACTTGATTCTAGCATTCTTAATAAGAGAACTGACTTAATAAGACAACTGACTGTCTGTGTATGTCCTTGTCACTTTGCCTTTGAGAAAGGTCCTGCTAGGATTGAAATGTCAGGTCCTCTAACATTTGAGATTGATGTATTGCAGGTCATTTTAGTCAGTGAACAGTTTGCAACAGTTTTTTGTATTAACCTCAATCCAATCCAAATGCAAGCTATCTATCGTTGACAAATGCAGGGTACTGTACAAAAGGTGGGCAGGTTGCTATGAACTACCCTCACAAGATGCGATAAACACTAGGGAAAGGTCTCAGTTTGCAACAGTTTTTTGTATTAATTTCAATTAAGATATTCAACTGAGTAACATGCAACAATTTGGCCAACTGCTCACTGACTAAAATGACCAAAATGCAAATATCAAGACCCGACGTTTCGATCCTAGCAGGACCTTTCTCTTTGCCTTTGAGAAAGGTCCTGCTAGAATCGAAACGTCAGGTACTCCTAATTTTTGAATTTGGAGAACTGGATGCTTCGATCCTATCAGGACCTTTCTCAAAGGTCCTGATAGGATGGAAATGGTCATGTCTTCTAAATCTTTCAAATTTGCATATCGTTTGCCATTTCAGTCGGTATTCTGCTTCTTTTCAGCCAGTTGCAATTCAGTGGTACTTCGCTATAATGAACACCGATATACCAAACATTCGGCTATAACGAACATGCCCTTTGGCTCCCGATTTTGTAGCCCTAACTGCTATAACGAACGACAGCTATACAGTATAATTTTCATGGAAACTGGGATGTTCGTTATACAGGCATGCAACTTTTTCACAGTTTCCGCGGTTTTTTTTTATTCGGCCAGAAAAAAAAAAAAAATGCATCTGGATATTTTTTCTCCCCTAACTATTATTTAAAACACATGCTGAGATCAGGTTAAAAACTTCAGGTTTACTTTTCATTTTGTGTAAACAAAACAAAAAAATTCTGGGTGTATGCCTTGAAAAAGGTTAAAATCTGTCAATAAGCTTAAAGTCATAAGTTGTCACAAACTGCTCAGAATGCACCACAGAGCATCTAGAATCCAAACCACACGCCGTAAGGGCTTCGTGCTTCGCGCTCGCAGTTTCATTCGGACATTTTCCTCTTTTTTTTTTTACAATTCAAGAGTTGCATGCCAGGTTATAGTGACGTTCCGCTGTATGTGTGTATGACTCTTTCTGTCTGGACCTTGTCTCAGATTCCTGCAGATTTTCGAGATCATTGTGCAGGAGCCCGGCTCTGCTTTCAAGACCTTTCTGCCAAGCGTCATCGGCATCTGCATGAGTCAGATCTATCCCGTGGTAGCCCAGAGTGCTTCCCCGGACATCAAGCCCGCCCTCTACAAGCTCCTCTTTGAGTTGCTGCAGAGCAAGTGGCGCTACTTCTTCTCGGCCTCCATGCTGACCAGTCTGCAGTCCGGCGCCGAACCCGTGGAGAACGAGCAGCAGTTTGTGGCCATCATGCAGGTGGGTGTGTGTGTGGGGAAAGGCGCCTCCACTGATGGGACTAGCCTTAGCTGCTGGCTGGGCAATAGCAACTTATGAATATGCAATGCAATTGATGAATATGTATGAGCAACTGCTGAATATTTATAGCAGCTGCTGAACATTTCTAGCAACTGCTGATTTTGTATAGCGACTGCTGAAAATTTGAAGCAACTGCTGAATATTTCTAGCAACTGCTGATTTTGTATAGCAATTGCTGATTTTGTATAGCAACTGCTGAATATTTATAGCAGTTGCTGAATATTTATAGCAACTGCTGAATATTTATAGCAACTGCTGAATATTTATAGCAACTGCTGAATATTTCTAGCAACTGCTGAATATTTCTAGCAACTGCTAAATATTTCTTGCAACTGCTGAATATTTCTAGCAACTGCTGATTTTGTATAGTGACTGCTGAAAATTTGAAGCAGCTGCTGACATTTTTTGTAGCAACTGCTGAATATTTCAAGCAGCTTCTGAAAATTTCTAGCAAGTACTGAAAATTTCTAGTAACTGCTGAACTATTTGCAACAAATGCTGAATATTTATAGCAACTGCTGATTTTGTATAACGACTGCTGAAAATTTGAAGCAACTGCTGAATATTTCTAGCAACTGCTGACATTTTTTGTAGCAACTGCTGAATATTTCTAGCAGCTTCTGAACATTTCTAGCAAGTGCCAAAAATTTCTAGCAAGTACTGCACTATTTGCAACAAATGCTGAATATTTATAGCAACTGTTGAATATTTATAGCAGCTGCTGAATATCTATAGCAGCTGCTGAATATCTATAGCAGTTGCTGAATATCTATAGCAGCTGCTGAATATCTATAGTAGCTGCTGAATATTTATAGCAGCTGCTGAAAATTTATAGCAACTGTTGAATATTTATAGCAGCTGCTGAATATTTATTGCAGCTGCTGAATATCTATAGCAGTTGCTGAATATTTATAGCAGCTGCTGAATATCTATAGTAGCTGCTGAATATTTTTAGCAGCTGCTGAATATTTATAGCATATTTATAGAATAAATTAATTGCAACTGCCGAAATGTGTAGCAGTTGGTGAATATTGATAATAAATGATGAAGATTCCTAGCAATTGGTGAATATTAACAGTATCCGATGAATATTCATGAGCATTCTCATTGCGCTGGATGTCTTTGTTTGCTGTCTTGCAGGCCTTTGGGCAGTCCTTTCTGCAACCAGACATCGACATCTTCAAGCAGAACCTGGAGTCCTTGGAGACTCTCAATGCCAAGTTTAAGCTCTTCCATAAAGTAAGTCACAGCATCATCAGGCTAGCTCTTAGACACTCGCTTCATCCCAGTCTCAACGATTTGTCTGTAACTTCAAACGTAATTCGTCGGGTGCCTTGCAGAAGAGAGCCATAGATGCAGGAGAAGGTCACTAAGGTCCTTTTCATCTAGTGATCCATTTTATTCTATCTTGTATGCGTTTCAATCCTATCCTCATCCCTCTCAAAAGTTAGAGGGCCTGACGTTTTGATCCTAGCTGGACGCATTCCGTGTTCACATATTAAGCCATGATGATGTAAAACATACCGGTAATTGTGAAATGCCCCAAAACGGACCAGACGGAATTTGTTCCCAGCAGAAGGGTATAAAGTGATTTTAGCGACCGAACGCACATGGGCCTTTTTGCCTGGGGTCCGGCAAATTGTCATATTGCAGTCCCTTACCAGTGATGCAGTGGAGAATTTTTATGTCCGAGACCGAGACCATGGTATTCAAGACCGAGACCTAGACCCAGATCTTTCAAGAACGAGGCTGGGCTTTGAGAGCGAGAATTTTTGCAGTTGGAGACCGAGACTGTGACTGAGACCAAGACTACCAAGATGGCTGTGTCCTCACCCAAAAAAGGTCCTGAGATGGTCTCAAGACCTCATCACTGTCCCTTACCGTAGACTCTTGTGTATTTTGGGATAAATTTTTGGATCTATGCTTGGCTGCTTTGAAGATCATGCAGCAGACAGCAATACCAAGAGCTACATGTTGGGTCTTAATTCACATGCCTTTTGGCAGTTTTGATTTGAAACAGGGCGTGGTCTTTGCAGGGATGTAAGACCTCCGAAAATTTCCGGAAATGGCGTGATTATTAATTTTTTTAATATATATACATATATTAAAACAAAAAATTAAATTTATATTTTATTTATTTATTCATCCCCGTATTGTCCCCCCCCATCAAAAGATCTTTCGAGACCTGATGCTACACTCCTTCCTGAACGTCTTCCTCCAAGTCCTGCTCCACAAGTTCTTAGGTGCCCTCATTTCTTGTTGCTCTCATCCCCGTATTGTCCTCCCCCCATCAGAAGATCTTTCGAGACCTGATGCTACACTCCTTCCTGAACGTCTTCCTCCAAGTCCTGCTCCACAAGTTCTTAGATGCCCTCATTTCTTGTTGATCTCATCCCCGTATTGTCCCCCCCCCCATCAGAAGATCTTTCGAGACCTGATGCTACACTCCTTCCTGAACGTCTTCCTCCAAGTCCTGCTCCACAAGTCGCACGACCTCCTGCAGGAGGAGATTGTGGTGACCGTCTACAACATGGCCGCCGTGGACTTCCCGGCGTTCTTCGGCACCTTTGTGCCGCAGTTTCTTGCCAGCTTCAGCGGGCTGAACAGCAACCAGAGGCAGACGCTGGAGTGCAACTACAAGAATGATCAGGTCGGCGGTTGTTTGGCTTCAGTCCTTGGGGACGGTTTCACCGACGCTTTGCGATCGTCGCAAACGGCAAAAATCGATCGCTGAGTCTGAAATCCATTGCAACTTAGGGATCGGTGTGCGACGGATTTCAGACTTAGCGATCGATTTTGGCATTTGCGATTATTGCAAAGCGTTGGTGAAATCAGTCCTTGGGACTCGGTCCCAAATGGAAAAGGTTGACCAGATGGCAAAATCCCTGCAAAACTCAAAGGGGATTGCATAGCCGCCAACCATTCCTGTTTTGAAGGAATCATTCCTCTTTTTTTTGGGGGGGGGGAAATTTATCACTTTTTTACAAGCCCTTGACAACAGATTTTGGGCTTGGAAATACACATTTATTCCTATGTAGTTTACTCTAGCTCATTTTTTAGCAGAAGTATTCCTAATTTCCTTTAAGATAGGTTGGTAGCTTTGGGAATGGCATTTACAAAGTTTTCCCTTAAGTTTTGTCTTAGAATTCTGGAACAATGAAGAGTTTGTGGGCTGGATGTTTTCCATTCTAGTGGAACCTTCTCAAAGGCTGCCTTCATAGAAGGTCGTGTGAGGATCCAAACCAGACTAAATGTGACTTGGCCGGGACTTGAACCTGAGACCTCTGGCTGTGCGCTTGGTTGAGACCATATGCTAATTCACTGGTCTTTGGTTTCAATCCTGGCCCACTCAAAGTCTGTTCGGCTGTTTTGAAAGTTTTGAAAAAGAAAACATTCTGATTGAAGCAGGATTTCAACCCAGGACCTCTCATTTTGTGTACCAGTGTGTATGCAAAACCAGAGGTCTCGGGTTCAAATCCCGGTCCAGTCCAAGTTTGCTTTGCCATTTTTTCCTAATTGTTCCGAAGTTCCCAGTCAGGTTTTCCTTGGTTTGGTTTGATTTGAATAAAAAAAAAAACACCCAGCATCCACTTTGTGTGTGATCCCCGAGCTGCCGTAGCCAGGTTTAGAACAGTCGGTCGTTTGCATCTGGATGAAAGCAGGGGATGTGATCCCTGGAGCAGGTGATGCAAGACTTCCGTAAAATTTCAATCAATCAATAGATCAATAGGGATGTGCCAGTGGTCTCCTCCTCAAATGATACGCCGCTTGAATCACTGACACCACTCCAACTCAGCGGCAGCGCGGTATCCCTCGATCCTCGACAGTAAAAGTCCCACAATCACTGCACAATTACTGCTGCTAATCTTGCAATTCATGTGGCAACTTGCGTCCAAAAGGGTCTTTGTACTGATCCGTATTGCTTTGTTCTAAGCTGAAAAGAGTCTTTGTTTAGAATGGGAACAATAGTGGGGCCCGGATTCGGAGGGCCACGTCGCATAGTCAAGCCAACGGAGCTCCGGATTCGGAGGTCCCGGCGCAAAGTGGTTAAGAAGCTCTAGAAAATAGGGTCTGTAAAGATTTATGATTTTATTTGATTCAATCCATCGATAGACATAGGCATTTGCCCCTGGTCTCCTCCTCAAATGATACGCCGTTTGAATCACTGGCGTCGCTCCCACCACTGGCCCGCCTTTTCAGCGCCGCTTCTTTCAGTTCGCCGGTGTCATCACACCCTGACCGTGGATCGTTTTCTGTAATCGGAAATTGTTCTATTTTTGTTTGGTTGCAGGATCTTCCCTCCTTCACCCAGAATCTGATGAGAGTGATAAGCGACCTGCGTTACTACACGATATGCAACAGTGCTCTACCCGAAGGCTCCGTCAAACTGCTCTGATGTCGCGCTGGTAAAACAAAACTCTGCGGCTGAAAACCAGAAAAAAAGGGAACGCCCTAAACTAGTCTTCCCCTTTCTGCCCTCCTGACCAACCCTATCTTGGACCAATTCGAGCAAGCGCTGGCTGTTTTCATCTTGGGAAAATGATCCAGTGCACTGCTTTTTGGGTGTTTTTTTTTTGTATCCGCAGTAGATTTCAGGAGAACTACCTTGTCATTGCAGATAGAGAAAAGCGAGGCCGTTTTTTTTTTTTTTTTTTTTTTTTTAAACGCGTAAAATAATGTGGTTGATTGAGAGGGAGAAATATGGATGGTGATGGATTTTGTTTGATTTCCACGTCGAGGAAAGTGGGCATTAGTTTTTTTTATGAATCTTATTTAATTGGATTGGTTTTCTTACACATTTATGAGGAATGTAAAATACCAGATTGTCAACTCATCCTCAAAGTATCTGTTAATATTAGTTTTTTGAAGTAAATATAAAAAAAAAACTGTTGCAAACTGCTCACTGACTAAAATGACTTGCTAATACATAAAGCTCAAAAGTTAGAGGGCATGACGTTTCCGATCCCAGCAGGACCTTTCTCAAAGACCTTTCTCAAAGACCTTTGAGAAAGGTCCTGCTAAGATCGAATTGAAACGTCAGGCCCTCTAAAGCTTGAAATTTGATATTAGTTTTTAAAAACATAGCCAAAACAATTTGACTGGGCTTTGGCTCAACGTACCAGTGCTAATACTTTAAGCCATAGGTCTTGGGTCCAAGTCCAAGCCCTGTCAAAAATTGTCTGAAAGTATCCCATTAAATTACTCTTTTGCGTTTATATATCGAGTGAGTTTGTGTTCAGGATGTTCCCCTTTTAAAAGTTCCCTGTACAGTGCCGGTATCTTGTACATACACGACACGGCATACCAAATATTGTGCACATATATATTTGTACTTATAGGAGATGAAAGGTGAATTAACGAACGACAATTTGTATTCCTCAGAACGGCAAAGCCGCGAGTTGGATATATATTTTTGGTCTGAACTGCCGAGGTAATCTTGTTTCATTTCTTTCTCTTTTTTTCATTCATAGCTTTGGATTTTTGAGACGTAAATGCGGACGAGTCGTGTTCAGTCCTGTAAATAAAGTACACTCTGCATGTATAGCAAATGTAAAGTATGTACCGGTATTTATAATAGGACCATATTTGTATATAGGATTGAAAGCTGGTTAAACGTTTAAAAACTTGTGATCTTCCGTTGGGGGAAACCTTTCTAGACAGTCTAGGTTTGGGTAGAGTTATTCAGACCACTGTAAAGAATCACTTACTGCTTATCATAACAGTTCAATCTTTGCAGAAGCTGAGAAATAATGCGCTCACTGCTATGACTGAAGTATGTTAAGTCATAGCATTGGCCGAGGGCACCTTGCATGTTTTTGGAATGAGTTGTGGTCATTGACCGTGACGATGAAGATGTTCTTTGGTCGTCGGTTTGTTCCTTGTTCCTGAAAAAAACACCTTGTTTGGATTGGAGCGCTGCTTTTCAGGGTCAGGTGGGGTTTGCAGCAACTTTCCAATCCTGCGCTTGATCCGGGGGTTGTCCAAAATCAGACTTTTTGAAAAGGATTTCTCAATGAGGTGTTGTATCAAAGTGGGCTGCATGTCGTGAGTTTTGACTCACTCGAACAAATGAGTCAAAATGGGAGCTTTCCTAGGTACTGGAAAAACCAAAATTGTACTGAGCGTAGGCTTAAGATAAGTACTACAGTTCATTCACTTTAAGAAGAGCTTTTAGCATGTTCGTATCACCAGTCTGCACTGTGTACTGTTCATGTGGTCATGTGGAATTTGGTGCCACTCTTGACTGACAGGCAATACCGACTCCTGATAGGCCAGCTGTGGGTGGACTAGAGGAGGGGGCATGCCATAGCATTGAATGAGGCTGAGGTGGAGCTCAACTTGGACAGGCCAACTGTGGGTGGACTGGAGGAGGGGGCATGCCATAGCATTGAATGAGGCCGAGGTTGAGCTCAACTTGGATAGGCCAGCTGTGGGTGGACTGGTGGAGGGGGCATGCCATAGCATTGAATGAGGCCGAGGTCGAGCTCAACTTGGATAGGCCAGCTGTGGGTGGACTGGAGGAGGGGGCATGCCATAGCATTGAATGAGGCCGAGGTCGAGCTCAACTTGGACAGGCCAGCTGTGGGTTGACTGGAGGAGGGGGCATGCCATAGCATTGAATGAGGCCGAGGTTGAGCTCAACTTGGACAGGCCAGCTGTGGGTTGACTGGAGGAGGGGGCATGCCATAGCATTGAATGAGGCTGAGGTCGAGCTCAACTTGGATAGGCCAGCTGTGGGTTGACTGGAGGAGGGGGCATGCCATAGCATTGAATGAAGCCGAGGTTGAGCTCAACTTGGACAGGCCAGCTGTGGGTGGACTGGAGGAGGGGGCATGCCATAGCATTGAATGAAGCCGAGGTTGAGCTCAACTTGGACAGGCCAGCTGTGAGTGGACTGGAGGAGGGGGCATGCCATAGCATTTAATGAGGCCGAGGTTGAGCTCAACTTGGATAGGCCAGCTGTGGGTGGACTGGAGGAGGGGGCATGCCATAGCATTGAATGAGGCCGAGATTGAGCTCAACTTGGATAGGCCAGGTGTGGGTGGACTGGAGGAGAGGGCATGCCATAGCATTGAATGAGGCTGAAGGTGGGGCTCTTGACTGACAGGCGATACAGACTCCTGATAGGCCAGCTGTGGGTGGACTGGAGGAGGGGGCATGCCATAGCATTGAATGAGGCCAAGGTGGGGTTCAGCTTGGATAGGCCAGCTGTGAGTGGACTGGAGGAGGGGGGCATGTCATGGCATTGAATGAGGCTGAGGTGGGGCTCTTGACTGACAGGCGATACAGACTCCTGATAGGCCAGCTGTGGGTGGACTGGAGGAGGGGGCATGCCATGGCATTGAATGAGGCTGAGGTGGGGCTCTTGACTGACAGGCGATACAGACTCCTGATAGGCCAGCTGTGGGTGGACTAGAGGAGGGGGCATGCCATAGCATTGGATGAGGCCGAGGTTGAGCTCAACTTGGACAGGCCAGCTGTGGGTGGACTAGAGGAGGGGGCATGCCATAGCATTGAATGAGGCCAAGGTTGAGCTCAACTTGGACAGACAGTCATGCAGCACACAGTAATGCCATGGCCAAATTGAAAAGCAATTGATGCATTGATTGGTGTACTTTGTAAATTAAACAGAATTAGAATGTGAATCTACTAAAAATTTTATTAAACAAATTCCTGTTGGACATTTAACATATGGGGTACAGTGGAATGTTGTTAAACAAACATCCCGGGATCCATGAAAATTGTTCGGTATAGCGGTCGTTCGTTGTAGCCGTTGTGGCCACATATTTTGTACACAAAAATCGGGAGCCAAAGGGCATGTTTGTTATTGCCGAATGTTTGGTTCATTGGCATTCGTTATGGCGACGTTCCACTGTCATTTGATTTTGTGTCTAGGAGAATGTACTTTGAGAAGCGTTTGCCCTCAATGTATAATGAAGCTCTATGCTCAGGTTTTTGCCTGATAGCCTGCTGAAAAATTACGGACAGCTTGGCTGCTTTCTAGTGCAGATGTCGGTCGGACTTTGCCCTCGTATTGTGACATTAAGTCACAACTGTTACCCTGAGGCTTGATAGTCTTAAGTTAGACCTAGGATTTGGTTTCAAGAAGGCCTTACGATGCATCGTAGCTTGGCTTACGTTGGATAAGCCATGGGTTCTGCGCATTGCTCGTCGTGTTGCGATTGATCGTAAGTTACGGTGGGTTTCATGAAATCGACCATCGGTGTCAGGAGAAAGCTCCTGTTAGGGTCAATACATCAGGGGTGGATTTCACAAAGCCTTACGATGCATTGTAACTCAACTTATGTTGGATGACCCATCGTAAGTTGTGATAGAATCCTCATGATGCATCGTAACTCAACTTACGATGGATAACCTATTGTAAGTTTTGATAGAAGCCTTACGATGCATCGTAACTCAACCTATGATGGAAAACCTATCGTAAGTTGTGACAGAATCCTTATAATGCTTTGTAACTCAACTTACTATGGATAACTCGGTTAACTTGTGATAGACCGTATGGTTACTGTGCATTTCTCTTGTGATTGATCGTAAGTTACGATGAGTTTGGTGAAATCGATTTCGCAAAGCTTTACAAATGATGGTAATTGGACTCATATTGGATAATCCATGCAGGTTCTGATAGGATGGGTCTCATTTTGTGGCTACAGCTATGGCTATGGATAGCTCTATGGCTGGCTGGTTTTGAAGTTCATGCAGCAGACAGCAATACCAAGAACTAGGGTTTTCATTCACATCCAAGGTTCCATTTTGACAGTTTTGATCTGAAACTGGTCGTGGTCTTTGGTAGAATCTACGTACTCCTTAAGTTAATTTAGTACCACACATTCCAATCTTCTTAACTCACACTTTACTGCTGATTTTTATCAGCAAGGTTTTCTAGAGGCATGTTGAAAACCTTTACAATGGAGAGGATGTATAAACCGACTCTTTCAGACAATGTGTTTTGGTCAATTCCAGAAAAAATATATATCAATGATACAAATCTTTCAATCTCGTTCAAAGACTTTCACTTCGATCAATTTATTTTTTTTCTGAAAATTGTTGTCCAAAGCCAGGATTGAATTATTTTCTATTCCCAAAAAAGTGAATGACTCAGTTTGAAAATCAAAGGTTATGTAATTTCCCCCCTTCTCGTATATTAATTGCAAATTGTTATTTTGGTTCTTATACCAAGTATTTAACCATTAATAATACAACAAATACCGATAAACTGAAATGAGCAAATGTTGACCAGCAGTTATATTGTTTCTTTTTCCCAAAAATGTGTCAATTAAGAATGAAACTATACTCTAATCAAGTCTTAGAATAAAAATGTCAAAATGACCAGTGTCAAATATACAAATATACATAGCAACTGTGATAGGAACCCAACTTTATACACTGATTATACTTTGATTATAAGTATTATCAAAAATTGATAATAATTGGAAGAAAAAAATAAATGGGCCGCTTATTTTAAGCTGCAACAAAAATACAAATCATATGGAATTAAAAAAAAATTATTAACAAAATCCTGAGAGCAATTTAAATTTAATTAAATTTTTGTTTTTATCATGGTTTGGAAATTGAGTGATCAATTATGATCACTTCAAATCCTGAATATTGATTACAAATTTTTTATAAATTAATATGCATAGCCCTTAAAACGTTCAAGGATTCTAGGCTATTTTATTTTAAATATCATTTTCTTTTCAAATGATGAAAATAGCCGGTTATTGACGTACAGTTTGGAATCGTTGGATGAATGGGATTTCGTGGATAAGAGTCATGTGCATTCCGTATGGTGACATTTTCTATGCAACCAGCTGTATTGTAATAAAGAAACAAATTGCAGAAACGCATTGACTTCCATGTCTCTTTGTCTGCCACTTTGGATTATTTTAACAACTTTCCGTAAATAGAGATGACCACCAGGAACAATACTAGATATAAATACAATATTTTTGTTTTTAGTTAGGGTATTAAATTGACTTGATGAGGTATTGTTTGGAAAGATCTTTATTAAAAACGCAGTGGCTGTTGTTACGGCAGTCGTCCATGTGGTTCCCTGACTTCACAGTATTTGTCAGGATGTTTAGCTCTTGGAACCAGACTATCAGCTAATAGACTGGTTCAACCAGCCTGCAATGCTGACGAAATACAATCAAGTCAGGGAACCACGCGGCCGTAACAACAGCCACTGTGTATTAAAAAACCCTAACGCTTTGCACCTCCTGCACAGGACACACACTGTATACCGCAATTTACCACAGTGCCCACAGGGGTGTAGGCTCACATACCACAGGTCACCACAAAAAACCCCGCTGTGGAATGTCCTGGTGCATGGCCCTTATCCTCCCACAGGAAAAACCATGTGTGGTTAGTTGTGGTTTCCACGCCATAGGGTTAACATCTTATCTATAACACAAGAATACTTGTTGGGTTGGGGGCGCCAGTCAGAAGCAATTTAACCATGTAACTGCAGTATAATATCAAGTGATCACACCCTCGCTTCCATTCAGATGCAAACAACCAATTGCTGTAAACCTGGCTACAGCAGCTCGGGGATCACACAAAGTGGATGCAGCCTTTTCAATTCTAGTCAAACAAATGGAGGAAAAATCGACTGGGAACTCAGTTAAGTAATTGAGTCAGTAGGAAGATGTCAACAGATTTGTATCAAATGATGACGGCCAGAGCATACTGGTCAAAACGTCGAGTTACCACTCAGGTTCTTTCCAGAGCCACACCTCTTCCTTTAAGAGACCTGATACATGGTGTCACCGCAAACCTTCCTATATTGAGCATTTGTATCACTTTATGCACAGAGTAAAGTTGGAAAAGGGCATACAACAGTGAACATCCAAACCCTGGAAATTGGGTGGAAAATGTCAAGTTGCAGCGAAAAGAAAATTCAGTGCAGTCTCATAACTTGTTCATGCTTACATTGCTCTTCACCAGCTTTTGGTTCATGGTGATTTCACCAGTGGTCTATTCAAGGCCGCCTTCTTGGTGGTAAATGGCTGCAATTAATGCACAAGCCTATGGCGTATGTCAATTACACAGACTAGACCACAACTGCCTGGCAGATGAGTTGTGTGGTGATTTGGCTAGAGCAGGTCACGAGGTGAAATCTTCAGGGTGAATCCACTTCAAAAGGGTCCATGAAATCACTGTGAATGTGGTTGTTCAAGGCAACATGACATAGTCACCTAATTATCATGGTTTAGATGTTCACAGTGTAATGTATGTGCATTCAGCAGCTCAAATTATGCCCTTAATCTACTGGGAACAAATTCCATCTGTTCCACTGTATAGCCTTTCGCAATGAGTTTGTACGTCATCATGGCGTAATATGTGAACATGGAATGTGGATAGGATTGAAGCAGGTACAGAATAGAATCCCATGGGCCATTAAGAAAATGACCTTAGAGACATTAAGAAATGACCTTAGTGACATTAAGAAATGACTTTAGTGACATGAAGAAATGACCTTAGTGACATTAAGAAATGACCTTAGTGACATGAAGAAATGACCTTAGTGACATTAAGAAATGACCTTAGTGACATTAAGAAATGATCTTAGTGACATGAAGAAAATGACCTTAGTGACATTAAGAAATGACCTTAGTGACATTAAGAAATGACCTTAGTGACATTAAGAAATGACCTTAGTGACATGAAGAAAATGACCTTAGTGACATTAAGAAATGACCTTAGTGACATTAAGAAATGACCTTAGTGACATTAAGAAAATGACCTTAGTGACATTAAGAAATGACCTTAGTGACATTAAGAAATGACCTTAGTGACATTAAGAAATGACCTTAGTGACATTAAGAAATGACCTTAGTGACCTTCTGCCCTTCTGCAAGGCACCCATCAAGGATATTGTTTCAAAACACTGTCAGCTATAGTACCGCAAATCCCAACAATCAACAAATCATCCAAAGACAGTTCAGTTCTGGCACTGTTCAGTCTCGGTATGTATCTAGTTTCTGGAGGAGCTTCTTAGCGACAGGTTTCACTTCGTCAGCTTGAATGACTCCCTTTGGATCCAGGGACGAAGATCTCGGACTCTGGACAACGACACCTTGTATATGTCTGATAGGAAAACGGTTAAAGAATCTAACCAAACACCTTTCATGACACTGTCCAACTTGGTCTTCATAATGCCGATAGATGGCCTAGCTCGGAACTTCTCGACGGCAGGTACTGCCAGGAGGAAATTCCTGCTAGAATCCAAACCCCAGTGTCTCTAACTTTGTGGGATTTGTGCATTTTAGGTCCTGTGCGTCAAGAAGCCTGCAGCATTTTGTATATTACTTTGGGTTGAATATTACGGTACCTTATCAAATCTTAACATTTAGTGGGCCTGACGTTTCGATCCTAGTAGGACCTTTCTCAAAGGCAGAGTGACAAGGACAAAACAGATACATGTATACAAAGGAAGGGGGAAGAGAGTGAATAGGACACGGATGAGAAACAAAGGACAAAGAGTAAAGCTGGTAGGGAGAGATCAAAGGGAAGGGCAAGGAGTAGGGTAGGGATTGGTGAGAAGAGGGGGGGGGTGAAGATCAAAGAGAGAAGTGTGGAGGAGTGAACACAAAAAAAGGATTATCAGAAAGCTGCATGTTATCAAATATTGGATTCACTGGACACATACGCTATTTTTTGAGTATTCGCGAAAAATGCAAACACAGAAAAGCGTTTTTTTTAATTTCTGGTTTAGAAAGACATGAAGAATACACCAAAGGATACAGGACGTTGTTTTGTCTCCATGGCAACTGGTAGTGATTCTCCGTGGCAACCTGCTGTAAAAATGCCCGTAGGTCGGCGACCATCTGTAGAGTGAGCTTAACATGAGGCTGAGTGACCACCTGTACGAGGACAGAGAGTGAGGAGGTACTAGCACATGCTCTGTAAACCTGAACCATTTGAGCAACGGATAAAGGAAAAGCTGGCAGAACTTTGGACCAGTTTTGCAAAAGAATGGCAAAGAGATGTTTGACTGGACCGGGACTTGGACCCGAGACCTCTTGTTTTGTGTACCAGTGCTCTTACCATTTGAGTTATCCAGCCCTTAGATGGTGGCCTTCCCAAATAGTCAACTAGTCTTTGCCCGGGTTGATTTTTAGCTGGGATGAATGATTTGTAGGTAACACCATCATCATCACCATCATCACCATCACCCATCATCGTCACCCATCATGATCAGACATCGGTGATCATCATGTTCCTCCAATCCTCTCAACTGAAAGTGAGGGAAGGTGGTGGAAGTGAACTGGCTGTTTGAAGCCTGTATACCTACATGTATAAGTTCCACAGAACTACCATGATTTTCTCCAACCTCATTCCTGGATTTCATCAGGTTTCTGGCATCACGCAGATTGATGGAGAAATACGCAGATTGTTTCCTGACAAAGGGCAGGGTACATACACACTACCCAAAAACATTGAGTTACCGGCTCTTTTCACAGCTGCACTCCTTCTTGACAGAGAAGTGCTACATGGTGTCCTCACACAAACTTTCCACCTAGACAATCCTCATTGGAGAAGCTGTCCTTACCTGTTCAGCCAGCGTCAAGGCGTGGCATAGGATTGGCTGGCTGCTGTCACGTGACACGTCCATTGACTTCAGGCAGCTGGCCACACCCTCCAATTGCTCCACGCCCAGGATGCTATTACCAATGCCACGCCCTAGAAACTAGAATCGGACGTAACAAGCATCCAGATGACGATCGGTTGTTATCAACAGTCTGATGAACGGGGGCCAATTTCATGGAGCCCTATCAGCGTAAAATTCTGTTTAGCGTGAAAAGTCTTCCTTGTGTGAGCAGGTTTACAGACCAAATTGTTGAGTGAGGTTAGTTGCATTGGACTTGCATTCCGCCCTCCTTTTTCTTTGTATGAAACAAAAGTAAAATTTGGGTCGGCAAGCTGATCTTATGAATCCTGACATTTTGTGCTTAAGCAGATTTTGGTGAGCAAAGAGGGCTTTTGATAGGAACTGAACTGATGGTTAAAGGTGTGATGATGGGGTAAGAATGACTCCTTAAGGCATGGAGGAAGTTTAGGTCTGTCATGAAGGGAGTTTAGTGATAGAACTTGAATTAATTTGGAAATCTGTAATACGATTTTGGAGTAGTTTTTTTGGAATGAACCCAATAACTAGACTAGCATCTCACCATGGCAAGGAGCTGCATGAGGTATACTGGTAGTTGTCCTGAGGCAAAGCTGCTGTCCAGGCAATTTGTGATGAGTTGTTGATTCCATGAGTGCGACAGCAGATGAGCGGCTGAGTAGTATCAATGAGATTTGAAGATTTGTTGGCTTGATAGGTACAGGGTATATCCCAAGAAACTGGGGCCAAACGCTTGTTCCTAGATGCCTGTGATATTATAATGAGCAAGATAAATATGACCTAAGCCTAAGCCTGAGCCTAAGCCATTATTCCGAAAGCGGCCACACAGAAAAAGACCTTTGAGTCACAGCCAGAGCCACTTCATCCCCAATTTCAAGCAACTTTTCTCTTTTCATAGCCTTCATCATCGTAGCCCTGCGTTTTGCACCTTCATTTTGTTTGGTTATTGTACAGCCCATTGATCTTGATCAAGACGCTATGTAAATACCCATTATTGCTCACCAAGTAGTGCGTTCCGGTCTTGTAAATATGCAACCAGACTCGTCATGCAGGAAACTGCAGCTTGGCTGAGTAAACAATCTCCCTATAAACAAACAAACCATCAATGTCCAAATGTCAACCCACCTTGAATCAATTTTCGTGGAACTAACTCTCAAGTTAGCAAACTAGCTTACTGACTTTAAGGCCCAATACAACATCGGTAAAGGTCAAAAGATTGCCACAGTTTGAGTGTTAAACCATTAACCATCCCAAAAAAGCAATCCTGCGAAGGTTTTTAGCTCAAATGGTCATCTGAGAAAGGAGAAAAAGGTAAAAAATTGTCATGGTTTTTGCACCATTCTGTAGTGTAAGAAGTAGTTTATGACTTGTGAGTAATAAACTATTTGTCGATGTTTGAGTGAAGATTTCTAGGGAAGCACAGCATCCCAGACCGTAAGATTTCAACATGAGGATTGTATCATGACCATCTACAAACTGTGTAAATGAGAAGGAAATCTGTGGACATCGATGCTTTCCTTTAAAATGACCAAAGTACAACTCTTCACAATCTAGAGGGCCTAGTGATGTTTCAATCCTAGCAGGACCTTTCTCAAAAGGCAGAATCGTCCCTGGTTGTCTACTTTTTGTAAAGTACACGGTCAATTGAAAAAGCTGCGTCCATTTTGTGTGGTCATTGATGACCAAAAGTGATTTCAGGAATGTGCCATAGTTTCCTTTGCCATGATTTTTTGCCAAAATTGTTCAAAACTTCCCAGTCATTTTCCCCCCTTTATCTGTTTATCTGACCCCTTTACACTATGAACATCTAAACCGTGAAAGAGGGGTGAAAATGTCATTTCGCCGTGAAACTAAAAAGTCACAGTGATTTCACGGTGCATTTTTACAGTGAATTCACCGTGAAAATAATCGCCTCTCTGACCTGATAAGGACATCTTCAGGACACTAAAGAGACCGTGAAAAAAATGTGAATATCTAGGGTGGCAAGCTCCAGCCTTGAGGGATGGCTAATTCAATTACCAGTAGGGACCACCAGCCCCCATAGAGGTACTGTATGATGTCCTTGTAACTGTAACTCCCAGATACTTCTAAATTGCCTCTGGCTAGCCATTTAATTACCACCAGGAATGTGGCCTTGGAGACCACAGGTGAAAACACAGTGAAAATGACTTGGCTAACTGTGTGCCATGAAATAGGGGTGAAAACACTGTGACTGTGAATTTTTTTTTCAGGGTTAAATGACATTTTCACCCTATTTTCACGGTTTAGATGTTCACAGTGTTATCTGACCACACACTGAGTGTAGTAGTAAGTCTGTGTACAGCATCTTGCCTACCTGTACGATGCCGTTCTGCAGCCACACATAGAGAGTCTTGATCACTCTGGCTGAGATATGTAGGTTGACATCCTCATCCTCCACCAAGGTCCTGGCAGGAGACTCACTGACGATCCTCAAGACTGAGGACTCCATCTTGGTCTGCAGTAAGGCAGTCCACAGATGCAGGCCACACACTGAAAGAGAAGATAGAACAAGAGGTGAAAGAGATTTATCTGAACAATTTCCCTTACTTTAGTTGTTAAATTTTTTCATTCACTTCTAAAAAGTTCACTTCTTACAAGTTCACTTCTAAAAAGTTCACTTCTAAAAAGTTCACTTCTAAAAAGTTCACTTCTAAAAAGTTCACTTCTAAAAAGTTCACTTCTAAAAAGTTCACTTCTAAAAAGTTCACTTTTAAAAAGTTCACTTCTAAAAAGTTCACTTCTAAAAAGTTCACTTCTAAAAAGTTCACTTCTAAAAAGTTCACTTCTAAAAAGTTCACTTCTAAAAGGTTAGGCTTCCCTGGAGATATACGGTAGTTTAGTGGTTGAATGCTTCTAGCTGGTAACCCCAATCCTGGCAAAGACTATAGTTGACTATTTGGGAAGGCCACCGTCTAAAGGCTGGATCCGGACGGTAAGAGCACTTATACTTCTAAAAAGTTCACTTCTAAAAAGTTCACTTCTAAAATGTTCACTTCTAAAAAGTTCACTTCTAAAATGTTCACTTCTAAAAAGTTCACTTCTAAAAAGTTCACTTCTAAAAAGTTCACTTCTAAAAAGTTCACTTCTAAAAAGTTCACTTCTAAAAAGTTCACTTCTAAAATGTTCACTTCTAAAAAGTTCACTTCTAAAAAGTTCACTTCTAAAAAGTTTACTTCTAAAATGTTCACTTCTAAAAAGTTCACTTCTAAAAAGTTCACTTCTAAAAAGTTCACTTCTAAAAAGTTCACTTCTAAAAAGTTCACTTCTAAAAAGTTCACTTCTAAAAGGTTAGGCTTCCCTGGAGATATACGGCAGTTATAGTGGTTGAATGCTTCTAGCTGGTAACCCCAACCCTGGCAAAGACTATAGTTGACTATTTGGGAAGGCCACCATCTAAAGGCTGGATCCGGACGGTAAGAGCACTTGTACTCAAAACCAGAGGTCTCGGGTTCAAGTCTCAGTCCAGTTAAAATTTTCTTTGCCAGTTTTCAAAATCACTCCAAAAAAAGAAAAGAAAAAAGGGTTTTGATCTCAGCAGGACCTCTCCAAGGCCTACTAAAAAAGCCAAACAAGATACGGACTTTCTTTATCAAAAATGCAATGAAATAATCACAAATACCCAAATTTGGTGGGTTTGATGATCCTAGCGGGACGTTTCTCAGGTCTATCCAGGGAACTTAATCAGAGCGTGTACTCGTTGCCGTGGCACATACCTTTCCTGAGGACGTGTTTGTTGGTGCGTATTAACTCCAGTGCAGAGGACACATCTAATGATATTGTGTACGGAACCTGAAACCAAAAGGGGAGACAAAACCTTGACCACGAGCAAGTTATGTAGGCTTTGTTCAGATTCAAGTCGGTTTGAAAAAAAAAAATATCCAAGAGGAATGGAAACGGAAGACTGTTGACTTTGCGATCAATGACTTTCCTGAGCAGTGAACATTTGACTGATGTGGGACTTGAACCCTAGACCCAAGGAACAATGAGATTCATTTTCTGCCACCTGAAAATTTCAACAAAATAATAACGTATACAGCAAACAAAGGAAAAACTTACTGGGAACTTTTTTAATAAATTGAGATTTGATCCCAAGACCTCATCTGGTATGCAAAACCAGAGGTCTCAGGTTAAAATCTTGGTATAGTCAAGGATTTCTTTGGCAATTTTTCAAATTATCAAGCAGTTAATGGTTGAGTGATTCTGGCTGGTGCCCCAACCCCAGCAAAGACTAGTTGACGATTTGGGGAAGGCCACCATCTAAGGGCTGGATAGGTCAGATGGTAAGAGTGCAAAACATCCGAGTTTTCTTTGGCATATTTCAAAATTTTTGAAAAGTTCCCAGTCAGTTTTTCCTTCAATTGTTTATCCTGAAAAAAAGGGTGATTTCTAAATGGATGACTTCCATGGTACTGCTGGTACATTAACCACTTCGCGCCGGGACCTCCGAATCCGGAGGTCAATTGGCTTGCCTTTGCAACGGGGCCCTCCGAATCCGGGCACCACTATTGTTCACATTCTAAACAAAGACTCTTTTCAGCTTAGAACAAAGCAATATGAATCAGTACAAAGACCCTTTTTGACGCAAGTTGCCACATGAATTGCAAGATTAGCAGCAGTAATTGTGCAATTGTGGGACTTTTACTGTGGAGGATCGAGGGATACCGCGCTGCAGCTGAAAGCATGCGGGGGACATTGTCTTTGCATGCCACACAGCCAAACGGTCGTCGGTCTGGCATTGGAATTCCCCCCACATTCTTTACCGTAATCTGTACGCTCGTTTGTGGCCGACCAACTCGAAGATTTGACTGCCTGGAGGCTGGAGTCTGCGGTAAGGGATTGTCAGCAGCGTACACGCACCCACACACACACGTCCGTTACGGTCCATTGACGACGCACAAAGGGCCCTTTTTCGAACGGATAATCTCTTGACAAAGGCCACAACAACGTCCGAATTGTGCCAGGTTTTACTCTCTTGTACCCATAGTATACCCTTATCGATTTATTTCACAGAAATATATTGTTCCGATTGTTGTAGCAAGATTTTAAAATGATGCATTGTTCAAAAACCCCCGTATGGCGGTCATCGGCGCTGAAAAACCCCCCGGCGCGAAGTGGTTAAAACCGGTGACCTAGGTTCAAAGTCCAGTTCCGGCAAATCTTCTTGCCTATTTTTACAAATTGAATGGCATTGAAAGTGGAGTGTCACCTTGATGTTAGACTTGTCTTGGCAGGTGATGATGCTAGCTAGGAGGCTGAGACAGGCAGATTGGAGGTACACAGGTGGGCAGGGAGACTGATGGGGTGACAGCAGACCCTCTAGAAGGCGAAGGGTGGATGACTTGGACAGGAGAACTGACACAACTGAAGAGAAGAGAGGAATTGACAGACAGATGTACTGATTCTTACAGATGTATTGAATCGTACAGATGTACTGAATCTTACAGATGTACTGAATCTTACAGATGTACTGAATCTTACAGATCAACTGAATCTTACTAATCTACCGAATCTTACTAATCTACTGAATCTTACCGATCGACTGAATCTTACAGATCGACTGAATCTTATATACAGATCGACTGAATCTTATATACAGATCTACTGAATCTTACAGATCTACTGAATCTTTTCATCTACTGAATCTCACAGATCTACTGAATCTTACAGATCTACTGAATCTTACAGATCTACTGAATCTTACAGATCTACTGAATCTTACAGATCTACTGAATCTTACAGATCTACTGAATCTTACAGATCTACTGAATCTTACAGATCTACTGAATCTTACAGATCTACTGAATCTTACAGATCTACTGAATCTTACAGATCTACTGAATCTTACAGATCTACTGAATCTTACAGATCTACTGAATCTTACAGATCTACTGAATCTTACAGATCTACTGAATCTTACAGATCTACTAAATCTTACAGATCTACTGAATCTTACAGATCTACCGAATCTTACAGATCACACTGAATCCCAAGGACACAATGATTTGTAAATTGATTGACGATGTACCTCTTGTAGTCTCCTGCGGAGCAGTCTGGATGAGGAGGAGAGTCAGGTAACTCAGTGATGCTTGAAGGATGTCACATTGGCTGATAGAGGTCCTACTAAGAAGATTACTCACTAAAAAGTGGAAGACAGGGGGAATAAATGAGGACAGTAAACTGCTTATTGACTTGATCCAAAATGAAAGGATTTAATCCAACATAATCTAATCTTATAAATCTGGTGGGACTGATACACAAAATCACAGGTCTCAAATCCAAATCCCGGTCCAGTCAAAAGTTTTCTTTGCCATTTTTTTTCTCCAATTTGTTCAAAAGTTTCCAGTCAGTATTTCCTTTGCTTGTTTGAGCTCAAAAAGTCATTTTATAAACCAGCAGAAATCTACAGTTTCTCAGAGAATTCCACAGAATCTCACGTAGATCGGCGTTTGTAGCGTCCTACGGGAAATCCCGTAACTTGGCAGATATGTGTTAAATTCACTGCATCATCTTCTTACCATGATAGATGAGTTTGATGTCGGCTGCTTCTATGAGACTCTTAGGGAAACGTTTGTGGACAGCACACATCAGCTGTAAGAAGCCTAGGATGTGAACATCTGTAATGGAAACCAAGGGAAAAAAAATTCTGAAAGAAGAGTTAATTGATATCAAGCTCTGGCATACAACCCATATGAATACATTAACATGAGGAACATTATTCCTTAGTAATAGGGATTTGGGTCGGTGTCTATATTGTAACACATGTACATGTAAGTTACCTCTTTTGTTTTGCATACTTGCATGCATTTCAAGGATTCTTAAGAGGTATACTTACTGATTAGCACATTTGTTAATTGGAGTCCTTCAATCATTATTGATCAAGGATAGGTCAAAGTCATTTAGTATGTAACACAAGTACGATGGAATTGCCTATAATTATGACTGAGACTAAGTACTGAAAGCGCTTTGGGTCAATGATCAAATATGATGTATAGGTATGATCCTTCTCATTTTATGGCTATCATTGGTGTCTGAAGACAGGCTCCAGCTAAACCTTCATGCAAAATCTTTGTTGATTATTTTATGAGCTTCAAAACTTTTTTCAATCCCAGTTCTCCTAGCAGGCTGAGCAACACCTGATAGGCTAGCGCACTTGTGTCAATGCCCAATGTGGTCCTACCTGATGAACACTGTTCCTCGGATATGAAGATACTCTGGATGATTCCGGGTAGTCGTCTCTCCAGTACTCTCAGTATCTGCTGCCTGGGCTCAGGGTTGCTACATGCCTGGCTGCTGAAGACACTCTCTAAGAGGGTAAGGCATGCCTTGACTAACTGCTGACCACCACTGGCCAGAATGTCCTGTAATAAATTGGTATCGGTTTTGATATTGGTATTGATATCGATATCAATATCGGTATTGATATCGATATCAATATCGGTATCGGTATTTTTTATCAGTTTTGTATTGGTATTGGTATTGGTATCAGTATCGGTATTGGTATCAGTATTGGTATTGGTATTGATATTGGTATCGGTATTGGTATCAGTATTGGTATTGGTATTGGTATTGATATTGGTATCGGTATTGGTATCAGTATTGGTATTGGTATTGGTATTGGTATTGGTATTGGTATTGGTATCACTATTGGTATTGGTATTGATATTGGTATTGGTATTGGTATTGGTATTATTGGTATTGGTATTGGTATTGGTATTAATATTGGTATTGGTATCAGTATTGGTATTGGTATTGATATTGGTATTGGTATTATTGGTATTGGTATTGGTATTGGTATTAATATTGGTATTGGTATCAGTATTGGTATTGGTATTGATATTGGTATTATTGGTATTGGTATTGGTATTGGTATTAATATTGGTATTGGTATCAGTATTGGTATTGGTATTGATATTGGTATTGGTGTTGGTATTGGTATTGGTATTAATATTGGTATTGGTATCACTATTGGTATTGGTATTGATATTGGTATTGGTATCAGTATTGGTATTGGTATTGGTATTGGTATTGGTATTAATATTGGTATTGGTATTGGTATTGGTATCGGTATCGATATTAATACTGGTATTGATATTGCTACATGTACATATGTATATTGCACTTTTATGGTGGCCCTGAAGCTAAATTCCAAAAATTTTACAGTGTAAAAAAACAGAGTAATATGCAAAGTTGTCGCAAACTGCTTACTCACTGAACTGACCAAAATTCAAATATCACAAAATAGGAGGGCCTGTGCATGGTACAAATATATTAATTAGCTCATACAAAATCTCAACAATTTTCATAGCTTTACCAGTATTGTTTCAAAGAGAGTAGGATTCATCTGAAGGTGTTTGGACACTGTATTGATCCCATCTCCTCCACTACCAGAGCCACCTAAGCCACCATCATCTGGTTGAGAGTGCAACAACCACTGCTCAAGCTGTCAACAAAAGGAGGAAAGGGAAGACACTGATTCAAGTGGAGATTGAATATGGCAAACGGGGGTTGATTCCATCTAACTCATATGATAGCATACGACCAATTGCAGAATGATGAGCAATGTACAGAAACCAGATGGTTTACCACAACTTACAATGGGTTATGCATCATAATGTGTTAAGATAAAATCCACTCCTGTGGTCGATTTCAAGAAACCCATCATTACTTATGACCAATCACAAGTCGATGAGCGATGCACAGAAACCGTACGGCTTATCACAACTTACGATGGGTTATCCATTGTAGGTTGAGTTAAGATGCATCGTAAGGCTTTGTGAAATCCACCCTTGGTCTCATAACTACTAGACATGTACAAATATCCTTGACTATTTCTATACATCTTCACAAAGTACTTAATTGATCTCCTGAGCCTACTAAATTTTTTATTTGTTTAGATTAATGTGGTTGAGGTTTATAACACTGATGAGCTAATATAAGACCACTTTTATTTGCCGAGGAAAGTAACTTTTGGAGACATTCCTGCCAGTTACTACATACCGGTAACCCTCTGGACTTACAATCTTCTGAGCACAGGTAGACCTCTGGCAGGCAGAGCCAAAGCACCAGTCTAGAATGCAGGCATGATGGGTGTAAATATTGGTCATGTCCCTGGACTCCAAGGCCTGCAGGAATGACTTCACTCCTGCCAAAAACAACAGGAAACTGTTACCCTGCATGGAGATCTAAGTTTATCCATCTGAGGATGTACATCTAACTGGGAGACAAATTTGACGGTTTGCAAAGATACAAGGAAAAATATTCACTTTACCTGTATGGCGAGACTGTTCATTTCTGTTGCCATGGAAAGCTGCTAGTAGCAACAGAAGATGCTTGCAGGTGTAGGCAGGGAGTCTCTTCAGATTTGGCTGGTTATTAGAGAGGTAGGTGAGGATGGCGGTATTCGTAGCACTCTCATGAGCAAGTCTGAAGAGAATGATGAACACCTTGCATGTTTACTAATAATCCTTCCTTTGTGTTTACTCCCCCACTTCTCTCTTAGACTCTTTCCCTTTGGTCTTTCCCCTCTTCTCACTAATCCCTACCCAACCCTCTGCCCATCCCTTTGATCCCACCCCAGCTATCCTCTTTGTCCTTTTTTTCTGCCATCCATGCCCCTATTGCTCTCCCCTCCCTATTTGGTTTTGTCCTTGACATTCTGCCTTTGAGAGAGGTCCTGCTAGGATCGAAACATCAGGCCCTGGTAATTCTTGATTTTTGCATTTTGATAATTTTAGTCAGCAAGCAGTTTGCAACATGTTTGCATAATTACTCTCTAAAGAGAGATAACACTATGAACATCTAAACTGTGAAATTGGGCTGAAAATGTCATTTAGCCGTGAAAAGAAAACAGATATTCACCATTTTTTCACGGTCTTTTTTTAGTGACCTGAAGATGTCCTTATCAGGTCAGAGAGGCAATTATTTTCACAGTGATTTCACTGTAAAATGCACCGTAAAATCACAGTGAATTTTTAGTTTAAAAATGACTTTTTCACAGTTTAGATGTTCATAGTGTAAACAATGTCATCAAGAATTGGAAGAAGTTCAACTCCAATGTCCAATATTGGTAGCAGTATGAAAATGATGTTTTCAAGCAAACATTGATAAGCATGAGATCCATACACTTGTTGGCAGTTAACATTGGATCATATTTCATTTTACCATCATCTTGGTAAAATCCCCCCCCCCCAAAAAAGAAGTCAAGAGTGGACACGGCTTGAGAACGGCACAGCTGTCTTGACAAGTCTCCAATACTAACTTGTCATTGTACAGGGTAGCGTAGTAGAGTAGAGTCAGGCAGGCTTGTTGCTTGAGATGTAGACTCCTCTCAAGGCTGTCTGGACCGGTCTCATTGAGGCTGTTAGCTGAGGTAGGAGGTGACTCGTGTAGAAGACAAAGCATCTCATTGGCACTACCTGGAGAACAGTGACAAGGCATGGCTTAGAGGAGACAATGAGACTGACTCACAAGTCATCATACATAGAAGCATGAGTGGGTGTATGTGGGTGGAATTTGAGGTGGGTGGCTGGGTTAGGTTTGGGTGGGAAGTTTTGTAGATGGGTGGGTGGGTCAGTTTGTGGGGTGAGTGGGTGGGAAGTTTTATAGATGGGTGGGTTGGTCAGTTTGTGAGTGAGTGGGTGGATGTATGGGTGGGTGGGAAGTTTTGTGGGTGGATGGGTGGGTCAGTTTGTGAGTGAGTGGGTGGATCTATGGGTGGGTGGGAAGTTTTGTAGGTGGATGGGTGGGTCAGTTTGTGAGTGAGTGGGTGGATCTATGGGTGGGTGGGAAGTTTTATAGATGGGTGGGTTGTTCAGTTTGTGAGTGAGTGGATGGATGTATGGGCGGGTGGGAAGTTTTGTAGATGGGTGGGTGGGTCAATTTGCGGGTGAGTGGGTGGATCTATGGGTGGGTGGGAAGTTTTGTAGATAGGTGGGTGGGTCAGTTTGTGGGTGGGTGGGTTAGTTTGTGGGTGAGTGGGTGGATGTATGGGTGGGTGGGAAGTTTTGTAGGTGGATGGGTGGGTCAGTTTGTGAGTGAGTGGGTGGATCTATGGGTGGGTGGGAAGTTTTGTAGATGGGTGGGTGGGTCAGTTTGTGGGTGAGTGGGTGGATCTATGGGTGGGTGAGAAGTTTTGTAGATGGGTGGGTGGGTCAGTTTGTGGGTGAGTGGGTGGATCTATGGGTGGGTGGGAAGTTTTGTGGGTGGGTGGATGGGTCAGTTTGTGGGTGAGTGGGTGGATTTATGGGTGGGTGGGAAGTTTTGTAGATGGGTGGGTGGGTCAGTTTGTGGGTGAGTGGGTGGATCTATGGGTGGGTGGGAAGTTTTGTGGGTGGGTGGATGGGTCAGTTTGTGGATGAGTGGGTGGATCTATGGGTGGGTGGGAAGTTTTGTAGATGGGTGGGTGGGTCAGTTTGTGGGTAAGTGGTGGGATCTATGAGTGGGTAGGAAGTTTTGTAGATGGGTGGGTGGGTCAGTTTGTGAGTGAGTGGGTGGATGTATGGGTGGATGGTAAGTTTTGTAGATGGGTGGGTTGGCTCATTTTGTGGGTGAGTGGGTGGATCTATGAGTGGGTGGGAAGTTTTGTAGATGGTTGGATGGGTCAGTTTGTGGGCGAGTGGGTGGATCTATGGGTGGGTGGTAAGTTTTGTAGATGGGTGGGTTGGCTCATTTTGTGGGTGAGTGGGTGGATCTATGAGTGGGTGGGAAGTTTTGTAGATGGTTGGATGGGTCAGTTTGTGGGCGAGTGGGTGGATCTATGGGTGGGTGGTTCGAAGGAGAGTGCAGATGGATAGATGGGTGGATAGATGGATGGATGGATGGTTTGTGCATCTTACCGTGTATCTGTGGCAGAGCCTGTTGCAGCATGTCATGTACTTGCTGCTGTTCCTCAGAAGGGCAGTGACCTTGCAAGGAAGTACAAAGGTCACTCAGGAAACTGCTGATGACATTTTGGAGTTGACTACAAAACAAACAGAAACAAAGAAGCAAAAACAATAAATGATGAAATAAATTTAAAAAAAAAAGCTCTAAGAAATGTTAACATACTTGATGATAGCCATTATCTTTTGTAAAATTCTTCCTGAATTGCACTAAGACATTTTTGTCTTAATTTGTTTGGAAATGGTAAACTTAGCAAGTCTTTTCAAACATGACTGTAAATTCTCTCACAGACTGTAGACCTGATGAATTCTCTCTTTAGGATATTAAATGGAAAGATTACAAACAATGAAAGAGATTTAAAAAAAGAAGAAAAGAATAACTGTGTATCCTAGGACAAATGGAACCGCTTACCTGTCTTCTGCACTGAACCTGTTATTGACGGTCAAAGCAAGTTGGATGAAGGATGATGAGGCTATAAATAGAAGGAAAATGGAAGAATTAACGATAAGGGAGAGAAGTGGCACAGGAATAAGACCAAAATCAACAGTTTATGTATCTGAAATTGAGACTCAATATGAAATTAAAATTCGATGAGGCGGAGAAACAAATCCGTGCTAAAAAAAGGGGTGAAATGGATAAAAAAGTTGCAACGAAGTATACTTACCCAATTTGGTGCTGAATTGATGGGAGTTGCTTACACCCATTTCCATGGCAACGCACAGCATGCCAAACAGGCTGGTGAAGATGTCTGGACAGGTGATGCTGTCAAAGTTAGTCTGAGAAAACAGATTGCAAAGCACGGACATGATCACAACCTAGAGGCAGGGTTTGGGGTTCGAATCCCACCAGTGCTGCTCATAAGCAGGTGCAAGGTTCGAATCCCAACATTGGAATGCACGTCCCATCTAGAGCTTGCTGGAGGAACTGTATCAGTGACTCCAGCCCGCAACCAGAGGCATGTTTAGGGTTCGAATCCCACCAGTGCTGCTCATCATAAGCAGGTGCAAGGTTCAAATCCACCGTAGTCTACTCACCATGACAAGTGGAATGCACGTCCCGTCTAGAGCTTGCAGGAGGAACTGTATCAGTGACTCCAGCCCGTAGCCAGGGGGAATGTTTAGGGTTCGAATCCTACCAGTGCTGCTCATAAGCAAGTACAGGGTTCGAATCCAACTGTAATCTACTCACCACGACAAGTGGAATACACGTCCCGTCTAGAGCTTGTAGGAGGAACTGTATCAGTGACTCCAGCCCGTAACCAGGGGTCATGTTTAGGGTTCGAATCCCACCAGTGCTGCTCATCATAAGCAGGTGCAAGGTTCAAATCCAACCGTAGTCTACTCACCATGACAAGTGGAATGCACGTCCCGTCAAGAGCTTGCAGGAGGAACTGTATCAGTGACTCCAGCCTGCAACCAGGGGCATGTTTAGGGTTCGAATCCCACCAGTGCTGCTCATCATAAGCAGGTGCAAGGTTTGAATCCAACCGTAGTCTATTCACCATGACAAGTAGAATGCACGTCCCGTCTAGAGCTTGCAAGAGGAACTGTATCAGTGACTCCAGCCCGCAACCAGGTGTCATGTTCAGGGTTCGAATTCCACCAGTGCTGCTCATAAGCAGGTGCAAGGTTCGAATCCCACCGTAGTCTACTCACCATGACAAGTGGAATACACGTCCCGTCTAGAGCTTGCAGGAGGAACTGTATCAGTGACTCAAGCCTGCAACCAGGGGCATGTTTAGGGTTCGAATCCCACCAGTGCTGCTCATCATAAGCAGGTGCAAGGTTCGAATCCCTACGTAGTCTACTCACCATGACAAGTGGAATGCACGTCCCGTCTAGAGCTTGCAGGAGGAACTGTATCAGTGACTCCAGCCCGTAGCCAGGGGGAATGTTTAGGGTTCGAATCCCACCAGTGCTGCTCATCATAAGCAGGTGCAAGGTTCGAATCCCACCATAGTCTACTCACCATGACAAGTGGAATACACGTCCCGTCCAGAGCTTGCAGGAGGAACTGTATCAGTGACTCCAGCCCGTAGCCAGGGGGAATGTTTAGGGTTCGAATCCCACCAGTGCTGCTCATCATAAGCAGGTGCAAGGTTCGAATCCAACTGTAATCTACTTACCATGACAAGGGGAATGCACGTCCCGTCTAGAGCTTGCAGGAGGAACTGTATCAGTGACTCCAGCCCGCACCCCTGGCCCTCCCCTTCCTGGACGGTCTGAGAAGCCGACGGAGCAGCGAAGGGACTCCCGCTGGAGCTGGGATCCTTGAGGCAGGCCGGCACCACCCTGAAGGCCTTGCTGACCGTGTCTAAGACGGCACTGAGGAGAGCCTCCTGCTCTGTGGTGCGCGGCCGGCTCGGCCTGCCCTGGCCTGCCTGCCTGGCCTGCCCGAGGTGTCTAGCCTGTGAGTGGCGCTGGCCACGGGAGCGCTGCTGGCTATGAGTGCTACCTGTAGGTGGGTGGGTGGGTCAGTTTGTGGGTGGGTGGGTCAGTTTGTGGGTGGGTGGGTGGGTCAGTTTGTGGATGGGTGGGTCAGCTTGTGGGTGGGTGTGTCAGTTTGTGGGTGGGTGGGTCAGTTTGTGGGTGGGTGGGTCAGTTTGTGGGTAAGTGGGTGTGTCAGTTTGTGGGTGGGTGGGTGTGTCAGTTTGTGGGTGGGTGTGTCAGTTTGTGGGTGGGTGGGTGTGTCAGTTTGTGGGTGGGTGGGTCAGTTTGTGGGTGGGTGGGTCAGTTTGTGGGTGAGTGGGTGGATCTATGGGTGGGTGGGAAGTTTTGTAGATGGGTGGGTGGGTCATTTTGTGGGTGAGTGGGTGGATCTATGGGTGGGTGGGAAGTTTTGTAGATGGGTCAGTTTGTGGGTGATGAGTGGGTTTGAAGCTTTGCAGATGGGTGGATGGGTCAGTTTGTGAGTGAGTGGGTGGATCTATGGGCGGGTGGGAAGTTTTGTAGATGGGTCAGTTTGTGGGTGATGAGTGGGTTTGAAGTTTTGTAGATGGGTGGATGGTTCATTTTGTGGGTGATGAGTGAGTTTGAAGTTTTGTAGATGGGTAGATGGGTCAGTTTGTGGGTGAGTGGGTGGATATGGGTGGGTTTGAAGTTTTGTATGTGGGTCGGTGGGTCAGTTAAATTTGTGGGTGATTTAGTTTATTTATAAGTTGTAGGCGGGAGGTTTTGTAGATGGGTGGGTTGGTCAGTTTGTGGGTGAGTGGGTGGATTTACGGGTGGGTGGGTGCTACGGGTGGCGCTGGCTATGTGAGCGCTGCTGGCTATGAGTGCTATACCTGGAGGGGCCAGGTCTTGATTCAGACGTTGGAGGGATGCTAGTAGAGCCCTGAGGACTGTCAGGAGAGGCTGGTAATGGAGGGGCTTGGGCAGGTGATCCCATCTGAGAGAAAACAAAAACATCAGACACAAAGATCTTGATGAGGGCCTTGATGATTTGATATTTAGTGAATAAAATTATACTTTTGAGTTGCCAGTTGCCAGGCCCTAAATTGGTAAGATTTTATTTGAGAGCATTTAAGTCAGTCAGCATTTTGGGAGTGTTAATCTTTTCACTAAAATTGAAAACTCACACAAGCTTTCAGACTTTACACTTTGAACATCTAAGCCATGAAAACGGGTGAAAATGAAATTTCTTTGTGAAACTAGAAAGTCACTGTGAATTCACGGTGCATTTTACAGTGAATTCTCCATAAACAAAAATTGCCTCTCTGACCTGATATAAGGACATCCTCAAGTCACTAAAGAGACCCGGTGGCAAGCTCCAGCCTTGAGGGATGACTAATTCAATTACAAGTAGGGCCCCTGAGCCTCCATAACTCACAGCTATTGACCACTTGTGGAGTTATGTAACTACTTCCAAACTGCTTATCACTCAGTGTTGACATATCCATGTACTTCTTCACACCCTCAATGCCTCTAGCTATTTACCACCAGGAAAGTGCCTTGGAGACCAATGGTGAAAACTCTTCGAAAATGCCTTGAAAACTATTGGCTATCTGTGTGCTGTGAAATAGGGGTGAAAACACTGTTAATTTTCTGCCTTTAAGAAAGGTCCTGCTAGGATCGAAACGTAAAGCCCACTAAATTTTAAGATTTAATTTTCTTTTCACGGCTAATTTTGTAATTTTCTTTACACTATGGACATCTAAACCGTGAAAATGGGGTGAAACTGTCATTTAGCCGTGAAAAGAAAATTCAAGGTGTTCTCACCCCTATTTCATGGCACACAGTTAGCCAAGTCATTTTCAGGTGTTTTTACCAGTGGTCCCAAGGCCACAATCCTGGTGGTAGAGGCATGGCAATGGCTAGAGTATCTGGGAGTGACAGTTACAAGGACACCATACAGTACCTCTATGGGGGCTGGTGGTCCCTACAGGTAATTGAATTAGCCATCCCTCAAGGCAGGAGCTTGCCACCCTAGATATTCACAGTCTCTTTAGTGACCTGAAGATGTCCTTATCAGGTCAGAGAGGCGATTATTTTCACTGTGAAATCACTGTAAGATGCACTGTGAAATCACAGTGAATTTTTAATTTTACTGCGAAATGACATTGTCACCCCCTTCTCACGGTTTAGATGTTCATAGTGTTAGATGTTCCTAGTGTTAATCTATGAGTTACCTGAGTAAGTTGCCTAATGTTTGGGCGGCGTGTATGACTGTGGCAATGGCTGAGTGAGTCAGGCAGTCCGTCAGTAGTGTGCAGAGCTGAGCGAAGGTTGCCTCGTGGTTCATCAGGGGAATGTCTGCTGGCTGGCTGGAGAGAAACACAGAGGAAATCCCCCCCCCATTTCACTTTTTGGAAGAGTCTACTATAGGATTCTCCTCTGTGGAAGATGTACACACAAAATGCCAATCAGTGAGCTTGTCTGAGTGGACAGGACCATTGCATGAGGAGGGATGGGAGCAACAAAAATAGACCACTGTGCTGGGCTACCCCTTACTCCCAGCGAAATCACTCCATTTCATTTGCATTTTCTTGGGAGATGTTGTCGGACAGTGACCTGGGTTCAAACCAGGGCACAATTTCATAGAGCCGCTTAAGCGTGAAAATCTGCTAAGCAGGAAAAGTCTTCCTTGTGTAAGCAAGGATTACAAACTGCCCTGCGGTTTGATGCCCATTGCTTCTGACTTGTAATCCACTCTTCTTTGCCTAGCATGAAACAATAATGAAGTTTGGGTTGGCAAGGGGATTCTGTGGCTCATGACTTTTTGTGCTTAAGCCTGTTTTGGCACTTAAGCCTCTCTATGAAATTGGCCCCAGGGCCAGGAAGGGAGTTTGGCAAGACAGCGTCTGAGATGGAGGGCGTGGTTCTCTGGCTACCAGATGGGTTCAGAAAGCACTTGTAAAGGGGCTTGCATGTCGCTGATGCGCTCCGCGTGAGCAAAGCAAGTCAGTCTCACCTCAGTATCATCCTTGAGAGTGTGACGCAACAGGTCAATCTGGTATGATTCAAGGCCGGGGTTGGATTTCACAAAAGCCTTACGATGCATCGTA
Organism: Luidia sarsii; assembly: GCA_949987565.1. Classification (NCBI taxonomy): domain Eukaryota; kingdom Metazoa; phylum Echinodermata; class Asteroidea; order Paxillosida; family Luidiidae; genus Luidia; species Luidia sarsii. Next base: position 4,204,386 of record OX465104.1, on the reverse strand, counting down.
GCTCAACTTACGATGGATAACCCATTGTAAGTTGTGATGGGCTGTATGGTTTCTTTGCATCACTTATCGTCTTGCAATTGATCGTAAGTTACGATTAGTTTGGCGAAATGGACTGCAGATTAAAGGCCCTATACAACATTGGTAAAGGTCAAAAGATTGCCACAGTTTGTGTGTTAAACCATTAAACATTCCAAAAAAGCAATACTGCGAAGGTTTGAGCGTAAATGGTCACCTGAGAAAATGCAAAAACTGTCACAGTTTATGCACTGTTCTGTAGTGTAAGAAATAGTTTATCACTTGCGAGTAATAAACTATTTGTTGATGTTTGAGTGAATATTTCTCGGAAAGTGCAGCATCCCAGACCATAAGATTTCAACATGAGGGTTCTATCATGACCATCTACAAACTGTGTAAATTGGAAGGATATCTGTGGACATCGATGTTTCCTGATTTCCCAATGTTGTATTGGGCCTTTAAGGACAGAACCGACCCAACTGATGAGAAGGAGGTTTGCATCTAACCCATGCTAGCTATATGAGCCCTCGTTCCGCCACATTCTAGCCAATGCAAAAAGGTATACTGTAAAACAGCCTGTCAAGAGAAATGTGACCCTGCTAGGATCTTTTAGGGGCTTCCAAAATTCTTTCAGAAATTAAAAAAGAAGTTTTCATGAACACTTACTTCTTGAAGATTTCTGACAAAAGCTGCAATCTGTTGAAGGGAAGTATGAACAAGTCGTCATTTGGAACATTTGGCAAAGGTGATCTTACTTTTTAGAGTATAAAGTCACAACCTCTGCTTTGTATGATTTACCTTTAAAACAACTATGATGAGAAAATCATTTTTATAGTTTGGGGACGAATGTTTATGAGGACAATGTTTGTAAAATGGGGGCATGATCCCTGGAGATACACAGCAGTTAATGGTTGAATGCTTCTGACTGGCGCCCCCACCCTGGCAAAGACTAGTTGACTATTTAGGGAAGGCCACCATCTAAGGGCTAGATAGCTCAGAATTAGAGTGCTGGTATGCAAAACCGGAGGTCTTGGGTTCAAGTCCTGGTCAACTGACATTTTTATTTGCCTTTTTTAAAATATATTTGTTGAAATTAATTACCTTAGTAAGCAAATAGTGGGGAAGAAAATAGGAGGAAAGAGGTTCTTAAAGGTTTGTCTTACCCATGGCTAAGTGCTTCGGTGTTGTTGAGTTTAACACTTTGCTGTACGGCTCGGACAATGGACTCTATGCCATATACAGCGTGACATTTGCTGAAGAAACTATCCACCTCAGTGAAGAGGAGGAGGCAGCAGAAGACAGAGCTGAAGATGGAAATGAAGATGATTATTGATAAATTAGGGTTGAATTTTAGATATCTTGAAACTTATCACAAATGTGATGAAGCAAAGGGTAATGGAAAGAGGAGGGGGAAAGGATTAGGAAGAGGAGATAGAGGAGGAAGAGTGGGGAGGAAGAGAGGAGAAGAAAAAGAAGAGGAAAAGGAAGAGGAAAAGGAAGAGGAAAAGGGAGAGGAAAAGGAAAAGGAAAAGGAAGAGGAAAAGGAAGAGGAAAGATGAGGAAGAGAATGAGGAGGGAAAGAAGTAAAAGGAGAAAGGAAAAGGGGAGGGGGAGGAGGAAGATGGGGAGGAAAATGAAGAGAAAAAGGAAGAGGAAAGATGAGAAAGATGAGGAAGAGAATGAGGAGGGAAAGGAGTAAAAGGAGAAAGGAAAAGAGGAGGGGGAGGAGGAAGATGGGGAGGAAAATGAAGAGGAAAGATGAGAAAGATGAGGAAGAGAATGAAGAGGGAAAGGAGTAAAAGGAGAAAGGAAAAGGGGAGGGGGAGGAGGAAGATGGGGATGAAGATGGGTAGAAAGATTGGAAGGAATATGATGATAAAGAGGTGGGGGAGGGGGAGGGATACAAAAAAGAGGACACGGAGGAGTAGAAAGAGAAGGATAAGGATTGGGACAGGAATGTGAGGTCACCAAGGCATTCACATTGGATGATGAGTTACCTTAGTAATAGTCCATTAGTGGTAGCCAGTGTCTCATAGAGGAACTCAGCCAGGTCCCCATTGAGAAGCTCCTCTGCATACTGACAGTGGGTAGATGCAGGCTGGGCCTTCTGGTGTAACAGGACCTGAGCGGTGCACTGCACACTGGTAACCTGCAGTATGCTGTCTCTGCTCAGTAGCATCTTCACAACAAAAAAGGACTCACAGTAGTGGTACTAGAACAGTGGTTGTAATGTGAGGCCGTGTCCGAAACGGGCGTCTAGAGCTACCGGTAGGTCTAGGTCTTTCCCTTTTAGTGGAAATACACAGAGATGTGAAGACAATAGCCGTTGCCGTAGCTCTGGAAGCCCGTTTTGGACATGGCCTGAGACTGGATCTGAACTTATGGCTATGGCTACTGCTGCCTGCACTGAAGCATAGCCTTTGCATAGGAATTTCCTCTGCAAGAACTTGAGCCACAGCCATGGCCATAGCACTATCATTGTATTGGCATGGATTAGGAACGTGATAGTGGTTGTTAAACACACATGTGAAATGGTTGCGATGGTATTGGTCAGTGTGGCTGAATTGCTCATAATGGTCAAAATAGGCTGGACCACGGTCAAAACCAAAATAAGTTATGCTACAGCATGAAATTAGGAATACTTCTGCTGAAAAAAGAGGAATCACAGAGCAAACTACATATACATAGGAATACATGTGTATTTCCTAGCCAAAAAACAGAATCTGTTGTCAAGAGCTTGTAAAAAAATGATACATTTCTACCAAAAAAGAGGAATGATTCGTCCAAAATAGGAATGTGTGGCAGCTATGCTACAGTCAGATTGGAGAGACTGGTCACCAGTGGGATTGGTGACGATATTGGTTACTATGGTGATATTGGTTACTATGGTGATGTATTGGTTACTATGGTGATATTGGTTACGGTGGCGATATACATCAATTATCTATGCAACTATATGGCTTTTCATGATTACTGCTTCACCTCTGTGTCACAGCATGGCATAACCCCCAACCTATCCAGAGGAAAGCACACAACAAGAGCAAACCTTTTTCAGCACAGAGGCAAGACTGGCCTTCTCCCTGCATTGCATCAGTGTCCTGGTCGTTTCTTTCCGCTCAAGTAATTTCTTCAGCAATCCTAGCAAACATAAACAAAGGAATGATGCAATTCAATGAGGGTTTTTACCTACGGTACCTGACGTAATAAGCACAGTGTGCTTTGTGCTTTGCCTGATTGCCTGCCAGTTTGGGTGGCATTCGAACCCGCGACTCCTGCTTTCTAGTGCAGATGTATTAATCCCACTGCACCATCGAGCTGGTTGGTGTTGTGTGGCAGATTCAAATCTGCATAGCGGCGGGTACTTGTAGTATCATACACATGTACATGTAACATGATTTTTCGTATCATTTCATATCTAAATCTCAAAAGTTAGAGGGCCTGACATTTCGATCCTAGCAGGACCTTTCTCAAAGGCAAAGAAAGGTCCTGCTAGGATGGAAACGTCAGGCTCTCTAACTTTTGAGATTGATGTATTGCAGGTCATTTTAGTCAGTGAGAAGTTTGCAACAGTTTTTTGCATTAACATGTGCTTCATTTTACATGTATGAAAGTAAAGATGCACAGAAGTCCACCACACCGTAAAGGTAGAGGGTACATTCTCTTCCTCTCACCCTCTCTCTCTCTCTCTCTCTCTCTCTCTCTCTCTCTCTCTCTCTCTCTCTCTCCCTCTCTCTCACCCCCTCTCTCCGTCCCCTTCTCTCTCTCTCTCTCTATCTCTCTCCTGATGGCACTTATCAGATCCCTGGGAGAGCCTCCTCAGCAAACAGCCTGAGAATGTCCTCTCAGAAACCTCTTGCTAAGAACCAAATACAAGGACTTTCAACATTTCAAGATTATCTTTGCCTTTGAGAAAGGTCCTGCTAGGATCAAAACGTCAGGCCCTCTATAAAGGTTTTACCTTTGAGAAAGGTCCTGCTAGGATCGAAACGTCAGGCCCTCTAACTTTCGAGATTTATGTACAGCAGGTCATTTTAGTTAGTGAGCAGTTTGCAACAGTTTTTGTATTAACTTCATTTCAAGATTACTTCAGTTACGGAAATTCAAGTCAATAAAAAGCTTGCCCCTTTTTAAGTTCACGTCCACATAAAAGGCAGAAATGGGAAGAAATTGTACTTCAGGCCAATTTTGCCAAATTAGTTATCCCTTCTAACTAAAGAAGGGAAAACATGCAACTAACTCCACAATAATTCTTGATTAAAAGAGGATAAGACAAAAATATCTGTATTTCCCCCCCAAAAATCTTCAGTGCATTCTTGATGTCAGGAAGAATTGAAGACTTCATCAGGACCCACCCATGGCATTGATCTTCAACTCTTTACTCTGTGCAGCGGACAGGAGCGGCAAGACGCTGTCAGCCAGATGTGACCACCAGTAAACCTGTCTGCTGCCCTCTGTAGGCGGTGGTATCGCCTGGGCCAATATGAAGACACAGGGGGATTTCACCTTGTCATCTGGGTAGGCGAGACCGGTCACAATGTGTGCCATCAAGGAGGCTGCAATCAGATAAAGTACAGAAAACAAACTCAATAAAAATAAAAAAAAACGAAAAATATAGCAGCGAAAAGTGTCAAAATGGAATGAGCAAACATTTGACTGGACTCATGAGATTTGAACCAAAGAATTCAATAATCGATCTCAACAGGACCTTTCTCAAAGCAGGCATGCAACTCTCGAATTGTAAAAAAAGAGGAAAATGTCCGTATGAAACTGCGAGCGGGAAGCACGAAGCCCTTACGGCGTGGGGTTTGGATTCTAGATGCTCTGTGGTGCATTCTGAGCAGTTTGTGACCACTTATGACTTTAAGCTGAGTGACAGATTTTAACCTATTTCAAGGCATACATCCAGAAAATTGAATTTTTGTTTACACAAAATGAAAAGTAAACATCAAAGTTTTTAACCTGATCTCAGCATGTGTTTTAAATAATAGTTAGGGGAGAAGAAATATCCTTAAATCATTTTTTTATTTTTTCTATTATTTTTTTTTAATATTTTTTTTTTACGGATTTTATCATTTTTACGGACCAATAAAAAAAAACCGCGGATCCGCGGAAAAGTTGCATGCCTGTCAAAGGCAGAAAGCTGGATCTAAATATCTGACCCTGTAAATGTTTGAGATTTGTATAATTTGACTCTTTCCAGTAGGGTATCCGTTTGCAAGAGTTTTGTCTTACTGTACTGAGAATGATTTAGTTTCCAAATTTGTGGGATGTTTAGGGGGAAGTGACTGTAACTGTTTCTAAGTAGCTAGCCATGGGTTGATTTGCAATTTCAGGCCAAGGTGATGGGTATCAGTCATTGGCTACCTTCATCATTGTTGACTGTGTGTTGTAGGGCTGGTATGGAGTGAAGCAGTTGACCTAGTAGGGTCAGATGTGGAAGACTAACACTGAAACTACAGGCTGCTTGTACCTGTATAGAGATGAAGACACATTTTATATGAAAGTGACTTGAATGGAGACTAACAAGGGAGGGAGGGAGGGGCCGGATGGAGGGAGGGGTGGTGGGAGGGAGAGAGGGAGGAGGGAGGGAGGAGGGAGGGATGGAGGGGTGGTGGGAGGGGTGGTGGGAGGGGTGGAGGGAGGGAGGGAGGGAGGGAGGGGGAGGGAGGGAGGAGGGAGGGATGGGGGGGTGGTGGGAGGGGTGGAGGGAGGGAGGGAGGGAGGGAGGAGGGGGAGGGAGGAGGGAGGGATGGAGGGGTGGTGGGAGGGGTGGAGGGAGGGAGGGAGGGAGGGAGGGGGAGAGGGAGGGAGGGAGGGGTGGTGTGAGGGTTGGAGGGAGGAAGGGAGGGAGGGAGGAGGAGGAGGGAGGGAGGTAGGGGTGGTGGGAGGGGTGGTGGGAGGGAGGGAGGGAGTAGGGAGGGAGGGAGAGAGGGAGGGAGGGAGGGAAGAAAGGAGGGAGAGAGGGATGCTTAAACAGCTGTATAAAATTGGCCCCCTAATCCTATCCGATCATAACCGTCCCTGAGCAACTCTCTCCATCTCTCCCTGCATGTTCTCTGAGTCTCCGAGGGAAGCATACACCAGATGCTGCTGAGTTCCAAAAGGCCCGATGCACAGCACATGGTGGAGGGGAGCAGCTTGAGGGAAGCCTCTCGGCACAGCATCTCACCACAGCCAACATCATTCTGTTTAATTTCTACTTGAGGCTAAGCCCTAACCCTCAGGCAAGCTTCAATCAACGTATCACCAAAAAAAAAATCTCTCGCCAGAGAGCTATTTTCAGAGCAAACTCCTCGAGATAGCCAGCCCCTCTTTATCTCCGCCAGCAACTTTGCCATCTTTTCCCCTCAAACTTTATTGATCTGAGATATAAAGCAAAAACACGGGGGGGGAAGAAGGAGGTGATTCTCTCAACTCGTTTGTAATCTGCTCCGATTGTAAACATCCCCGGCTTGGCCTGAGTTCTTAAGATTTCTGACTCGGATAATGTTTTGATTCTGGGAGGGGGGGGGAGGGGTATAGGGGGGCTAGCTCCAGCTATGCCAGGCATTTCCTCGGAGGGACCCGATATCTGGGTCTGCATCTCGGTGGGTCGGATGAGGAGGAGGAGGTGAAGCCAGGGAGAGGAGTACGACGGGCAGGGTATGGGGGAAGGAGCCGAGCTGATCCGAGCCGAGCCGGCAGGAATTCAGGACTTCATCGGGAGGAATTTGATACCAGCACGGCGACCGGAGTTATCTTTTAAGCAAAACCAAGGCCCGATAAAAACCACAAAGTCCATATAAGTGACATCAGAACCATCTCATATGGAGTATACTGACCAACCACCAGATGCAGTTATGGCAAACTCTAGCACAACTACCACATGTAGATCTATACAGGATCTAGGGGTGGATTTCACAAAACCTTACGATGCATCGTAACTCAACTTACGATGGATAACCCATCGTAATTTGTGATAGAAGCCTTACGATGCATCGTAGCTCCACTTACCATGGATAACCCACCGTAAGTTGTGATAGAAGCCTTACGATACAATATATCATAACTCAACTCACGATGGATAACCCATCGTAACTTGTAATAGAAGCCTTTAATACGAAGCATCCTAACTCAACCTACGATGGATTTATAACCCATCGTACGTTGTGATAGAAGCCTTACGATGCATTGTAACTCAACTTACGATGGATAACCCATCGTAAGTTGTGATAGAAGCCTTACGATGCATTGTAACTCAACTTACGATGGATAACCCATCGTAAGTTGTGATAGAAGCCTTACGATGCATCGTAGCTCCACTTACCATGGATAACCCACCGTAAGTTGTGATAGAAGCCTTACGATACAATATATCATAACTCAACTCACGATGGATAACCCATCGTAAGTTGTAATAGAAGCCTTTAATACGAAGCATCCTAACTCAACCTACGATGGATTTATAACCCATCGTACGTTGTGATAGAAGCCTTACGATGCATTGTAACTCAACTTACGATGGATAACCCATCGTAAGTTGTGATAGAAGCCTTACGATGCATTGTAACTCAACTTACGATGGATAACCCATCGTAAGTTGTGATAGAAGCCTTACGATGCATCGCAACTCAACTTACGATGGATAACCCATCGTACGTTGTGATAGAAGCCTTACGATGCATCGTAACTCAACTTACGATGGATAACCCATTGTACGTTGTGATAGAAGCCTTACGATGCATCGTAACTCAACTTAGGATGGATAACCCATCGTACGTTGTAATAGAAGCCTTACGATGCATCGTAACTCAACTTACGATGGATAACCCATTGTAAGTTGTGATAGAAGCCTTATGCTGCATCGTAACTCAACTTACGATGGATAACCCATCGTAAGTTGAAATAAGCCGTACTGGTTTCTGTGCATCACTCATCGTCTTACGATTGGTCGATGGGTTTCGTGAAATCGACCGCAGGGCTTACATCAACGAGCCATCCACATGATGAAGGCCACATAGATATTGGTAATGGCACGAAGAACTTAACTAGTGAAGGGCAGTCAGTAACAACATGTATTAAAACCCACTCCCTGGGAAGAGGTGGGGTCCTGAACTGATTCTGAAAATAAGTTTCAGCGCAAAGATTCAGTGCATTGAGCACGCAGATAGATAGAGTTGGCGCATAATAAAATATGATAATCATAATGACTGGGCCCAATTTCATAGAGCCGCTTAAGCACCAAAATCTGCTTAAGCATGAAAAATCTTCCTCAGAAAGAATCAGGTTGCCAGCCAAAATTCCACTTGTATTTCACATGAAGCAACCAATAGTAGAAAATGAGTCAAGTACAACAAGTATCAAGTGAAATATGCTTGGCAATCTCGTTTGAACCAGGGGAGAAATTTCGTGCTTAGCAGATTTTCACGCTTAAGCAGCTCAATGAAATTGGCCCCTGATCTCTTCCCAACGATATGATGATTTATTCGGTTGAGTGCCAGGCGAATTAGAATAAATCTACTTTATACTTGTTACGTAACAGATGCATGGTTCACTGGTTCACATTGCGGTTGCTGCAGCCCGCAGTCTTAGCAATCTGGGAGTTGTGTTGCTTTATTTGTATCAAGTGTTAAAAGTATAAACCTACTTACATGGTTTTACTGCAAACATCCCTTTATAAGGGCACTTGGACATGTACAGTACAATCCCCAAACTTCACAGATCCCACTTGAACTCTGCTAGGAGGAGTTCTTAATTCAATTACTTGGATTAATTAGGTCAGATTACACAGGGATGGAAGGTGATGCTGATCCCCTGCAGGGCAATCGCATGTATCCTCACGGCATCTGCCCAGTGCTGGCACGGTGCACTTAATTACAGGCAACGTTAGACAGCCATATTAATTACTGCGCAGGCAACTGCAGGGAAACCTATATGCGCACAGATTTCCCGTAGGACCCAGTAAAGCTACAAACGCTGAAGTACATGAAATTGTGTGGTCTATTTTTAATTTAATACAAAAAACTGGTGCAAACTGCTCACTGACTAAAATGACCTGCAATACATGAATCTCAAAAGTTAGAGAGCCTGACATTTCAATCTTCAAAATGTCAGGCCCTCTTTTGAGGTCTATTTTTTAGTTTTGTGTGGGAGAGTGAGAGGGAAAGGGAGGGGGAGAAGGAGAAGGAGAGGGAGAGGGGGATGGAGAGGGAGAGGGAGAGGGAGAGGGAGAGGGAGAGGGAGAGGGAGAGGGAGAGGGAGAGGGAGAGGGAGAGGGAGAGGGAGAGGGAGAGGGAGAGGGGGATGGAGAGGGAGAGGGAGAGGGGGATGGAGAGGGAGAGGGAGAGGGAGAGGGAGAGGGAGAGGGAGAGGGAGAGGGAGAGGGATAGGGAGGGGGGAGGCGGAGGCAGAGGAAGAGGGAGAGTGAGAGAGAGAGGGAGAGGGAGGCAAAGGTAGAGGCAGAGGCATATCTAGGAGAGGGAGAGGGAGAGGGAGAGGGAGAGGGAGAGGGAGAGGGAGAGGGAGAGGGAGAGGGAGAGGGAGAGGGAGAGGGAGAGGGAGAGGGAGAGGGAGAGGGAGAGGGAGAGGGAGATGGAGAGTGAGAGGGAGAGGGAGAGGGAGAGGGAGAGGGAGAGGGAGAGTGAGAGGGAGAGGGAGAGGGAGAGGGAGAGTGAGAGGGAGAGGGAGAGGGAGAGGGAGAGGGAGAGGGAGATGGAGAGGGAGAGGGAGAGGGAGAGGGAGAGTGAGAGGGAGAGGGAGAGGGAGAGGGAGAGATAGAGGCAGAAGCAGAGACAGAGGCAGAGCTAGCAGAGGGAGAGGGAGAGGGAGAGGGAGAGGCAGAGGCAGAGGGAGAGGCAGAGGCAGAGAGTGACAAAGAGAGCTATGACTTTATGAGAGAATGAAAGTGAGAATTCACAGAGATAGAGAGACTAAGAGAGATTGAGTTATGACCAATTTTGCAACAGCAATTATAAAATCTTAATGTACATAGATGTCTGTCAAATCAAATCAAAATTTAGGGAGGCAATTGCATTGTGTAAAAGAAAAATCTGTGGAAATTCCTGCTAAGCAGAAAATAGTTGACAACCAGAATCAGTAGCATCACCCAATAAGGCTAGTCATTCTGCTCATTCACAGACAGACAGATCTAGAGGACTAATCTTGCTAAGCAATTTCTTATCCTTAACCAGCTTCATGACATCGGAGCCCATTACGGTAATACATGGCACAAGTTGAAGACAGGGAGTAAAACTTCACAGCAGCCAAAAGTAGGCTGGCTCTTAAACAACGTCTCATCAATCCTTCTGCAAGATGTTCTAATACATATTTTCGGGATTTCCTTCACCCCCCCCCCACCATAGTTGACAGGACAGAAAAGTCGTCTCCCTGGACCAAATCAATCCCCGTCCCTCTAAGAATGCTGCTCCTTATAAGCAAACAAGCTTCCCTCTCCCTCTCTGCCTCCACACACGCTCTGAATTACATCGTCTTCGCCAGACAACATCCAAGGTGAATACATCTTTAAGAGCCTTCCCTCCATTTTTTTTTCGGGTCAGATCTCTGAGGATCCCAACATCTGCTGAACCCAGTGGAATCTTAATGCCTGGCTCAGATGGGTTGCTAGGGGTAACCCATCACTCGAAAGTACTCTTGGAGGGATAGAGACACGAAAGCGAGAGCAATCGTAGCACGGCCTGCGCACACAGCCTTGCCGTGCCTGACCCTGGAGTCCCCAGACATGTCTTAATATGGTGTGAGTGAGCCCATGCTCCTGCCCTTAAGGCTGCTCATGAATTATTCATGAGATAGCTGGCCAGGCTCTCCTTGTCTGCAGAGGTCAGCCCGTGGTTCAATGTTATTTACACTGTCAGATTGCCCGGGACCAGCTGTCGGGCGGACGGGAGCTGTGTGAGGCCGAGGGGGTGGGGGTGTGGGTTGGGATGATGGGGGGGGGGGGAAGGGGAGGGGCCTGGATGTCAAAGCGTAATGAGGATGACGTTTCGGCAGACTGTGAGGCTACGTGTTTGATCTGCTCTCCTGATAACGTCCCCTGGAGGTCTTTTGCGCTCTTACCCCCCAAAAAATTTCTGCGCTCAGTGATGTGAAATCCACGCAGGTTTTCAAGTGTAAATTGCAGGAAGCTGTGAAAAGGGCCTTTTTGTTTGCAATTTGATTTACCGAATCAGCCAAAACGCACCTTTATATCAAAACAGACAACAATGCCAACAAGCCAATTAGCTCACATTACTGACAAATCAAATTTATCTGCTGTTCAAGGCTGAGGGGCTGGTTGGGTCTATGTACAAGGCAGCAAGCTGATTTGTGCATTGATTAAACTAATGGTGATATACAAAAATGTTGCAAACTGCTTACTGACTAAAATTACCAAAATGTAAATCTTAAAATTTAGTGGGCCTGACGTTTCGATCCTAGCAGGACCTTTCTCTGCCTTTGAGAAAGGTCCTGCTAGGATCGAAACGTCAGGCCCACTAAATTTTATGATTAAACTAATGTTATATAATATCTTTCAGCCTACATTGGTTCCTGTCAATGTGCACTAATGGATATTCAGGTAAGATTTGTTTTTGTACCCATTCAAAAACAATAGCCAAATAAAAGCAGTTGTACAGTTTGATCAAATTATCAAAAAATTGAGGTACACGAATGGTACCAAATAATTGAAACAAAGAATTAAAAAAAAAGTTCAATAACAAATTACCCCCAAAATGCCTTAATTGATAATGGACTTAATTGATTTTGGAAAAAAGAAGAAGAAGAAAGATATATTAAAGTTTAGTCAAAGGAAATGACCTTGTGTGAACAATTACACTGCAAGGAAACTAACACAGTGTAAATAACTGGGGTGCTTAAATGTGCATTTATAACACAGCCCCTGGCTACAGTGATCTGTGCAAGCCTTGAGGAGGTCAACCGGAGGTCATAGAGAAGATCCGGCCAGTCTTGCTCAAGTGAGAATGTGATGCTGTCTTGTGTTTGACTCTGTGAGCCTGAAATGTCTGCAAGAATGCAATTTTAGGTGTTCCAAGCAATAGCCACCAATACAATAAAAACAATTTTAAGAATCAAGAATTCCCCCCAAAATGATCCAATCAAGGCTTTTGCTTTTCTTGGATGGAAAGTCAAATAAACAGAAAACAGTTTTTGGGTCATTCTAGGAATCTCCTCATGGCTCAGAAAACAACAAGTTAGATTTGGAACGAAGTGCTCTGATGTGGAACATATTTTTGGCCTGTGATCGTTGGTGGCCAGCTGAGCTATCCATTTGCACCTGGTAGATCTCAGTTTAGGGTTTCGGGAGGATAGCTGGGTACCCCTGACTGAGACAACGAGGTCGAGGAATGAAGAAGTGTAGTATTTCCCTTACAATTAACTCTTTACTATTAAACACTGGGATTGGAATGACGGGGGAGTGGAAGAGGAGAAGGGAGGATGGGGGAGGAGAAGGGAAGGGAGGGTGGAGGAGGAGAAGGGAAGTGAGGATAGAGCAGGATAAGGGAAGGGAGTGTGGAGGAGGAGAAGGGAAGGGAGGATAGAGAAGGAGAAGGGAAGGGAGGATAGAGCAGGAGAAGGGAAGGGAGGATGGAGCAGGATAAGGGAAGGGAGGATAGAGAAGGAGAAGAGAAGGGAGGATAGAGCAGGAGAAGGGAAGTGAGGATAGAGAGAAGGAGAAGGGAAGGGAGGATAGAGAAGAAGGGAAAGGAGGATATGGACAAGGAAAGGGAGGATAAAGAAGGAGAAGGGAAGGGAGGATAGAGAAGGAGAAGGGAGGGGGGATAGAGAAGGAGTAGGTAATAAGTGAGGATAGAGAAGGAGAAGGGAAGGGAGGATGGAGAAGGAGAAGGGAATGGAGGATAGAGGAGAAGGGAAGGGAGGATAGAGAAGGAGAAGGTAAGGGAAGATAGAGGAGAAGGGAAGGGAAGATAGAGGAGAAGGGAAGTGAGGATAGAGAAGGAGAAGGGAAGGGAGGATAGAGAAGGAGAAGGGGAGTGAGGATAGAGAAGGAGAAGGGGAGTGAGGATAGAGAAGGAAAAGGGGAGTGAGGATAGAGAAGGAGAAGGGGAGTGAGGATAGAGAAGGGGAAAGGGAGGATAGAGAAGGAGAAGGGGAGTGAGGATAGAGAAGGGGAAAGGGAGGATAGAGAAGGAGAAGGGGAGTGAGGATAGAGAAGGAGAAGGGAAGGGAGGTAGAGAAGGAGAAGGGAAGTGAGGATAGAGAAGGAGAAGGGGAGTGAGGATAGAGAAGGAGAAGGGAAGTGAGGATAGAGAAGGAGAAGGGAAGGGAGGATAGAGAATGAGAAGGGGAGTGAGGATAGAGAAGGAGAAGGGGCAGATAGATAGGATGCAGCATTCATGTCTGTTGTCAGCTTTGACTGCTTCCACACAGCTGTGAGGATCCCAGCTGGCTACAGACCATGACTCCTATCTCACGTCCCTTGGCCTCTTAGCTTGACGCGCCGGGGGAGGCGCAATTAAACTCAATGGCTCTCATTCCTACCCCGGCCCGGGTCACCTCCAGCTCCCGGGGACTGCACAGGGGCATCCGGTTTCATCTGGCTCTAGCAGACGCACTAATCAGCCGCAACATGATTTTCTCTGTTTTGCCATTTTCCTCTTTGACACAGAGGGGTCTGCATATCTTGGGAGTCGGCCTCCAAGGGCTCTGCGGCAGCCTTGAATGTCAGGAGGCTATGAGGTCGTCTGATGGCTGGTGAACAGGGGACTTTCTTGAAGGAAAATGAATTACAAACCTGGAGGTATCTGAACTGGCTGGTGGAGGGAGTTACAGTATTCCAAGGGGCTGTCCTTAAAAGGGATATCATTGGTCGAGGTCAAAGAATAGCATCTATACGTTGTCTGATCCACTAACATATGCACGAAATTGCACACCTGTGAAAATTTCAGCTCAATCCGCCGACCGAGTCTTGAGGAAATAGCGAAAACCGCTTCATTTGTTTCGTGAAAATGCAGCATTCAAAGTATTGTTCAGAAAAATTGTTTAGATCTACATGTAGGGGTAAGATGTGAACGATTTCTTTTACTCTTTTCTTCAAAAATACAGCATTTTAGGCAGAAATATTTCTGTGCGAGGTTTCTACCATAACCATCTTTAAACTGTATAAGTTTCATGTAAATCTGTGAACATTTCTGCTTTTCGATCTTACCAATGATGTGTAGGGACTTTAAGGAACTCTTATCCCAAGAGTATGCATCATTATTTTGCATTGTTGATTTCCTAAGAGTTTCTGGTTTGTCTTTGGCATTGAAATCACACATCTCCATACCAGTCTTAGTGGACAGCAATCACATGTCAAAATGCCAAACATTTTAACCTGAGGATTATCTTCCTCAAAAAAAGAAGAAAAGAGTCCTGCTAGAATACAGATGTAAGGCTAGCTTTTTAGGAAGTTTCTTAAGGTGATATATAAAAATGTTGCAAACTGACTAAAATTACCAAAATGTAAATCTAAAATTTAGTGGGCCTGACGTTTCGATCCTAGCAGGACCTTTCTCAAAGGCAGAGTGAGAAAGCCTTTGAGAAAGGTCCTGCTAGGACCGAAACGTCAGGCCCACTAAATTTTAGATTTACATTTTGGTAATGTAAATCTAAAATTGAGTGGGCCTAAAATTGAGTGGGCTATACCAATTTCCTGAAATTTAGTGGGCCTGACGTTTCGATCCTAGCAGGACCTTTCTTAAAGGCAGAGTGAGAAAGCCTTTGAGAAAGGTCCTGCTAGGATCGAAACGTCAGGCCCACTAAATTTCAGGAAATTGGTATATTTTCTGCCTTTGAGAAAAGTCCTGCTAGGATCGAAACGTCATCAGGCCCTCCTGATTTTTAATATTTGCATTGTGGTCATCTTAGCACTAGCAGTCAGTATGGAGTTTGCAACATTTTGTGTCCGCACTTTAGATCACACACTATTTCGGCCTGGCATTCTCGTTCAAGGAGGGCTTAAAAAGATGAACACACTGCAGGGCCTTCAAGACAGTAAGAAGTCCGCAACACTCTTGTCTTCCTTTAAGACGACAAGCTGATTAGATTAGCCGAATAGCCGTGGGCCTGCTTTCCCTGGATGAGATGCATTCACGACGACCCTGATTCTAAAGTAGGTTTAATAGGGTGGACATGTAAACCAGTCTGCGACCCCCGACCCCGTGAAGCCACACCCCTCTCCAGTCACCTCAGCTTTGACGTATCCGATTAATGATCAATTAGCCGACAATCTTACACTCTCGCACCCAAGACGCTGTAGTCTACCTGTATATGGAATTTCATCGCTGAATCAAGACGTCTGGCTAGCCACCAACTTGGGTGTTCCAGTCAATGCGAATCACTGCAGTAATCACTTGGCTGACTATCGTTCAGCTCATCACAGCTGAGAACTGTTGTGGCCCAGTATTTTGACTTTTCGTCAGTGAATCAAAAATGTGTGGCTAGCAATCTACTTGTGCTGTCGACTGACGAGAATCTTTGTAATTACCAATTAACCGACAGTCTCTTTCAACTCAAAGGCTTTCAGACCGGTGTACCTGTACACCTGTATATGGAAATCCACCAGTGAATCAAAGCGTCTGGGATAGAGCAACCTACTTGGGCCGTCGTCATCTTCAGTCAATGAGATAAGGTTGGACTCCTGTCTGTCGACCCTGTGCCAAAGGGGTTAGGTAAATTCCACCTTGGGACTGTCCTGGCACTGCTAGGACTGTCTGCTCCGTCTGGAGAGTAATTGACTGGGGGAGGTGTCCCTAGCATCGCCCCGATGTGCCGGGGGAGTTAATGACAGCCTCTTGGGGGGTGAATCTAGATCAGACAAGTTGGACGTACCTGGACGGAGATCTGATGCACCAGGTAGCATACCAGCTCCTCTGATTCCAGCACGCAGCATAACTGCACCAAGACTACACAAATAAGGAGAATTCGCTTAAAAAGTGGCATTGTTTTCATTGCCATTTATTCAACATGTTTCAAAAGTTCCCAGTCGTTTTTTTCCTTTATTTGTCTGAAATGAGGAGAAAGATGAAAATTATCCACAATCCGGCACTCTGCTCAAGTGAAATAACCAGGCAATGTATTGGGATTGATTTTTGAATGGCAGTTTGAATTTTGATTTTTTTTTGGAATTTTTTGAAAAAAAAATTGATTTTTTTTCAAATGCAAGGATGTAAAGATTTAAAGGATGTAATGTTGAGTTACCGGCTCTTTTCAGAGCCACACTCCTTCTTGAAAGAGAAGTGCTACATGGTGTCAATGCAAACTTTCCACTAAGCCAAAGCATTAGTAAAACAAGACACAAAATTGATCAGCATCACATGGCAATAGGGCTTTGTGATCCTGTTTCATGAAGAATTAGGCCTACTTGGTAAGCGGATTTCTGTGCTAAAGTAGCCTTATAGATAAATCCAGGTGCAAATTTGTAGAAATCCTGAAACATTTGTTCTTAACAGCTCACTTCATTTCACGTTAGGGGTTTTGCTATATTTTTGTTATTTTGTTTTTACACAAAAATCAATATAGGAAGGTTTGCGGTGAACACCATGTATCAGGTCTCTTAAAGGAAGAGGTATGGTTCTGAAAAGAACCTGAGGGTAACTCGACGTTTCAACCAGTATGCTCTGGCATAAAAAAATCAATACTGACCTTCTATAACAACAGTGGACAGTGATTCGTCAGATGCCTCCAGAATGCCTGTGATCAGAGAGAAAATAATTGTCTATTTGATAAGAAAGAAATCAAAGGCCCCTCCCTTTATAAACTATGAAAATGAATTAAAAGGTGAGAAAGATAATTTCACAGAATATTATTGCAGTGATGACTGCATAACACTTGGCGTTATATTGATATGTCTTGAAAGGTGGTAGGTTTTTTTTCTTTCAGAGCCATACTCTGACTTACATGGCACATACATTATCTACATTACAGGCAGTATGTATACCAATCTGCAAAAAGTGTTAGATAAGATTTAAAGGTTTGCATGGTGGAAGTACAAAGTGGAAGGTTTGCAGTGACACCATGCACATCAACACTTGTGAGACAAGGTGTGACTCTAAAAAGAGTCACGGGCAGTGTGGGCTCTGCCCGTCATCAGGAGATTGCTGACGACACTCACTGTAGACAGTCTGTTTCAGTAGACTCCTGACGATGGGTACCCACTGCCCAAATTGTTGACATGCCGGCAATTTTCAGAACCACACTCCATCTCACAAGAGATGATGTACATGGTGTCATCGCAAACCTTCCACTTTGTAAAGTCCTGTCACTATGAACATCTAAACGGTGAAAATGGGGTGAAAATGTAATTTAGCCGTGAAAAGAAAATTCACAGTGTTTTCATCGCTATTTCATGGCACACAGTTAGCCAAGTTATTTTCATGGTGTTTTCACCAGCGGTCTCTCCTGGTGGTAACCGGCTAGAGCCAATTTAGAAGATCTGGGAGTGACATTACAAGGACACCATACAGTACCTCTATGGGGGCTGGTGGCCCCTACTGGTAATTGAATTAGCCATCCCTCAAGGCTGGAGCTTGCCAACCTAGATATTCACGTTTTTTTTCACAGTCTCTTTAGTGACCTGAAGGTGTCCTTATCAGATCAGAGAAGCGATTATTTTCACTGTGAATTCACTGTAAAATGCACCATGAAATCACAGTGTCTTTTTAGTTTCACTGTGAAATGACATTTTCACCCCTTTTTCACGGTTTAGATGTTCATAGTGTGTCAAGGTAGCCCTTGTTGGCCAACTGGTTTTCATGCTTGGGACAACCGGGCCAAATGTGGCCTTGACCTTCAAGGCCAAAACGAATCGGTCATACAAGCATGTGTGAGGTGGTTTACGCTTTTGTCCTCCACATTGGCTGGTTTCTATTGGGCAAGCAAGATGTGCGGCAAACTGTGAACTTCAGAATCAACGACTCCAGTACTGACCTTCTTCTACACATTTGAAGGCTTGATTTGAATGTATTGTTGATGTTGTTAAAATACATACAGGCCGCAAAAGAAAAAAAGTTGTGCTTCCAATTACATCTTTTGAAAATATAGATGAATTCCTATCTGAAAATAGGGTAGGGTAGGGTATTTTTTGTTTTTACATTTTTTGAGTTTCATGTACCCTATTAAAAATCAGCGCCAGAAACATGTTATTTTATACTTGAGCCAATATTAACAGGTTGCTTTAAATCATGTTGATTTAAAGTCCCTACACAACATTGGTAAGATCGAAAAACAGAAATGTTCACAGATTTACATGAAACTTGCACAGTTTGAAGATGGTTATAGTAGAAACCTCGCACTGAAATATTTCTGCCTACAATTTTGGGAGAAAACAGTAAAAGAAATCGTTTACGTCTCACCGAGATCTAATCTATTTTTCGGAACAGTATGGCGTTGAATGCTGCATTTTCGCGAAACAAATGAAGCGGTTTTCACAATTTTCTCGAGACTCGGTTGGCGGATTGAGCTGAAATTTTCACAGGTGTGCTATTTCATGCATATGTTGGATCAGACAACGTATGGATGCTATTCTTTGACCTCGACCAGTGTTGTGCAGGGGCTTTAAATCACTGGTTGCATAGTCATTTATGGTTGGTTGGGAAACACACTTAAAAAAACAACCTTTAGGGTCACGAGGTCGAAATAGGGTCGGCCAGGAAACCAGAAGTTGGTGTGTGGGGGGCCTAACAATGACAACAACTCACCATAGACAGTCTGTGTCAGATGTGCAGCCACATGGTTTTCCTCCGTGAGCACCTCCGCCAGAACTTTCTCCCGCGAGCCCAGGGCCTTCAGAATCTCCCCCAACAGATGCTTCTTGCGGAGCGAAGGAACGTCCGCGTTGGGCGCCTCGAAGGTTTCCGCCGCGCAGGCCAGACAGAAGAAGGTGCGAGGCCGGGCACCGGGGAACATCCACTTGGTGTCGTGCTGGCCGTGGCTACCGGTGAACGCGGAGAGGTGGCCGGGGTCGGACATTGTGCTGACGGAGAGAGAGCAGTTCACCACAATGTCAATGTCGGGGAAAAGACTTTAAGAAAAGTTAACCTGTTAATAATACTGGTCAAATATAACCAAGGAAAAACTGACTGGGAACTTAAATTGAACAAATTGAAAAAAACTGGCGAAGAAAGATTGTTGAATTGCTTTATACTGGCTCCCCCACCCCGGTAAAGACTACTTGACTGTTTTGGGAGGCCACCATCTAAGGGCTGGATAGCTCAGATGGAAGAGCACTGGTACGTTAATCCAGAGGTTTTAGATTCAAGTCCCGGTCCAGTGAAAGTTTTCTTTGCCAATTTTAAATTTTGAGGCATTCAGGTCCTTTCTCATTGATGGGTTTTGAGAAAGGTCCTGCTGCAATCAAATCCTCTTGCCCTCTACTCTAGTATTAATGATGTCAAAATTTGGTTTCAACTTTTGGGGATATTTCACAATCACATTGTTATATAAGTTACTTCACGAACTTTGTATTTACCTTGTTTGGGGATATTTTACAATCACATCATAATATTAATAGTTAGGGCCTAATTCAAGTTGTATTATTAGTATTACCTCGTTTGGGGATATTTCACAAATCAGTTACTTCAAAGTTCAAGTTGTATTAATTATCTTGTTTATATTATTAATATTATCACTCAACTTTTTTGCGAGATTTGTTTGACCTCATGTTACTTTGTCATGGCAGTGTCATTGGACGCCAGTGGCAGGTCTCATTATCTTATGCTTTAGGTCCTATCAGTATCACTGTATCACTCGGTATCACCTGGCTTGAGCCTAGCCCTATGTATGTGACTATGGTCGTTTACGAAATGAAAGCTTAGGCTCGGGCTCAGGCTTCGTCTCCGTCTGACCAAACCAGAAAATCCAGGTTGTGGTTTGTTTCCGAATTTGGAAGGTTTGCTGGGCCCAAACGAAACGCTTGTTTTCAGATGCCTTTGATATTATTATTATAACGAGTGAGAAAAATATGACCGAAGCCAAAGCCCGAGCCTAAGAAGGCCAAGCCTTCATTTTGAAGGCTTGGACCTATGTGAGTATGTCTATCTATGGAGTATGACTATGAAATTAATTATGATTTTGGCATGGGCCGGCCCGTTGAAATTTGAATGATTAAGGGTTACGTTAATTTAATATATAAGCGAACTCAAAATTTAAATGTAACAGAATAGTGAATACACACACCATCTTATTCCAATGTCCTCTCGGTCATAAACTGTGCTCACTTACGGCTTTTTTGTAGCCTCAATATGACGATAATTGCATGTTTCAAACCAAGCGTTCGGTCATGAAAAAAAACACTCAGACGAACGTCGCCATTTTGGTTTTCTTCACTCTGATCGGTGATTGGTTCAAAGTTGAGGTGAGCTGACATCCGGTCCCAGTGTACCCGCAATGCGCATAAGACCGTAATACGTCACACTTACAACAATTCTTGAACAATAATTTTTGTTAGAGCGCCCTCAATTTAATCTTTCCGCGTATTAGAGCTCTGTCTATTTTTTAGAGATCCGTCTATTTTTATAGAGCAGTATGATATTATTCATTCTCCGTTCAAACCGATGATAGATTGATATGAAAAAAATAATCACAGTTACATTATATTTATCAACACTTCAGACAAATGTGATTAATGGGTTCTATAAACTTAACTTGCCTTAATGCACAAAGGACATGGGAAAAAATCTCGACATTTTAAGGGAAAACTGAAAAGAGAAGGAAAGGGAAAAAGAACACATTTTGTGCGTCGCAGTGTTACTTTAAGGGATGCTTGTCCTTGAAATCAAGAATCATTTAACCAGCCTGGACTCGGCCGTATATTTTCTTCAGCATGGACCTGTACATCACGTGATGGGTTGCGACCAATTTTGAGAATGGGTGTGAGTGTTTATTGAATGGGTTTCGAATTATAACGGGCCGGGTCCACTTTGTCAATCACCCTTTTCTCCGCACGAAACGGAGCGAACTTCGGCGCTTTTTTTTGGCGGGTGCTAGCGGGTGCTAGCGGGTGCCCTGTCTGCGCGCGCGGACCGGTGTAGGAAAGTGGAGAACGGCACCAGACTAGCCAGACGCCGGCTTCCTTTTTTGGATGAAGCAACCGTGTCATCAGACCGAACCCTGGATGGGGCAGCGGTTTGGGAGAATTTAACGCCGCGTGCACGACAGCGCGCATGGAAGCCGCTACCGTTCATTATGTTCCCCGAATAATCTCATTACGTAGACTCGTCGAGCGCACGGCTCCAATTGGGTTGGTGCAGGGGCGACAGGATGGCTTTCTCGTTTCGAAAAAATTATCAACGAATGTCTGTTTAATTGGAAATCCAGAACTTACCACATTTCTCCAAAGCCACCCCCACACAGGGAAGAAATTGTACATCTCAAATATGGATTTCCCCTGAAATCAAGGGATATTTTTTTTAAAGCAATTACATTACCCTGGATCTTTTAAAGAAACTTAATCAAACAGCATCACCTCAAATTCTCCCAACCGGTCCGCCGTCTCTTCGGCGGAGACCACGGAGGTTCTTTAAGACAAGTCTCAAATTGAAAATTAAAAAATCCCCTCGCGCCGACTGAGCGTACGAGTGAACGCGAAAGAGCGGTGCTTGAAACAAGGGGCTGAATCTAGCTATACGCAGCTGCCTCGGCCTATAGGCCCGTACACTCCCTGGCTCCCCAGAATGCCAGTCATGTTGGGCATACCGAAGACATTCCGCGGGAACCGGACCTGACGTCACAGCGGCCTCACCGGTCCCTCGCGCTTCCCGCCTGATCGCATGCAAATGAGGGGAGGGGGGAGGCGGCCCTCCCATTGGCTGGAAGTAATCTCCAGGGGCGTGGCCGGGCTTGGGCCAATGGCGTGGCGCCCGTAGAGGTCGCTGTGCGGCGGCCGCATAACATTAAAAACGAAGGTTGGTTGGCCCGCTCCCATCTGTACTCGCAGTCGGCTCGCTCACGTTGAGACGGCTTACACTCGGCTGCTCCCAGCCTCCAGCTTCTCGGTAGAAAGGTACGTGGCTTTTTCTTTTCTTTTCTAATCCGTCCCTATACGTTCTTCCCCTTTATTTATCTCTCCTACGCTCACGACCAGACTGCACTAATTAAAAGATTTCGCTATCTGCAGATACCGATGGAAGGATGGAATATTTTTTTAGGGGGCAGAGAAAGATAGCGGAAACTTAGTTAGAGAGAAAGCATGTAAGGTTTGCACAGATTGCGGAAGGAACAACACCTTAATGCTTATCATTTTTTGTTCTTTCTCAATGTTCTTTCTCAACCTCTATGGTTCAAGCGACCGGATAGTTTATGATAATTAGGTGACAAGATAGAATAGGGCCTACTTCTCCTTTTTTTTGTGGAAAGGTATACGTGAGGAATATCTTATGCAAAAAAGGTTGACGTCTGGTGGCGGATCAGAGAAATACTTGCGTCGATTCGCGAAGGCAACGGTGATTCATAGAGTGAGGGAAACTTGCCACTCGAAAAGGAAAAGGAAAACAAGCAATGTTTGCCCATTGGATGGAGAGAGGAGAGCTCCCAGCTCCATGTTTGGTGAACCTCCTCTGCCTAATTAAGACGGCTATTTCATGGTCGCCGGCATTCCCCGCTGATCGGACTGACCGCAAACGGTCGTCGACTCCCCGCCCCCCACACCCATCCCCTTGTCAATATTAAGCGATAGCCATAATTATTAGCGGAAGAGATTAGAGAATGGTCGTTAGAAGTGTTGCTGCAAAGCCGATTTGCACCAATGACACATGTTTCGCATTCCCAATCAAAATAATCTCAAATGCTAACTTTTAGTTTGTTAGTTCATAACTACGGAGGCCATTTTGTTCTCTTAGTTTATTTATTTATTTATTTTTACCGAGGACTGTAGGTATTTTCTAGGGGTTCTCAAGGTAGAAGTAGACCGACAATTTTAATGTTTTTTTGACAGTTTAACATGTAGGCCAATATCTTCAACTAAATTACGTAAAGGAAGATAATTATGATAAACTGATGTTATGCTATTCATTACATATCTAGACCAATTTGACCCCTCCAAAGGTCATCTGAATGTTAAAAATTCATTATGCATATTGTGGAATGGTTACTTAACTAAAGACGGGGGCACGTGACTGGAACATCCAGCGAGCATGCGCAGGAATGCCGGCACGTGGTGTCACACGAGGTGGGGGGGGGGGGATCACCTGACACTCCCCCGACCAGTGAGCCAGCTGTGGGAACAGAACGTGCGCACCTGGTATATACCCCTGAAGTCTGAGGAGAGGGGGGCGTGACGGTTGAACAGCCTTGGAAAGTCTGGTTGAGGTTCGACTGCCTGAGTCGTTCACTCTCACTTCGGCACTGATCCACTCAGCGACCGGAGTCAGCCTTTCTGGAGTCCCTGCAAACAGCAGTCCGCAGTCTAATACATAGCTGCTCTTACAACAGCATCGCTCACTTCTTCTCACTTCTTCCCCCAAACCAGGCTTCTCTTGTCTCCTGCAAGAACACTCGGAATTCGCTACCCAGCAGTAGCCACCGGCCATCAGCCCCCGACGGTCGCGCTCTCTAGTACTACTACTACGTACGGCACCCTTCATCAGCTCGAGCACTCGGCTACGGTAGCAGCCCCCGACTACTACACCGCCCTGCAATCATGGCTGACGACTCGGAATCGGCCCAGTTCCTGTCCGTGGACAGGAAGGGCCAGCTGGACGCGGCGGCCACGCAGTTCGACTCCAAGAAGAACTCCTGGGTGCCAGACGCCAAGGATGGCTATATCGCCGCCGAGGTCATCAGCACCAAGGGCGACAGCGTCACCATGAAAACGGTGACCGGCAAGGTAAGGGCTCCACACTCCATTCCTATTATCATTAGGCCTCTCGGTCAAAAAGATCATCGGTTGGGTATCGGATGATTAAGACCCGTCCGATGTCGTGTCCACCGGATGGCCATCGTGTATTTTTTCACCCCAGAGTCCAGTACAATCGGCTTTCTACCGGGGGGGGAATTGTATCGGTCGGATGAATTCACCCGGCACTCAACCGATGATCTTTTTGACAAGAGGCCTTACCAGCTCCTCATCATCAATGACCGGTGATTTCTCAGCAATATAGGGCTGATGTGATCTATTATTACAATCGATATTGATCAATTTTATCGATGGTCGTGATTATAGATTATTATTATTGGTTGAATTGCTTCTGACTGGTGCCTACTTCACCCTGGGCAAAGACTATAGTTGACTATTGGGGAGGCCGTGCACCATCCAAGGGCTGGATAGCTCAGATGGAAGAGGACCGGCACGTTAATCCAGAGGTCTCGGGTTCAACTCCCGGTCCGGTCCAAGTTTTCTTTGCCAATTCGTCAATGATTATATTATTATCGATAACATGATATAGGCCTATAGATTGGTCAGAGGATTATCATAGTAAGATCAGCCTATAGTATAGGCATCATAGATCACTTTGCTAAAGATGAAAATTTAAGAAAATGTAGATTAAAAGATTTTGAAGTAAACGATTGTTAGCCTACTACTAGGATAGAACAGATGATCTTGCGAGGGATAAGCACAACATGGTGCTAAAATAATATCATTATTTTAGAGTTGAATTCATAATATGGATTAATGCATTGATTAGGAGCTGTGGCTGGCGTTGGGGGCGATAATTTGCTTCAGCAGACAAATGAAAAGAGGACAACTTGGGCCCTTTTCCAAAGCCCGGCTTAGGCTCAGGCTCCGGCTTCGTCTCTGGTTCTTTCATCCATTTCAAGTGCAAGGCATGAAAACAGGAAGCCTTTGGCATCATTTTTGAATGAAATGTTTGACTGAGTCTTGAAAAGGAATCCAAAGCTTCAACTTCAACAAAGAACTCCAACTTGTATTTCAGCATTTGGATAACTGAACCGAAGCCTAAGCCGGGTTTTGGGAAAGGGCCAAGGTATTGACTTCTAATACTACACTTTCGGTCGCATCCTCTAATCCAGGACGTTAACCTCTATCCTAAAATAAAACCTATGGATGGGCACTCCCAGTAGCTCTAATATTAATTGCCATCAACATAATGCACGGTATTGTCCCTCGTGCCCGAAGGTGTTCGATACCACCGAGTGCTCGTACAAACTCCAATTGTATCACCTTAATAATAAGCTAGATAACTTCAGGATGTTCACGCACATAATACGTTCTTACGGCTTTGGCGATGCAATAATTTGTCTACAATTGATTGTGGATCGAAAGGTGCTCTCGTGTCTCTCACACGGTGGATTGCGAGATAACTCGACACCTATCTGATCGCTCGTAATATTACCGATAGCAGATAGAGAGAGACGCATTACTGTCCGTCCCTAGGTTGAACCCGTTCTTGAACACCGATACACAGATACAACAATTATACAGGCACCACGAAAGGGCTATCCCTGACAACCGAAGTCTCTTTGGGGATAGGGGAGAGCCAGAGGGAGGGAGGAGGGGGGGCTTAAGATTAGGTCACCCTACCCACACCACTCCGTCCCTGAGGACCAGGGGGGTGCAAATATTTGGCCTAGGACTCTAATGGGTGTATGGATGACAGGATTAGGCTAAGAATATTGTGTCAACCGAGCCGGCGAACAAGGCCGTGCTGAAGCGATTATCCTGAGGGCACATAAGTGGTTTCTGGAAGAGGCTAACAAGATAATGTTGCCTCAGACCATGATCTATGCCTATTTGGATTTCAGGTTAGTCATCACACCTGATGAGATGACCTCACCGAAACGGAAACTCAAAAGTTGCTCAAAACTTTAACTACAATATTCCTCTATTGAAAGGAGTGTGATTGGGATTACTCGTTTATCTTATGGACATGCGGTGATCGATGCATGGTATCTCTTAGACACGACTTGCCTTTCAACGATTCATGTCTCAATAATTGTTTCTCACTTTACAATACTACTTATCAGTTACTGCTAGTTATTGCTAGTTACTGCTAGTAACCATAATTTCTTGATTTAGTTACTCTAGTTACCTAGTTAACGTGGATTATTAAGTCTTTGAAGAGAAGCTTCGTCCACAACGTTTTGTGTATGGGCATTGAATAACATCTAAACCAGTATAGTCTGGTGTAAAACCATTGACGTAGCCTACTCCTATACCTAGAGACATTGACCTAGGCTTGTTTCTGCTAACCATTAGGCCTAACCTATTGACCTTTGACAAGTTGACCCTCTACTGGTTGACCTTTAACCAGCTCACCCTTATATTACTGGGCTAGTGCGGGATGATGTGCACTCTTGATTTTTGGATCAGCCGATTCATTTTAGGTTGAATACTAGCGATTGTTTGTTTCAAATACTACCAAATTGAAAACCCTCAGGTTCTTTTCAGAACCACACTCACTCATAGCTTTACATGGTGTCACTGCACTTGAACCTCATCGAAATGAGCAAAGTCATGATATTTTAGTTAATACCCTTTCGAAGCCATCCTTTAGAAAATATAATTATCGCTCTCACTATAGTTGCCTATTATCACTGGGAAGGCCACCATCTAAGGGCTGGATAGCTCAGATGCATGGTAAGAGCGCTGGTTCGAGTCCCGGTCCAGTTTAAACACATTTTCTTTGCCATTTGTCAAAATCAATTTGCTTTTCAATAAATTCCATCATTGATTGACTGCAAGTGATGTTGCGCCAGGCTAATAATAGTGCCTCTTCACCTTCAATCTTAAAGACACACTTTCTCCAAAGCTGGTTTATTCTGGTAGGCTTAGATTACTTAGGTCGACGTTCGAGTATCATAATCCATGCCCAGAGATGAAAACATGATCTATATCCTTCAAATATTATGTTACGCAGAGCCCCAGTCTGTTAGTCTGTTGTACCAAATCTTACGCAGAAGGGACGAATACCTATTTTATCTCTGTAAAACATAAACTCCCGTGGAATTATAGAACTTAGAATGGATTGACAAATTGGCAAAGAAAACTTTGACTGGACTGGGACTTGAACCCAAGACCTCTGGATTAACGTACTGTATATAGCGGGCGACTAAAATCCCCATGCAGTGGTCTTCCATCTGAGCCATCCAGCCCTTAGATGGTGGCCTTCCCTAATAGTCAACTAGTCTTTGCCGGGGTTGGGGTTTAGAACTTAGAAATTAGAAACTTAGTTATAATTATACGAAGGGAGGACTCGGGTGAGATTCGGACCTGGATCGCAAAGATGCGAGACGGGGAAGGTCTCTTTTTGTCACCTCTAGTGGCACGATTTCTTGGCAGTGCAGTTCTGGTGGTTTTTGGTTGTTGTTGAGACGATGTCGTGTCTTGTTTCGATCCCCACAGCAAGTCACCCTGAAGAAAGATGACACCCAGCAGATGAATCCTCCCAAGTTCGACAAGGCCGAGGACATGGCGGCAATGACTTACCTCAACGAGGCCGGTGTGCTCCACAACCTTCGCTCCCGCTACTTCTCAGGTCTCATCTATGTAAGTAGCAGACTCCGGCCTCCCACTCTCATCTTCCTCTTCGTCTTCCCTTTCTCCTTCTTCTTTCCTTCTCTCCATGCTCCTCTTCCTCCACCTCCTCCTCTACCTATTCCTCTCCCTCTTCTTCTCCCTTTCTTCCTCCACTCACCTCGCGCCCTCCCTCCTCTGCTTCACTCATTTTCCTCTTCCCCCTCTTTCTCCGCCTCATCCTCATCTTCCTCTTCATCCTGCTCTCTTCCTCCTTCGACTCTCTTTCTCCTCTTCTTCCCGCTCTTTTTCTTCTTCCTCTCCATTCTCTCCATTCTCCTCTTCCTCAGCCTCCTTCTCCTCCTCCTTTTCCTCCTCCTGCACCTCTCCCTCGCCCTCTTCTTCTTCCTCGCCCTCTTCTTCTTCCTCCCCTCTTCTTCTTCCTCCCCCTCTCTTCCTCCACTTCGCGCCCATCCTCTTCTCGCACCTCTTCCTCCCTCCTCTGCTTCACCCATCTTCCTCTTCCCCCTCTTTCTCCGCCTCATCTTCATGTTCCTCTTCCTCCTGCTCTTCCTCCTTCGACATTCTTTCTCCTCTTCTTCCGTTTCTTCTTCTTCCTCTCCCTTCTCTCCATCCTCCTCTTCCTCTGCCTCCGTCTCCTCCTCCGTTTCAACCTCTTACCCCCTCTGTCCTCACCTCTTCCTTGTCTTCGTCATCTTCCTCCTCTTCCCCATTCCGTGCCTCGCACCCCCGGCCTCATCTTCCTCTTTCTCCTCCTGTGAGGCTCAGAGATGAGACAACATCTTCTCCTCTCATTTTTCTGAATGATAAAGCTTGCCAATTGTACTAGCCCCACACCAGTACGGAGCTTTGTGCGGGGTTAGCGATGACAATAGGCGGATTAAAAGGTAGAACTTACCCTTTGGGTGAGGTGGATTTTTTTTCCTCCACGAACAGATGAAGCCACGCCCCTCCACTTCCTCTGAGGCCAAGCAATGACATTGGTCAGGGGTCGTAACAAACACACAGCATCAGACTACGCCTTCGTTGTAATGACAGCACTTAGCTATTAAAAAAACACCCAAAAATACAAGACCGTGTTGTTACAAATGGGACTCCATTCATACACAGGATATGCCGGTTCTGATTGGGCCAATCGGGATTTTGTTGTTGTTCAAATGCGATCTAGCCGTGGACAACTATACACCATTTTATCTGTGGATCACTTGTCACAGATATCATGAAAGCATCTTACTACATGGATTTGTCGTACAATTGTGAGTCCGTATAATTAGCTTAGAGTCCACCGAAGTTAAATGGTATAAAACAACCTCTGCATTTGATGCTAATTTTACCACATCACAGTTGAATAACCGTTCTCCAGATTGAAAACAACGAGAACTGAAATAACTCTCATGCAACAGCATTTGAGAGGAAAGGTTACATTGAATTGAATATTCAGACTTGTAAATTGAATCGCCTAACAATTGATAACATGAACCCCAAGTATAAAGAAAACCTGAATACGCATTTTGGGTTAGTGTGAACTTACGCAATAGTTTATAACGATAATGAGTGCACCACGGTCATGTCAGACGAGGGCAGACGCAGAATTTGTGGAATTTTCATTTACCACATTTTTTTGAAAGGCATGCCAGATTTCTGGCCAGGAACCAAACATGCTCTTCAGTCTCATTGAGCAGCTCTAGATAAAGGGGAACTACGTACAGGCCTAGCAGAGCCGCGACTTTAAAGGGCCAATCATCGCCCGATGGAATTTTCTCGAAATAACTCCGGAGAAATAACTTCTGAGAACGAATGAAAAAAAAAAAAAAACCGACCGGACTTGGGCGATTCTAGAGCGGACGTTTATGGAAGGCGCGTCGGTCGCCCGCAGACGACCGTATACCGCCTGCTGGCCTTATTAAAAAAATACTTTGCCTGTACAAACAACTCCAGCTAGTTTCGTGGAGGCGGCGGGGCGGGTGTGTGGGGGGGGGTGGTGCGGATACCAGACGATTCTTGATTGTACCGCAATCACCTGGACCATTCCGTAACCCTTGCCTCAATAATATCTGTCACTTAATTCATGCAATTAAAACCTGTATATGAATAAATCATACCGAATGGATGCAGAGTGGAGACAAATGCCTGGTATTGGTAAACTATCAGGAGTGCAATCATATCGGGATCTCTTGCGCTGGTATAACCATAGCTCCATGGTATATCGGTGGGGTTTACATGTACGAGTTATACAGCTTACAGCTCAGATTTTTGAAATAAGATTCTGTGGACTTTTATTTTTCAAAGATCGTTCTATGATCTAACGCCACTCCCGAACCATTTTTTGAAGTCTATCTAGCCAAAAGGGGAGGGTATACAGGGAGGAATTAAGGCCGCAGAGTTTAAGTTTCGTTCACGCGGCCCTCACAAAATAATTTGTCTTTGCTAAATTTGGATTCATTGAGAATAGCCGACCAAGCCAGCCATCCATTTCTTGCTTTGATAATCAGAAATCAATTCTATTTGAATGCCTGAAAAAAATCCTACAAAACCTTAGCAGAAACTCGGCGAAAGGAGAACATTTGTGAATTTTTCAATCAAAGTTCAACTGAATACCGAAATAAATTTCATGCCGATCTTCTAAGAAATAGTACATTTTGTTAAGAAAACAAACCAAAAAACCAAAACGAAAAAAACAAGCTCAATTTTTTAATGAAACGAAGAAGGCCTAGATGTGTTTCGTTGTCAGAGGATCTGGGACGAGTGTTATTTTGTATTCCAGCAATCTATACACGGTTATTCGGTGGCCTATGGTCTTTCGCCAGCCATTATACATTTCAGATTAACTTGGTCCTCATCACACGGCCCGTGCCCTATGGAGAGAAAGGCCAGATGCGAGTGCACATTCCATTGGCTAGGTGCATTGGATGCCTGACCATATTGGGTCATGGAACTCCCTCTCTCTCTATCACACACACAGTCATGCACACACACACAGCTGCGCGTTCGGATCGTATGCATGCGCGCTGCTGATATATCCGTACGGGAGTCTCTTGTAGAATATCTATCGCGCGCTCGGCATATCACAACTCGCTGAGGGCGACCGGCACCTCGTTGGAATCTAAGATGGCCAAGCCTTGCACGATAGTGCCATCAGTGGGGGACCATCTAGACCATCTATGGTCTGCAATATAACACGGTCCCACGCTAGTTTTTTTTTCTTTCACCACCAAAACCATCTTCATCAAAGTTCTCTGCCCCCCCCTAAAAAAAAAAATACCGTATAGTTTTATGGAACTGGTTTATGTTGCCAAAAATAACACAATCCATAAAAAATGTATGCACAAAATGTATTGCCCCTTTTTTTCTGAGTATCTTGATTGGATAACTTACGGATATCTTACAGAGGTTAAACAGCCGTCTGTTTTCCATGCAGCTCGAGTTTAATTTCAAAAGTTAGAGGGCCTGACGTTTCGATCCTTATAGTAGGACCTTTCTCAAAGGCAAAGTGACGAGGACATACACAGACAGTCGGCTGGGGGAAGGAAAGTCGTGAATCGTGAAATCGTGAAAATTTACACACATCTGAATCATTCTCCATATTGTTTTAAACAAAATCAATAATTTTGCCTCTTTTTTGCCTCTTTATTTGCAAAATCGCCGAGGACAGAATTGCACTAAATGTGAACATTATAGCGCTGTCACAAGCACAGCTGTCATTTTAATTCTCCCTGTGTGCAAAGTCAGTCTGTCAGTCTTGGCAACTTTTAAGACTCATCCATAAGGTTTGGTTCATCAAAATTATCATAGGACCTTTATACGAATCCTCGGGTCAGGCTTGGGCTCAGGCTTCGTCTCCGTCTGAGACAATCTGAAAATCCAGTTTGTAGTTTGTCGCCAAATTTGACGGTTTGTTGGCTTGATAAGTACAGAGTATATTCACCAAGAAACTGGCGGCAAAACGCTTGTATCTAGATGCCTGTGGCATTATAACGGGTTGTGAGAACTGATGTGACCGAAGCCTGAGCCCGAGCCTAAGCCTTCATTTCCTAAACGGCCTACGACGGCCAAGTAAATCGTCTGTCGTGGGTGCGTACGCGCAATGCCGTGTCCGCGCGTTCCTCTGCGCCTGCGCGCAACCGATGGAAGCAAAAATCAGTGGAGAAGAGAAACCGCACCCAAATGATAACGTCTGTAGGCTGCAGAATGCATTTCATAAAAGCCAGATGTCCGGCTGACCTTTAGCGCGAAAACAAACAAACACGAGCCTCTACAATCGGTTTCTCCCGAACCAGAAGGGGAAACGAGTACCGATTGCAGTCATAATATTTGGCCACACGACCAGGATACGCCTAAGTGGATTCGTGAGTCTGTTGAACTTTCGGATTAAGACAAAGCGGCATCTATTTCAAGCTCTGTGTGCGTATACGATATCGTGCAAGGATTTGAAGGAACCTCGTACGAACTTTATACACTATTGCTAAAGACGCTGGAATAATTGTTGTTCACCTCTTTAGTCTTTACCTAAAATCTTCACGAGAACGTGATTTGTTCTCGATCGGTTAATTAGTCTTAAGTGTGAAACCTTCCCAAATCTGATTGATCAGCCTGTTCCAAACATTATCACAATGAATAAGACTTTGAAGGTTCGCATGGTGGAAATACCAAGTGGAGGGTTTGCGGTGATACCGTGTAACGCATCTCTTTTGAGACTGAGTGCGGCTCTGAAAAAAAAGAGCCGGTAACTCAACGTTTCGGGCAGTGTGTACTCTGCCCGTCACTATGGAAATTAATTACATGTAGCAATGAACAGTGGGATGTATCTGAAAACAAGACTATTCCAACCTTTTGGGCAACAGTATAGTATTCAGTCAAGTTCCTTTGACATCTATAAACCTCGACCCTTCCCCAAACATTGAAACCGGACTGAGAACTACTTTAGCCATTTTCCTTTCTTCAGAAAAAACTCTTTTAATGGCGGGATGATTTGCCCATACAGTGCGAATGGCCCAGGCATTAACTTGACATAAGTGATTCGAATCCTTTTGATATTACCAAAACAATTTGATACGATTCAAGCGTCACTGCTTCCTTCGCGGTCTGCTTGTAAGTAAATAATTTGGCGGATCGGGATGATGTCCGCTTATCGTCTGATAACACGCCGCTATCTGAGCATTGGGTTGAATCAGTTGCAAGACAGAATTAAGGTGTACGAACCACATACTGTGGTAGTCTCGATTCAAGACGTTGAGATGTACTAACGCCCGACGCGCGAGGGCGCCGTGAATACGTTTCCCCCGAATGATCCGCAACAACAACGTCTTGAACCAAGACTAATACTGGCGCTGTACCGCATCATTAAAGTTTGTGCGATCACCGGGGTAACCTTTTTCTTCGTCCGTGAAACTTAGCTGTCCGAAAACAGCATGATTTCTGTCGGGGGGGGGGGGTCATGGTACTATCCATACCTGGAAGCAGAACAGCAGGTAGTAGAGATGACTCACATTGAGGCGAAATGAAATGCTTCGGATTCGAAACAGCTCATGCCAGAAATGATTTAAATTGTGCGGTCGAAAAAGAAACAACGCACCAAGTTTTTCATCAAATAAAAAAATACCCCAACGATACCGCGGTAAAAGTGAATAGATAATCCGTGCATTCGACTTTGGGTGTCAACCAGTTATTTTCTACAGAAATATGATTCGATTGGTTTGGGACCAAATCTACCTAGACGGAAAGGATAGGGAAAGGGCTGAATTGAAATGGATCGATAATTGATAGTCAGATCTTCATATGCCCCCTATAGTTTTCGCGATATAAACAGGACAACGAAATTTTGTAAATGGTCGGATATTGATCGTTTGTCCTTCCCTATTTTACGATAGCTTTTCTTTCAACAAAGTAACTGTCTTCAAATAATCTAAAGACAGCCGTTGTAGAATTGGCCCGACGTATATATCAGGTCACTTCAAGGTCATTTCCCCCCTCTTCTGATTGGTATAAGACGCCCTCAGTCGATCCGGCCTGCCTTAATACTCTAGGGTGTGGTAGTACTAGTATACCACGCCTTAATATGGCAAGGGAGCCAGGCCAGTACGAACGCGGGTTGACAGATTGGCAATGCTCGGAATGCAGGGAGCCCAAGGCGGCGCGGGCATTGGGCTATTAAAGGCGCCCAATTAAAATTCTATCTCTCCCCTCAATTTTCTTGCGAATATAACGACGCACTTCCCGGAAGTCTTCGACCTTTCACCCAATAGTTCAGGTCGGGGATGACTAATAAAATTATACAATTATAACATACCAACTCAAATAAACCTATTTGATGATTTAGAAATTGAAAAAACAAACAAAAACACGGACATTTATTTTGACTCGATAATGAGTTTGAGCAACGGTCTCAGAATTGAAATCTTGTGTTTAATATTTGATTTCGTTTTCTTCTTCTTCTGTTGATGTCAATCTTTTCCTGGCTTTATTCTAATTAATTTGAGGCTAGATGAAAATGGAATGTCGCCGTCCCATTGACGAATTGTCGAAATGGAAGGACTGGCAATTAGTTATCGAGGTCAATCTGTCAGGTGAAAAAAACCCTCAAAATCCCACGAACGAGCTTGCTATTAAATCGAGGGATCTTTCGTGTTGAAAATAAAAAAGACGAAGCGAAAACCTAAAATATCTGAAGAGACTAACCGCAAACTTGTAGTTTGGGTGGCGTTCTGATTACCTATTGACTATTAAACTTCAACAGCAGACATTTTGAAAACAAAACCAAACGAGCTTTGTGCTGAAATGAAGTACGTGTCTGTCTGTAAAAAAAATCACTAGAAAAATATCTAAACAAAAAATACAAATTAAATTTGCGTGATATTCAGCCAACACTTTGACCAGCGTTAGTGACTATTATACCGGTAAAATATATGTTTTTTTTGTCAACCACCAGAAACTGACCGTTTGGATTGAATTCTGATCTTTTTTTCAGACCTACTCTGGGTTGTTCTGCGTGGCTATCAACCCGTACCGTCGCCTACCCATCTACACCGACAAGGTAGTCATGCTCTACAAGGGCAAGAGAAGGAACGAGATGCCTCCTCACGTCTACTCAGTGGCTGATAACGCATACCATGACATGTTGCAAGGTGGGGCCTGGTTCGAGTCCCTAGCTCCCTCTCCACTCCCTGTAGAAATCGTGCAGCCCAGAGCATATCCCCGTCCCCAAGGGGCTGCTGACACTTCATGTCAAGGTCGACAGCCCCAGACCCAAGGCACTTGACTTGACTCGGCAGAAACCGATCAAGCACACAATGAAAGCAGTCGAGTATCCCAATGGGGATCTTGTGATACATAGGCCGTTTACGAAATGAAGGCTTAGGCTCGGGTTTAGACTTCGGTCAAATTCATCTTACTCGTTATAATATCACAGGCATCTAAACTCAAACGTTTAACCCCAGTTTCTTGGTGAGTACTCTGTACCTATCAGGCCAACAAACCTTCAAATTCGGAAACAAACCACAACCCGGATTTTCAGGTTTTTGTCAGACGGAGACGAAGCCTGAGTCCGAGCCTAAGCCTTCATTTCGTATACGGCCTCAGGCGGATTTTTTCACCGCTTAGCAGGCGATCAAAGTTCGGCGAAATTGGCTTTAAGTTGATTATTCTAACGGGTTCGAATCCCACCCAGCCCATGGATCTGGTGATTCTGGCGGTCTGCAACGGAGGAATATCTCCGTTTACAATACAATAATCTTTTCTGGAACAACTTGGTCGACAGAGGGAGCCCCACGACTCCCCCGTCGTCACATTTTATAGATAATAAACACCGATCACAGAATTCCCCGTAGATTGGAAAGTCCGCCTAGTGAAAATGTGAAATGTAAAATGTACTCATTGTCTAGTCAATGCATAGCATCCCTGAAATTCCAGCGAAAAAAAAACCGCTCTTCGCTGTGAAAAGCAATCAAAACCATCATTTCATGAACAAAATAACTCAACCAATTATAGAAGAATGAAATAGGACATCTCGTGCTTCTCCCAGACTCCAAGCACTTTATAAATCCACCTGGCCTCAATAATCTACCGTAATACGCTACGGAAGAGCATGGAATTCATTGCCTTGCCTTGTAGACATCACAAATAGCACGCCAGACGTTCGTGAGCAAAAAATAACCCTCCGAAAATCTGAGGCATGATTCACTTTACACCAAGCGGCATGGGATCTCGAAACTATTCCTAGGAATTCATCTTGAAAAAAAAAAACCCCAACAACCCACATCTATAGAATGGTCCCCCTGCTGTGTCTTTGGATGTTTGCCGGTACATGGAACTCGCTCGCTTCCAGTCTCTGAAAGATGTTTCCGACATACCTTGGGGGTTTTTTTTAGTCATCGTTGGACAAAGGTCAATTTCCCAAGGGTGTCGATTCCTATATTTATAACTACGATAAAGATTCAATGATGTTGGATAACTAGATTGCTGAGTGCCAAGATCATCATTTTAGGTTGGGCGATATATGAAACTCTTATGTTTTTATGACCTTTTTTCAATAATTATACGAAGTCGATGATCCCTTTTTTTCCTAAATCATTTTTTTTTACATGCCATTTAGATAATTTGGTAACATTTGGTAATTTGGTAAAAATTGCGATTGTTCGCACATTCCGTCCACTGAATTTGCAAGAGAGGTTTATTTTTTTTGCTTGGCCATTTGTACACGTTGATATCATTCTCGTGAATCCTTTGTATTTCAGATCACGAGAATCAGTCCATGTTGATCACGTAAGTAACGCGAGAAAGACGAGATTTGACGAGATTGGAGTTGCAGTCCATATCCCTGCATGCGTTCTCATCCCCATCTGGTTTCCCGTCAACTAGAAACTAGAATTTTAGAAAAATCTAATTATTCAATCTTCGCAAGAAGAACACCCAAGACTAATATATCTTGACTGTCCACTTGATTCATGGAACGCCCCTTGTGTCAAAATAGAAAAAAAACTTTGAAGATATACTACGAATGCTTAGGTCATGTCATCGATGGGCTTCCGTACAGTCACAGACCTATCTTTAAACAGGGATTAGTTTTAGATATTTTCTCCCCTTGATTTCTTAACTTTGCTGTTAAACTTGCCGTTGACTAACGAGTGTTTTCCATCTGTGTTTCTCCTAGAGTTTAGTTCTCGAGACAGGCAACACTTTCCTGGACACGGAATTCAGACAGATTTACATCAATGCCCCCTAGTCTCGCTGCATTCTTGTTCACTTGACCGAACTCATACATATTCAATTCACACCATGCATATTCAATTCACATCATGCATATTCAATCCACATCGTGCACATTCAATTCACATCTTGCATATTCAATTCACACCGTGCATATTCAATTCACATCTTGCATATTCAATTCACACCGTGCACATTCAATTCACATCATGCATATTCAATCCACATCGTGCACATTCAATTCACATCTTGCATATTCAATTCACACCGTGCATATTCAATTCACATCTTGCATATTCATTTCAGATCATGCATATTCAGTGAAAAATATTTACTCGTGAATATTCATTACATTAGCAGTCATGACACTGAGGATATTATTCTTTCCCCATTGATCCCCGGGTGCTGTGTCTTAAAATAGTGATATGTATCCAACGACATATCAAGTAGATCTCTTCACAGAGTGATTTATCCTTACATTTCGGACTCTCTGCTGTTCATTGACGTTGAGTTTGTTACATCCCCCCTCTCCCGGCTTGAAGTGAAAAACCAAAAACAAATGAAATTAACGATCGCCTTTTTTTTTAACCGGAAGTTCTTTCTACTACTCACCTTCCACAGCGGAGAGTCTGGCGCAGGAAAGACGGAAAACACCAAAAAAGTCATCCAGTATTTTGCCAACATTGCTAGTTCATCAACGGGCAAAGGTGCTGCTGAGGAAGGGAAGAAGGTAGTTTGGCTTCGGACAGAGTCGCGAGATGCTCGGTCACTGTGGCCTGCCGGCGGTAGAGGTCTTAGAGAAAGTAGTATGTGAGGAGCATTCTGACCCCGGCCGTGCGGTCTTTTCACCACACCCTCTGACCAAACATCCTCCTCGCCTCACTGGAATTTAACTCCATCTCGCACGATACTCATATCCTGCAAATGGATCGAGAAAAAAATTCCCCCAAAAGGCAACAAAAAAATTCCCTTTCCTGTACGCAGATGCAGCATATGCCTGGTATGCAGATAAAGGAAATAAGAAAAAAAAGTAGAAAAAAAGCTGAGAAAAAAATAATTTGAAACAAATGCAAGAATGAAAACACTTGCAATGAAAAGATGCAAACAAAAGCTAACGTACATTAGTTCTGCATGCTATGCACGCTAACAACCTATGCATGTATAGATGGCGAGAAACTTATTATCGAAGGAATTTCTAAGAAATTCACATGAGTTATTTTTTCATTAGTTATTTGAGTGATTTCTTCACATGAATTATTTTTTTCAATGTGTTTTCAGTCTGTGATTGGTTTTTTTTTTTACAGGAAACTTTGATTGAAAATTACATCTTCACATTATTTTTTGACCTTCACGTTTTTATATAAAAGAACTCACATTTCGAACTCAAACGTGTTCTTTACATTTTTATCGTAACCCCTTTTTTCTGAAATCGTTTAACAGTTTCGGAAAGAAATTATTTGATCACGATTCTTAAGTTCTGTTGCGAATATTTTTGCATACTGATATTTGTATTTAAAAAAAACCCACCAGAGTGCTATTGTTCAGTTTCCTTTCTGGAGAATAATCCCAAAATTAATGAGACTTAAGGCTTTGCATGGTGGGTGAATCAATATAGGAGGGTTTGCGGTGAACACCATGTATCAGGTCTCTTAAAGGAAGAGGTTTGGTTCTGAAAAGAACCTGAGGGTAACTCTAATTACCCAAAGTAACAATTTCACCACCTCTTATTCTGTTCATGATGATAGAGTTTTTCCATAACAGGTTTTCAATTTGAATTCTCACACAAGTTATACTCTACTAT
The DNA here is from genome assembly GCA_949987565.1 of Luidia sarsii. Taxonomy (NCBI): domain Eukaryota; kingdom Metazoa; phylum Echinodermata; class Asteroidea; order Paxillosida; family Luidiidae; genus Luidia; species Luidia sarsii. The sequence continues at coordinate 4,165,945 of OX465104.1, read as the reverse complement.
TTCTTTTAAGTTTTGGATTTTATTCTAATGCTACTAACACTGCCCTAGCTTGCATCTAAAAACCCCAATCTATCATGAAAAAAAAAAACTAAATTCGGCAATAATAGCAAAACTTAGAAAATGCTGTAAAATGGCTTAAAAATGGAACGCCAGTCCTCCAAAACAGCATTTCCTTGACTTACTCCTACGAAAATCTAACCTTCCTATCTGCATCTCCTAGAATGCCATGCATCTCCAAACTAGTCATGCTCTGGCGCAAATACCGCCCTCTACCGCCCACAACTGTGACCCACTATCTCGTCGACGGATCATGGAGCACATTGAACAAAATGCCCTTGCATCGTTTTTGGCCCGCCATGTTCAGTCCTTACCCATTGTGCTGTGCTTCATGTTGGCGGGTCGAAACCTATGCAAAGGTCGCCTTCTTGTCTCGTTCTCGGTATGCGCTAACCAGGTGATGTTGGTATGTTCTGGGTGTTCGCCACGCAAGTGATGCAGTCTGGATAACAGTTGAGGGCGCTATTCATACACAGCCACTCATCACCTCAGTTGACCTCATCATGCACACGTCCCCGCCATCTTGGATGGCCCATCTTTGATCAGTGATCGAGGCACTGCACAGTCCTTAAGTTCACACAAGTGCCCTTGCATTAGTATAGGGCGTAAGACAATAGCACGAGTTTCTTTTTGAAACCCCGAAAAAAGGCGGCAAATCTAGCACAATCCCACAATGCATCGCAAGGTCAAGAAAGCGATGGCACGAGCCACTGCACACAGACATTAAGATGCACTTGCAATCGTGTTTCGGAGTAAACTGGAACAATGACCATCAAAACATAAGCAGCGTCCTTCGTCTTAAAGCTGTCTTCGTTGCTAGGGACCTCTCTACTGTTATCCAGACTCTCCAGATTAAGAAATCCCTCACTCTGTGTATCAAACACTTCAACAACTCTGATGAATCATTTACTTCCAAAGGGAGGGGGGCACACAATAACCCTGAACGTGAAGCATCCTTCTGTTTCCTTTCTTCTGGAATTTCACCTTCTTACAAAAGGGAACCCCGAGATTGGGGAATCGGAACGAAGGGGGAATCTCCCTTCAGGGCTAAAAAAAACCCAGAAAGAAGTTTCTGAATCTATCTCACACGCCCTCTCACATGGTCAGAACACACATCTCAAGAACTTGCCTCATCATCACCAGCGCAGCCTTTCGCATCCTATGACTCAATTAGTATGTTGTCAATCTATCGTGTGTTTTTTTCATCATCGTCCGAGGTGTCATTGTGTATTTTCTTGTAGGACTTCAAAGAGTAAGTCTCCCACCCCTTCACGGTGTCAATATGTCCGCAGCTTAAACGAAGAAAGAATAACATGCTTTAGAATTCTTCTCCCCATTCAACAAGTACATGCATTTAAAATGTTCAGACAAAATCTGCCAAATTTGTCAAGGTTGTAAAACAATCCATGTATTGGACTGTGGACTGATGAAATGACGTCAAAATTCACACCGCATCATTTAGGTGCAGCTTTTTCTGACTGAGCTGTTGTGACCTTGCTGATGTCAAAGGTCAAGCCTTGAGACCAAAGGTCAGGCCACAACAGTCCCACATCAGAAAGACTGCACCCGTTCTTTTCTTCATCAAAGCAATGTCTCTGTTTCTCCGTTGTTTTGATATCGTTTTTGTGTACTTTTCATCAAACCGATTGTCTTTTTTTCTCTTTGTCAGTGTTCCGTGGGAGGACTCGGTGACCACGCATTCCTATGTCTGTGAAATAACTTTCATCTCCTTTATACTCTCTCTGCGTTGCCGTGATATACCCTGTTCAGATCTGCATAATATGAATATTCATTATCCCCATGGAAACCACCCCTCACTACGTGCTCTAGGTCAATTTGGAGGATCAAGTCATTCAGACCAACCCCCCTCTTGAGGCCTTCGGTAACGCCAAGACCATCCGTAACGACAACTCTTCCCGCTTCGTAAGTAGCCCGACCATGAGGGCGCTGTCCTCCGTTGTGCTGTGGTTACCCGGGTAACAGCCTGCAGTGTCCAACACGTGTGACGTGACGTCGGCACAGAGAAGGAGTCAGTTTCATAGAGCTGCATAAGCGTGACGAAATAATGAGCTAGGCTCAACACGGTCTGGATTGCAAATCAGACAATCATGCGATGTTTGTTTTTGACTTGTCCTCGACTAGTATTTTGTAGAAAGCATCAACTACAAAGTAAAACTCTGACAGGGATTCTCATTTTGTAAGGTCTTAGGGCTTGAGCAAAATGAGGTGCTTAGGTAGCTCTGTGAAACTGAATATCCGGTTCCCTCTACAGTGTTAGACTATGCCATACATTAGCCACAACATAGAACGCTACAACTCCGTAGAAACGATGAACCTAAAACAGAAACGGACTTTTCGATTACAAGAAGCATGATGAGGAAAAACAAGTTGACGTTTGTTTTCGATTCGCAGAATATAGTTTCAGCTTTTGGTGTCTCAAATTCTAAAGTTCAGTTACTATCTTAGAATAGCCCAAATAAATAGACAGAAGAAGACCCCGTGATGCCAAAGGTGCAGCATCATACCTCAAGACCTGACAGGAGTGTAGACTTTAGGAATTTAGACTGAGGACATCCTTTAGTTGGACAGCTGAAGTGACGAGTGAAGCGTTCCGTTTGCAGTGAGATCAAGTTGTGTCCAGCCACGAATGCATTATACAGCGTAACACGATCTCTCTACCCATCGCCTCCACAGGGTAAATTCATCCGTATCCACTTCGGTACCAGTGGCAAGCTGGCTGGAGCTGACATTGAGACCTGTGAGTATAGCTTTCCTCGGGATTTTTGTAATTTTTTTGTTTTTACTTTCGTCGGTATCGCTTTCAAGTTTTCCAAGCTAGGAAATGTGACACTCGGGGAGAGCTTGTGAGGGCGCTGTTGAAGTCATGTACATTATGTACATGCATGCACACTGATGCTCCTGTACTGTACGTGTCCAAACATGTACATTGTACATGTACATGCACATGCACCTGTGTGCATGTACATACATGATTGTCTAATTTGGGATTCGGCCCGGTTAACTTGTGCGGAGGTTGTCCGGTCTTTCCAGTGGGGCGCGCGCTGCGCGTTTGGCGGTTTTGGGCTGGAGACGACGTTGTCCTGACGTCTGGCTAAGCAGGCTCAACACTTTACACTCATAAGTAATGTGTGCACACTCCTCCTCCTCCTCTCGGGGATGGTTGAAAGCCATCGTGTTTCAACTCACCGGTTCTTTTCATAACTACACCTCCCCTTCAAGCATATTTCTAGGTTTTTTCCCCTTAAAGCTCTATTAATGTTGCTCTCATGCTGCGTGTCTGTGCGTTCGTGAGATTATTTTTAATTCCCACTATCGCTGTTTGTCAAGTCTGGCCGTAGCTGGTGGGTTTTGGCTTGGTATACCCCCCCCAAAACCCCCCCCCCCCAAAAAAAACCCCACTAAAACAAAAAGTAACAGACACTCCATACTGTGTACTCGTCAACCGTGGAAGTCTTCCAATATTACTTACGATCGTGTTTGGTCATCGAAAGCGGGTTACCAACCAAACTGGCTCACCTCATCCATATAATTAAACTGGTACTCGGCTGATCTTTGCGCCGCGTGGCGTTTAACATCTTGTAACTGGCTAAAACGACTTGAAAAAAATGGCAAAGGAAACACCGACTGGAACGGGATTTGAACCCGAGACTTCTGGTTTAGCGTACCGGCTGCTCTTCCCATCTGAACTATCCAGGGCGCCTCCGGCTAGAACGACCAAATCATTTTACAAATCTTCCAAAGACATCTAGAGTACATGTATTTTGAAACAAAGTACTACTGGCACTTCTAGTTGCTGCTACTTAACTCCGTCGGTTCGCAGCATCTTCTACCAATTAAAAAAAAAAAAAAAATCCTCAAAACATTATTCGTCCCACAGATCTGCTGGAGAAGTCTCGTGTGATCTACCAGCAGCCCCTCGAGAGAAGCTACCACATCTTCTACCAGCTGCTGTCTGGACAAATCACTGATCTCAATGGTACGAGAGAAAAACAAACCCCTCAGCTCCCTCTACGACCTGACAACGAGACTCGACTCATCAATCGAGACTCGACTCGAAAATCACAATGGTTTCGTCCTTTAGAGATAATATTTCTGTTTTTATAAAGGGAACAAACTTCCTAGAATCAAAGAGAAAAACCCATCTGACCAATCGTTATCTGTAGCCGTAGGGCAAGCACCGGTCTCGGCAACGATCCCTTGAGGCCGTATTGGCGTGACTGCCATGTGACGTCATATAATAGTATGGCAGATGTACTGTGTAGATGGTGATCAGCCTGGTAACGAAGTGGCCTATCTCAGTTATCGATATTTCCAAAGATTTCAGTTCATGAGGTAATACCGTACTTTATGCTCAATTTCAGGTCATTTATCCATAAGATTAAATGAGAAATAAGACCTCAAAGGCCAGATGCCAAATATTATCATACAGGAACGAAAAAAAAATAAAAAAAAATGTTAAGGCTACCTCGTTTCCGCTTGGTTGGCTGCATACCATTTTTTTCCAGATCTAATTTTTTTGTCTTCTTCTTCTTCTTCTTCTTCTTCTTCTTCTTCTTCTTCTTCTTCTTCTTCTTCTTCTTCTTCTTCTTCTTCTTCTTCTTCTTCTTCTTCTTCTTCTTCTTCTTCTTCTTCTTCTTCTTCTTCTTCTTCTTCTTGTTCTTCTTCTTCTTCTTGTTCTTGTTCTTGTTCTTGTTCTTGTTCTTGTTCTTGTTCTTGTTCTTGTTTTCTGTTCTTGTTCTTGTTCTTGTTTTCTGTTCTTGTTTTCTGTTCTTGTTCTTGTTCTTGTTCTTGTTCTTGTTCTTGTTCTTGTTCTTGTTCTTGTTCTTGTTCTTGTTCTTGTTCTTGTTCTTGTTCTTGTTCTTGTTCTTGTTCTTGTTCTTGTTCTTGTTCTTGTTCTTGTTCTTGTTCTTGTTCTTGTTCTTGTTCTTGTTCTTGTTCTTCTTCTTCTTTTGGAAAACAGAGAAACTGCTGCTGTCCGGGAAGGCGACGGACTATCGTTTCGTCAGCCAGGGCAAGACTGAGATTGACAACGTGGACGACAAGGAGGAAATGAAACTGACCGATGTAAGGAACCACTGATACCCCCCCTGCCGAGGCGGCAACAGAAGGAGGGGTGCAGACACGCCCCCTCCTTTTGATGACCACTCCCCCGCTTCCTTGTGTACTTTGGATGAAGACACAATAATTTTTTTTTCATTTTGATTCACGTATACGATTTCCTGGACGGTCCCGGTGCGGTGTTATGATGTAAATAGCCAGACGTGTTTTGAGAAGCATCGGACCATGCACAGTGATCGCAGGCGGTTAGGCGGTTTCTTACTTAGCACCTGTTTGTGCTAACTCCCTACCCTCCTCCCCATCTCTCTCTTCCATCTTCTTGGGAAACACCACTCCCCGCCTGTGCTGTGTAGGACGCCCTGGACGTCCTTGGCTTCGAGGCGGACGAGAAGCTGTCGCTCTACCAGCTGGCTGGAGGCATCTTGCACTTCGGTAACCTGAAGTGGAAGCAGAGGCCGAGGGAGGAGCAGGCTGAGATCGAGGCTACGGACGGTAAGCATCGCCCCCCACCCTCCCCTCATCTCCTGACTCTTCTTCTTCATCTCACGTCAAAAATACCCCCACTTACTTACTGCCCGCTACGCCTCCTGGCATGTAGGGCAGCAACAAAAGCTCCCCACTCCCGTCTGTCTCGGGACCTTTCTCATGAGTGATCCCCAGGTCTGGTGGAGGTTAGCCATTTCATGATATAGGGTAGGTAACCTATAGGGTAGGTAAACTTACTTTACTTACTTACTGCCCATTATGCCTCTTGGCATGTAAGGCAGCAACAAAAACTCTCCACTCCCGTCTGTCTTGTGGCCTTTCTCTGGAGTGATCCCCGAGTCTGGTGGAGGCTTAGTCACTTCATTTTCCACGGTCCGTCGCCGGGTGTTTTGGGGGCCGACCCCGTCTTCTCCTTCCTTCTGGAGTCCAATGTAGAGCTGTCTTCCTTATGTCCTCAGCTTCCTTTCTCACGCTTTGCCCAATCCACCTCCATCTCCTTCTCATCAGTGTATCTTCCATACACTCCTGATGGCATCTCTCACACAGCTCCTCATTTGATATTGACGTCCCCCTCAAAGGACGTGTGTATTTACCAGGCAACGGCATTCTTCCGGGAGGTCGTTCCTGCAGATGTTATGCATATTCATGGGCACCCTTTACCATGATAGGTCCAACGTCAGAGTGTATTATTTGCATTCATGAATAGGACCTATGCATAAACATGATGCAATGATAATTGACCGATCAGACTAAAGGGACTGCAGAATATAATTATTGAGGAAGCCGGGTAGGCATAGTTTCAGTGTATAATGTGGTTATGGACAAACTAAGACCGAAGCCGTCGATCAAATACGGAATAGGACTGTTTTTTTTAAACGGCAAGTTCTGGTACGGAGCTGGGAGATAGGTATGAGCTTTTTTCGCATGCAAATTTGCGAGAATGTTCCTCGTATCTTGCCGGAGGAGAAGGTCTCCAGTGCAGGCAGACTCAGAGAGCCCCTCGAAGTCAGATGTCTCTTTTTACTTCATGTCTTGCCCTCTTTGTTTTTTGCTAAAGCCGGTTCTCCAAACCTATCATTTTTGAAACCGACTGTTTATGATAACGAATTATATATTCATATATTCATTTATTCATTCATTCATATATTATTCATGCGTTTCTTGTTTCCCCAGACGCCGACAAGGTCGCCTTCCTGCTGGGCCTGAACTCTGCCGATCTGGTCAAGAATTTGCTCCGCCCCAGAATCAAGGTCGGCAGCGAGTATGTGCAACAGGGACGTACCAAGGAACAGGCAAGTATCCATCGGGCTACCGGACTCGCTCTGGAAGTGGACCGGGCTCTTCGCGTTTTCGGCACTCGGAGTTTAATTGAAGTCTAAAAAGCTCCAGTAATTCTGGCTCCGTTCTAGTTTCGGTTTTGGTGCACTCTCGCTTTATATAGCACTGATACGAATGCTGGTTCTGGCTCTGTGTCTGTTTCCAGTTGAGGTTCACTGGTTTTGATTGAAGTCTTAGGCTCTAGTTCTGGCTCCGTTCCAGTTTCGGTTTGGGTGCTTGTTTGACAATTGCACTCTCGCTTTGTATTATAGCACTGATACGAATACTGGTCCTGGCTCTGTGTCTGTTTCCAGTTGAGGTTCTGGCACTGGTTTTAATTGAAGTCTAGCTCCAGTTCTGGCTCCGTTCCAGGTTCACTGGTTTTGATTGAAGTCTTAGGCTCTAGTTCTGGCTCCGTTCTAGTTTCGGTTTGGGTGCTTGTTTGACAATTGCACTCTCGCTTTGTATTATAGCACTGATACGAATACTGGTCCTGGTTCTGGTTCTGTTTCTAGTTGAGGTTCACTGGGTTTAATTGAGGTCTAGCTCCAGTTCTGGCTCCGTTCTACTTTCGGTTTTGGGTCCTTGTTTATTGCACTCTCGCTTCTAGCCCCTACACAACATTGGTCGAGGTCAAAGGATAGCATCAATACGTTGTCTGATCCAACATATGCATGAAATAGCACACCTGTGAAAATTTCAGCTCAATCCGCCAACCGAGTCTCGAGAAAATCGTGAAAACAGCTTTATTTGTTTTGCAAAAATGCAGCATTCAACGCCTCACTATTCCGAAAAATAGTTTAGATCTAGGTGAGACGTAAATTATCTATTTTACTCTTTCCACCAAAAATACAACATTTTAGGCAGAAATAATTCAGTGAGAGGTTTCTACTATAACCATCTTCAAACTGTATAAGTTTCATGTAAATCTGTGAACATTTCTGTTTTTCGATCTTACCAATTGCACACAAATTCTGGTTCTGGTTCCGTGTCTTTTTCCAGTTGAGGTTCTGGCACTGAATTGAAGTCTTAATTGAAGTTTAATTGAAGTCTAGCTCTAGTTCTGATCGAGAGACCGGAGCGAGACGCTCGTCTCAGCTTACAGAGTTGGGGGCGGGGGGGGGGCATGTCTTTTAGATCAGCGGGAACCGAGGCCGGTTTTTCATTGTGTAAAGGATAGCGGCCGGATAGAAGGATGATTGACTTTGTTGCGGGCATGTACTGTACACCCGCACCAATGACATGGAGAACTTTGTCCAGGGTGCGTGCGTTCGAGACGTTGCGGTGACCGTCTTGTTTTCCCCTCTTGACTTTTTCCCCAGGTCGCCTACTCCGTGGGCGCTCTTTGCAAGGCCATCTACGACCGTATGTTCCGCTCCCTCGTTCACCGTGTCAACAAGACCCTGGACACCAAGGCCACCAAGCAGTACTTCATCGGTGTCTTGGATATCGCCGGCTTTGAGATCTTCGATGTGAGTGTGCCAGGAGCACGGGGGAGGTCATCTGAAGTGATGACATGACCTAGGGTTGGGGGTACCGTTCTTTGTAGACGACTTCATCTTCGTCTCAAGCTTTTAAAAAATAAACCTCAAATACTTCAATTTACGAGAGAAAAAAATTATGGATTGACCCTTGAGCAGAAGACTCTTTGTATGCAGTGAACATCATTAAAACTGTCTTGTACATCGTCCAAATAAAAGGACCCATTTAGAGCAATCTTTGCTTCGTAAATATAGTCATTCACTGTACAAGCTATATACATCGTCTGAAGCTCATTGCTTTGTACTCGGGTAGTCTCGCATGCATGTGGTTTGTGCATACTATTCGCATTTTTTTTTCGACAACGGCAGTACAGACACGTCCCGTATTTGAGAGTGCTCTTGCCTCGGCTATTTCTTTTTTAATAGACTATTCAGGACCTGATATTTTAAACAGATCACTCGATTGAAAAAAAAAGTGACAATAGAAATGAGAAGGAAATGGGCAGTCAACTCCAAACCAAATGGGTTTTGTGAGTAGGACGCTCCCAGACACCAGTTGACGATCATATCTGAAGGCCGTGGTGACGCGTGTTTTCCCCCCCTTTGGTCTCTCCAGTTCAACTCCTTCGAGCAGATCTGCATCAACTTGACCAACGAGAAGCTGCAGCAGTTCTTCAACCATCACATGTTCGTGCTCGAGCAGGAGGAATACAAGCGCGAAGGCATCCAGTGGGAGTTCATCGACTTCGGTCTGGATCTGCAGGAAACGATCACCCTCATCGAAGGGGTGGGTTGGATGGGGGGAGGTTGGGGTTTGAATGGGTAGTGTCCAGGGGAGGGTGGGTTGGACTGGGTACCTTGGGTGGGGAAGGGTGGGTTTGAATGGGTAGTGTCGAGGGGAGGGTGGGTTGGACTGGGTGCCATGGGTGGGAAGGGTGGGTTTGAATGGGTAGTGTCCAGGGGAGGGTGGGTTGGACTGGGTGCCTTGGGTGGGGAAGGGTGGGTTTGAATGGGTAGTGTCCAGGGGAGGGTGGGTTGGACTGGGTGCCTTTGATGGGGGAGGATGGGTTGGAATGGGTGCAGAGGTTTGGGAAAGTTGGGTAGGAATGGGTGCCTGGGTGGGGGAAGCTGCTGTTGGAATGGGTGCAGAGGCTGGGGAACGATGGGTAGGAATGGGTGCCTGGCTGGGGGAGGCTGGGTTCGAATGGGTGCAGAGGCTGGGGAAAGATGGGTAGGAATGGGTGCCTGGGTGGGGAGGGTGGGTTCGAATGGGTGCAGAGGTTGGGGAATGATGGTAGGAACGGGTGCCTGGCTGAATGGGTGCAGAAGTTGGGAAAGTGTTGGGCTGAATTGAAGAATTGTACTGAAGAGTTGGGTTAGAGTGCTATAAAATGGGAAGGATTGGGTTGAATGGCGGAGTGGCGTGGACCAAATTAGATATCGAAGATAGATACCAAACTTCCGAATCAAGCCATCGCCATTCGAAGAAGGAGGGAGACGTACACTCGATCCATACCTTCTAAAGACTAGCCATTGGCAAACTCAACTCCCAACATCCATTCGTGTAGGCTACATGGACTAGACCATCGTGCAAGAATAAGCGAGCCATTTGCTGATTTTTTCTTCTTCTTCTCCTAATTTGTTCCGAGCAGCCCATGGGCGTGTTCATGGTCCTGGAGGAAGAGTGCATGTTCCCCAAGGCCACCGACAAGACCTTCTTGGAGAAGCTGATCAAGAACAACTCGAGCAAGCCCAACGTCTTCGGCACCCCAGGCGTCGGCAGCAAGAAGAAGTTCACCGGCTCTGAGTACCACTTCGAGATCCACCACTACGCCGGAACGGTAAGGCCAGTGTGCCGTGCGCAGCGCGCCATCTCCCCGGCCGGACACACACTGTATACTGCAATTTACCACAGTGCCCACAGGGGTGTAGGCTCACATACCACAGGTCACCACAAAAACCCCGCTGTGGAATGTCCTTGTGCATGGCCCTTATCCTCCCAAAGGAAAAACCATAGGCCTTTTCACACTGTCCGAAATCTCGGGGTCGGAACCGGTTCCGACCCCGAGATATTTTCCCACCCTTTCTACACTACTAAAATTTCAACCCGGTTCCGAACCGGGTAGCATGCTCTAGCCGGCTCGAAACCAACCCTGGCAGGGACCAGTGTGTGGTTAGCTGTGGTTTCCATGCCAGTTAGGGTTGTGATTCGTGCGCTGGTTCCTCAACTACATTATCAGCTGTTAGATGGAGGGAACCAGTGGTCTGATCAGCGGACAACACATATTTCTTTTTTTTACAAACATTGACCTCCATTTTGCTTGGACAGCCGTCAGCTTCCATAAAATCAACCACAGCTGACCAACAACCTTCGCCAAAAAATACCTTTTAGACCCTCAACAATTAAAAGACGTATCTGTATTTTGTGTTCGATGAAATTGAGATCGTCGAGTATTCTTGTGGTCGTCCAGCATTTGTTTTTTTACATACATTGTAAACTGTCTTTTGTATTTACTGTGACGGCCAACCATAGTTTGCGAATCACTGGTGGGCAGAAACTGCGGGTGTGACGTAGCAAAAGAAAGGTCTATTCGTTGGTTAACACACCAGACATCGGCTATCAGATGAAGGGAACCAGTGATACTGGTATCCTGACTATCTTGACTAAACCAATGCCATTGCCTCAGACAATCTAAGACCGTCGAATCGATTTTTTTTTCTTCAAAGTGCACGGACTGGAGTTTTTTCCCTCTCTGAGACTCTTACTAATCTCCTTTCGATATCTCCATCTCCTCCCCCTTCCCTTGTGCCACACCAGGTCGGCTACAACGTGGACTTCTGGCTGGACAAGAACAAGGATCCCCTGAACGAGGCCGTTGTTGAGCTTTTCCGCAAGTCTACCATGCCTCTCATCCAATCGCTCTTCGCCGAAACCGCCACAGGTAAGAGTACAGGCCTACGACCGTTGCGGTCACACCTTAGCTTTGTTTTGGTTTTTTGTCTTTTCGTTTTTGGAGGGAGGGGTGGATTGAATAGTTCCATTTATACTTCAACCTTCTGGCTTTTTAAGGCTCTATTCAATGTCAAACACTCAAACGGAACGACAACATTTTCATCTGTTTGGTATTTCCATCTGTTTGGTAATTTCATCCAAATCTCGCACACAAGAAACCCTTTTTATAGATAGACAAAGATAATTACTTTCGCTGTTGCTTAAAGAAAATATTGATGAATTTATGATTTTATTGGTTGAGATGTTTTTTTTTGTGTTGGAATTTTGTGTGCTTTGTGGTTGATATCTGCAGTCAAAACTTCAAAATCATTCAAGATAATTGATCGAAATATATCAGTTTTTGTCAATTCCACACCAGGGCCCAATTTCACGTAGCCGCTTAATCTAGGAAAACTGCTTAGCGGGACAATGTTGTCCTTGTTTGATACAAGATTGCGGGCTATATTTCACTTGATGCTTGCTGCCCTCAACATGTATTCCAATTACGAGTGGCTAGCATAAAATACAAGATGAACTATGGATGGTAACCTGATTTTTATTCGGGAAGGCTTTTCGTGTTTAATCAAATTTGGGTGCTTAAAGCCCCTACACAACATTGGTCAGATCGAAAAACAGAAATGTTCACAGATTTGCATGAAACTTGTACAGTTTGAAGATGGTTATAGTAGAAACCTCGCATTGAATTATTTCTGCCTAAAATGTTGTATTTTGGGTGAAAAGATTAAAAGAAATCATTTACGTTTCACCGAGATCTAAACTACTTTTTAGGAACAGTACGGCATTGAATGCTGCATTTTTGCGAAACAAATGAAGCAGTTTTCACGATTTTCTCGAGACTCGGTTGGCAGATTGAGCTGAAATTTTTCACAAGTGTGCTATTTCATGCCTATGTTGGATCAGACAACGTATGGATGCTATTCTTTGACCTCGACCAATGTTGTGTAGGGGCTTTAAGACAATAAATTGTAGGCTAATTTAAGACCAAGTATTTGAACTCCATTTCGCTTTTTAAGCAGCTGTGAAATTGGTCCCAGGCGTCTTTGTTCTGTTGGTGTGTTTGATGATTGTGATAAACAAGAGTGATTTCGACCAGGAAGGAATTCACCGTAGATATCACGCCCAGAGATAATCATTCTCAGAATTCATTCGCACGACAAGTTTCTTATTTCACACTCACAAGTACCGAGCCACTATCACGTACCAATTATAATGGGCGATTCACAATAGTGCGCCCTCAAGAGTTTGCATCGCGTTGGCCAATCACAATGCCCGGAACCTGCCGACCCAAGAACTATATATGCGTCCATACGTCGGTCTGCATATATATCTTGACCCAATGCACGTCTGGAAAGGGTCGACATTATATTCCGGACATTGTGATTGGCCAACGCGTTGGAAACTCTTGAGGGCGCACTGTTGTGAGTCGCCCATATCCCTCACACGTTTTACCTGCGCTGGATGCAGTAAACGTTGTCATCAAAGGCCAGTTGGAATGGTGCTGTTTTATCTGTTGAAAAAAAATGAGGAAAGGCAAAAATAAATAATTGCCTAAAATCCTTCCTCGATTACTGAAAAACTCTATAAAATACTGAGAATAGTTAAAATTGATCTAACATGTGCTTTGAATGATTGTTAATCAAAGGAACTCTTCATCCGATTAGATGTACTAGTTAAAATATTACATAATACTAGTACGAATAGCAAATAAAATTAGACTAGACCGGGACTTGAACCCGAGACCTCTGATTTAACGTCTAACCACCTGAGCTTATCCCAAATTACTGAATATTTGTTTCCACATCATTTCGAAAAGAAGGTTGAAGTTTGAAAGAAAAAAAAACCTGACTGCAATCGGGTGTAGTGATTGAGTACCAGCGTTCAGAGCTCAGCGTTGCCACTACGCTACGCCACTACGCTACGCCACTGGTACCCTGCTCGGTCCCTTCGAAGTCCGTGCAAAGGGATCCAGGACAAGGCCATCGTAATGCACACCGTGTTCTATAACATGCTGTCATTCTTGCCTAGATTATCGACTACCCCTCTCGATAATTAGGGCTAAGAAGTGGGAATGTCGAACAATTTCCCCAATGCACCGGAAACCCTCCCACACTGACCCCCGACCCCTTGTGGCTCCATCGTCAACTCTTTAAATCACTACTTTAACAAGTTGACATTATTTTCGGCTTAGAATGACTCAGTATCTTATCAGTACTGGGCATGCATTAAACCGAAAGTTGGCCAAGATTACCCCCGATGATTTAAATAGTTGATATGAGAGATTTGACAGATTATTTGCAAATCAGTATCAGCAATCGCACATTTGAAATTTGAATTTGAAAAAAAGAAAGAAAAGGTGATTAGTTCATCACTTTGTCTGATTTCATCAAAAAATGTTTGGATTTTGCGCTTGGTCATCAACACACCCCAAGAAGCTTCAATTTATCAAATTGTGTTACCAATTGTTCTTCTGAAGAGAAGAGGGCTGGTCGAAGGATAACGAAACCCCGCCCTTTTTTGGTATAATTATACGGCATGTGTTTGTTCCTTGTTGTCGTCTGTTGGTTTATTCGTCATCTTATAACTACAATTTTCACAGCCGGTGCTGGCCGTAAGAAGGGTGGTTCGTTCCAGACCGTGTCTGCTCTTCACAGGGTATGGTACTAGGCAGCATCTGCCTTTTAGCTCCTCTCCAGCACGTGGCCTGCTGCATTCTTCCAAGCAACCAACCCTCTGGCTAAAAAAAAAAAAAAAAAAAAAAAAATCACGCTGCATCTCTGGGGCTCTTAACTTCTTCTCTCTCTTCCCCCCTCCACCATTCTAGTCACCGTCTTCTTATCTCCCCCCTTGTCCAAAGATCTAAGATCCGAGACGTATTTGCTGTTTGCATTTTTAAAAAATTATGGAATCACCCTCCTTACCAGGTAAGGATTGCACTTTGAAGAGTGTGGAAGGAGTGTCGAATCATTTGGGCAGCGCAGGTAGCAAGTGGTTTTTTTTTTCGAGCTTGTTCGTTATTGGTTTTTTTTGATGAACTTTGACGACCAAAAAACAAAATCGGCAGCAACAGCGGGTCAGGATCTCTTTGGATTGGACGAGGGGGACGTAAGAAATGTAGACCCCGAGGAATTGCTTAGCACAGTCCTCCGCTCAGATCAGCCCGGAGATCCAAACCGTGAGACCGTACCCGGTGTCTCGCTAAAAAAAACCACCGGCGGATGAATATCTATCCGAGGTCAAATCAAATCTGATCGGGCGGATAACGTGCTAAGCGGCTCCGCGGGAGCGACTGCACACGCGCAGAACCCCACCGCAGACCACGCGCAGGGCGGACGCGATAAAAATGGCCGGGTTCGCGGGAATATAAAAAAGAAAAGAAAGAAAAGCAGTTCCCCCTACCGCGTGACGGCCATTTTGTATCCCTGCGCGTCTGTGGCGGGGGTTCCCGGCGTGCGTCAGTCTCGAGCACCCGTGTCCTCCTCAGCCTGTAGCCCGCACATTGCTGCACTAATACGACTTGTGTACTCAGTGTCTCGCTTGTTGTACCTTCCTCCTGTGTTCTGTACCATGCAGGGACCGGTAGTAAGAAGACAATCAAGACAATAAGCGGGGGTCACAGGGTCTGCATGAGCTGTTCCCGGCTCCTTATCTATCTCGCATGCACAAAAGCTTGTCAATTTCGTTCACTTTTTTTGGTTCGCTTCGTTTCTCTTTTCGAGTCGTGTTCACTCTCTCCCCATCCCCTCTTCCCCCACCCCCCACTTCTCCCAAATTCCCGCTGCCTTTCGGTTCCTGATTTATTTTCACGCCCGACTTGCATGAGTTCTTTTTTTGTTACCTTTCCTTTTTTTTTTATATTCGGCCTATCCCGTTTGCTATTCGCCAAATTCTCCAAATCTCTGGGTTTTTTTCCCTTTCACTTTGTGGGCGTTTTGAAGTCATTTTTTTGAACACTGAAATTGACTGGGGGAACTCAAAACATCCAGAGATGAAATAATAAATAAGTGGGTGAACGTTTGTTTGATAAACCCGAATTAAATAAAAGGGGACGCTTCCGAGTTTGTCAATGCACTTCTAGACACTGGGGATGTACAATAATAGTTTCTTCAAATTGCTGTGTCCATCATCATTTTGGGATATTTTTTTTTTTTGGGGGGGGTGGTGGTTCGGTGTGATATAATCATAGCGCACATTTAGTGTGATCATTCATCCGAGTTTCACTTTCAAGTTTGTTGACGATTTTCTTTGACGTTTTATCACTTATCTTGTTCCGAGTGTTTTGATTTTTTTTCATCTTTTTTTTCTTTATTCACTTTCATTCATTGTGCCCAGAGAGGTCCTGCTAGGATCAAAACGTCGGGCATTATGTATTCTATAGACACTTGTACTCCACAATAACCGCTCAAAAAGGGAACTTCACAATAGAGGGTCTATTGAAAAAAAAAATCACCAATTTCATTTTTGTTTTAATTTCGATCTTCCTAGAGTCGAAATAGCAACCCAAAAGCTGTTCCAATTTCTTGACATCGAGGTGAAGCGGTGGAGAAATGCCTCAAAAGAAGAATTTTGATTACGATTTTTTTTCATATGCATGACAAAAAAAAACACCAACCGACTAACCCAACCACCCTTAGACTTGTCTGCATCAAAGGCAGTCCGTATGTCAAAATGTGATTGCAAAGTGAATCTCCAGCCCTGGAGATAAATCTCCAGAGATTCCCAGAATTTCACTTCGCTTGCACATTTTGTAAGGTATACGAGTCAGCCATAAGACCCCCCCTTAAAAAGAAAGCAGCAAAAAAGAAAAAAAGAAAAAAACCCAAACCACCAAAGCTTGTAATGAAATGATGCATGATAGGCTGGTCATTAGCTCCGCATGGAACCAAAAAAAAAAAAAAAAAAAAGAAAGATTGCCCCCAAAACCCACCCAAACAAAAAAAGAAAGAAAAAGCGGCATTAACGATATGGCCAAATGCGATATGAATGAATGTCTGGAAATTGCCCCACCCTTCAAAATTGCTGCTTGAAATTCCCCCCTTACAAAGCTCATGCGGGAACAAGTAAGACACGA
Source organism: Luidia sarsii (assembly GCA_949987565.1). Taxonomy (NCBI): domain Eukaryota; kingdom Metazoa; phylum Echinodermata; class Asteroidea; order Paxillosida; family Luidiidae; genus Luidia; species Luidia sarsii. The sequence continues at coordinate 4,149,444 of OX465104.1, read as the reverse complement.
CCTTCATCTATTTCTCGGGACATGTCTTCCATCAGAGAATTCATGATTGTATTTATATCATCTCAGCTCAGCACTAGAAAGAGCCAAGAGCGAAGCCTACTTAAGTTTTTGCAAACTTTTCACTCAAGATTGTGACTTTTTGACGATCTGTTTTGATTCATCATGATATTTTCTAAAAAAAACAACAACCATGAAACAAACAAGAATTTATCTGAATTTGATTGCCTTTCTAGTGCTGAACACATCTTGTAGAAACCACTGTCTTTCAAAAACATTTCACGTACTAATGTTTCTCCATTCTTTCAGCGTTATTTAGTTCTTTCGTGGACTTGTAGTGTCTCATTTATCGAGAAGCATGACATCAGTCAATCAAAAAAAAAACCAAAAACAAAAACAATTGGCTTTCTCCTTTTCAGTTTTTAGAAATACTCGGCAGAGAAACCGAAAATGATCCCCGACAATTGATCCACAACTGTTTCAATGATAAATGACAGAGTCAACTGTTATTTTCTTTCTGCAAAATATTCAAGGGTCTGTTTTTTATCACAGACATGTCTTCATCTCATATAATGCTTCTCTATAAGTGCCTGTTGGTTCTTTCGGAATTCCAGTAGTCAGGGATCTTTACATCACTTGCACATTTTGAAATGCGAGGAGCACGCTTGTTTTATGAGCACGAGAGAGGGCAATTCGGCTCAAATACTTTCACGAATTTCGAATTGTTGAGGGGCGAACGAGATTATTCCACCATTCTGGCTTTTGATTTGAGGATGTCCCTACTTAAGATCGAAAACGTTCGGTCCTCTAACTTAATAACCAACAAAAACAGTACAACATCTGTTCTGAACGAACACCCCGAAATGAAAACTTTTAATGTGACCTCCCAATTCAAACTGAGAGGGGAAGAGACAAGGAAGATGTGAATTTAGCAACGGATGTCCCCCCAATTGTTGCATCCTATTCTCCAGGCTTTCGATCGAAAGAACGTCCATGTCTTTCGTTCGGTTTGGCCTCGGGAAAGGGATGCGACCTTGCACGTCAGTTGGTTGTGTGACGGGGCTCCGTTGCTAAGCTCGCTACCTCCTCGGGATTTCCCCTCTCCGTTTGCGGGGGAGGAAGAAGGGAGCAGATAGAGAGTCGCGAGATTTGGCGAGAAAATCTCGCCCCGGACGGGCTCCTCCTCTCGTGGGCATAAACCGGGCACAGTGTATAATCATACAAGACGCTCCACAGGTCTCTGGGCCTGTGGGGCTTTATGCCGCAGTGGTTTTTCAATCGTTGTCGGCATCGCCGCCGTCCCCCCTCCTCCCTCCCCACGCCCGCCCGTTCACAGGAGCAACTGAACCGTCTGCTGGGCACCCTGATGAACACCAAGCCCCACTTCGTGCGCTGCATCATCCCCAACGAGCACAAGAAGCCCGGCGTGATCGATGCCCGCCTCGTACTCCACCAGCTGGCCTGCAACGGTGTGCTGGAAGGTATCCGTATCTGCCGCAAGGGATTCCCCAACAGGATGCCCTTCTCCGACTTCAAGCAGCGGTGAGTCTCCGCGAATTGAATCGAGAGAGCCCTTAACAAGCTCGTTTGCTGGGGTGACATTTTTACGGCCGTTACGAAATGAAGGCTTAGGCTGGGGCTCAGAATTTGAAGGTTTGTTTGCTTGATAGGTATACAGTGTATTCACAAAGAAACTGGGGCCAAACGCTCGTGTTTAGATTATTATATTTAGATATTAAGACGAGTAACATAACATATGACCGAAGTCTAAGCCCGAGCCTTAGTCTTCATTTCGTAAACAGACGTTACTGGAGAGAGAGAGTCTCTGTATATCCCAGAATGAGTGCGGTTCTGGGAACGAGTTCGGTTCTGGGAACGAGTGCGGCTCTGGGAACGAGTGTGGCTCTGGAGAGAGTACGGTTTTGGGAACGAGTTCGGTTCTGGGAACGAGTGCGGCTCTGGGAACGAGTGTGGCTCTGGGAACGAGTGTGGCTCTGGAGAGAGTACGGTTTTGGGAACGAGTTCGGTTCTGGGAACGAGTGCGGCTCTGGGAATGAGTGTGGCTCTGGAGAGAGTTTGGTTCTGGGAACGAGTGCGGCTCTGGGAACGAGTGTGGCACTGGGAACGAGTGTGGCACTGGAGAGAGTACGGTTTTGGGAACGAGTTCGGTTCTGGGAACGAGTGCGGCTCTGGGAGCGAGTGTGGTTCTGGAGAGAGCACGGTTTTGGGAACGAGTGCCAGCCCTAGTCTTTGAATCACGCAGGGAGCTGGAATCTTACAGCTCGCACTTGGCCCGACGATTTCGTTGCATCGAGTGGACGTGATTCTTCACGACAGCAGTCTTTTGTATGATGAACAAAAACCCCACGCAGTGGCTATTGTTACGGCAGTCGTCCGTGTGGTCCCCTAACTTGAAAGCATTCATCAGCATTGCAGGCTAGTTGAACTAGACTATTCGTTGATAGTCTGGTTCCAAGAGATAAACATCCTGATAAATATTGCTAAGTACGTCAGGGAAGCACATGAACGACACAGCCACTGCGAAAAAAACCAACTTTTCCTGAAATATCAGTCGGAGCAGAGAAGACGGGATGATTCCTCTTGAAGCCTTCGGTGGACCGTCCCAGAACGTACTCGTCTTGAGCAAAGTATATCCACTCGCAAATCTGTCAGATAACGTTGTCTTAAAAACGTACCCCAAAACAACCTATAGTAATCACAGCGTTTTCGTGTTCTCCTCCTCTTCCTCCTCCTTCTCTTCCTCTTCCTCTTCCACCTCCTCCTCCTCTTCCTCCTCCTGCTCCTCTTCCTCCTCCTGCTCCTCCTGCTCCTCCTCCTCTTTCTCTTCCTCTTCCTCTTCCTCCTGCTGCTCCTCCTCCTCCTTCTCCGCGTTCGTCCGCCTCCTCCTCCGCCTCCTCTTCCTCCTCCTGCTCCTCCTGCTCCTCCTCCCCTTTCTCTTCCTCTTCCTCTTCCTCCTGCTGCTCCTCCTCCTCCTTCTCCGCGTTCGTCCGCCTCCTCCTCCCCCTCCTCTTCCTCCTCCTCCTTCTCTGCGGTTCGTCCGCCTCCTCCTCCTCTTCCTCTCCCTCCTTCTCCGCGTTCGTCCGCTTCCTCCTCCTCCTCCTCCTTCTCCTCCTCCTCCTCCTCCTCCTCCTCCGCGTTTGTCCGCCTCCCCTCCCTCAGATACGCCATCCTGGCCCCGAGCTCCGTGCCCCAGGGCTTCATGGACAGCCGCAAGGCTTGCGATCTGCTGCTCAAGTCATTGGACCTGGAAGCGAACGAGTACCGTATGGGCCACACCAAGGTAAAAACAAACAAAAAAGCCTCATACCAAGCCCATAATAACGACGCCAATGGAGACACTATATCCCCCCCAAAAACGCCCGGTGGCGACTTGACCATGCATTTGGCTTCAAAGCAGAGGTCGCTGGTCACAATTGCCAAAATGGTTCAAAATTTTCTGTTAGAGTTCAATATAATCCCGTAACCATGAAGCCATAGATTTAAAAAATAATTAAAAGCGTTTTGGAAGGTTGGTTTGAATAAGATTTTCAAACCCCAAAACAGGAAGAGATTTTAAAATGATGAATAAATACGACCACAAAATTACCCGTCCTCGTCTCCCCAAAAGAAAACTATTAAGTAGATAGAAGAGAGATTTGGATTTTGGTAATTTTAAGCAGTTTGCAACATTTTTGTGTATCACTTTAAGTAGATAGAACAGGGTAATTTCAACTCGCGAGCACTCTTCGCTCTACATCATCAATTCGCGATGTTCAACCTCCACTCTGTCAAATTCTTGGTTTTTTTTCAAATCGTCCCATCTTTCATCAAAACTTTCTCCAGGTGTTCTTCCGTGCCGGAGTTCTGGGTGCCCTCGAGGACATGCGTGACGAGCGTCTGTCCAAGATTCTCTCTCTCCTCCAGTCCGTCTGCCGTGGCTTCCTCATGCGCAAGGTCTACAAGAAGATCTTGGACCAGAGGTGAGAAAGGAGTCACGATCGGGGAATACAATCTGGCGCTCTTTTGCATTAAGGCCCCCACGCAACATTGGTAAAGATCGACAAACAGACATGTTCACAGATTTACATGAAACTTGTACAGTTTGAAGATGGTTATAGTAGAAACCTCGCACTGAAATATTTCTGCCTAAAATGCTGTATTTGGGGAGAAAAGAGTAAAAGAAATCGTTTACGTCTCACCGAGATCTAAGCTATTTTTCGGAACAGTACGGTGTCTGGGGTTGTGGGTCCTGCTCCCGACGATTGATTGACGAATATCCAGTGAAATTCGGATGACTAAGAACAGGAGGCGAAAAGAAGGAATAGAAGAATAGGAAAAGCAAAGGGGGGAAGCTGCTGCAGTGAAGCAGATCAAAGTGAAGCTCAAACATATTGAAGGATCAACAAGGGAAGGAACCTAAACATAAAACCCGGTTCAACTGAACGGAAGACGTGAATAAAGAACGAGAAATATCTTTTGATAGTATAACGTTAAGGCAGGGGAATCACTGGGTATCAGATGAAGTGTCTAGAAGGTTTGGTAGTGACCAAGAAAGTCTTAACCTTTCCCCTCCTCCTCCTTCTCCTCTTCGTCCTTCATCTCCCCTCCTCCTCCTCGTCCTCATTCTCCCCTCCTCCTTGTCCTCTCTCTCGCCTCCTCGTCCTCCCCCTAATCTTCGCCCTCCCCTCTCCCTCGTCCTTCCTCTCTTCTCCCTCTCCTCCCCTCCTCCTCGTCCTCCCTCCTCCTCTCCTCATCCTCCTCGTCCTCCTCATCTTCCCCTTCTCCTCTCCTCCTCCTCCCACTCTTCCTTGTCCTCCCCTCCCTCGTCCCCGTCCTCCCTCTTCTCGCCTCCTCCCCTCCTCCTCGTCCTCGCCTCCTCCTTGTCCTCTCTCTCCCCTCCTCGTCCTACTCCTCTTCCCCTTCTCCTCCTCGTCCCCCTTCTCCTCTCCTCCTCCTCCCCCTCTTCCTTGTCCTCCCCTCCCTCGTCCTCGTCCTGCCTCTCCTCTCCTCCTCCCCCTCCTCCTCGTCCTTTCTCTTCCCCGCCTCCTCCTCCTTCGCCTCCTCCTCGTCCCCCCTCTCCCTCCCCTCCTTGTCCTCCCCTCCCCTCCTTCTCCTCCTCCCCTTCCTCGTCGCCCTCCCTCTTCCCCTCCTCCTCCTCCTCTCCCTCCTCCTCGTCCTCCTCTCCCTCGTCCTCCCCTCCCTCGTCCTCGTCCTCCCCTCTCCCTCCCCTCCTCCTCCCCTCCTTCTCCTCCTCCTCCCTTCCTCGTCGCCGTCCCTCTTCCCCTCCTCCTCCTCCTCCTCGTTCCCTCCTTTTCCCCTCCAGGGTGGGCCTCGCCGTCCTCCAGCGTAACATCCGCAAGTACCTCTTGCTGCGTAACTGGGGCTGGTGGCGCCTGTACACCAAGGTCAAGCCTCTGCTCAACGTTGCCCGCGCCGAGGACGAGATGAAGGCCATGGACGACGAGCTGAAGAAGGCCAAGGATAAGGCCCAGAAGGAAGAGAAGGAACGCAAGATCCTCGAGGAGAAGAACGTCGAGCTGTTGAAGGAGAAGCAAGAGTTCTTCATGCAGCTGCAGACGGTGAGGAGGCCGACCCCAAGGGGGGGGGGGGGGTGGCCCGAGAGAGGGCGCCATTTTAGATGCTGGCCCGAAAGAGGGCGCTGTTTTAGAGAGAGATCAATCGAAGGACCTTTTCAAATACCTGGCTTAGGCTTAGGCTCCAGCTTTGTCTCTATTTCTTTCGTCCAATTTGAAGTGCAAAGCAAAGAACTCCAACCTTTGATTTCGGCTTCAGGGTTTTTGAAAAGGGTCGAAATTAACCGAGAGAGGGAGCCATTACATGCTGGCCCGAGAGAGGGCGCTTTTGTTTTTTATTTTTTATTTTTTTTTAGAAAGGGAGCAATCGTAATTCATACTATCAATGCAATAAGTATTCAGATTTCAGAAATTGTTTTGGCCTTCTGTGTCAAGAAAAGCAGGCCTTTTTGAGAACGAAGAGGAATAAAACATTGAGTAGGGAGAGAGGCAATAATGATGCAGATGATACAAGATTGACAAAAAGTCTTGAGGATCGGAGTGGGATGAAAGACAAGCACTGTGACAAGGAAATACGCGAGGGGACAAACCTAGACAGATGATAAACGTCATGAAACCTAAATTTCCTCGAAACGTCGAGTTACCACTCAGGTTCTTTTCAGAACCATACCTCTTCCTTTAAGAGACCTGATACACGGTGTTCACCGCAAACCTTCCTATAATTATTGTCATGAAACTCAAAGGACGTGAACTCACAAGAAAACATTTTCAGCTCAAAACAAGTAGAATAGAGATTGAGTTTGTCATTCTACCCCTGGACAAGTGAGGCAAAGAGGTTGACGGCTCAGCACCATGATGAGTAGGCCTCTAATCATCGCTTTCACTGAGAAGAAGAAGAAGAAAGCCCTGCGTGGTAAATGCACGTAGCCATCATGGTGTACGACCAAACAGAATGTCGGTCGACATAGACGTGGTGGTATCATCAGAGACCTGATTGTTCTCTTCTCTTCTCTCGGTAAACAGGAGCAAGAGAACGCAGCCGGCATCGAGGAGAAACTGGCCAAGGCCCTGGTACAGAGAGTGGACATGGAGACCCAGCTGGCTGTAAGTCCAACCCTCAAGACCCCTTCCTTTTTTTAACCCGGCGAGGCACTGAATCCGTCAATTTTCCAAAGGTATTTTTTGGTAATAAAAAAAAAAAAAAAAAAAAAAAAAAAAATACGGCCAAATCCATGCAAAAACCTCCCGTTAAAGTCCCCCTACACAACATTGGTCGAGGTCAAAGAATAGCATCCATACGTTGTCTGATCCAACACATGCATGGAATAGCACACCTGTGAAATTGTCAGCTCAATCCGCCAACCGAGTCTCCAGAAAATCGTGAAAACCGCTTCATTTGTTTCGCGAAAATGAAGCATTCAACGACGTACTGTTCCGAAACAATAGTTTAGATCTCGGTGAGACGTAAACGATTTCTTTTAATCGTTTCTCCCAAAATACAACATTTTAGGCAGAAATATTTCAGTGCGAGGTTTTACTTTAACCATCTTCAAACTGTATAAGTTTCATGTAAATCTGTGAACATTTCTGGGTTTTTTTCTTTTCGATCTTACCAATGTTGTGTAGGGGCTTTAATACCCCTATTCATGGCGAATAGCCTAGTTTAGTCACCCTTATTAAAATCAGAGTTTATCATGAGCCAAGAAACAAAAACGAAATCCTAGCTGGTCCCAGGGTAACTGCCATAGACTTTGTACAAACGGACTTGCGAAGATGCTGAAAGGATAATCCTTTGTTTACACAATGGCACCCGATCCACTTTGTAGTTCCTCGCTGCTTTTTTATCTTTTCTTGACGCATTCTTAAACCCCCAAACCCGAACGTTATCTCAGGTAAGGTCCTTTGAATTAAGGTAAGGTCCCTTGAATTTACCGCCATCTTGAAAAAAAAAAATCTAGCGCCAATAGCCTAGTTTTTGGGCTCAGTGCATACAATTTGCATGAGTATTTAGTAAGGCCTGAAAAGACTTGAAGGTTTGCATGGTGGAAACAATTATTATTGATTGGTTTGCGGTGACACCATGTTTATCATCTCTTTTGAGACTGAGTGTGGCTCTGACAGTCACCGGCTCTTTTCAGAGCCACACTCAGTCTCAAAAGAGATGATAAACATGGTGTCACCGCAAACCAATTAATAATAAGTAAGGCCTACAGTCACGAACCACCTGATGGTCACGCACCACCTAATCATACCGTGTCCACCTCTTTTCCTCCCCCCCTCCTTCGCACCTCCAGGAACTGCAAGCCCGTCTCGACGACGAGGAAGACTCCAACGCCGACGCCTCCGCCGCCAGGCGCAAGCTGGAGACCGAGTGCACCGAGCTGAGGAAGGACATTGAGGACTTGGAGATCACCTTGTCTAAGGTACCGGTGCATCCCAGACCGTCTCAGTTGCCTCCTGCCCTGCCTACCCAAGCCCCCTGCCAACCAGACTAAAAGAAACAAAACGGGCTCCCGCCTCGCATTCCCAACGTGCCAGTCGCATCGGAGAAGCGTTCGCCAGGGCCGCGTCGCACACAATAAGGCCAATTCGTGGACGAGACGATCTTTTCCTCTCGGAGTTCTCTGAAGGACATCCGTTCGAATGTTTCGGAACTCGAGTAATGCTCCACCCTTGCAATAGCCTGGGCTCATTGTGCAACTAACTCTATGTCAGTCATTTGAAACATTTGAAAAGATTCGAAGAGAGTTTAGAACCAGTGCAACAGTGACAGGAAACAAGATGTACCAAGACATGAATCAAAGAAATTCTGCAAAATTCGCCATACAATTTAAAATGAATTGCTGCACTATACTGAGAAAGGTTGGCCAAGCCTTGCCGAACATAAACTGCTAATGCATCCACTGTTTAAATTTGACAAAGTTAGGTCAGAATCGACCTAGTATTGGCGCAATAATGGGCACTTTCAAACCCAAATCAGATCTGGCCAAGGCAAAATGCCATCCAAATTTAAATTCCCACCAATCTCGTGCAAGATTTGATCAACGCTGTCTGCAGTGTGGTCAGCAGTGGAAGACGTACACTAAGTCATGTCTATGGGGTTTATCACGCGAAGAAGAAAAGCAATGAATCTAGTCGACTGCACGTTCGTATGCTGGGTTAGAGTCCGGACTGCATGGCATGGGTGGACAGTGCAGGGGTTGCCGTGGTGATGTTGGCGGAAACGAAAGGAATGATGGGCTGGACAGGATTTGACATGTGGTGGCGCTCTCTTCCCCATTTTGCATCCGTTTTCTCCCGTGTGATCATAATCCCCTTTCATTTTGTCATTTTGTGCACGCTAATAATGTGTGTGGATATGCAAAAAATTAATTGAATACAGGAAAAATCATTTCTATTCAAAATCGAAGTTCACTTGCTTGTGAAAAAGCAGGACCTAACGAAAAAAAACCAGATACTTTCGTTTCAGAAAAAAAAACACCATTTACCTCAAACCGACACGTCATTCATTTCCTTGCATGGGTACCAGTCTGGTTTAATGCTATCCATTAGCATTGATGCATGGCGTGTTCCCTGACTCCCCCTCCAGTGTGTATTCATTATACATTACGTGGAGTCCAATACACCCGTCCACACGATAACAATGTTGATCAAACATTCGTTTGAGTCACACCACATCGGAAATCATCAAATTGTTTGCAAAGCCAAAGAGTCAAGCATCGGGTATTTCGCAGAATTATTTCTCCTTACGAAATGTTTCTGGAGCTTCACGTTTGTATTGCCATGATGCGATGAGGATTCAAGTTCCTCAAAAGAAAGTCTTGACAACAAACCCCCACTATTGTCTGGAAAACTCAGTAAACTAGAATCTTAACCTTGAAACCGAACCCTTGAAACCAAATAAGAACTATGAAGTCATGAAATTGAAAAAGCATCTTAAACTAAACCGATTCCTTGAACCACTCTACGAAAGCACCTATAAACCCAAAACAAGTACTATTAAATCGAGTTAACCAATACTCCACTATAGTCAATCCTTATCGAAAACAAAAACCACACAAAGAGCTTGTGTAAGTCTAATTCATTGTCACGGTGTCATGGCAACGACCCATTCCCGTGTGCAGTTTCTTCCCTGCTTGCTCTCTCAAGCTTTCAAAAGGCATGTAATGTCTCACTTCGAAACTGGTGGCATGAAAAACTATTTCCACGTTTGAGAGTGAAGAAAAAATCCCCCTCAAAGTTTTTCGTTATATTTCAATGAGGGTTTTCCCTACTCGTTATTTTCGGTTGCTGTGCAATTTCTATTATTGTATTTAGGTAAGCAGCCGCAGTTTTAAACAAATCAGAACGCGGCGCAAGAATAGCTTCACTTAACGCCGGGACCTCCGAATCCGGAGCTCCATTGGCTTGACTATGCGACGGGGCCCTCCGAATCCGGGCACCACTATTGTCCACATTCTAAACAAAGTACTTATTATAAACCATCCATTTTCCGAAGCCCCTCTCACTCTGATCAGGTCAAAACCGACTGGGGGTTCCACAAATTTCACAAACGGCCCGCAAAATAATGACGGAAAGATTGGGATAAAACACCGGTTTGTTTTATTTCAGAAGAGTGAAAATTTGAACTTACCGAGTTGTTTAGAAAATTCTGCATCTCATGATTGGCAATCTGAAGAAAAAAACAGACGTGAAAAATTAAAAATGAGGCAAACAATTGATTGGTTCCCGCTTCGCGGAGTACCTAAGGAATGAACACGCTTCAGGTTACCGGCGCCCATGATACCAGTCCACGTTTCTACTCGGAACGTCTGCATTCATTTCGACGATGCAAATTCGTCGTGTTACCCCGCCATCTTTGGCGTTACGTGAATCCATCGCCAATCTATCAAAAGCCCCACCATCTCAGTGTCAGAGGTCACCTCTTCTTGCCCAGCATTCAGTTCGTTTCCTGGTTACCGTGTGGTAACCTAGCTACCAGGATGGTTGATGCATCGGTGCAGCAGACAGAGATAGCCAAGTTGTCATGTCTTTGAATGGGTTGCAGTGCTAGCTGATATATTTTTGTTCTTCAAAATAATGGGCGGGAACCCATTCCGCTAATTTGCATATGACCTAACGGATAGCGGTCGTTCCTGCAAGAGGGCGGTGTTACTGCACGCTCATTTGCGCACATACCGGTTAGTCCTCATCATAAAGCTGTGCTCATAGCGAGTGGGCGGGGTCTATCCTACCTATTTTGCATAAACCAATGCTACTCTGCCTGATAAGGATGCACATGTGTGGGCGGGTCTCCCCCCATTTGCAGAAGAAAAACATGCAGAGGTCTCTGTTTGTGGGCGGGCCCAGTCTGCTCATTTGCATATGATTCAAGGACTTGCAAATGAGTGGTAGGCCTATGCAGTCCCCTCATTTGCATGTCACATGGGAAGGTTTCTGCCAGTGGGCGGAGTCTAGTCTCCTCATTTGCAAGAAAGCAACTACAGGTTCCCTGTAAAAGGGCGGGATCTGGTTCACTCATTTGCATGCCACATGGGAAGGTTTCTGCCAGTGGGCGGAGTCTAGTCTCCTCATTTGCATGACAACAACGAGAGTTTCTCTGCAAAGTGGGCGTGATCTGGTTTCCCTCATTTGCATGTCGTTCGTTTCCGCGCAGTGCGCACGGAGGTCCCGCCCACTGGGAGGCGGGGTCTGGAGGGCCTCATTTGCATCCTCTCTCCCCCTCTCTCTCCCCGCCCCCACAGGTGGAAGACGAGAAGAAGGCCAAGGAGGCCCAGATCAAGATGCTGAACGAGGACCTTGCCGCCCAGGACGAGGTCATCTCCAAGCTGAGCAGAGAGAAGTCCGCCCTCGAGGAAACCAACCAGGTAAGGCATATTCAGACGATCGCCGACCACACAGAAACAACCTCGGCACAAAACTAGCCTGTTGACCGACGAAAGATAGTCGATACACTGTGACAAAACTCCCCGATAGAAAGCCCCTTTGGTGACCTTTGTTTACAGCAGGCCGATGTTCATGACAGTTCCTATACAATTGAAGGTAATCGACTCTAGGTAATCGACTCTAGGTAATCGACCCTAGATAATCGACCCTAGATAATTGACTATGGGTAATCGACTCAGCTAATCGAATACAGGCAATCGACTCCGGTAATCAACTCTAGGTAATCGACTTTCGGTAATCAACTCTAGGCAATCAACCCTAGGTAATTGACTATGGGTAGTCGACTCAGGTAATCGAATACAGGCGATCGACTCAGGTACTCGACTTTAGGCAATCGACTCGGGTAATCGACTCTAGGCAATCGACTCAGGTAATCGACTCGTAGTAATCGACTCGAGGTGATTAATACATAATTATTAATGGGGAATGAGGTAACATTAGGACACAATCAAGTAGATCATCGATCTTGAAAAAAAGTGGTCCTTAACGATCCCGTCGCGAATCATAATTTTATCAGACAATTTGCTGCAACTGAATGGAGTGTCTCCCGAGACTACTCGACCTTACACCGAGTCTGCTTGTTCTCTCCCCCCCCCACAGAAAACTATCGCTCTACTCCAGGCCGAGGAAGACAAATGCAACCACCTGACCAAGGTCAAGGCCAAGCTCGAGTCTACTGTTGATGAGGTAAGTATACGTTGCCGTGACAACGCAGTAACACCCCCCTCTCTTGCCCACAATCCACAATACGTGGGATGCCTCAGGAGGGAGGGAGACCGGGTTCTGGCCATATAGCACCAAAAAATGTGGCCAGAAATGATTGAAAACAAGCTTTGCTCAAACATTTTTTTCCCGAATGACGAAAACGCACACGATTAATACTAAGTTCACGCTGAAAGATAATTCGTGTGGTTTCTATCACGAAATTCGCAGTTAAGATTGTCAGAATAGCAAAAGTAAAAGCAGGAGATCGCCAGAGTGTATTTGAAGCCCATTCCTAGCTTCAGCTGACTTAAAGCGATAACACAAAACGTTGCTGACCGCTAGGCTCACAAACTCGATTGACTAACGCAGAAAACCTCAACGATACAGAGTTCCTGGCGTTTCGATCCTAGCAGGACCCATTTCGTTTTACAAGCTCACTAAACCCCCTCTTCTCCCGTGTCTCTCGCTCTCCAGCTTGAGGACAGCCTTGAGCACGAGAAGAAGGCCAGAGCCGACGTGGAGAAGGTCAAGCGGAAGCTGGAGGGCGACCTCAAGATGACCCAGGAGACAGTGGAGGAACTGGAACATGCCAAGCGTGACATGGAAGAGACCATCAAGAAGTGCGTATACAGGGGCCCGGATGAGTGCGTGTTTGGCCGCCCGCACCAGTCCGAGTTGGTCTAGATTGCAAGGGTTCCCATCGATTTCCCGTGCGGGTTTGGCCGTCCGCACCAGTCCGAGTTGGTCGGATTGCAAGGGTTCCCATCGGTGTCTCGTGCGTGTTTGACCGTCCGCACCAGTCCGAGTTGGTCTAGATTGCAAGGGTTCCCATCACGATTTGTCGTGCGTGTTTGGCCGTCCGCACCAGTCCGAGTTGGTCAGATTGCAAGCGTTCCCATCGATTTCCCGTGCGTGTTTGGCCGTCCGCACCAGTCCGAGTTGGTCGGATTGCAAGGGTTCCCATCACGATTTGTCGTGCGTGTTTGGCCGTCCGCACCAGTCCGAGTTGGTCAGATTGCAAGCGTTCCCATCGATTTCCCGTGCGTGTTTGGCCGTCCGCACCAGTCCGAGTTGGTCGGATTGCAAGGGTTCCATCACGAGTTTCCAATTCGTGTTTGGCCGTCCGCACCAGTCCGAGTTGGTCGGATTACGATTTTTAGTTTTTTTTTCATACCAATCCCAAACCCACCAGCTACGGTCAGACTTGACAAACAGCGCTGGTGGGAAATCAAAATAATCTCACGAACGCACAGACACGCAGCATGAGAGCAACATTGATAGAACTTCAAGAAAAAAAAGCCTAGAAATGTGCTTGCTGGTTTAAAGAAAACCGTGCTAAAAGCAGAGAGCCTCATCGGACCACGACCGGTCTATAACAAAACAATGATGTACATGTACTGATGGGTTTTGAGTTGTGAATGGTGGACTTATCTCCCGCGTTTTTCTTGTCTTCTTTTTCAGGCGTGACTACGACATCAGCCAGCTGAACAGCAGACTGGAAGATGAACAGAGCCTTGTGGCACAGCTGCAGAAGAAGATCAAGGAACTGCAGGTAAGCTCTCTCTTCTCTCTCTCTTCCAAACCTGGCGCCATCTTGGATTCATTCGTGGAGGTGGCGGGGCGGGGGGGGGACGTCTTCTCGCCCCGCCCCTTTCCCTTCATTAATGAGTTACTTATCTACACTGTAAAAACGAACTGCACCTCATGTACTTCTGCAATGGCACATATTTGTCCCAGAATCATGAACACTTGAGGCACCTATTGTACTTCGTGCACATTAAATACTGTAGCTCAAGCACATGTGGCATTGTAATCACTTGAGCAAAAGTCGGATGAGGTGCATGAAGTGCTTCATGTACAAGAACATCTCCCTATTTACTGCACCTCAAGCACATGGAGTGAAAGTGAGCATCACCTCGTGCGCATGTATCGTGCACCATGTGTCTCAAGATACTTCATCCATGTGCATGATGTGAGCACCGTTTTTACAGTGTACCCAGTGGTGGATCATACAGAGTCCCAATCCTAACCCGGCTTAATGCAACTGAGAATCCACTGTCAGCTGTGATAGGTCGCATACGGTTTTCTGTGCCATCGCTCATCGTCTTGCGATCGAGTCGTAAGTAACGATGTGTTTGATGAAATCGATCACAAGTTGATATCTCATTTGTGTTGCATCTGTGACATAGCATCATACCAATAGGCTGCAAACTTATAACAATAGGCTCTTTGTTTTCTGTGAATCAGTCATGGGATATCTAACAACAGCAATGAACATATGACCCTTCCTGCCCATGTTATTTGATGCGATTTTGAGCAAATTTATATGATTGTATGTAAATGTATGCAGTCCTATCCGTAATTGCAATGCAAAATATTTGAAGAATGTATTGTCTATTAGTACTATGGCTAGACATTGTACTGAATTGATGCATCGTTGTTCTATTGTTCATTGTTATCTGTCAAAACAAACTTTGTTATCTACTACTATACCGATTGGAATTTGGTTCAAATGTTGAAAGTTTTTTGTAACCGTGACATCATCGTTTTGGGCGACTCGATAATCTGTATGAAAAACTACGCGCAACGTGATGGCCACACAGTTGACCAAGTGAGAACAGTTGACCAATTGAGAAAAGTTGACCAAGTGAGAACAGTTGACCAAGTGAACAAAACTCTCACTTCTGTATCATGCTTTCACCGCTCACGTGATCAATGTCTGGCGCGGGGACAGTGTGAACTATGATCCTGGCCCTAAGCAACAATTGACCTTTAAACTCGACGTCATCATGGCGTCACTAAAAAAAATTCTATCACTTCGTGCCTATTGAGCTGCCAATAGAGCATGCGCAGTGAGCACGTGATGGGCTTTACGCCTAAAACCTACGGCGTTGATTTCATTCGGAGTTAAGAGCCGACTTTGACTAGATTCGGAGTAGCGCTTCTGTTCAAAGTTGTTTGAGAGCGTATAATGAAATGGACGATGACTTGCTCGTGCGCGACGTGAATGTAGATCACGTGGTGTAGCGTGACGTCAGAGCCTCTGGCCTCACTTAGGCACGGGGTGCGCAGCTGCTGTGCATAGGCCGAAATCCTTGGCAACATTCTTCAGGGGGAAACTAAGGCGGAGTGGCATCTGTCCTCCTCTCGGTGACAACAGCTGACATCGACGATGAGTCATCTGACTATTTCAGAAGCGGTCGGCTCATTAGTCACGTTCTGGGAACGCGTCAGGGGCCGGGCAGCTGTTCGCAGTCGGGCAATGATTGGGGAGTATAACTCGATTGACGAGCGACCTCTACGGGCGGTCCGGGAAAGCGAAATGTCAAACTGTGACCTCAAAAGAAGAGTTACGAAGAGCAATTACTTGTAACAAACTTCATATAATGTAGCGTATCACAGCAAGGTTCTGTCTGGGCTACATTGAGGAGAAAGAAAGAAAAAAAAACCATCTAGGGCCTATGATAAAATCAGACATGATGATGTAATTCGCCATTCGCCCTTATAGAATAACTTCCAATTTTATACAACATTTTCGTATGAAGCATAACCGCATGACGGTCCAATATCGGCTACATCGAAAATGAATCTCTCTGAAAAGCGATTCAAGAAGACTGCCAGAGAGTACTCCCATTATGTTGTACCGTTCTGTACGCGGTTTTTGGTACATGATACACCACGGGCTAAACGAACGCCAACAAAAAATGAAGCTATCTTTTCCGCCACAAGTAGCCTACACCATCCTCGTTCGTAACCCTCTCTCTCAGTTCCTAGACCCAGCGAAGGGAGTCGATATCTGTAAGATATGTGACCCCCTGCTCGCGACCCGTCATGTCCAGAAGTCCGACCCGACCCGTTCGGAGAATCCAAACAATCCTCAAACCAAGGTTCGGAGTGATATAAATCTTAGTCGGGTTCGCACTTGGCTGACAAGTAGACGGCCAAATATGGCCCGCGAGCTACTAATGAGCTCATTTTTTTTTTTCGGCTGGATCGGAGAACGCCGCCTCGGAATGCCGTCGCTAAGACTAAAAAAAACAACCCGGTAGATATTGCGGTTCTCCTTCTTCATCACCACAAATTCCTATCAGATTCAAAGCTCGGGCAGGGTTGTACACATTCTATCTGTGATGTACTGATGAGATCGAAGAGAACTTTTTGGCGCGAATGAAAGCCTTCCTCACGCAGACAAGTTCATCATCGCTGCTTATTAAGATATCTTGGCGCTGAGTCCGGGAAAATCATTAACGAGTTACCCGAAGGCTCAACGCTCACTCCAGTGACCCAAGTCACGAAGAAAATGAATGAACGAATTAATGAATGAAAGTCATATCCGTGGCGAGACTTTTGCCAAGTTGGCGACATTTTAAAGCGATCGTGCCTCAAGGATTTCCGTCTCAGATGATGGAACCCCCGAGCACAGAACAAAACACCGACCTCCTTAATCCCATTAGGGCTATCAAATAAGAACCACACCGGGAACTCGTTTAAGACTGCACCGCAGCCACTGACTCCCAGCGGCGCTAAATTGCTCGTCAAACTGCCAATTAACCGAATCCGTCTCATTAGTGTAACCGCGTCCGAGTTGATAACGGAGGGGGGAAGTCAGCACCGAAGCGCCGGTCGAATTAGGCCGATACCAAGCGATCGCGCATCGTGCGCGCATGCATTCCAAGTTCATACACCCCGACTCTCCCACCAATGCGTATACGGAGGCAGGGACCATCTGCTATAAAGCTGACGGAGCAGGAGTTCGACATTCGCGACGCGTCATCACGAGCTCCCTCAGCCTCGTCTATATGCGAGGCACCCGAGCATTCCAGACGGAAATAACGACAGACCGATCAGAGGCGAGCCTTTTAAAGCAGGCCCGCCCGATCCGATAATGACATGCGTGAAGTGTGAAACATTCGGCGATCTTCGGTTTCAGTAAACACGTGAAACCATTCCACGAGGCTTAGATAGAGCGTTCGCCGCCGTACGTCGGCGACGGCCGGTGAGCGACTTACATGTACATTACAAGCAGCGAGCCGTTACTTTGTTTGCGCTTGGAATTGAGAATCCGATTCCTGATAGGTTATCAAAACAGATTACAACACCTCTGGGCTGGCATGTTGAACAATCTGGGCCGCCGTTCGCGAAGCGACACCAAAAAGGAAGAAGAGAGATGGTGAAATTGGTGGGCCGACATTTTCCAGTGCGAGATGTTTTTATAATGAGACAGACGATGTCTGGCATGACTGATTGCGGTCAGGAGCAGAGGGGGGGGGGGGGGGTTGGGGGGGGGAGAGGAATCTCCGGCCGGGTTCGGTGGCGGGGGGAATATTTCGGCATCTGAGGAATGAGAGCTGGAATGAAGGAGGAAAGTCATCGCTCGGGTTGTTCGGGAGTTGACTTTAGAGCAAATCCTTAATTAGAGCGCGCCAAATGCACGCATTCTCCGGCCGCGATCCACAACGGCATTGTTTTCCTCTCCCCTCTCCACGTCGCAAATATGGTGCCCGCGATCTGCAGCGGGGGGCGCGCTAGAGAGAGAAGGATAACGAGGTATTCAGAATGTTCTGACCAAGTTTAGAGATTATCAATGCCCGTGTGTTTTAGGTAGAGGGAAGGGGGAAGGGATGAGGGGGGGGGAGGGAAAGACGTTCTCGTCAGGACAATGAGATTCAATTATCTTGTCGGAAGAGAGGCGGTTAAGCGACGGTCGCGATGCGGGGAGGTCGCGGGGTTGACAAGTTTAAGGAGATGGAATTAAAAACCAAAACCAAAAAAAAAAAAAAACGGCCGAGGTTGGAGGGGGGGAAGGGCGCTGTGACTAGGGGCGAGGGTGATGTTTGGCACCGTGTTTGTAAATCTGTGCTGCCCACGCTGGTAGCTCAGCTGATGCCGACCCCGGCTATGACTACAGTAACTAAACGAAAGGGCGAGGCGGTAACTTGCCGACGATGCGGGGAATCCACCCCGACTGGGTGGGGCGGCGAGGAGGGGGGGAGTGGGGAGGTCTGGTTACCGCCTCGGCGTGACTGGCGAGCGCGGACACCAGCCGCTGCTGCCACTTATACACAGTCCCCGGCACACATTCCAATTCCAAATATGCTCAGGCCTGCCGTAGTGCCAGCGCACCGGCTGCTGACGGGGAGGAGGAGGAGGGGGGGGGGTGGGTCGGCCTTAGCCATCCACGGCCTCCCATTGGCCGCTGCCGAGCGCTCGATTTGCATAATTGATTGGCGGACAGGCGGCCGGGTCCTCAAGAGGCAAGGTAGCCGGCTCGGCTACCGACTGTCTTTCATTGAGCTCATCGGCGCACCACGTACAAGTTCATTAGCTCCACACGGCCCCGGGGCAAGAGGCGACCTAAGTGTACAGCGGTCCCATACCGACTCTTATAAGTCGCCCGCGCATACCAGCACGAGCCCCCCGTCAGTGCAATCTTACCTTATCCGGCGTGCCAGGTCCACGTCACTCCCGTGCAAACAACAGCCGCCGGAGCGGTGTTCTCAGTGCAATACATCTTCGTCTGACGAGCGGTGCTCCTCACTCCAGTCCTGCTACTTCCACTCTTCTTCATCGTCGTGCCAACACCTCTGGAGGATCCAGCCTCTCTCTCTCTCACACACACACACTCTCACTCGAGCTTCTCACAGTCACCCAGCGAAGGGTGCATCTCCTCTTGGACTTAGTCTGCAACAACCACACGGCGTCTGAAGACCTGCAAAGATGGCTTCATCGCTGAGCTCCAGCTCCTCTTTCAAGGCCAGCTCCTCCAGCCAGTCCTACAGCTCGTCCAGCCTGGGCGGGGGAAGCGTCAAGACTTCGCTCACCCCTTCCTACCACACGGACACGGAAGGATTTACGAACTACAAGAAGCTCAGCGGCAAGAGCAAGAAGCTGATACGGCAGAGCTACGAGATGGGAGACAGCGGTGTCGGCATGAAGAGGCTATTCCAAGTAGGCTGGTTTGATTCTTAAATAATTCCTTACCTCAATCCTTCCTATCCGATCCAAAAAAGAAGAAGAAGAAGAAGCATGGTATCCTATACCCTTAAACCCTAAACGTTTACCGCCACAAGCAGAATCACTATAGGTGCACTGTGTAAACTAGTTTAGGCGTGATTTAGTACAGCAATTGAGTAGTATAGGCAAGGAATAGTATGTAACGTCTGCACTAACATGGCCGGTAATAAACCGGTATAGCCACAGCGTGCACCGAGCGTAAAACCTCCAATGTAATCCTTCCCCGCTGGTAAAACAGCAGGGCTCCTAAACGAACCAAAACAAGAGCTCCACTGCTGGCCGAATAGCTGGCATAACCTAAACATTCCTTCGGAAAGGTTAAACAGGCTCGGATTCCGATCGCTCAGCAAAACAAGCGATCACTGTATACGTCAAGCTGTCCATTGAGTAGGCCTACCACAATTTTCTCCTGCACTGAACCAAAATAAACGGCAGGCCAGCGAAGACAAACGTACTACCAAGTAATATCTAAACGTTCTGAATTAAAACTAATTAGTGATAATTAACGAACAACTGATAAAACAGAAGAACATTTAATAACCTATTTCATATTTGAATAGAAACGATTCAGTCTGTGAATTAATCAACAACCGGAAATTGTCCCGATGAAATGAACAGATAATAAGCTGAGTTGAATATGATCTAAATTAAAATTTAAAACTAGCATATAATTATATAGATTTAAACGGACTTTCGTATGGAACGCCTAGTAAAACATTCGATGCCTAATGACACATTTGAAGTATGGAAGGCCAAGGAAACAATTCATCCCTTATGGAATGCATCATGACACATTTTTTATCTAATACGGAATGCCGAACGTTATGGAGTATGGAAGGCCGGTTCAAACAAGCTGATTACTATGGAACGCCTTGTCGAAAGCATTACAGATTTCCTGTGCGATATGAATGCCAACCCTCTTCAACTCCTCCCCTCCCCTTCCCCCCCTCAGCCGCCCGGCAAAGACTCGGTCTGGCACACCGACGTCAAGTCGTTCAAAAGCTACATGACTATGAGCGTGGCCTCCAGACGCCTGGTCCGCCAGTGTTACGAGATGGGCGAGAGTAGCGTGGGCCTAAAATCTCTCTTTCAAGTATGGCAGGTTGACTTCTTCTTATCAGAGTGAATGCCAGCGGCGGCAACCCTTGCTGTTTATAATGAAAAACCAAAAAAAACACCAAAATCCCCCCACCAAAAATCAATTAAAAACCGAAATTGGAAGCCACAATGCACGAAAGGGCGCTGATTTATCTGAGCAGCATGGAGCCGAGTTGAGCCGCTCACGCAGATATTCCAATTAACCGCCATGTTGCTTGAAATCGCTCCTAGAACGAAGCAGGGAGAGTCACCCGTGCAGGCGTATCCTATCCTCCCCTGTCTCATCAGTCCTGTGGTCGAAGCGTCTTTGTATTGTTCGTATGCATTGAGCCCGTCCCATCATTAATTGCAGCTGAGCAGCGCACAAAAACCCCCAAACATTATCCGCGTTTGGCTGCCCGCTAACCGTCAACTTAACTGCCCTTTCCCCGAAGCTTCACGCAGATTTGAGAAAAAGCACAGCTAAAAAAAACCCACACAGAGCAAGAAAAGAAAAAAAAAGGCGAACCTCCCGTGCACTCCCAACTTGCACACCAACGGTAACACCAGTTATTGGTAATCCAGCACGTTTGAGAGGGCAGTTGACTCTCTGGAGCCGCCTATAGTCTTGTTACCAGTCCCCTCTCAGTGCTGCTAATCACGGCCGCTGTTCCGAATGACCGCTCAATGCATGCAAATCGTATACAAAGCTGTTTTGTCGCCTCGATCTCACTTGGTTTTTTTTTTTTTTTTTTTTGAGCCACGAGAAGAAGGCAATAGTCCCAATCCCCTGATTATCATCGGCATACAGTGTATGTGGATACATTCGAATCCCGCGGAAGGGGGTAGACTTTTGACAGCTTGAGTCCGGGAGATTACTCCCACCCCTCTTTTTTGAGAGAGGGGGGGGGGGTTTCTCAGGAGATGCCAAGGCTCCAATTCTGGGAGTTATGTGGCGGCTGAATAGCCGGCATAGCCGATCTCGAAAGAATGCGCTCCCCCTACCCCCAAAAAAAATCATAATAAAAATAAAACTCGGATTGAACGGGAGCAATGCGGAGTCGGTCAGGGCGAGGCCGAGCCTAACCGACCAGCCATCCCGAGTATTTCGGTTTGGGGGTGGGAGGACCGTATAGGAGCTGCGCCCGATCGTCTTACATACAACAACCAGGCCGGGCCGGAGACGTATAGTACCCCGTTACCTCCCCCTCCCCCCCTCGCGACCCCACTCCACCTCCGCACCTGCTCGATTAGTTTGGGCTCGTTTTCAAAAAACAAAACAAAAAACGACGGGGAGTCCCGATCGGATGGCCCGGCCGAGTTTGTTGTCAGGACAGCGGGAGCGAGCGAGCTCCTTGACGGGCTTCGGACGGCTATCGGGGACGACTCGTGTTGCGTCTCCTCCTAATCTTACGATGATTAATTTGATCCTCGACCCGAGGAGCATCAGTAGACAGGAGACTGAGATTATGTCGGAATCTCATTTATCATTACGCTCTGCATAATATTATCAAGAGACGACGAAGCAGCTGACCACGCCAACGATCATTGATGAGGTCGAAAATAGCCTCTGTGAAGATGACTTCACGTATTGAGATCAAAACATTCAGATGCGAGAAAAAGATCCCTTAATTAATTCTACCTTATTGCTACCCGCTGCCATTCGCTAGTTGTCCTTCCGTAATTCTCTTCAGCCGCTAAGAAAAAAAACCCAAATATTTAAATGTTATTGAGAATAACAACGATGAATCCCCCCTTTTTTAAAAACAACAAGATCGTATGATCAGAAGCAAGCACGGTCCTGATTCTGAGAGCGTCTTGATGATGCAGCGGTTCAGAAGAAAAAGAAGAAGAAGAGAGATTCGAATTCGTCTCATATAGAGTTCAGAGGATCTTTGGATGTTTGATGTCTCCGAAGAAAAAAAGAGTAGTAAGAGCTCATTATAAACAGACCCGCTGCTCATTATCATGATAGAAGCACAACAAACACTCAGCGATCTCCGTCTGCGATATTGCGGGAGTCTGGCCTGACGAGAATGAATCTCTCTCTCTCTCACTCTGGAATGTCATCCACGGTGTGTGGCATTCCTTTCTGCTGAATGTACCGTGCACAGACGAAGGCATCACCCCCAGTCTCCCCATCTCCCTCCCCCCGCGCGCTTCTTGTCGTTGTGGCCGCCTCTCTCGTCGTCGACTGGGCCCGTCCCACATCGGCAGGAAGCTACTACCAAATTTGGCCGTCCGTCTATCTGTCGTCTGCCGATGGAATCCGCAGCTAGAGAAAAAAAAACTCGTCCGCCGTCATCCACCCGGACTGTTTAGACGAAAGCGACTGAGTAGATAGGGAGACATACACACACAAAAAAATAGGTCATTCCTGCGGTGGTGATGTATTGAATTCCTCTCTTCCGTTTCCTGTAGGGTGGAATGTTGCCTCAAAAAAAAAACCCGCAACCAGCAACAGATGGATGGAATGTTCTGTAAAATGTGGCTAGTTGAGTTGAGCACAGCTTGGGAATCATTCTGTTTAGATACACACAGACTAACTCTTTGTGAATCGAGAGAAGATTCGCCCACTAGATCACTCGTTGGTGGATGACATTTTGGAGAATTATTAAGTACCAAAACTGATGATTCTTTGGGGAATTAGTGCTGTAAACGTAACGGTCCGAACACATGTCCTGTAACGTGCCCCCGGGCATACGTTCAAAACCAACGAAATCGTACACACTGCATACACTGTGCAGGGCACCGGTGAAAACTGATAGACTGGTGTTCTGTCTGTTCGCACATGTTAAAAGGAGTCGCTACAGCATTCTATACTGCTGATGATGCTATAGACGGAAAAGCGTTGGTGTGTGTAGTCAATGAGTCAATGAGTGAAACCATGGGATTCCTTGTGGATGCATTCAAGAGATTCGATATGCGTATCGCAGCCTGCTCTTGGCAGCGCCGCCTTCCTCAGCCCGCGGTGCTTCCGACTGCACCCTTCGACAGCCACGCCACGCCCCCCGGGTAAGCACCTTGACCCTGAAAGGGTCAGACGACAGGTCGACCCGGATCACCGTCGAGACTATACCGTCCAAGACGCTGTCTTTCCCCCCGGGTGATAACGGTCCCTAATCGCTGCCTATCACTTATAGCAGGACCTCCGAGGTGTTTCACCCCGATGGGGACAGACTCCCAATCTAGATCGACCAATTGCCCAATCTGGGCTACTCCCAAGGTCATAAGCTCACCCCAGCAGAGGCACGAGGTACAGTTGATTAAAAACTATATCATCTTGATGAATTAACATTTCACAACGATAAGATTTTTTTTTTCGAAGCCGAGGTAGCGACTGAGACAAGCCTCCCTTGGACATCAACCAGATGGCAATGTTCTCTTTCCTATCAATGCCCAAATGACTAAGTCTTGTTCATAAAAAGCCTCAGTATGATGATGTCACGTTGTTACCTATAGTAACAATACGATCACGCCTGACTTCAGTCTGACTTGGTATAAGAGTACGAGCTGCAGATTCTGATGGATATACAAATTATGTTTGTTGCTTGTTTTTGTCCTTCGCAAATCCTGTTTCTGTTTCAGGAAAACCTTCACAATGTGGAGTTTCTGTGTGACAAAAAGTGTTCCTGCCGTCTTCAATTGGCGCTGGCATTACTAATCCGTTCTCTCTCTGGATGTGCGTTTTTTCATCCTTTCCCTTCTCTTCTCCATTTCGATCCTTTTAAAAACCTTCACCACTCTCTCCGTTCCTTCCTCCCAGGCACGCATTGAAGAGCTTGAAGAAGAGTTGGAAGCCGAAAGACAGGCTCGTGCTAAGGTAGGTATAAACAAGACAGAGACGAACAGCTCTCAACTTCACTTGTTAGACCCCACGCAGTCAAGATATAGTAAGATGATAGATGGTGGATAAACTACCGCAAATATATCTCGCATTCATCTCTCACTGGGGAATGTTAGAAACAAATATAGATGGGTTTTTCCAATGTAGCAAAACATTGCAATCATATTAGGGTCTTGAGCTCGCATACCTCCGGTTTAGAATCTGGGGCGAGCTCGCTCGACAGTTTTCCCAGAGAAAGAACATCGACCAGTTGCACTATAAATAACAGCCAGCTGTTCAGACCTCGATGGCTGGTTAGCGGGTGGCATTAAGGATGGACAACCCGGCTTGGTAATCACATTTTAGATCTCGGAAGGGGAGTCTGGAACGACTTGGGAAACTTGAAATTACTGCTTCCCTACCTTGTTCGGTCTTGAGATTTTTTTGGGGGGGAGGGTCCGGGTGAAAAATGTCACTGGGATAATCGAATCTGAAGGGCATTTTTTTTTCTTTTGGGAATGAGTTCTCGAAATTAATGGTCCCTCTGGCTTACTGGCACCCTTTCCTTGATGGAAATAATTATGAGATCGCAAAACTTAAAACTAAGAATCTTTTTCATTGTTCTTTTGGAAATGGTCAAACTTGAAATTCTCATCTCTCTCTCTATCTTTCTCTCTCCATTGCCCTCTCTCTTCCCGTCTCTCTCTTCCCCTTTCTCTTTCCTCTCTCTCCCTCCCTCTATCCATCTTTCCCTCTCTCTTTCTCTCTCCCTCTCTCTCTTCCTCTCTCTTCCTCTTTCTCCCTCCTTCTCTGTCTTCCTATATCTCTCCTCTCTCTTCTCTCTATTTCTCGCTCTCTTCCTCATTCTCTTCCTCGCTCTCTTCCTCTCTCTCCCTTCCTCTCTCTCCCTTCCTATCCCTTTCTCCTTTCTATTCCTCTTTCTCCCTTCCTGTCTGTCTTCCTATATTTCCCCTTCCTCTCCCTCTTCCTCTCCCTCTTCCTCTCCCTCTTCGTATCTCTCCCTCTTCCTATCCCTCTTCCTCTCCCTCTTCCTCTCTCTTCCTCTCCCTCTTCGTATCTCTCCCTCTTCCTATCCCTCTTCCTCTCCCTCTTCCTCTCCCTCTTCCTCTCCCTCTTCCTCTCCCTCTTCCTCTCCCCCTTCCTCTCCCTCTTCCTGTCCCTCTCCCTCTTCCTCTCCCTCTTCCTCTCCCTCTTCCTCTCCCTCTTCCTCTTCCTCTTCTTCTTCCTCTCCCTCTTTCTCCCCCTCTTCCTCTCCCTCTTCCTATCTATCCCTCTTCCTATCCCCCCTCCCCCTATATCTCTCCTCTCTCTTCCACCCTCTCTTCCGATCCCCTCCCCCCTCTCTCTCTCTCTCTCTTGCCCACCGGCAATTTGCAGGCAGAAAAGCAGCGTGCTGAACTCGGCCGCGAGCTTGATGACCTGAGTGACCGTCTGGAGGAACAGGGTGGAGCGACGGCCGTACAGATCGAGGTGAACAAGAAGCGAGAGACCGAACTGGTCAAGATCAAGAGAGAGCTGGATGAGGCGCACATGCAGCACGAGACTAGCATGGCCTCCATCCGCAAGAAGCAGCAGGAGACAGTGGCCGAACTCACAGAGAACCTTGAACAACTCCAGAGGTCTAAGACAAAGTGAGTCGACCCTCAAACAACAAAACTCCTTCCACCATTCCCTTCATCATTATGTTTTAATATCTCACCAATATAATTGTAGAGCGAAATTACTCTCAGCAAACGGTGTAAATGGGCTGTCTAAAGCCGGGTTGGTAAAACAGTATATTTTCTGAATGACGAAGTTCACGAGACATCTCAAGCCAGCTCAAGCTCTTGCTCAACTGAATGGACAAAAAGGCACTGGAAAACACTAATGGGAATGTTGTACTACCACTTCCTAGAACCAAAAGCTGGTAGAAATACCTTTCAATATTGTGGTGCTCAAGCCTGGAATAACATTCCAGCTGGGTTAAAAAATCCCTTTTCCCACATCAGTCCAAAGCTTTGTTAACAAATTACAACTATTGTATGCAATGTAATTCTTTTAAAATATAAAATCTTGAAGTGTTTTTATTAAGCTGAATGTTCTTATGTTACTGGGACCCAGAGAGATCAGTGCTTTGCAAGGACTAAATGGGACACTTAGTCTAAAGAAGATATAAATAAATAAATAAATAAATAAATAAATACAAGACTCTTCAAGTTTTAGTTTGGCGACAGCTTTGAAGTTGAAACGAATCTCTTAGACACCAACTGACATTGATATAAATAAGATGATGACTGATGACGGCCAGAGCATACTGATCGAAACGTCGAGTTACCTCTCAGGTTTTTTTTCAGAACCACACCTCTTCCTTTAAGAGACCTTATACATGGTGTCATCGCAAACCTTCCTATGTTGACATTGATGTAATATTTTTCAACCGAAGATAGAAAACCTATTGAAATCACCCGACTGTGTACCGAACAGTCTTCCTTTGGGATGGAATCTAATCCTGTTTTGGATTTCTCCGACCTTCTTAGGATTGACAAGGATCGCCAGATGGTCAGACTTGAGGTCGAGGATCTTAGCACAAACGTTGAGATGCTGCAAAGATCCAAGGTGAGTTGTAAGGACGACGAGTCGCCGAACCCTCGGCTGCTCCGTGCATTCCTGCTTTGTCTCAGACAGTTGTGAACCATGAACAGTCGGTGAATATGCCGCGTTGCCGCGAACAACCAAATTCACAGTGATTTCATGGACCCCTCTCAGAGTGGATTCCACCCTGAAGATTTCACCTCATCGTGTGACCTGCTCTGGCCTAATCACCACGCAACTCATCTGCCAGGCAGTTGTGGTCTAATCTGTGTATAATAATTGTACGCCATAGGCTTGTGCATTAATTGCAGCCATTTACCACCAAGAACGCGGCCTTGAATAGACCACTGGTGAAATCACCATGAGCCAAAAGCTGGTGAAGAACATTTAAGCATGAAAAAGTGGTGAAACTGCAGTCAGTTCCAACTGAAGGAACTCCTTCATTAGATAAGCAGATGAAAAGGGAGTTTAAAATGTACTTCGTCTCAGCTATCAACTGGGTGAGTGTTAGATCACGCCGTATCCATGAGCTCCCAGCACTAACCTGTGTAGGGCAGAAGCTGTCGCGATCGCAGCTCCAGCTACCGTCGTCCGATGTAAACAAGGTCTTCCCTCTCCTCCCTCCCCATCCCCAGATGAACGCCGACAAGACCATCCACCAACTGGAAGCACAGCTGTCCGAGGCCAACGGCCGCCTGGACGAGCACACCCGCTCCATCAGCGAGCTCAACTCGCAGAAGAACCGCCTGAACAACGACAACTCGGACCTGACCCGCCAGCTGGAAGAGTCGGAGAGCAACGCCTCCCAGATGAACAAGACCCGCATGCAGCTCATGGCCCAGATGGAAGAGCTCAAGCGCCAGCTAGATGACGAATCCAGAGTAAGGAGGTCTACCTTAGCTTGGACTCCCTCCTTCCTTCCCCTCCTCTCTCCCTCTCTCTCTCTCCCCTCTCTCCTCCCTCTCTCTCTGTCTCTTTGTGATGGTCCAGAGTAAGGAGGTCTACCTTAGCTTGGACTCCCTCCTTCCTTCCCCTCTTTTCTCTCTCTCTCTCTCTCCCCTCTCTCCTCCCTCTCTCTCCGTCTCTTTGTGATTGTCCAGAGTAAGGAGGTCTACCTTAGCTTGGACTCCCTCCTTCCTTCCCCTCCTCTCTCCCCCCTCTCTCTCTCTCCCCTCTCTCCCCCCTCTCTCTCTGTCTCTTTGTGATTGTCCAGAGTAAGGAGGTCTTCCTTACCTTGGACCCCCTTCACCTTCCTTCCCCTCCTTCCTTTCTCTCTCTCCCCTCTCTCCTCCCTCTCTCTCTGTCTCTTTGTGATTGTCCAGAGTAAGGAGGTCTACCTTAGCTTGGACTCCCTCCTTCCTTCCCCTTCTCTCTCCCCCTCTCTCTCTCTCTCCCCTCTCTCCTCCCCCTCTCTCTCTCTGTCTCATTGTGTCTCTTCCGTCCAGTTCCTTCCCCTTCTCTCTCTCTCTCCCCCTCTCTTCTCCCCCTCTCTCTGTCTCTTTGTGTCTCTTCCTCTGATTGCCCAGAGTAAGGAAGTCTTCCTTACCTTGGACTCCCTTCGCCTCCCTCCAGTTCCTTCCCCTTCTCTCTCTATCTCTCCCCTCTCTCTTCTCCCCGTCTCTCTGTCTCTTTGCGTCTCTTCCTCTGATTGTCCAGAGTACGGAAGTCACGACGAGTTTCGTGAAATCGACCACTGAGCTAGCTGGTCACTGTCGTGGGCGTCACGTCTTTGGTGGACGAGGCGAACTCGAGGCGAACTGTGCCATCACTTGGAGTAAACCCTCCTCCTCTTTCTTCTCCTCCTCCTCCTTGCAGTCCCGCTCCAGCCTGATGCAGCAGTTCAAGCAGGCCCAGATGGACAACGACGGCCTCCGCGACCAGGTCGAGGAGGAAGCTGAGGGCCGCGCCGACGCCCTCCGCCAGCTCAACAAGTCCAACCAGGAGCTCCAGGCCCTCAAGGCCAAGTTCGACGGCGAAGCTGTCCAACGCGCTGAGGACCTCGAGGAACAGAGGTGAGAAAAAAACAACAACAACATCAAAACATCACCCCCCCCCCCGCTTTGGTATGGTCTGGTTCCGTCTCTATGAAGTTGACGTATAAGGCTGTCTAGCACCCGACCTATGCGGGGAACCTGACCAAGATGGCTGCCAGTTGAAGGGTGGGTAGGATATTGCGAGGTCCCTTTCTCACGAGACAGTCAAGTTAGAAAACACATAGAGACACAAATTCTGCTATGTTCCACCGTGCACGACTGCCATGTTGCTCACAACACAATTAAATGATACAGTTGGTGCAGCTACTGCAAACGTCATTAAGTGAGCGTGAACTGTATGTTGGCTAATAAAGATGGGTGAACAGTAGCCTATTAAAGCAACGTGGCTTTTCACTTGGCCATCTCTCCGTTTCACTGCTGCTCAAAAACAAAGTCACCAACTAAACCATGTTTAGCCGCGTGACTGAGAACATCTTACGAGGCGAGATCAGTCCTAAAACAAGTTAGTCCGAGAATCTTGAATTGAGACTCTGTGTGCTTCACACCGCACCGTCCCTTGCAGGAAGAAGTTGTCCATCAGACTGACCGCCATCGAGGAGCAACTCAGCCAGGCCCTGTCCAAGAACGGCACCTTGGAGAAGACCAAGAACCGTCTCAATGCCGAGATCGAGGACCTGACGATCGATCTGGAGCGGGTGAGTGGATGAGATAGGTCCCCCCGCATCCTCTCGGAAGGACCTGAGTGTGGCCGGCTCTTCTCAGAGCCACACTCGTCCTCAGAGTTACCGGCTCTTCTCCGACGCCACTAATTCTCAGAGTTACCGGCTCTTCTCAGAGCCGCACTCATTCTCAGAGTTACCAGCTTTTCTCAGAGCCGCACTCATTCTCATAATCACCGGCTCTTCTAAGAGCCACACTCATTCTCTGAGTTACCAGCTCTTCTCAGAGCCACACTCGTCCTCAGAGTCACCGGCTCTTTTCAGAGCCACACTGTCAGTAAGTCAGTAAGCAGTGTGCAGATTGCATGTAGATTATACTCGAGACCCAAGGTAGTTGACTCCTAGATGTGTTTTGCTGTGATATAGGAATCCAGCCGCGCCAACGGACTGGAGAAGAAGCAGCGCAACTTCGACCAGGTCATCGCCGAGTGGAAGTCCAAGGTCGAGGAGCTGACCAACGAGCTGGACATGGCCCAGCGCGAGGCCCGCCAGTTCTCCGGCGAGCTCTACAAGATGAAGAACTCCTACGAGGAGTCCATCGAGACCATCGAGATCGTGCGCCGCGAGAACAAGAGCCTGCAAGGTAGGGCCTACCGTACCGATGATGACCGATGGCGTTGCGACGGCGACGCTAGCGGGTAGAAGGTTTTTCTTGGGGGGTTGGGGGGGGGGTCGATGGCGTTCGGAGAAGACTTCCCAGTACCACCTCGAGAACCAAAGGGAACGGGCGGCGCACGCGGTGGGAGGATATTCGCAAATTGCTGGGGGCAGTTCTTGGGGGGATATTTCGGTGAGGGAGTGATGGGGGTAATCAATGTATATTTGATCAGCAGTATATTATAGTCAACAAGACCGGCTGAGTCATAGAATATTACTCACACATATTTTTGCTCACTCTCATGTTACTGTTTTCTTTCCTATCCCTCCCCTCTATTTATCTATCTTTCCCTCCTCCCTCTTTCTCCACCCCCATCTCTGTGATCCTCTCTCTCTGCTCTGTCTCCCTGTCTCCCTTCCTCTCTTATTTGTCTTCCTCCTTCTGTCCCCCTCTCTTTATCTGTCCCTCCCGTCTCCCCCTCTCTCTCTATCTCTGTCGTCTCTTTCTCTCTCTCTCTTGCTCTCTATCTCTCTCTATCTCTTTCGTATCTCCCCTCCCTTCCTTCCCCCTCTCTCTCCCTCCCCTCTCTCACCCTCCCTCTCTCTATCTCTGCCGTCTCTCTCTCTCACCCACCCCTCTCTCTATCTCCGCCGTCTCTTTCTCTCCCTCTCTCTATCTCTGCCGTCTCTTTCTCTCCCTCTCTCACCCACCCCTCTCTCTATCTCTGCCGTCTCTTTCTCTCCCTCTCTCACCCACCCTCTCTCTATCTCTGCCGTCTCTTTCTCTCCCTCTCTCACCCACCCTCTCTCTATCTCTGCCGTCTCTTTCTCTCCCCCTCTCACCCACCCCTCTCTCTATCTCTGCCGTCTCTTTCTCTCTCTCTCACCCACCCCTCTCTCTATCTCCGCCGTCTCTCTCTCTCTCCTCGCTTGCCTCGGCCAGTCGAGATCACCGAGCTGACCGACCAGCTCGGCGAGGGTGGCAGGAGCGTGCACGAGCTTGAGAAGGCCCGCAAGCGCCTTGAGCTTGAGAAGGAGGAGCTGCAGGCCGCCCTGGAGGAGGCCGAGAACGCGCTGGAGATGGAGGAGGGCAAGGTGGCCCGCGGACAGCTCGACCTGGCCCAGATGAGGAACGAGATCGAGCGCCGCCTCATGGAGAAGGAGGAGGAATTCGAGGCCACTCGGTGAGTCTTCAAAACAGAAGGAACCGAATACAGCCACCTCTTCGACTCAAATTCTCAAATTCTCAAACTCTTCAACTCAATCCCTCCAACTCAAACTATCTGACTCCAGCTCTTCACCTCAAACTCTTCACCTCAAACTCTTCAACCCAAACTCCGCAATCCAAACTCTGCAATCCAAACTCTGCAACCCAAACACTGCAACCCAAACTCTGCAATCCAAACTCTGCAATCCAAACTCTGCAACCCAAACTCTGCAACCCAAACTCTTCACCCCAAACTCTGCAATCCAAACTCTTCACCCCAAACTATGCAACTCACAATCTGCAACCCAAACTCTACAATCCAAAACTATGCAACTCACACCCTGCAACCCAAACTCTACAATCCAAAACTATGCAACTCACACTCTGCAACCCAAACTCTACAATCAAAAACTATGCAACTCACACTCTGCAACCCAAACTCTACAATCCAAAACTATGCAACTCACACTCTGCAACCCAAACTCTACATCCCCAAACTATGCAACCCACACTCTACAACCCAAACTCTTCAACCCAAACTCTTCAACCCAAACTCTTCAACCCAAACTCTGCAGCCCAAACTATGCAATCCAAACTCTTAAACCCAAAGTCTTGAGCCCAAACTCTCTAACCCAAACTCTCTGACCCGATCT
The DNA here is from genome assembly GCA_949987565.1 of Luidia sarsii. Taxonomy (NCBI): domain Eukaryota; kingdom Metazoa; phylum Echinodermata; class Asteroidea; order Paxillosida; family Luidiidae; genus Luidia; species Luidia sarsii. The sequence goes on along the minus strand of OX465104.1, from coordinate 4,117,583 downwards.
CTGCAATCCAAACTCTTCACCCCAAACTCTGCAACCAGAAATCTTCTTCAACCCAAACCCTTCAACTCTCAACGAGGTTTTCTCTCAAACTCGTCAACGGGGTTTCTCGCCCGGCTCGACGTACAGCGACGAGAGCACGCACCCTCCCCTCCCCCCCATCGAATTTCATTCTCCACGCAATGATGACCGCATCGTCTTCTATAACGATCCCAATACGATCTTGTTCCGTGTGCCCGCCTTGCAGCAAGAACCACCAGCGCGCCCTGGAGTCCATGCAGGCTACCCTCGAGGTCGAGAGCAAGGGCAAGGCCGAGGCCCTGAGACTGAAGAAGAAGCTGGAGGCTGAGGTCAACGAGCTCGAGATCCAACTGGATGCCGCCAACAGGGGCAACGCCGACAAGGACAAGCTGATCAAGAAGCTTGCCAACGACATCAAGGTGGGTCTGGCTAGCACGACGTGTGAAATACGTCGGGCCAGAGCAGGGAAACGTGGCCTGTTAAGGCTTTCACATAGATCCGGGAGGGGTGACTAGTCTGAAGCAAGGCTGAAGACTCAATCCCTGTTGGTGGTAGACAGCCAGCCGAGGCTGACGAATGGATCAGGGAGGGTGACTATTCTGAAGCAAGACATGTGCCTCTATCCCTATTGGTGGTAGACTGCCAGCCAAGGCTGACAGATAGATATGGGAGGGGTGACTATTCTGAAGAAAGGCATAAACCTCCATCCCTATTGGTGACAGACTGCCAGCCAAGGCTGACACATATACATCTGGGAAGGGTGACTATTCCGAAGCAAGGCATAAGCCTCCATCTCTATTGGTGGCAGACTGCAAGCTAAGACTGACAAGTAGAACTTGGAGGGGGGTGAATAGTCTGGAGCAATACAATGAGCTTCCATCCCTATTGGTGGTAGACTGCCAGTCAAGGCTGAAAAATCATTCTGGGAGGGGTGACTAGTCTGAAGCAAGGCATAAGCCTCCATCCCTATTGGTGGCAGACTGCAAGCTACGACTGACAAGTAGAACTGGGAGGGGGATGAATAGTCTGAAGCAATACAATCTCTATTGATGGTAGCCTGCCAGCCAGGGCTACCCTGCCCTTGAGAAAGGTCCAACTCGAATCACCACATCAGACCCTTTGAATCTCAGATCTCCGAAAACTTGATTACAAATTGAACTCGAGAGATGACAATCTATATAGGTGACAGCAGGATCCCCCCAAAAGAGGGCGCCATCTTGAGACACCCTGAAGGTACTAACCGACCACCCTCCCGTGTTCCTGTCTTGCCTCCTTATAGGAGCTGAATGCCCACCTGGACGAGGAAGTGCGCTCCCGCGAGGAGATCCGCGACCAGCTCCAGCTGACAGAGCGCCGTGCCAACCTCCTGATGGCTGAGCTAGAGGAGCTCCGTGCCACACTGGAACACGTACGTAACAGCAAACACACCCACACCCACACCGACCCTCGGACACCTGCAACCCAATTTCACAGAGCCGTACCCCCCCCCGCCCGAAAGGGTTAGGGTTGACTCGAATGGTGTCATCGCAAACTCTCCACATTGTGATTCCGCCGTGCAGCCCTTCCGAGCTGCACCGTTCGAAAATAGTTTTGAAAGAAAAAAAGGGGCAAATCAAATTCTGACTGGTTTTTGTTTACCAGAGCTCTTACCTATCCAGCCCCTGAGATGATGGTCTTCCCAAAATAGTCAACTAGTCTTTGTCGGGGTGGGGGCGCCAGTCAGAAGCAATTCAACCATTAGCTGCCGCATATATCCCGGGATCACACCCCCGCTTTCATCCAGATGCAAACAACTAATAATTGTTGTAGACCTGGCTATATACACAGCAGCTCGGGGATCGCACAAAGTGGATGCAGCTTTTGTTCTATATTCAAGTCAAACAGATCTATGAAAAACTGACCGGGAACTTAAAAATATGAACAAGAAGAACTGGAGCGGGATTTGAACCCGAGACCTCTAGTATTGTGTACCAGTGCTCTTACCATCTGATATATCCATCCCTTAGATGGTGGCCTTCCCACATAGTCAACCAATCTTTGCCGTGCTGGGGGCGCACAAAGTGGATGCAGCTTTTGATTTTGTTTTGCCAATTTGAAGTTGTGGGTTGCGTCTTGCAGGAAGGGTGGTTGTTTTTTTTGACGTGAGGAGTCGATTTTCCTTTTTGGTTCCGCAGTCCGAGCGTAGCCGTCGCCAGGCCGAGAGCGAGCTGGCCGACCAGTCCGACCGCATGACCGAGCTGAGCGCTGCCAACCACAGCCTGACCAGCCAGCGCCGCAAGATGGAGGTGGAGATCACCACCATGCAGGGCGAGCTGGACGACCTGACCAACGAGGCCCGCAACGCCGACGACCGCGCCAAGAAGGCCATCACAGATGTAAGTTACAATTAAGCCGTGTTCGCACGGGACTTTTTTTCACCACGACCGTGGGTGAAGCCGTGTTCGCACTGGACTTTTTTTTACCACGACCGTGGGTGAAGCCGTGTTCGCACTGGGTTTTTTTTTACCACGACCGTTGGTAAAGCCGTGTTCACACTGGATTTTTTTTTTACCACGACCGTTGGTAAAGCCGTGTTCGCACTGGTTTTTTTTTTTTTACCTCAACCGTGGGTGAAGCCGTGTTTGCACTGGTGTTTTTTTTACCATGACCGAGGGTAAAGCCGTGTTCGCACTGGACTTTTTTTTACCACGACCGCGGGTAAAGCCGTGTTTGCACTGGACTTTCTTTACCGAGACCGGCCGTGGGTATATCATTCAAATGGGTAAATCTTACCGGCGTCTGCACTTGGATTATCGAGGTTGGGTAGATAACAGAAACGACGGGCAGAACGTAATCGACACAAAAGGCATGAGACAAAATAAATTCGACAAAAGAAGGAAATCAGCCCTCTCCCCCAAAAGCCAATTTAAGTCTCTAAAAGAAACGCTGTCCCTCCCCCCGACCCGAACGAAATGAAAGCCGTGGACACAGAAGCATACCACTACATCAAACAAAAGAGGTTAGTCACCTATCAGACAGACTCCCTGCAAGGCGTTCAGCCGCGATCAGATCAGAGCTTCTTTCAAAACGAAGAAGATTTGGATTCCTCTTGGTTCCCCTCACTCATTCTTAGCCGTCACCTTGAGTGGCCTGCTTTGGACCTTGTGGTTGTCGATTTATTTGTTCCCCCCGATTAAAGACGATGCACCCGAGCAAACGTTATGACGCTGACGAATTGAAAACTTCCGATAATGCCGGCAGGTCCCGGCTCGACGGCTGACCGGTTCTGACGAGGCTCAAGCTCAACTTGAATCTTCTTTTTGTCTCCCCCTCTCCCCCTCTGATCAGGCCACTCGCATGGCTGAGGAGCTCCGTGCCGAGCAGGACCACGCCATGCACGCCACCAAGATGTACAAGTCCATGGAGTTCACCGTCAAGGACATGCAGTCCCGACTGGAGGAGGCCGAGGCCATGGCCCTGAAGGGCGGCAAGACCACCATCATGAAGCTGGAGAAGAAGGTGGGCGGCTTCGGGTCTCTCTCCCCTCTCCCTCTCCCCCTTCTCCCCCTCCCCCGACGAGGCTCCTGGAGCTAGGTCTCGGTCTGTTTTGTCTAGTATGCTCACAGCGAGGTGTCACAGAGAGTGCGATCACGGAAGGACCAGGCGAGGGACGGTCGCTGGATTGAATGGTTAGAGAAGGCTTTGTGAAGCAAATGTTTGAAGCACTCGTCCAGAAAACAAACCTTAGGCCTATAAAATATGTTCTTGAGGATAGGTTATTGACTTAAGAGCTTGATAAAAAAAGAGACCAAGACGATATCCTCAAAATAGCTTTGCAGTATGATAATCATTGAAATTTGATTTATCTCTCCTTTCACTTCCCCTTTCTTCCCCCACCCTTTCTTCCTCTCTCTTTCTTCTCTTTTCCTTTCCCCCTCTTTCCCCTTTATATCTTCGTATTTCCTCCTCTCTCCTCCCCCTTTCCCCGGCTCTTCCTCTTCGTATCCCCCTCTCTCTTTCCCCGGCTCTTCCTCTCCGTCTTCCCCCCCTCTCTCTCTCTTTCCCCGGCTCTTCCTCTTCGTCTTCCCCCCTTTCTCTCTCTTTCCCCGGCTCTTCCTCTCCGTCTTCCCCCCTCTCTCTCTCTTTCCCCGGCTCTTCCTCTTCGTCTCCCCCCCCCCCCTCTCTCTCTCTTTCCCCGGCTCTTCCTCTCCGTCTCCCCCCTTTCTCTCTCTCTCTCACACCCCCACCCTCTCCCCTCAAACAGCTGCACGACGTCGAGCGCGACTTGGACGGAGAGTCCCGCCGCCGCAGCGACCTGGAGAAGGCCATGAGGAAGCAGGACCGCCGCCTCAAGGAGGTGATCCTGACCTCCGAGGAGGACCGCAAGTCCCACGACCGTCTCCAGGAGGTCATCGAGAAGCTGCAGCTCAAGGCCAAGAACTTCAAGAGGCAGATTGAGGAAGCCGTAAGTCGGAAGAGTCGGGAACTTGGGCCGGAGAGCCAACAGATAGAAAATGGAGGGGAGGGGGGTTTGTTTCAAAAGGGTGCATGGATCTTTTCCCTGCATTCATCGAGATGACGATTACGATGACGAGAATAGGCCCGTGATAACAAACTTTGAGGACTGCAAAGACATCGAAAAGTTGTTTCCTGTGTTGGTATATTTGGAAAAGTCTGTAGTGATTATTTTGAAACTTAAAGACAAATAATCACCTCTACCCTCCTAAATCTGGTAATTCTTCCAAATCTCCCCACACTCCTCATAGTCCATCCTCCTCAACATCCTGCTCATCATCCCTATTCCTCTGAGCATTCACATCCTTATTTTCTTCACCATTCCCCTCCTTACCCTCTTCTCCCTCGCCATACTCTTCATCCTCCCCATCCTCCTCATTCTCCTCACCCTCTTCATCCTCCCCATCCTCCCCATCCTCCGCATCATCTACATCCTCCCCATCCTCCCATCCTCTTCCTCCTCGCCACCCTCCCCATCCTCTTCCTCCTCCCCACCCTCCCCATCCTCTTCCTCCTCCCCACCCTCCCCATTCTCCCCACCCTCCTCATCCTCCCCATCCTCTTCCTCCTCCCCATCCTCCCCATCCTCTTCCTCCTCCCCACCCTCTTCATCCTCCCCATCCTCCTCATCCTTCTTATAAGTCATCTATGAAATCTCCTAGGTTTTTTCCTCCATCCAGAGTCCACTTCAAGCGCACCAATGAATGATCCACCTCTATACCTATCCCCAAACCCAAGATGACGAATCGGCAAACCCCCCCCAAACACAGAGATTAACCTAACACCAATGTTCTCTTTCCTTCGCTCCTCCCCACCCTCTTCATCCTCCCCATCCTCTTCATCCTTCTATAAGTCATCCATGAAATATCCTAGGTTTTTTTCAGTCCAGAGTCCACTTCAAGCGCACCAATGCATGATCCACCTCTATACCTATCCCCAAACCCCAAAAATGACGAACCGCCCAACCAGAATCCCCCTCAGAGATTAACCTAACACCGATGTTCTCTTTCCTTCGCTCCTCGCAACCCTCATCTCTCCCCCTAACCTCCTTCCCCCTCTCGCAGGAGGAGATGGCCAATCTGAACCTCAACAAGTACAAGGGTGCCCAGCGCGAACTGGAGGACATGGAAGAGCGCGTTGAGATCGCCGAGACCACCGTGAACAAGCTCCGTGCCAAGCACCGTAGCGGAGCCATGAGCTCCACCACTCGTGTCACAACGGTACTTAGCGAATCTGATTCCGAACAAGAATACGATTACCAATTTGAGGCGCCCGATACGTACCTCTACTACTAATCAGCTAGCAGCGCTCCCTCGTTTCAATTTTGCCACGGTACTTTTGCGCAATACTTTTTTTTTTGTAAAGAGAAACCGAATTTTGTTCTTTCTTTCATTTTTTTTAATTTTTTATAATTCCTAATCTGTTGTATTATACTCACGGCCCGGACTTTCATCGTGTCAAGTGGCATGGTTCGATGGCGGAACTGACCGGTGAAAAAGGGGGAATCGATTTGAGAGGAGGAGGGGGGGGGGGAACAAAACAATTGTGAAAGATTGTGACGAGAAAGTGTGGACTCGGACCACCGACACATTAAGGGACCTGCAAATCAGAATGATGTCAGCAAACTCAGGCCAGAAGTACCCGCAATTCAATACCATTTTTTCTCCAGATTCTACAGAACCAAAAAAAGTGGCTGAAAGTTGAGCACTTAAAAAAGGGCTGATTTTGGTTTTGTTTTTCTCTAAATGCTTGATTGGCTTGAAGACGCTATCTCCCTTTTTAACGCTTATTCATTTTATCATTATTTCTAAAAATTAATACTGCCGAGATTTTCTGGAAACTTTCCAAGCAAGTGATCATGCCAATTGACGATTGAATGGGTCTATTCATAACATGTTTGTTATTTTTTATTTTTTTGGTAAAGATAGAGACGAAAATGCAAATCATTGCATGACGGAAGTTTGTTCCACTAAAACGGTTGAGAACTAGCTGAGAGAGAAACATAATACGGTTGCCTAATTTGCACCGTTGATGGCGCCCTTGCTTAGCTTGATCTGTTTGGAGCGTGGTCAGCATGTCCGATGCACCACGCTTGGAGGGCGCCCTACTATTGGCACTATTGCATGAGGGGGGGGGGGGGTGTGTTAGCGGCACGTTAGTGCTGCCGGATCAAGTGATTCTTGGGACTCGCCACGGTTGTTGTGGCCGTTTACGAAATGAAGGCTTAGGCTCGGGCTCAGGCTTCGTCTCCGTCTGACAAAACCTGAAAATCCAGGTTTTGGTTTGTTTCCAAATTTGAAGGCTTGTTGGCTTGAGTATTCACCGAGAAACTGGGGCCAAACGTTTTAGATGCCTGTGATATTATAACGAGTGCCGTAAGATAAATATGACCGAAGCCTAAGCCCGAGCCTAAGCCATCGTTTCGTAAACGCCCTGTGTATCTCTATGGTTTGCCGTGCTACCTTCTGACACTCGGTGAGCGAGAACCCGGTGTCTAGCTTGCCGTGTGTCGGCCCATAGGCCTAGGCCTAGTTTGCTGTGCAGCCCCGCGAACCCTTGGGAACAATCCCTGAAGCCTAACACTCTTGCTCACTCCCAATGCATGCACTAACTTCACAACCTCCCGGCACCGTCGAGTCTTCGCGCTCAAATTTCACTTGGGAAAAAAACGTCATCTTGCACAGTTCAAAGGGTTATCAGAGACGGAAGTACTGAACAACAATCTCTCCATGTATGCTATATACACACTTTGAACTCAATACGAAAAAAAAACGAAAAAAGGGGGGAAAAACGAGAGAAAAAAACCACGAAACAACTAAAACCCCGAATGGACATTACTCGTAAAGTATCTATTTCATTGAGTAGATAGACTCACTAGCTGGAAAAAAAAAACCCGGGTCGCCATCCCCCAACCTACCCAGGAATGAAACCAGTGCCGAAACCACAGCCCCCAACCTTACTAGCGGTGCAAAAGTATACTTATTTGCGCCCTCAGCTTTCACCAATCAGAAGTAATTGGGGAACAATTGGTTTTTCCTTTTTTGGGGCATACACGTCCGGAATTTTCAGTTCCGGCCGGAACACAGGATCTAAGATCGGGGAAGGGCGAGGGGTTATCGTGAAAACAAGGGACGTAGCTGACTGATTCGACATCACGCACGTAGACAAGTCGATTGCTGGGTCTTCAACATCATTGACTCACAGACAGATCCCCATTGCATGCTTATTTTTACATTCCATTTCATCCCGTGCTTGTTCATCTTCTTTCTTTACCGTGAGAGCTGCAGTCTTTTCTTCCCCATTTTGTTGTGATCAGACCAAATTAAGAAAAAAAAAAGACCGAAATTCGTGTGATTATTTCCAATCTCTCTTTGCAAACAAAGTGAGAGTCGAAAGCAACCGTCATTTCGATTTCGTTCGTGCTTTTTGCTTTACCGTAACACGAGCTTTGAATTGACAATTTGCCTTTATAAACAAGATTTACGTCAGCTAATATTTGATCTTTCAAATCGAAATTAAAACCCCGTTCAACCAAAAACTGCACGACTCTTGAAGTTCACAGACGTAACATTTCTGAAGATTTCTTTTTTTACCGATTGTGGTTGCTTCCTCAACTTCTTCGTGCTACATTTTCATGCATGTTGAATCAAAATCAGATCTTTGAGGTTGATTTTTTTCTTTTCAAGCATGGCATGACATCATCGAAGTTTTTTTTTTCGAGAACAAAACATGAAATGAAGTGTTATCGTTAGCATGAGGTTGATGTGCGATTCTTTACTGTAAGTTTGAACGCTTCAAATAAAAGATGTGCACTCATGCTTTGAAACCGAATTGAATTCTGACCGAAAAAAATAATCTAAAAAGAAATTTCTTTCAGAGTGATTACAGATAGATTCATCTGGTTAATGTCATTCCTGACTTTTTTCTTCTTTCCCCCTGTCAAAACCTCTACCTATCCCTATCCACGTCTTCATTCCTCGTTTCATAACTGTGTCACATCTCATATCTTGTCCCTTGGTCTGCGTTTATCTTGGCCAATCTCCCTTGTCCGTCCACCACGACCTTCACCACGACCTTCCCTCCCCCTTTTCATCCCCTGCCTCATACTCACTGTTCGTGGATTCCTGCTTCTCAGAAGTCTGCCAGTGGCTCCCTGTCTGTCTCTAGGAGCTCATCTAGCCGTCATTAGATGCCATCTTCCAAGCAAACCACCGTAGATCTCAATGGTAAATGCTTCCTCACGCAAACATCCTCCTTTCCACCGTCCCGATGCCTTCCGCGCTTATAGATCTGGAGCTAGTCTTTAGCGTTTAGGTTTCTCCATACCCGTGTACACCCCACGGTCGAGCAGTGACCCTGTTAGAAAGAGAAAGACAAAGAAGTAACTCACAGTTGCAAGGTTTGAATCGGTGTATAGTCGATTTAATTTTTCTAAAAAAGGGGGAAAAAGGCAAAGACTACTTGACTATTTTGGGAACACTGGTCAACTATTTGGGAAGGTCGCCATCTAAGGGCTGGATAGCTCAGATGGTAAGATCGCAGTATACCCCAAAACCAGAGGTCTCGGGTTCAAGTCCCGGGTCCAGTCTATGTCTTCTTTGCCATTCAAAACCAAAAGAGATGAGGTTGAAGATGCTTCTTTTGAGGAAAATAGGAGAGAATCAAGACAGCAAATGAATTCGGTTTTGAAAAGATTGGACAACAAAAAATCCCCCCAAAAAACAAAAACCGTGGGCGTTGGCTCAAAAATATGATTCTTATAATCTGCAAACAATTATGACCCAGGGTTAGAGTCAAGAGTGATATAAATTGATTCCTTCTTTGAGAAAGGTCCAGCTTTGCAAGGATCTGAACTTTAGGCCATTCAATTCGCTGATTCTGTTAATTCAGCATAATTTATATTCCGAAGACACTATTCTGGCTACACTGATGGTATCAGTCGTATGCATCTCACCGTGTGGTACCCCTGACCACAAGGAGCACTCGTGGAGCCCCCTTTTCAAGGGCAAAATACTCTTGCATTTACTGATTTTCTTTCATTTTTTTCTCCCCCTTTCGATCACCAGGGTGGCTTCATCCCTTTTCCCCGTCCCTATGCGCCGACAAACGGTGACACCATTAGACGTAGCTTCCGCCGTAGAAACAGCTCTGTGACCTCGACAACCAAGAAAGATGACGAAGAAGACGAAGAAGAAGAGGAGGAGGAGGAGGAATAGGTCGAGGGATCAGATACTGGCTTTAGTCTTTTCATAAACACTGCATGCTAGACAGTAAACATCTATTAAGAGGACAAACTTAAGTGCCTCATTGTTACCTGTTCAGTGTTGTACAGAAAACCTATCGTGGATTTCGAAAAATCGATTTTGGTTTATTTTTATTTTTTTGGTCCCTATAGGCCAACTCCCCCAACATGCTTTGTGGGGGCGGAGCGTATTGGGGGAAAAGGGCAATTTTGTTGTGTCTTACCGATGTTTCTATAGCACACCTCTTTTGATTCGAAACAGTAACTCAAGACAATCACATGCAATAGCTTAAAGAATGAAATAATTAGATATTTATTGATTTTATTGTATTTAATGACTCATAGTATTTATTAATCTAAACTACTTAAATATTTATCAACTTATTTATGCGTCCCGATGGGAAGACTCACTTTATTTCAAAATCTTTAAATATTTAAACAAAATAAATATATGAAAAAAATTCACATTTTTTTTCTTTCGCTGGGTTGACGAAAAGTGAATGTGTAAAAAGGCATTTATAATGTACTATAAATGTGTCGCAGAGCGGTAAGAAAATACCGAGGCTGGAGATTTGGCTGAAAAGATTCGGAGCCTAAAATCCAGTCCTCCTAGCCTGGGCACCATGTTTGATAAAATTTGAAGAAGAAAACAAAAACAGTTTGAAGATTAACCAATTGGATGAAAGCAGTACAAAGTTGGCGCTTTTTTCAACCGGAGTGAACGATGCACGTGACCAGGGTTGAACCGGCTGGTGATTGTTGTCGTGACGACTAAAAAACAAAAAAAAACCGGCTCGGTAAATCAACTCAAAAACCCATTGTTGGTTGGCACGCACTAAATAATTAAAAAAAACATTAACCGTTTGTTTGAAAATGGACATGATTATGAGGATTATGACGAATGTATAATAAAATTAAATTTATTCACGTATGCAAAACCGTAAAGAGAGTCAAAGCTGGAAGCCACAATGAGCACGGTGGGTTTAAAAAAAAATAAGCTTAGAGATGTTTGCAGTTTTAGTGAGTCAATTTTCTAAAATCTAAACCCTTAAGATAACAAGCGTTCTGATGAGGAGTTGGTTGATGTATCGGTGCCACAATCAATACAATTTCCTGACTTAAAATTTCCCCAGAATACCTTCACACGCATGCCATCTGTATTTGTTCTCAACGTTGAGTACGACAAACGTCCTGGTCTTTTCTTAAACTTTTCAATTTTGTGGACGTTATTTTTGATATGCACTTTGTGTATAAAAAAAAACCAAAAAACGAAATAAGGCATTAATGAACTTAATAACCTTCTACCAATCGATTGAACATTAAAATTGAAACTCGAGAACCAATGGAGATAATTGTTTAAACTCCTAAATGACGAATTAATTAATGAAGCCAGTTTGAACAAGTAAACAATGGTGTTGTCACTTTAGAAACCTTAACAAAAGTGTAAATACACATACCGTGTATGGTTTGTCATGATATGATAAAGTCAAATCTTTGTTGAACTAGAATCATGTATCATAAACCACCAGGTATTACTGATGACCCAATTAACACGGGGACAGCGACTTGGGCTGAAACCCACCCATGAGGTCTGAATAGATTGGTGGCGATGACGAAACGGTGTAAAGTGCGTTTGGGTATGGTACATAGAGTGCAGGACCTAGACACCTTTTACCACGATAGCTTATTGACATATAATAGTTACCGTTAAACTTAAACCGGTTTGAAGTTAGTTCTTAGCTGACGGTGGAAACCGTCAAACCTATTGCCTTTCACTACAATCGGTTGCTTTACTGTATGTTCACGTACGTCTTGTGTCTGTACTCTCCTAAATGCTATATTAAACATGCGTGGGTTGGTACCAATTCGCTAATTAAGAAAAAAAAAACTTGCGTGTATGTCGTATTTCCTTTGTCTTGCTGACTTTACCACCGAGAAAAAAAAGCACCCACACTTTGCCTGATGCAGAATTGTGGACAAGATTGTTTTGATATTGAAAAAAAGAAAAGAATTATAGCGCTGACGAATTCATTATAACGAGGAGTGGGTTTTTATGTGATTTTGAATTTCCAATACCGACAGAGTTGTTCCTACTCTGGGTTTTCTTCTCGTTACAGCACCCAACAAAAAAAGTAACAAAAATAGAATGACAAAAAAGCTGCATCAACTCTGTGTGATCCCCGAGGTGCTGTAGCCACATTTACAACAATTGTTCGTCCGCGTCTGAATGAAAGCGGGGGCGTGATCCCTGGAGATATACGGCAGTTAACGGTTGAGTTGCTTTTGAACTGGCGCCCGCATCACGGCAAAGACTAGTCGACTATTTGTTGAGGCCACTATCTAAGGGCTGAATCGCTTACAAGCTGGAAAGCAGGAGGTCTCGGTCCAGTCAAACTTTTCTTTGCCATTAAAAAAACGCAGTGGCTGTTGTTACGGCAGTCGTCCGAGTGGTTCCCTGACTTCACAGTATTTGTCAGGATGTTTAGCTCTTGGAACCAGACTATCAGCTAATAGACTGGTTCAACCAGCCTGCAATGCTGACGAAATACAATCAAGTCAGGGAACCACACGGACGACCCAAATCTCAAAACTCAAATCCTGACTGGCTATCCTCACCACGGCATCTGAAATCTCATCTTCTCTTCTTTTCCCCCCTCATACACTAGGTAGGCCGGAAACCTCAAATTGAAACAACCAAAAAAATAGGGCCAAATGATTCCCTGGTGAAGGCCGTGAAATATTTTATCCTGTAAAGCATTTGGTTGTTTTTTTTCCTTCGGACGACCGACTGGTTTTTTGTACTTTTTGGCGACGCGGCAAATTGAGTCTATTTCGGGACGAGCGATAGCGATCCGTGGGACCGGGGGAGCGGACAAAGAAACACTCACACACACGCGGGCACGTGAGCTGAATCGAGTGACCGGCGACGGGACCCACTCACGATCGCGAGGCCCCGTCGATCCGAAGGACGAGTCTGGGGGGAAAACAATAGCGATCCAAAAATAGCCCGTCTCTTTTCAGCGGGGACAAAGCCAAGTGCGCGCAACAATGCCCCGGCCCGACGCGGCACATTCAAGTCCGTCTATTTTTAGTGCCAGACTTAGGCGCGCTTTTTGTCCGATGGTCTTTTTTTGTGTTGTTGTTGTTGTTGTTGTTGCTGTATCCAGTCAACCCCAAGCTGCTAGTGCTCCCGACAAAAGGAGCTCGACAGCTGAGTTTCTAAATTTAGTTCCCCCCCCTCAATCCATTCAATTCAATTCCGAGAGTCGTTTGTTCTGACTGGCTGCACGTCACATTCAACGGGCTTTTATCATCGGCAAGGAAGACTCGGCTCTGGATGTCCACCACGCTTCCATTCCGATCTCCGGAGGAATATAAAGCCGCCTCCTGCGCTGAAAACACACACAGGCCAAACGTGTTGGGTACAAAGCAAAGATCCTATATGGCGCGCGAAGCGCGCAAGATAGCCCACTCTTGCGAGATCGCACGCATCCAGATGAAGTACGCACTGGACGCCATTTTGAGTAAGCAAAGTCGCACGCGTGCGCTCCATCGCGTGGTCACATCACATCACAAAAGTTATCACTTTCACGAATCAACACTGAGTGGCTTCAGCAGAAATGTATGGAGTTGGGGACGCATATAATTATCTCAAACCGGCAGTTGGACTTTCATTTACCAGTTGATTTTTTGATAGACGTCAGTCAGGATGTGGGCGAATTCTTAAAGGTATTATACGTCAGCAGTAAAACAAAAAACCCAGTAAGTAAATACAAACAAAAATGTTGCAAACTGCTCACTGACTAAAATGACCTGCAATACATACATCTCAAAAAATTAGAGGGCCCGACGTTTCGATCCTATAGCAGGACCTTTCTCAAAGGCCTTTGAGAAAGGGCCCGACGTTTCGATCCAATAGCAGGACCTTTCTCAAAGGCCTTTGAGAAAGGGCCTGACGTTTCGATCCAATAGCAGGACCTTTCTCAAAGGCCTTTGAGAAAGGGCCCGACGTTTCGATCCAATAGCAGGACCTTTCGGCCTTTGAGAAGGGGCCCGACGTTTCGATCCAATAGCAGGACCTTTCTCAAAGGCCTTTGAGAAAGGGCCCGACGTTTCGATCCAATAGCAGGACCTTTCTCAAAGGCCTTTGAGAAAGGGCCCGACGTTTCGATCCAATAGCAGGACCTTTCTCAAAGGCCTTTGAGAAAGGGCCCGACGTTTCGATCCAATAGCAGGACCTTTCTCAAAGGCCTTTGAGAAAGGGCCCGACGTTTCGATCCTAGCAGGACCTTTCTCAAAGGCCTTTGAGAAAGGGCCCGACGTTTCGATCCTAGCAGGACCTTTCTCAAAGGCCTTTGAGAAAGGTCCTGCTATTGGATCGAAACGTCGGGCCCTCTAACGTTTGAGAAAAAGAAACCCCACCACACGACAGACTGATGCAACTACTATACAGACAACACGTCAGGAGTGGCGAGTGACGAAGATGAGATCGTCGTAGATTGTAATGGACAACTAATTAGGCCTCTTGTCAAAAAGATCATCGGTTGGGTATCGGATGATTTGACCCGTCCGATGTCGTTTCCACCGGATAGCCATCGTATATTTGTTCACCCCCAGAGTCCAGTACAATCGGCTTTCTACCGGGGGAAATTGTATCGGTCGGATGAATTCACCCGGCACTCAACCGATGATCTTTCTGACAAGAGGCCTTACCGAAATTAGAAGGGCCTGATATTTCGATCCTCTAGGGCCTAGTAGGATCTTTCTCAAGAGTCTTTGGACGAAACGTCAGGCCCTCCTAATGTTTGATAGTCCATTTGGTCACTTTAGTCATAGTAGGCAACACTTTTGTAATTGTATTATTACTGCAGAAAACTAATTACAATAGAATGGGGGTGACAGAGGAGTAGGAGCACGACAAATTGAGGATCAAAATAACAAAATAATAAAGATGCAAATAAACTGGCGAACCGAAACACAAAAGTCCCCCCCCCCGATTTGACCTCCCTGACCTCTGCATGGAGAGTGACGGGAAAACAAGTTGGCCGGAGCAAGGATCGTGGAACAGGCTTCACCAGGTGTGGGACAGGTCGAAGTCACCGCGACCGCCGACCACGAACAGGTGTTGCGATAGGAACTCGATACGACCTTCAGAGCCTCGGTGATATACCTTGGCAAGTGCAAATCAGATTAGGAGCTCCGGTGGGCGGTGTTTGGTTGCAACCTTCGCCGGAACAGGACCGGAACATTCCCCGACGAGACTCGGTCAGCGATCCGAAATATGCTATATACGGTTATAGCTCAACATCTCGGGGAGTCAATCTCTTGGCTCCATTCCTCCATTCGTTCCTCTCTCTTCCCCTCTCTCTATCTCTCCCCTCATTCTACTCCCCCCTCTCTCTCCCCCTCTCTCTATCTCTCCCCTCTCTACCCCCCTCTCTATCTCTCCCCTCTCTCTACCCCCCTCTCTATCTCTCCCCTCTCTCTACCCCTTTCTCTATCTCTCCTCTCTCTATCTCTCCCTTCTCTCTACCCCCCTCTCTATCTCTCCCCTTTCTCTACCCCTCTCTCTATCTCTCACCCTCTCTCTCCCCTCTCTCTCCCTTCCCCTGTCTCTCTCTTCCCCTTTCTCATCCTCTCTCTATCTCTCTCCTCTCTCTACCCTCTCTCTAGCTCTCCCCTCTCTCTCTACTCCTCTCTCTATTTCTCACCCTCTATCTCTCCCTATCTCTCTCTTCCCCTCTCTCAACCCCCCTCTCTCCCTCTCTCTCCCTCTTTCTCATCTCCCCCACTTTTTCTCCTTTCTCCCCTCTCATCTCTCTCCTCTCTCCCCCCTCTCTCTCCCACTCCCATGGCTCTGTCTCCTACCCTCCATCTCTCCCGGTCTCTGTGTCTCTCTCCATCCTTCCCACCGAATCCTCCCTCTCTGCCTTTCTCTTCCCCTCCCTGTCTCCCCCCTCTCTCTCTCCCTCTCTCTCTCTTTCTCTCTCCCTCTCTCCCTCTCTCCCTCTCTCTCCATTTCTCCCCCTCTCTCTCTCCCTCTCTCTCTCTTTCTCTCGTTTTTTGTGCACTGACCTCATTCCCCTTTGGTTTTTGCCTAAGTTGTTAATAAAGGTTTGTTGCAAAATTCAAATTCTCTCTTTCTCTCCCTTTCTCTCTCTTTCTCCCTTTCTCTCTCTCTCTCTCTCTCTCTCTCTCTCTCTCTCTCTCTCTCTCTCTCCCTCTCTCTCTTTCTCTCTCTTCTCTCTCTCTCACTCTCTCTCCCTCTCTCTCTCCCGTTCTCTCTCTCTCTCTCCCTCCCCCTCTTCGTCTCCCCTCGTGAACTCTCTCAAGGGGGATACCTCGACCCGCAGCCCTACCGCCATGTCGGCCCTGGAGACGGGTAGGATTCGAAGCACGGACCCGAGGAGTTAACCCAGAAAGGCCAGACCGACACATCGACAGGACTCCGCCCGTTCACTGTAAAAACGGTGCTCACACATCGTGCACATACACATGGATGAAGTATGTTGAGGCACACGGTGCACGATACTTGTGCATGAGGTGATGCTCACTTTCAATCCATAGTGCGGGAGATACAATAAAATAACAGGGAGATATTCTTGTACACGAAGCGCTTCATGGCACCTCATCCGATTTTGGCAGAAGTGACTGCAATTGCACGTTCATTGTAAAAACGGTGCTCACACATCGTGAACATACACATGGATGAAGTATGTTGAGGCACACAGTGCACGATACATGTACATAAGGTGATGCTCACTTTCACTCCATTGTGCAGGAGATACAATAAAATAACAGGGAGATATGTGACCCGGCACAGCATAATGAGGAATAACCCCAACTTTTGAGATTTTGAGATTTTCTAATGATGTGAAAGAGTATACCATTAGCTTTCAAATGATATCAAATTTATTTTAGTATGAACGTTGTTGTAAATAGTACAAGGGGACTTCGCTCGTTCATTTGGCACCAGACACAATATAGCAGCACCAGTCTAACTCCTCGAAAGCGGCCATTCAAAAAGGCAGGAACTTTACATTTTCATGAAAACAGTACACAAACACTCTCCCGATTTCCTCGTTTTTTCAACATTTAGAGACGGATTTCGAAAAAATCCTTTAGACTTAACATCATCCAATACATTAACTTTCCGAAAATACATAACAAAAAAAAAATTTAATCGAATTGAGAAGATACTTTGACTTCAGGCGTTGTTTACTCAAAAAGTGTTTTGGTGGGATATTCCTCATGTCGCTGTGCCGGATCACATATTCTTGTACATGAAGAAGCGCTTCATGGAACCTTATCCGATTTTGGCTGAAGTGACTACAATGCGATTGAGCTACTTCGTGTGCATGGATGTATGTACGTATATATATGTGCCTCAAAGTGTTCATGATTATATGGGACAAAGAATGTGCCATTGGGAAAGTGCACGAGGTGCAGGTAGTTATGACAGCGTTGATGGCGTTTTAAACTGTGACGTTAACCTCCCCCTACATCAGTGATTCACTCCAGTGAGTTGGACTGACACCCCTGCTTCATCACTACAGGCATGGGTTAGGATGACTTGACTCGGAGGAAACACCTGCTCGGGTTACTATATCCCAAAGGGTAAATGGAAAAAAAACCAAAAAAAAACTATGACTTCAAACAGCAAATAACGACATTTGATAATACCAATAGGCCTAAACAACTTAGTTAATCGTTCAGCCAAAAAAAAATCCCTTGGAAAAAATTATCCAAAAGCAATGAAATATATAGTTCAAATCTATACATAGAATCGCTTCAAAATTGCTGCATTGCATTAAAACGAAACAGTATATTATCACACATTTTTTTCAGAGAGCGTCAAGAGATTCGGTGGATATTTTGGATTGGCTCGTCAGTGGGTGACGTCATCGCCCCTCCCCCCCCCCACGCGTCAACATGGCGTCACGGCAGAGCCCCCATCCCCAACCCTAACCCCGCTTTCCCCCTCCGCCACCAACCCACCCCCTAAAAGTCCTGCCGTCCGCGAGTGCCGGCGAGCGGTACACAACCGTGCCGAACTCGCCTACCTCCACACTCCGCGGAGAGTTGGCGCACGAGCCGGTCCGGTATATTAAACGAACGCCGCCGCAGCCGCGGTGGGGACAGGAACTCGCTCGCTCCGTGCAAGGCCTCTGTCCACGGCCCGACCGGACGCACTCGCCCCGGGTACAGGATCCGCGGAACAACACCGATCGTCTCGTCGGCATCGACCCCCCCCCTCCCCTCCTTCTCAAGAAAGTTCCAGACAAGCCAACGCCAAGAAGGGCAAGAAGACACCGTGGGAAAACAAGGCGCCGGCCAAGAACCCTTCCTCAACCCGTCGACAAATTTCCTGGAGAGAAATCGACGCGCAGAGTGAGTATGATTACATTCCATTCTCTGTGCCTATAAGTTGCTCGGTGTGAACTTCGTGGCCGACGGAAACGTCTATATTTTGGTACTTTCACCGTGAACACGTTTACCTCCCGTGTCACTAATCGCTCTCCCCACGATCGCAGATACCGCCCACAAGCTCGACGTGCCCGATATATTACGCTGAAAGTAAAACTCCCGAAGCCCCCTCTCCCGGCGAAATAATGACGACAAATCCAGAAGGAAAAAAAGCCTAATATTTAGTAATAATGAATTCAGAATATTGAGAACTATTTTCGAGAAGAACTCGAATCATCTTTTGAAATTCAGTCAATAAACAAATGCCGATTTTACAATCACTTTGGAGCCACACTCTGTCTCAAAACAGATAGTAATATTATACACAAATGTTGCAAACTGCTTACTGACTAAATTTACCCAAACGCAAAAGGCTCTGCATGCCGTTGGGTTTGAGAAAGGTCCTGCTAGGATCGGAACGTCAGGCCCAATCATTATTTTGAGATCAAAACAGATGGGCTGCACGCAAACCTTTTAAAATCTTTAATCTGGTTTTAAGATACACATCACAGTCTTGACCAGGGCCCAGTCAAATATTAATCCTAGCAGGGGTTTATCGAAAGGTCTGCCGATAACGCCAATGATCCAATCACTCTCATTTTCTTTTTTTTTCTTTTTTTGGGGGGAGTACTAAAAAGGATAAATTTGAATTTGTGTTTGTGACCAAGGGTCACCGTCACGGGCAGCAACACCAAAATGTCTTTTTTAGAGCCACACTTCTTGAAGAAATGCACAGTATCACCGCAAACCTTCCACTTAAAGGCCACTTGACTCCGCCTTTGAGAAAGGTCCTGCTAGGATCAAAACGTCAGGCCCACTCAATTTTGAGATTTGCATTTTGGTAATTTTAGTCAGTAAGCAGTTTGCAACATTTTTGTATATCACTTAAAGGCCCTACACAAGATCGGTAAAGGTACGTCCAGAGATTGCCTAAGTTTGTGTATTAAACCGTTTAACATTTCCAACAAAGAAATCCTGCGAAGGTTTTAGATCAAAATGGTAATCTGAGAAAGTAGAAGAAAGGCAAAAAAACCGTCACGGTTTTTGCCCCGTTCTTTATTAGTGTAAGAAATACTTCATTACTCGCAAGTAATAAACTATTTGTCGATGTTTGAGCGAAGATTTCTCGGGAAGTACAGCATCCCAGACCGTAAGATTTCAACATGAGGATTCTGTCGAGACCATAAACTGTGTAAATTTGAAGGAAATCTAAGGACATCGATGTTTTCCGATCTTCCCAATGTTGTATTGGGCCTTTAAGACCAAAATATGGAAGGCAGTTTCAGCTGGACAGTATTAAGTTCAATCGTGAGGCCGGTATATATATACTGAGACTTGGACCCTCAAAAGGTCAACGAACTCCTTGCCGCCCAAGGGACCGGTGGTGAAAGTGTCTGCCACAGGAAGAGAGGAGGATTTTGCCCCCCCCCCCCACCCACCCCACACCAAAAAGAAAATTACCCCTCGAAGTTGAGCATAACAAAACGAAGCAAGCGGACGAAATAATACGCACTTCCTCTGATCTCATCTCTCCGGGAGGGGATAGGGAAGGACAGGCCCTCCTCACGCTCCGCCGACAATTCGCCACAAGCGGGGAAATATAAAATTACCCCCCCCCCCTCAGATTCTTGAGATAACCCGACTTGTGGACAGACGTGGTAAAAAAAAAGACGAGTGTTATAATACACGAGAACTATTGGGAGTATAGTTTGTTTTGATTGAGGACTAACACGGGAGAGGAAACGTCAATAAGTCCAGACTGGATTGCGGGAAGGTTTTACGCCGTATTTTCTATCGAATGTGTTCTGCTATGATCGAAAAGTCAGGTATTCGATTTGTTTCAGGTAGGCTTAATCTAGAAAACCGATCTTCTTGGGTATATCATAAAAAAATACACCGAACATGTCCTAAAAGGCAGTCGATTTGCTTTAAAAAAAAATCGAAAAAAGATCGACCCCTGTAAGCCCTTTTTTAAAGTTTTGAGAACAACGACTTAACCTGATTTTCGATGGACACAGAGTCACGAATAGACAAAATTAAACACAGCTTATTCCTGTCAATCAATTTCTCGAGTGCATTCGGCCACCTTGCTAAACCTCCAGCTAGCTATGAAAGCCTGTGGCATAGCGTCTGCGCGCTCATATCGTATATACTGTTCCTTTCCGGCGCGACCCATTCCGAGCGGGCACGTCGATAAGGAGCCTACCGTCCAAAACGCCCACGCGCCGGCCGGCGACTTATCAGCGTCCCGCTCCCCGTAGACAGATTGGACCGGCGTGCTGTTATCACACGGCGACCTCTCTCCGGATGTCTCTGTGGGTCAACTGGACCGTTATATAGGTCGGGCTCTCGTGCAATGAGTGGCGACAGTTTCGGAGACTCGGTTGTAGTTGTCAGTGAATCATAAATCGAACATTTCGGCTGCAACTTCAATTCTAACATTGGTAGGCCTAAGGATCACAACATAAGACTCTCCAACCTTTAATTTTTAATGATTTTGTTGTATGCAAACAAATACAAAGTCGGGCATACAACCATTGTTTGGTTTTGCATCTGAAAGAAAGCGGAGGTGTGATCCCGAGAGCTGAGATATACGGCAGTTATAATGATTGCAGAACACTAAATGGAGCTCCTATAGAACACTGTGCAAAAACACTCACTTTCAGACTCAGGTATTCCATACACACAAGTGTCTCAGGTCTTGTGTAACTGTACTCCAAATTGTAGATTGGACCTTCATCTCTCATTTTCCTTTTTTGGGTGTCCTTAGCCGTTTAGATATTTTGCTAATTGCCGCTTGAAAAAAAAAACCCACCGAAATGTGCAGCCGTACCGTCAAAGCCGTATTTCTGCAAGGATTTTGGGATGGACCCCTCCACTTCTACAGTCAAATAGGGTCGTAATCAAAGCCCGTTTTCTCCACATTACACACGAAATTGAAGAGTTAACCCACAGGTTGCCTTAAGGTTCACTTATTCTACAATATGCCAGTTAATTAGCACCCAGGGACCCCTTATTAAAACAAAGTTGTGGGTCGGCACACTTTATGATAATCAGCTCGGCGGAGCCATCTTGGATGGAATTGGTGTGCTGCAACCTAATGGGTGCAGAACACTAAATAGAGCTCCCATTGAACACTGTACAAAAACACTCGCTTTCAAAGTCAATTATCCCATGCCCAAAAGTCTCTCAGTTCTTGTAGTTATACTTAAAATTGTAGTTTGGACCTTCATTTCTCAGATTCTTTCAATTTTAGTGCTCTTAGCCGATTAGATTTTTTGCTAATTACCCTCAGAAAAAAACACCCCCAAAATGTGTAGCCGTCCAAGCCGAATTCCTGCAAGGATTTTGGGATGGACCCCTCCACTTCCACAGCCAAATAGGGCCACATTTAAAGCCAGATATGGTCCAAATTACACACCAAATTGAAGAGTGAACCCCCAAGTTGTCTTAAGCTTTACTTGTTCTACAATGTATCAGACAGAGTTAATTAGCCTCCAAAGACCCCTTATTAAAAAAAAGTTGTTGGTACACACTTTATGATAATCAGCTCGGCGGAGCCATCTTGGATGGAATTGGTCTGCTGCAACCTAATGGTTGTGTTGTTTCTGACTGGCGCCCCCATCCCGGCAAAGACTATAGTTGACTATTTTGGGGGAGTCCAGAAGCATGCTGGTATGTAACTGTGGATGGGGCCACTGAGCTGGTTGTGGCAATTGCCGATCACTTGAGAAAACGCTGATTCTGTGGAGCTGTCTTGACTGGGCCCGAAGATTGGAGTTTCTGCCGTGGTTTCTCGGGCCATTTTATGGGCTGGATAGTTCAGATGGGAAGAGCGCTGTTACGCAAAACCCCGCAGAGATCTCGGGTTCAAATCCCGGTCCGGTCAACGTTTTCCCATACCATTTTTTGTATGTTTTTTTGGGGTGAACCTTACACCCGCCAAGGCAACCAGAAGTTTACATTACTTCTGGTTTTGTTGGTGTCTCTGCCATTTTGTAAGTCTGGAACACCCTTTTGGCCAGTGTAGAGGTATTTCTCGAGGTTCAGTGGTTTGACTGTATACCTCTCGCGGGCATTTCCCTGAAAAGTAAACATTCAGCTCTATAGATTGTATAGAATGCCGCATAAACGGATACGCACTGTAAACGGACTTCCAACTGATGTGTCATAGAACCTTCCAAGTTCCATTTCGGGAGTTTGAAAGCGAAGTGAGGGAACACTGATCGGATTGCGAGAGCGGCAAAGAAAGCTCCGACTGGACCCTAATTTGTACCCGAGACCTCTGGCTCTGCGTATGCCAGCGCTCTTCCCATCCGAGCTATAACCAGCCCTTAGATGGCGGTCTTCCCAAAAAATAATAGTCGACTAGTCACTGCCGGGGTTGGGGGGCGCCAGTCAGAAGCAATTCAACCATTAACTGCCGTGTGTCCCCAGAGATCACACCTCGCCCCCATTCAGATACCAAGAACCAATATTGTTGTATAGTCCTGGCTACTGCAGCTCGTGGTTCGCACAAAGCGGATGCAGTTTTTTCCCCCACGGAAATCGAACAAATAATTGACCAACTGACTGGAAGGCAATGTCACCAGTCAGTTTTTTTTAATTAATTTTTTGTTCGACAAAAACTGAATTTCCAACAAATTAAAAAAAAGAAGAGGTAAAGAGGCAGAGGGGAAGGTCTTTCCATCAGTCAGTACTGATATTAGATGTGGATCAGACTACTGGGAGGTCACGCCTTAGCGCGTAGAGGGTGGGCCAGCGGCTCTAGCTATCCGTCAAGACCCGGTCCCTGAAATCGCCTCACTCCACGAACTCGGTAATCCGACAGTTCTCGACTAACCTCGGGAAGTGCACGGAGCCAAACCGTGTCAACGTAAAGAGATGCAGATCCAAATATAATAATAAAAAAAAAACGGTGACTAAAATGCCGTCATTATGTTTTTGTAACCACCGCTAAACTGACGCAAAATAGCCCAATGAGGGTTTGCCCTATTCGAAAGAAAAAAATTCTCACAGACGAAGCCGGAGCCGAAGCCTTAGCCGTTTTTTGTTGCGGAAAAAAGCTCACAAGATCTATCACAACTCACGACGGGTTATCCATCGTAAGTTGGAATTCGATGCGTCGTAAGGCTTTGTGAAATCCATCTCAGCTAAAACAGAAAATCCAATTTTGGGCCCACTAACTTTTAAAGCTGACAAAAGGGTTAGCAGCCAAAAGGTTTTCGTAATTTTCCTTAAAGTCCTACAATAATTAAATATCTTGAGTGAGAAATACATGATATGTTTCGCGAAAGATGAATGGGATTGGGAATTAATTTCGTGTAGATGTTCAATAAATAGCACTTTTGACGATTAAAATCACTGAAAAACTGACTGGGAATTTATAAACAAATTTGAAAAAAGTCTTTGCCGGGGTAGGGACACCATTCAAAATCATTAAACCATAACTGCAATTACACTATACTTTCAGAGATCACACCCCCTTTTTCATTCAGATGCAAACAACCAGTTGTTGTAAACATGGCTACAGCAGCTAGGGGATCGCACAGATTGCATTATTTTTCACTGTTTTTTTTTAACGATTGTGAGTCAATGTCTTTCAAGATTATCAGCGTAAAAAAAGAGGGTGAACATTTAGTCTTTCGTGAAATCTTGTCTGCCGTGGTCGAGGGTACTTAGGGGTGTTATGGAGGCTGGGTGGGCGGGGCGGGGTAGGGAGGGAGGGGGGAGAGGGGAGGGGGGCAAGCTGGACCTGTCAGCTCCCCCACAGGTGAAACACCCTTCCACCTCGTCGCACGACCATGGTCGGCTTTTGTGGCGCTAATGCGCTACGTGATTAGGCGATCAGTCAACGGCTCTATAGGCGACCCGGGACAAGGCCGCTGCTCTTGGTCGTAAACGGGGAAAGGGGGGGGACAAAAGTCACCGAGGTGACGGAGGTACGAGGTACCGTCTGTTCAGGAGCAGGGGAGAGGGGTGCAGAACACTCTGTTGAACACCCATTGAACACTGTACAAAAACACTCACTTTCAAAGCCAATTTCAAAGCCACATCCAGAAGTTCTTGTATAGCTATACTGAAAATTGTAGTTTGGACCTTCATCTCTCAGATTATTTTACATTTTTGTGCCCTTAGCCGATGATAATTTTTGCTAATTACCCCCCCCAAAAAAAAAAAAAGAAAAAAAAAAAGAGTAGCCATTAATGCAGAACTTCTGCAAGGATTTTTGGGGTAGACGCCTCCACTTATTCTACATCTCAAATAGGGGCACATTTAAAGCCGGATATAGTCCAAATTGCACACGAAATTGAAGAGTGAACCCCCAGGTTGTCTTAAGCTTTACTTGTTCTACAATGTATCAGTTAATAAGCCTCCAAAGACCCATTATTAAAAAACGCTGTGGGACCACACATTATGATAATCAGCTCGGCGGACTGATCACAATATACTGCTGACTGACTAAAGATGACCCCAAATCAGGCGGGCCTGACGTTTCGATCTTAGCAGGACATTTCTCAAAGGCAGAATGACAAGAACCAAGGAACAAGAAATTAATTCGAAAAGAAAGTTTGATGCAAGAAATTAATTCGAAAAGAAAGTTTGATGCAAGAAATTAATTCGAAAAGAAAGTTTGATGTAAGAAATTAATTCGAATAGAAAGTTTGATGCAAGAAATTAATTCGAAAAGAAAGTTTGATGCAAGAAATTAATTCGAAAAGAAAGTTTGATGCAAGAAATAAATTCGAAAAGAAAGTTTGATGCAAGAAATTAATTCGAAAAGAAAGTTTGATGCAAGAAATTAATTCGAAAAGAAAGTTTGATGCAAGAAATTAATTCGAAAAGAAAGTTTGATGCAAGAAATTAATTCGAAAAGAAAGTTTGATGCAAGAAATTAATTCGAAAAGAAAGTTTGATGCAAGAAATTAATTCGAAAAGAAAGTTGATGCAAGAAATTATTTCGAAAAAGAAAGTTTGATGCAAGAAATTAATTCGAAAAGAAAGTTTGATGCAAGAAATTAATTCGAAAAGAAAGTTTGATGCAAGAAATTAATTCGAAAAGAAAGTTTGATGCAAGAAATTAATTGAAAAAGAAAATTTGATGCAAGAAATTTGATAATGGGAAACTGCTTATGTTCTATCTAAAACCTTACTTTTACTTCTTACCAGCAAAGTAAAGCGGATATCAAAATAGTCAGATCAGAAAATGAATTACAGAGAAAAAAAAGGTTGTTTAGTTCTCCTCCAGCAATCCTTTGTTCATATTGTTTTATTTTAGAGGGTCTAATGAGAGAACGGCTTCAAGAAAAGTGGCATTAATTGAATTAATTTTGACTGACGGATTAGTTTAGTAACCACTCAGTATTGACACCCCCCCAAAAAAATGAAAGAAAGAAAGAAAATAATCCCCGGGACCCGGAAAGATATGCAGCCGAGCATTTGACAAAAAAAATCTACTTCACAATTTTAAGAGTTGAGATTTGCAAACAAATTAACGAGGTTCAGACTACAAGGTTTAAGGTCCAATTGCTTCGCTCTGCAAATACCTCATTTGACTGTGGCCATACACTACCTACACACCGGTATACGTGCTTGTTCCTGATGATCAGTCAATGGCAAGTGGTGTACGTGTCAATGTGTGGTGCAGTTTTCGTAAAAGTCGGCCATTTGGAGCGATTCGAATTCAAACATTCAAGTCATTTTTAGGCCAAGTTCGGGTTGAATACATTTCGCGGTTTTCTATAGATTATCCAACGAGAATGCCATTGTACTTTGATATAATATGGACCTTTGATGCATATAAGAAGAAAAAAAAATAAAAAAAAAATTTCCGATTTGCTGAAGCGGCGGGAAAAGTCAATGGACTATTGAATGGGTTCAGGGACCGAGTGTTGATTCTCACGTATTGGCAGCCACGATGGATCCTCTCCAAAGCTAAAATCGGTGAACTTCTTCGTCACTGTGAATCGCACGCAGTATTATACACAAGTGCGGAACGACAGTTGCGTTCACTGACTGGCGGCGTTGGGCATCGAGATAGGTGTCCGTCCAGCTCGGAATCCGAGGCGACCTATTGTTATTCCACCCGTACTTAACGTTAGTCCCGAAGCACGGGGTTTGGTTGGGAGCGACCATAGGCACTGGAGCAAGACGCTTATTTTTGGAGCCGAGTAATTGGAGAACGAGGTTGAGCCGAGGACTCCGCTCGCGAATGGTCGGAGGTCCAGCGGCCTTAACCAGGTAATATTGGCATTAATTGTACGTGCGATTGGATATGTCGGGATGACCATGACCATTTACCAATTCACAGATCAGGGTCGGGTATGGGGAGCCGACGATGTATTTAGGGCTGTCAATTGATTTAGAGATGATATCTAATTCGTTTCTATAGTTTAGGGCATTGTTGGTACAATGGCCGGACATGACGAATCACAGACGAATCGATTCACAGACGTTCGTATAAGCCATTTGGAGATATCTATTTGGAGATGCATTAGAAATATCATTCAAGAATTAAGTGAGGTTTCCCTCAGCGCGATTTAAGCAAAAGTAGTTGAAGGCCACACCTAGGGATAATTAAGATACCTACGACTATTTGGGAACACTAGTTGATTATTTGGGATCCCTAGTTGACTATTTGGGAACACTATTTGATTATTTGGGATCCCTAGTTGACTATTTGGAAGCACTAGTTGCCTATTTGAGAACACTAGTTGATTATTTTGGATTCCTAGTTGACTATTTGGAAGCACTAGTTGACTATTTGGGAACATTAGTTGACTATTTCGGAAAACTAGTTGTGTTTTGGGAACACTAATGATTGAGTATTTGGGAACACTATTTGAGTTTTGGGACACTAATCATTGATTATTTGGGAGCACTAGTTGACTATTTGGGAACACAAGTTGAGTATTTGGGAGCATTAGTTGACTATTTGGAAGCACTAGTTGACTATTTGGGAACATTAGTTGACTATTTCGCAACACTAGTTGACTATTTCGGAACACTATAGTTAACTATTTGGGAACACTCTAAGAGTATTTCGGAAAACTACTTGAGTTTTGGGACACTAATAATTGATTATTTGGGAATAGGCTACTAGTTTACTATTTGGGAACACTAGTTGCCTATTTGGGAACACTAGTTGAGTATTTGGGAACACTAGTTGCCTATTTGGGAATACTAGTTGAGTATTTGGGAATACTAATTTACTATTTGGGAACACTAGTTGCCTATTTGGGAACACTAGTTGACTATTTGGGAACACTAGTTGCCTATGTTGGAATACTAGTTGACAATTTGGGAATACTAGTTAACTATTTGGGAACACTAGTTGCCTATTTGGGAATACTAGTTGACTATTTAGGAACACTAGTTGCCTATTTAGGAACACTAGTTGACTATTTGGGAACACTAATTGCCTATTTTGGAATACTAGTTGACTATTTTGGGAACACTATAGTTGACTATTTGGGATCCCTAGTTGATTATTTGGGAACACCAATTGAGTATTTGGAAACACTAGTTGACTATTTATGGAACACTACGGTATAGTTTCCTATTTGGGAAAACTAGTTGCCTATTATTTTGGGAAAACTAGTCAACTATTTGGGAACACTTTAGTTCACTATTTGGGAACACTAGTTCACTATTTGGGAACACTAGTTCACTGTTTGGGAACACTGGTTGAGTATTTGGAGAAACTATTTGCCTATTTGGGAAAACTACCGGTGGTTGAGTATTTGGGAACACTGGTTGAGTATTTGGGAACACTAGTTCACTATTCGGAAGCACTGGTTGACTATTTGGGGAAACTAGTTGCCAATTTGGGAAAACTACCGGTAGTTGAGTATTTTGGGAACACTAGTTCCCTATTCGGGAACACTGGTTGCCTATTTGGGAAAACTAGTTGCCAACGTGAGTAGGGCTTAGATACCTCGGATAGTATGAGTGCAGGTACATCAAACCAAAAGGACTCAAATCACAGTCCAGTAAATCAATGCGTGCAATCACCGTTGCTCATATCTGTCTTTTTGATCCAGAATCATTCCTCAGAATGTGGCCGAAGCGTCAGAAACCGAAGTTTCGAGGATACCAAGGGGGCCATTCTCAGTTACTCTCGAAAAAAGTTCGGGTCATACCTAATAGATTTCCAATCTATACGCAGACGCGACGCGACCCACCCAATCACGATGGCCCTGTTCAGCGGCGACTTTGTAATCTCCAATCCATTAGCGGCGCAGCAGCTAGCCCCCCCCCCCACCCACCCTCCCACCCACCCACCCGTCTGACCTGCCCTCCACCTGCGCGAACACTTTGGCCTACTTCAGTTTCTCGACTTCAGTTTCTCGGTCTTGGTCTTAAAAAATATATCATTTTCCTCCCCGGTCCTGGAATGCGGCTTCTCAAGAGATGTAAAGTGAAACCGCGCTGACTACATGTAGGCCTATAGTTCGTCGGCAGACGCTGTCTTGACATTCTTTCCGGTCATTGCAAAGCGTGGAAGAAGGAGCTCCATAGCTTACATTAAAAGTTCCAGGGTCGGAATTAATTTTTTTCTTCTGGGAGTCCCCCGTCTTCCTGATTGCTTCTCTTCGTCGGATCGGCAGACCGCCTGCCCCCCCCCCATCTTAAGGTCTTCAGGAAAGATTAAGAGGCGGCATCCATAGCCGGGTTCTCGGTGGAAACTAGAGACGACGCGAGGGGGCATTGCCAAATATCTTTCCTCGACCTCCCTTGTCCTTTCTATAGTCGGAAAGACCCCCCCCCACACACATACACATACCGAGCAGCCATTTTCTTCAGATTCAATCTTGGGCTTTTGCTTGTTTCTTTTGTGCGAATTGTTCTCCCCCGATTCTCAGACCGACCTGTCAGCAGAGTGTAATAAACTCGAACTCCTTCACTGTGCGCACTAATCTGTCGGGTAGACCCTTCACCCATGGTCAGGGGTTGTGATCCCCGAGCAGAGAACACACCCACGAACAGACCTACCCTCTCCCCTCCCCTCCCCTCCCCTCCCCTCCCCTCCCCTCCCCTCCCCTCCCCTCCCCTCCCCTCCCCGAAAACCTTCGGTATTTGGACGTTCACCAACAGCAACAGCCTGGGAAGGGAGTGGGGGTGGGGAGATTTAAAACCTCCTCCGCCCCGCCAGACGCAATCTCAAGAGACCGGTCTCTGGAGGACAAACACAACCCACCACAAGTCTCTCGATCTCTCCCACTCCTCACCTTTCGGAGAAAAAAAAACCCCGCCTTCTAAGGGCGGCCATTGGGGCAAAAAAGACAACCGTCAAATGAAAGCTTAACCGCCGAGGGCGCCCTCTGTCTTTATTAATTTGGGAAGAGTCTTTTATTTTGCCGTCGTCTCTTATTTTGCCGTTGTCTCTTGTTTTGCCGTTGTCTCTTGTTTTGCCGTTGTCTCTTATTTTGCCGTTGTCTCTTGTTTTGCCGTTGTCTCTTGTTTTGCCGTTGTCTCTTGTTTTGCCGTTGTCTCTTATTTTGCCGTTGTCTCTTATTTTGCCGTTGTCTCTTATTTTGCCGTTGTCTCGTATTTTGCCGTTGTCTCTTATTTTGCCGTTGTCTCTTATTTTGCCGTTGTCTCTTATTTTGCCGCTGTCTCTTGTTTTGCCGCTGTCTCTTATTTTGCCGTTGTCTCTTGTTTTGCCGTTGTCTCTTGTTTTGCCGTTGTCTCTTATTTTGCCGTTGTCTCTTGTTTTGCCGTTGTCTCTTGTTTTGCCGTTGTCTCTTGTTTTGCCGTTGTCTCTTATTTTGCCGTTGTCTCTTATTTTGCCGTTGTCTCTTATTTTGCCGTTGTCTCTTATTTTGCCGTTGTCTCGTATTTTGCCGTTGTCTCGTATTTTGCCGTTGTCTCTTATTTTGCCGTTGTCTCTTATTTTGCCGTTGTCTCTTATTTTGCCGCTGTCTCTTGTTTTGCCGTTGTATCTTGTTTTGCCGTTGTCTTTTATTTTGCCGTTATCTCTTGTTTTGCCGTTGTCTCTTGTTTTGCCGTTGTCTTTTATTTTGCCGTTGTCTCTTATTTTGCCGCTGTCTCTTGTTTTGCCGTTGTTTCTTATTTTGCCGTTGTCTTTTATTTTGCCGTTGTCTCTTGTTTTGCCGTTGTCTCTTGTTTTGCCGTTGTCTTTTATTTTGCCGTTGTCTCTTGTTTTGCCGTTGTCTCTTATTTTGCCGCTGTCTCTTATTTTGCCGCTGTCTCTTATTTCGCCGTTGTCTTTTATTTTGCCGTTGTCCTTTTATTTTCTGGAGTTGTCCTTTAATTCGACGGTTAAGCTTTCATTTGACGGTCGTCTATTTTGCCACAATGGCCGCCCATAGCCTTTACCAGGCCTCCTCTCAAAACTCCACGCTCGCCTCCATCAACAGGACACTAATCTGTAGCCGGGTGGGGGCGAAAATGCCCGGGGGTCACCTGCGAGTGACGCTGACAGTACTGGGTTGCGACCGATTTATGAGAGCCGCCAACCGCAGACGAAAACGAAGGAGCACGGAATTGGGAAAAAAGGAATCGTGTATAAACAAATCGAGTGGGGCTCGTCTCTCCGAGACAAGAGCGAGTTCAACGTGAGGTCCTGGCTTGTAGCTATAGCTTGCAGTGTTCTGACCTAGACGATCGAGGGTACATGGGGGCATTTTCACATCCGCTCGACGGCGGGAATCAGACGTCATAAATTCTTACCGACAGGTTCCGGTAGGCAGTTGCAGGCTCATCTCTTCTCAGAGCCACACCCATTCTCAGAGTTACAACAAGCTTTTTTCAGAGCCACACCCATTCTCATAGTTACCAGCTCTTCTCAGAGCCACATCCATTCACCCAGTTACTGGCTCTTCTCAGAGCCACACCCATTATTAGAGTAATCAGCTCTTCTCGGAGCCACGCCCATCCTCATAGTTATCAGCTTGTCTCAGGGCCATACTTATTCTCTGAGTTACCAGCTCTTCTCAGAGACACACCCATTCCCCGAGTTACTGGCTTTTCTCAGAGCCACACCCATTCTGAGAGTTACAACAAGCTTTTCTCAGAGCCACACCCATTCTCAGAGTTACAAGAAGCTTTTCTCAGAGCCACACCCTTTCCCCAAATTACCGGCTCTTCTCAGAGCATCTCGGAGCCACAAATTCTCTGACTTACAACCTAATCTCAGAGCCACACTCATTCTCTCAGTTACTGGCTCATCCCAGAGCCACAGTCACCCTCGAAAGGGATGTCTTCATACATGTTGTCCCCGCAAACTTCCCACGCCGTAAATTCTACAAAGTGTTTACAGACGTTGTCAATTTCACTGCCACTTACTAATGATGAATTGGCGACCTATCCTCTCTGTACATAAGTTATAGACCCTTAATTGTCTCAATTATGTTAGTATCAACAGTCCACTGAACTTGCTATTTATTTTACACAAAGACTAGCCACTTGAGAAGTATACATGTTGAACGAAGAAGCCTTTCTCACGGGAAACAATGTGGATGTGAGTTGGTAAGCAACTGTCTGGTATTTGTCTGGAGTTTTCAAAACGAAAACTAGGCGTTACGATTTCCGAAATTTTCCAAATGATGAAAGGATTTGCCTTTCCCGACGTGTATAAAGCACTGAGTGTTCGTTTTTTCTTTCTACTAGCGACATCGAATAAATGCGCTGGAAGCTTGGGCTGGATTCGAATCGGTCACACCTTTGCACAAGTGCAGGTGTCTTAGCTATACATGACTATACCAAACAGATACCTATGTGCTACTCACCTACGAGTTTCATAAAGAGGGACAAATCATGGAATTCGGTGGTCGAATTCGCGTTCCCGCAAACCACCACCTTTTCGAATGGCCCGCCAGTCACTGCGGGGGGTATGACATCGCAACGGAACACTCCCCCATGGGCACGGACGGATGTACCCCTACTACATGTATACTGCGTGCAGTTATACACTCGCGAGCTGAACGATGGTGTACTGCCAGCTTTTGAATGTCAGACCCCTTGTCCTTGTTGAGAACTTAACTGCATGGACAGATTTCCCCAGCTTTTTTCCCGCAGGCATTTTGAAATCAAAAAGCCTGGCAGTTTAATTCCCCTTGAACTGAAAATCTGAAGTCTACGAATGAAATCAGACTCCACGGTATGAGGTGAATTCATCAACACAATTTCAACGTCTTTATTTCTCTCTGCAGATTCTCTGCAGATTTAATTCTGGAGTAACGCTGACACCGAGGTTTAACGATGAACGGAAAGGCCGAATCGAGCGAGCGGGCCGCTACGCCCCACAACCGACCGTTCGAAGCGTCGCGGGGCCCGCCGAAGGACGAGCTGTGCTGCCGCTGCTGTTCTGGGGGCGACCGTGTCAACCCGGGCTGCCTGCAGTGCTGCGCCTCGCTGAAAATCTTCCTCTTCAACGTCTGCCTCCTCCTGTGCTTCGCCGCCGCGGGCCTGTCCAGCTTCGAGGGGTCGGTGACGACGCTGGAGACGCGCTACCAGCTGAGCAGCTCCCAGATCGGCCTGGGCGCGTCGCTGTTCACGGCGGGCACGGCCGTGTCCACGGTCGTCATCACCCACTTCGGCGGTCGACCGAGCAGCAGGCGACCCGTCTGGCTGGCGACGGGCGGCCTCTGCCTGGCCGCAGGCGCGGCGGCGCACGCCCTGCCCCAGTTCGTCCTCGGACCCTACCGTCCGCCCGAACTCCTCGTCGCACCGCCGGCGGACGCCAACTCCACCTCGGACCCGGCGGGCCCGTGCCTGGCCGACGTCGCCCTCAACGCCACCGGGAGCGAGGACCAGTCCTGCCAGGAGGAGGAGAAGCAGATTCTCCAGGACAACAACATCGCCTACGTCATCATCATCCTGGGCCAGGCCTTGCTGGGCGTTGGCTACGGGCCCCTTGTGCCTCTCACCCTGGCCTACATCGATGACAATGCCGACAGAGGAACCACAGGACTGGCATCGGGTAGGTTGGGAAGTAGTGGAGAAGAGCCATTGGCCGAGGTGGGATTCGAACCAACACTTCTGTCTCACAAGCAAGCGATCTACAATCTTATCCTCAATAGCAACGTCCCGTGCACAGTAGGAATCATTCTTAGTTCACTTTCCTGTTTTTAAGCTCTTATATTTATCGAAAATTCATCGAAAATGTTATAACTACACAACATTGATTCTCTGACTTGCTGAAGCATCGAGTTTTCCGTAACCAACAAAATCTAGAGCAGACATTTCCATAAAAAAAAACAAGACAGGGAGACGCCGAATGGTTTCTTTGCATGACTCTGACAGGCCCAAAGCCCATGTATAGATTAACATCAACTTCATAAAACTCGCTACAAATTCGCTATTCATATCTCCCTATCAACTCATGGACTGCTGGCACCTGGGGCTAACCAATGCGCATTGGTTCGGCAGAATGACACCATGAGTCTAGATAGCTATGATTCGATTTTGCGTTTGTGGTTTGCGGTTGGGTCTGCCCTGAGCAAGTAGCGTTCAATCACACGACGTGTACAAGGCAGACCCTTCATGAAGTACTGTGCATCTTCCAGTGTTCATTTTATGTCCTCATATTTTGGGAAGGAAAACAATGGCAAAGAAAACTTTGGACGGGGATTTGAACCAGAGACCTTTAGTTTTGCGTTCCAGCACTCATTCCATCTGAGCTATCCATCCCGTAGATGGTGGCCTTCCCAGTAGTCAACTAGTCTTTGCCGGGGTGGGGGCGCTGGTCAGAAGCAATTCAACTATTAATTGCATGCCGTATATCTCCAAGGATCACACCCCTGCTTTCTTACGGCAGTTATACGGCAGTTAATGGTTGAAAGTTTTCTTGGCCATTTTGTTAACAGTTTCCCCAGTCTTTGCTTTGTTGGACTCCTCATATGTGACCCGGCACATCATAATGAGGAACAACCCCCACTTTTGAGATTTTGAGATTTTCTAATGATGTGAAAGAGTGTACCATTAGCTTTCCAATGATATCAAAGTTTCCTCCAATACATTAACTTTCCGAAAATACACACAAAAAAAGAAGAAGATTTTTAATCAAATTGAGAAGATACTTTGACTTTAGGCATTGTTTACTCGCAAATTGTTTTGGTGGGATATTCCTCATGTCGCTGTGCCGGGTCACATTATTTGTTTTTGCGTATACTTCCCGCTGCCAAAGGCATCATGGAGAGCATGTTCGGCGTGGGAGCCATCGTGGGCTTCCAGCTAGCCAGCGCCGTCTTCACCCTGTGGGTGGACTTCTACCGGGACGACGCCGTCACGGTGGACGGTCTGACGCCGCGCGACCACGGCTGGGTGGGCGCCTGGTGGCTCAGCATGCTCGTCCTCGCCGCCATCTTCTTGGTCCTCTCTCTGCCCCTGCTCGGCTTCCCCAGGCGCCTGCCCCGGCGCCGTCGTCAAGGCCACGAAGCTGACGGAGGCAGCGGGGAGAAGGCCGATAAGATAGACCTCCAGGAGGAGGAGGAGGAGGAGGAAGAGGAGGTGGTGGTGGCTCGTCCTGTCGAAGACGAGAAGGTATCAGCGCTGATGGACTTAAAAGGTGCGTGCATCGCAGTGGCAGCCTTAGAACAGTGTCATTCAGACACGAGGCGAGAGGGCGGCCTTAGTGTTTAACTATACAGGCCGCTATTTTTGTGCACGTGATGGCGCCCCTTTTTGGAGGATTGAGGGCGCTATTTTTAATCTCGTGCGTGAGAGCGCCCTCATGAGTTTTCACACGGACACGCATAACCTATAGACGGGCAGTGCCTATTGGTTATTCAATCATGTCTGTGGTGTGGTGCATCCATCACGAGAGACAGATTCCAGTCTTTTTTTTCATCCGCAGAGTGGCCTCGATCGGTGTGGAGACTTATGAAGAACCCCACCTTCCTTCTGGCCAGTCTGTCCTACGTCACAGAGGGCGCTATCATCTACTCCCTGGCCGCCTTCTTCCCCAAGTACATGCAGGTGCAGTTCGGACTCGATGTGTTCTCGGCCAACCTCATTGCAGGTAAAGACAAACCGCCTCCAAGTCTTCCACGATTTGTAGAATTGCTCACTGAATTCCACTCATTCTGATCTGGTTCCATATCGACCTTCTCTGCCAAATCCTCTCCAAACAGCCATGGACAAGTGCATTTATAAATGCTTAAGATCTTCGTCGACACGAGACGCCATTGTGAACACTCCGTTATTCAACTTAGGACAAACTACTGACATACAGTGGTCCAACACGAGAGAAACAAAAACATATTCCATACACAGAACTACAGCTACCAATCAGATGTATCGACAAGCAATTTTCGTTGGTTAACCGTCTTTGTTATCGTTAGCTCAGATGGCCATAGCCTTACGATGAATACCAATTTTCGTTGGTAACCCTTCCTTGCTATAGTGAGCTCAGATGGCCATAGCCTTTCGATGAATACCAATTTCTGTTGGTAACCCTTCCTTGCTCTGGTGAGCTCAGATGGCCATAGAATTTGGATGGATACCAGTTATCGTTGGTAACCCTTCCTTGCTATAGTGAGCTCAGATGGCCATAGCCTTACGATGAATACCAATTTTCGTTGGTAACCCTTCCTTGCTCTGGTGAGCTCAGATTGCCATAGCCTTTGGATGGATACCAGTTATCGTTGGTAACCCTTCCTTGCTATAGTGAGCTCAGATGGCCATAGCCTTACGATGAATACCAATTATCGTTGGTAACCCTTCATTGCTCTGGTAAGCTCAGATGGCCATTGCATTTGGATGGATACCAGTTATCATTGGTAACCCTTCCTTGCTTTAGTGAGCTCAGATGGCCATAGCCTTACGATGAATACCAATTTTCGCTGGTAACCCTTCCTTACTATAGTGAGCTCAGATGGCCATAGCCTTTCGATGAATACCAATTTCTGTTGGTAACCCTTCCTTGCTCTGGTGAGCTCAGATGGCCATAGCCTTTGGATGGATACCAGTTATCGTTGGTAACCCTTCCTTGCTATAGTGAGGTCAGATGGCCATAGCCTTTCGATGAATACCAATTTCTGTTGGTAACCCTTCCTTGCTCTGGTGAGCTCAGATGGCCATAGAATTTGGATGGATACCAGTTATCGTTGGTAACCCTTCCTTGCTATAGTGAGCTCAGATGGCCATAGCCTTACGATGAATACCAATTTTCGTTGGTAACCCTTCCTTGCTCTGGTGAGCTCAGATTGCCATAGCCTTTGGATGGATACCAGTTATCGTTGGTAACCCTTCCTTGCTATAGTGAGCTCAGATGGCCATAGCCTTACGATGAATACCAATTATCGTTGGTAACCTTTCATTGCTCTGGTAAGCTCAGATGGCCATTGCATTTGGATGGATACCAGTTATCATTGGTAACCCTTCCTTGCTTTAGTGAGCTCAGATGGCCATAGCCTTACGATGAATACCAATTTTCGCTGGTAACCCTTCCTTACTATAGTGAGCTCAGATGGCCATAGCCTTTCGATGAATACCAATTTCTGTTGGTAACCCTTCCTTGCTCTGGTGAGCTCAGATGGCCATAGCCTTTGGATGGATACCAGTTATCGTTGGTAACCCTTCCTTGCTATAGTGAGGTCAGATGGCCATAGCCTTACGATGAATACCAATTTTCGTTGGTAACCCTTCCTTGCTCTGGTGAGCTCAGATTGCCATAGTCTTTGGATGGATATCAGCTATCGTTGGTAACCCTTCCTTGCTATAGTGAGCTCAGATGGCCATAGCCTTACGATGAATACCAATTATCGTTGGTAACCCTTCCTTGCTCTGGTAAGCTCAGATGGCTATAGCCTTTGGATGGATACCAGTTATCGTTGGTAACCCTTCCTTGCTATAGTGAGCTCAGATGGCCATAGCTTTACGATGAATAACAATTTTCGCTGGTAACCCTTCCTTACTATAGTGACCTCAGATGGCCTTAGCCTTGCGATGAATACCAATTTCCGTTGGTAACCCTTCCTTACTATACTGAGCTCAGATGGCCATAGCCTTTCGATGAATACCAGTTATCGTTGGTAACCCTTCCTTGCAATCATAACCTCAGGTGTCCTTCGATGGCGGTTCGTTCTGTAGGCTGCTGACTTGTTCTCAGACACACAATTTGACTGTGGCTTGCCTTCCAGGCTTCGCCTTTGTGCCTCCCTGGGCTTTGGGCGCCCTCATCGGTGGGATCATCGTGAAGAAGTTCGGCTCGCACATCCGGGGCTCTTCGGCCATGGGCGTGGTCTCCTGCGTGATCGCCTGCTGCTTGTCCGTGGCTCTCATCTTCGTCGGGTGCAACAACCCGCCCATCGCTGGCGTGACAGTCCCCTACCCAGGAGAGAGGTACTAGATCCCCGTATGGAAGCGCACAGATCGCTCCATTCGCATAATTCTTGTGAGCGTGAGCCATTGATCTTCATAATGAAGACTGGATAGAACACCTGCTCGTGCACAAAATACGCGGTCGAACAATGGCGGCGCGCAACACTTCAGGAGGGTAGAGTTGTGGGTAACGTATGTTGGTGCGACCCTCTGCCGAGTAAGAATATGCATCAGGTACTTATTTACGTCACTGCAAAACATCCGTGTCCGTACCACTCCGTAATCCGGCCGTACGCACCACTGACAGTACCACTCCGGATCCGTATGAGTGATATGTATGTGTCTGCTTTGGCGACCCTGCGGTAGCATTAAGTGGTACACGGCAGAACTTAGTGGGTTTGACGTTGGTTGGAAAAACGATGAAACAAAGATGGCGGCGCCCTGTCATTACCATGTTGATAACGTGAAGGTAACATGAAGGTATAGCGACCCTCTGCCGAGTATAACTAAAATCTGGAAAAGATCGTGGAAAGGTCATGGAATAATAACATTGTGGTATTAGGGCCTATGTCAAAAAGCATAGTGGCTCTGTGTACATTTTCTTTCTCTTTTAATTATTCTAGCATATGCACAATATTAAGGCACGTTCTCGTTTTTGAAAGGGTGGGGGACGTATTAAGTCGTGAACCCCAAACACGACGGGTGGCGCTCTCACCTCCGACCCTTAAACTTATTAAACTCTAGGTCGCGCTTGTCTTATATACCGACTTATATCGAGTTGTCTTTTAGCCACGGTTATCGATTTGAAGAAATCTAGTAGTAGCCGAACATAGATCTGCGCATGTGCGACAACCTTCATTTCGAGAACGGCCTGGAAAGGTCACGTTTTCAACCGACAGAGGGAGCTCTTCATAGTTATCGTGTTTGAGCCATGGAGCTAGCTCTATAAAAATAATAAACTAGATTGCGCACTGCCCTATCATCAACGCGCGGTAATAGTCTAATAGGTCGCGCCTCGGTATCCTAGGGGTACTTTCCACCTACCAAACTACCCTCAACCATTATCATAATGGTTTCACCTAGATCAACAAAGCCAACCCTCTTCTGGATTGGTCGAATGGTCGCACAAACTTACGAATGCATTATCACCTAACGTAATTGAGGAGAATTTATAAATGTTATCGTCATAATCTTGAACCTTGGAGCCTTGGAAGTTTGGAACCTTGTTGAGATAATTCTGGCTTCCCGTCAATTCCAGAAGACCATATTTGAAAAACATAAAAGGAAAATTAGTAGGCTATTATTAGTACAATCATGTAGTACTAGTAGTATCTCAAACTTATTTGGACACTGTTACCAAATCATTTTTTTTAAGGTGTGGATTCAGCTTTTGGGTGACCCAAATAACAGCAGTTGTCAATGATTACTTAAGTTATTGTTCAGTCATTATCCTTCATCCGAAGTTGGTAAATGGTGATAACAACCGTAGCCTAAGTAAATGGTAGGCCGGTGGCTATGCGGGGAGGGGGATAGGCTTGGCCTTCTCCCGAAAAAAAACACCTTTTTGGGGCCTATCATGTTAATGATTATTTGACCACTGCTGGAACTACAGGTCACAATTATGCCTGAAATTAAACATCTCAGGCATCAAAAAGCAGTATGCAGTACTAATGAGTCCATCTGGGCTAACCAACAACTTAATTGTGAAAAGTTATTCCTTAAGGCTGACTTTTCCGTCCCTCTCCGGGCAATTCACTGCTGCACACGCTTTGACCATTGTTATTTTTGAATTTTCCTATTTTATTCGTGTATGTTAATGTCTTTTTCAAATGATGACTATTTGAAGGAAAAACATGTGTTCACTTCTGTCAAATGTCCATTCAAATGTGTGCGCGCAGCAAAACGACACGTTCGTTTCTTACCCTCTTGACAAAACGCACACGCGGACGCGCATTTGACGCGCTGTCCTATCCAGTCTTTATTATGGAGATCAATGGTTACGGCCTTCACATACCGTTAAATTAATATAGCGCCCTCTATCTTATCTTAGTTTTTTCAAAGGATGACTATTTGAAGATAAAGAATGCGTTCACTTCTGTCAAATAAATGTCCATTGAAATGTGTGCGCGCTTGACAAAACGCACACGCGGACGCGTATTTGACGCGCTATCCTATCCAGTCTCTATTATGGAGATCAATGGACCTTTCCCATGAAATATGAAGATTAGACCTAGCGCATGCGCTTAACTAAATTGGTGGGCAAGCGGGCTGCCAACCAATCATAGTTTTCCACGGGCGTGCGCGCGTTCCTTCTCACTAACAGTTTGGCGTGCGGTCATTGGCTATTCAGCGTCTCCTGCGCGCGTATTTCGAAACCTGCACGCAATGCGCACTCGTTTGCCCACCAATTTAGTAAAGCGCATGCGCCACCTCTTATTTGCATATTTCATGGGAAAGGTCCATTCTCCCGACTCACGCGAGTCACGTGGCCTAGCAATCCAAACTGGTGTTTCTGTTGCCTGCGTCATATTGAGCCACGGTTGCACAGGGAGA
Source organism: Luidia sarsii (assembly GCA_949987565.1). Lineage (NCBI taxonomy): Eukaryota > Metazoa > Echinodermata > Asteroidea > Paxillosida > Luidiidae > Luidia > Luidia sarsii. The sequence continues at coordinate 4,077,520 of OX465104.1, read as the reverse complement.
GGCGGGTCAGAGTGTGGTATCGAAAGGCAACTCGTGACAAGTTCTTCTGTAGTCCACGATTATTATGGCAATGTACAATACAATGTACAATACATTAAGGAAGGGCTAGAGACAGTATATGTGACCCGGCACAGCGACATGAGGAATATCCCACCAAAACACTTTTCAAGTAAACAACGCCTAAAGTCAAAGTATCTTTTTCTTTTTTTCGGAAAGTTAATGTATTGGAGGAAATTTTGATATCATTTGAAAGTTAATGGTACACTCTTCTACATCATTAGAAAATCTCAAAATCTCAAAAGTGGGGGTTATTTCTCATTATGATGTGCCGGGTCACATTATGTAGTTGTTGCGCATGCGCACTGCGAATTGGATAACGGATCATTCATAGCAAACGGGAGATCACCGACGATCAAATCGGTCCTTGTAGAACCGCCGCAACAGCGAATTACTCACTGGTCTACGTGTTGTTGTTTTTGCTGCTGCTGCTGCTGCTGTTTTTGTTGCAGCTGCAGCTGGAGCAACAGCACGATTTCACAGAGATTTCAGTGCAAAGCACGGAGCACGCAGTGCTTATCACGTCGAGTGGGGCAAACCCTCATTGAGTTACATTCTCCGCGACGCAAACATCATGGCATCATATCTGTGGTACAAGCGGCACTCGAATCCGTTCCACGGCCTCACCCACCCCGCTCGGTGATCAAATGGCCAAGACATACTGCAACAGAAACCGCGAGTCGCGGTTTCGAATTACTCCCGGACTGTCTGTATTCCCCCCCCCCAGAAGGCAATCGGACAAAGCACTGAGCACAAAGTGCTTATTTCGTCGAGTACGCCAAACCGGTGTGACAGTCTAAAATACCCATCCACCCAGCCCACCCATGATGAAATGGGTGGGCTGCCATATATGGGCAATCAGGTTAGCGTAAAAGGCGCCCGCACGCGCTCAGTTCACCCACCCATCTTAGCACGCCGCCTATTTCGCCTATTTCAGCAGGTTGTCGCTACGTGCTTAGATGGATGGTGACGTCACCCACCCATTTTAGCACGGCCACCCACTTCAGATCGTGACACCGGCATTAAATTACATTTTTCCGATGCAAATATCATAATATAATTATAAATAAACCATATAATTTCCCCCCCCCCCCGAAATCTTAATATCAAACATTTCATCTATTTGTATGGAGATTTCACCAACTTGACGTAATAGCCCAATGGACCTTTCCCATGAAATATGCAAATAAGAGGTGGCGCATGCGCTTTACTAAATTGGTGGGCAAACGAGTGCGAATTGCGTGCAGGTTTCGAAATACGCGCGCAGGAGACGCTGAATAGCCAATGACCGCACGCCAAACTGTTAGTGAGAAGGAATGCGCGCACGCCCGTGGAAAACTATGATTGGTTGGCAGCCCGCTTGCCCACCAATTTAGTTAAGCGCATGCGCTAGGTCTAATCTGCATATTTCATGGGAAAGGTCCATTAATGACACGGCTATACTGCTGCTGCTGATGCACGGTGTAGTGGCTGATCTTTATGGTGATGTGCTGTGTCTATCCCTCCTACGACCACCCCAGCTTGGACGGCTACGCCAATCTCAAGTCAGCGTGCAACGCGGAGTGCCTGTGCCCGGAGGAGACGGCCTACAACCCCCACTGTGGCCCCGGCGGGATCACCTACTTCTCCCCGTGCCACGCAGGCTGTCCGGACATTCCTACCAACAATGTACGCACGCCGTCTCTTCAGATTCCCCTTTAGAATAATTATTCATTTCTGCAAACTTGGTTTGGTTGATCCAAAGAGGTTATTCGAGGGCTCGTTTAGTACTGGCGGGCTTTGTAAAGTCACTCATCGTACTTTTATACGGACCTTCATTGAAGAGTGATTAAAAATACAACCTAGTTCATTTCACTTCGAAAGGGGAAACTATTCGACTTAGATGTTTCACAATCAAAGTGAATCAGCTCCAAATAATGATTGAGTATTTACTGGGTGAATACAATAGCTCTAATCAACATTACCATTAAACTGGCCATTGGTGAACAGTATAGGTTTCAGTGCATGCTGAAAACAGAATTTCGGTTGGGAAATTATTGGAACGTTGGGATACAAATGTGACTTCCAATGGGCTCAAGCAACAAATGTATGAATGAAATCGAGTGGGATACGAATTGAAGGTTTGCATGGTGGAAATGCCAAGTAGGAAGTTTGCGGTGACACCATGTACATCATATCTTGCCAGATTGAGTTTGGCTTTGAAAAGAGCCAGTAACTCAACGTTTCAGGCAGTGTGTATATACTCTGCTCGTCGGCTAGGTGAATTATATGAATATACCTATACATCTTTCAAGGAAAGGGTTTCAGTAAATATTAAGAAACTTACCTCCTTACAGACGTACGAGTTCTGCTCCTGTTCGATCCTTGATCCGCCGTCGACCCCCTCTGATGACGTCACGAGCACGGAACCGCCCTCTACGGTGACACGTGGCTACTGTCCGTACAACTGCTCCAGCCGTGTGACCTTCATCGTGCTGATGGTGCTGTGGGCCATGTTCCTCAGCTCCGTCACGTCGCCGAGGATCATAGTCATAGTCAGGTAACAGAGTCAACCTCGTCCCCGCAATGAAACGACCCCGCCACCACTGATGCAAATTTCCATGTAATAGGCCATGCCGCTCAATAACGTGGAGGGACTGCCGTTTCGATCCTATAGCAGGACCTTCATGAAGACTAGAAAGACACACACAAAAAAGGGGGAAACTTTAGGGCACGGATGACAGAAAAAAGGGACACAGAATGTTTGCAAGATTTCTGTACATGTATATGCCACTGTGACTTAAGGCCGCCGCACACGAGAGCTATCTGCTGAGCAAAGATTCTCTCGAGGTCGTTAGCTCAGCACGTAGCTCTCGTGTGCGCTGAACTTATAGTGAGATTTCTGCCTCAAGAGGCCGTGAGACCGCCTCTCGTGGATGAAAACTCATCGTGTGCGGCGACTTGAGCTACGTGCTGAGCACAAAAATCTATTTTTGGAAGCCACCACGTGAACAGAGCGTGCGCTTTCATTGGCGAGTTGTTATTTTTTTTGCTCAGCACGTAGCTCAAGTCGCCGCACACGATGAGTTTTCATCCACAAGAGGCGTAAAAAATCAAACAGGATACATATTGGTCTCACGGCCTCTTGAGGCAGAAATCTCACCAAGAGTTCAGCGCACACGGTGAGCTACGTGCTGAGCTAACTACCTCGAGATAATTTTTGCTCAGCAGATAGCTCTCGTGTGCGGCGGCCTTTATGGTTTTAGTCTAGATAATGTATTTATAATGCAGCACATTACGAGCTTGTATTATAATTATTCGAATCCACTACACGACCACTGCCGCCAGCTCTGTGGTCATGTGGTTAAGGCGTCTGCACTAGAAGGCAGGAGTTGCGGGTTCGAATCTCGCCCGAGCTGCCTGTATTATTTCATCAGGCAAGCTGCCTGGATTTTGTTTCGGCAGGCAAGCGAGCAAAGTGCCGGGCGCACAGTGGTTATCAGGTCGAGTAAACCCTCATGAGCAAACCCTCATTGGATTGCCTTTAGTCTCACGGACCAGCTTGTACCGTTCTTTGCCAAAAAAAAAATTGACGGCCGCGAATAAAGTGTTTCGTTTTTGTTTCAGGGACTTCTCTACATCAAGACTTGGAATGACGTCAAGAATTTCAGAAATTGCGATTTTCGTTTTAAAGATTTGTATTTCCAAATTCATTTACAGCTCTGTCCACCCGTCGGACAAGTCGCTAGCGCTGGGCCTTAGCCGCGTTCTGATGCTGCTCATTGGTAAGCTATGGTGTCATCTGAAGCAGACAAAAGCCTCTTCGAACTAATACACGATCGATCTAGGTCTGAAGTCCTTCAAACGGAATTTGTCCAGAGCTCTAAATCTTACGATCCTTATCAATTTCTGGTGGTTTTTTTCCTCAATTTTTGGCAATGCCAAGAGTTTGATTTGGTTAATTTTTCTAATTACAGCAATTATTTTGATAAATGGTAATTTGTTTTTGACTGGATCGTGGTTTGAGCCCGATAGCTAGATGCGTACCATCAGAGCTATCCAGCCCTTAGATGGTGGCCTTCACAAATAGTTAACTAGTCTTTGCCGGGATGGGGGTGCCAATCAGAAGCAATTCAACCACTAGCTTCCGTATATCTCCAGGGATCTCGCCCCCGCTTTCATTCAGATGCAAAGAAACCAATTTCTGTAAACCTGGCTACAGCAGCTCGGGGAGCACACAAAGTGGATGCAGCTATTTTCAATTCAAGTCAAATAAACAAAAGGATAAACTGACTGTTATGGACTCTGACATATACCGCAATTTGTAATTGGGCCCTATATCATCGGTTACTGATGATTGGGTTTGATGATGAGAATAAATCTTTTGACAAACAACAAAACTATTTCCTCAAAGCCGACTCTTTCACTTTCAGTGAATAAAGTCGAAGGTCGGTCTGTTCGGGACTTTATTAATCGTCGATTTTGAGTACGAGTTACTCGATGAAACATCATGATGCATTATGATGACCGACCACAACCCTAGGAAAACTCTCGTTTTAGCAGCCCGTTTTCTCACCATTGCCCTTCTGCACACAGGCTCCCTGCCCTTCCCGTTCCTGTACGGCACCTGCATCGACTCCTCCTGCCTGGTCTGGCAGCATCTGTGCGGCGAGAGGGGCTCGTGCTCAATCTACGACATCGAGCAGTATCGTCTGGTCATCTACTCGCTGACAGCGGCCCTCGTGGCCGTGCAGGCCCTGGCCTTTGCCGGCGTGTGGCTGAAGTGGCGCGCGGCGAAAGACGCCGAGCACGGAGACGACGTCGGGGCGCCAGACGTCCCCCCTATGCTGCCCTCTAGCGGCAGCGCCAACGAGGGCTTCGCCAGCGGGAACGCACTTTAACGCGCCCTGCACTGGAGGAAGTCTAACATTAACTCTCCAATGTAGCTTTTACATGTGATAACTCACCCGAGTATTTTTTGTTTCAGTTCTAAGAAATTTTCACTTCTAAAAGGATTTTTGTTCCTCGAAATTGGTGATAACATCATTTACGAGAAAATAATTATCTGAGAAAGGTGTGAATTGATTTAAATGGAAGTTTGTATTTTGATAATCACTTAATGGCCCTTGTGGCATCCGTTTTGTTAAACTTTATATTTAACAAGTAAAGAGGGTATTTTAAAGGATATAAGCAAAAATAAAAGGTTCACACGGATAATTAAGGGAACGCCAGACCACATCAATTACATCTCAACCATTTTATTTGCTACAGTGCAAGTGTCAATCATGGAAAATAAATTTGAAATTAATTTGTTTGACTCCAATTGGACAAAGATGAAAATGATTGTTAAATTCAGCCTTAAAGCAGAATTTAGTTGTGAAGGCGTATGACATGCTAAGCAGTTTCAGCCTAGTTCGTGATTTTTTTTTTTCAGAATGAGAAGAATTCTTTTATAGCCTTGTTTAGTTAGAAAAAGAGCAAAGAAAACTTTGACTCGACCGGGACTTGAACTCGAGACCTTTGGTTTTGCGTACCAGCGCTCTTGACTGTCCGAGCTCAAAGTTTTCTTTGCAATTTTTCAAAATTGTTTTAAAGTTCCCAGTCAGTTGTTTTCTGTCCTATTTACTCTCTTCCCCCTTCCTTCGTGTACATGTATCTGTGTTGTCCTTATCACTCTGCCTTTGAGAAAGGTCCCGCTAGGATCGAAACGTCAGGCCCACTAAATTTTAAGTTTTTCTGTATTTTTTTAACTTGAATGCAATAAGCCTTGACCCTTTTTTCGTGATTTCGGTTTCTTTAACTAAACGTGATCGCTGGTACTTTTAATAATTCCTTCACTGGTTCTCTCTTCAATCATTGCTACCGCGGTATCGATTACCAGCACTTATACAAATCGTTTTGCTACCATCAACCAGGTTACCAACCAAATGTGCGTTTTCTAGGATCTATTGGACAATACACTTAGGCCTATCATACCACAAAGAGACGTACTGTATGCAATTACGTTTTTAGGTTCCTTAGAGAAAAGGCCGAAAGTCTCTCAATTTAGGTTTTTTTTGGCATTACTTCTGTCTGCAGGTAAACTCCAGCTACGATCGAAACGTCAGACCATCTCAACTTTTTAAGAATAGCTTTTTAGTCAATAAATTCAGTAAGTGAATCTGCAAAGATTTGTAATTATTTGAACTGAAGGTCTGATGGTTGATCAGAAACTGTTTGAGTGTTTTGCACTAGTGGCCAACATTCTCGTACAAATTCTCTAACTATAATTATGGGGTCCTACGAGATTCTGTAAGTAATCCATTCATAACCGACGGACAGAGTGAACGCCATTACTGTGCCATTAGCTCAGGAACACGCCGTGGGGGATCTGTACGCATGCGCGTCTCCTGGTCGGTTATTGGTCAAACATGATTGGTCGCGTAGCAACCTTGCCTAGTAAACGCCCATCCCACGCACGCTTGAGTAACCCATGCAGTAATGGCTTCCACTTAATCTACACTTTCTGAATTAATGTGTAGTTATGTTGTGACGTCCAGAAGTACGTCGTGATTAAACTGTTTGACGATTCACGAGAAATGTAGTAACGAAATATGTTTGTACAAATGTTACATCTCACCAACTTCAACTATTAACAATTAATGTAAAACAAATTCCTACCAAATAATATCCACCTACATCAAACACAAACCAAAACCTGTCCGTCAATTGTACTTTCACCTCCTGAAGGATTTTCTGAAAGTTTTATTATTGTAATTATGTTTGAGATACGTTTTCCCATTTCTTCGAATATTTTTTAGAGTAGCAATTGGGGAAGGGTTTTGGTTATGCGTCCACTACTTAACATTAAGTTTAATCTCTTCAGATGAATTTATAATGCAGGAAACAGATCAAGATCAAGCTTATACGATAAAGTTAAACATTATATCGAACGTCTTCGAAATTTTAAATTAATTCACTTGACAATAACAATTAACTTTTCTATGACAATGTCACCTTTTATATTTTGGTGATAAGCAAACTGCTTACTGACTAAAATTACCAAAATGTAAATCTTTAAATTTAGTGGGCCTGACGTTTCGATCCTAGCAGGACCTTTCTCAAAGGCAGAGTGACAAGGACAAAACAGATACATGTACACGGAGGAAGGGGGGGGGAAGAGTGAATATGACACGGATGAGAGACAAAGGACAAAGAGTGAAGCTGGCAGGGAGAGATCAAAGGGAAGGGCAAGCGGTGGGGTAGGGATTAGTGAGAGGAGGGGGAAAGATCAAAGAGAAGGGCAAGGAGTAGGGTAAGGATTAGTGACAATAGGGGGAAAGATCAAAGAGAGAAGTGTGAAGGACTGAAGATATGAGTGTACTGGGCATAGAATCACTTGGTCACCGTAGTAATGCTGTCCGTCTTAGCCGTGAGAAAATGTGGATGAAGCGTCTTCGGACTATTCAACCACATGGTCTCAACATCCAGGAGGGTAATGACTAACACCATGCAGCTTTCTGATAATCCTTCTTTTGTGTTCAGTCCTTCACACTTCTCTCTTTGATCTTTCCCCCTCTTGTCACTAATCCCTACCCTACTCCTTGCCCTTCAACTCTTTGATCTTTCCCCCTCCTCTCACTAATCCCTACCCCACCGCTTGCCCTTCCCTTTGATCTCTCCCTACCAGCTTCACTCTTTGTCCTTTGTCTCTCATCCGTGTCATATTCACTCTCCCCCCCCCTTCCTCCGTGTACATGTATCTGTTTTGTCCTTGTCACTCTGCCTTTGAGAAAGGTCCTGCTAGGATCGAAACGTCAGGCCCACTAAATTTTAAGCTTTTATTTTTGAACAACTTTTTATACAACTGATAATTTGTACCTTTACTTATTCTCTTAAAATTCAAATCTATAGTTGAATGACGCATTGAACTAGTACTCTGTGAATGCATTATTCCCTTCGTCACATCGTTGTGATTTTCATGACGAACCATCCTCGAAACCTTCCTAATTCAAGACGTAAACTCAACTTGACTCTAGGAATACAGTAATAATGAATTAATCGAAAAAGCTTATACATACGAAAGTATATTAAATATCAACAATAAGACCTTCGCCATTAGTTTCACCCAAGGAAACAAACTCACAACCACTGCGGGCCGGATTGCATGCCTCCCATCTCCCTGTTCATTTCGAGCAACAAAAAGAAACGAGGTTGTCAGTATACTGGCGGCTTTGTGTTATGTCTGACCCCTGTTGCAAAGCTAGCTGACTTCAACCCAGGTCTTGACTCTGGAGTGGCAACAAAAGGTTCTGTTTAAGATGGAAATTATGTTATCTGCTATGGGCCTGTTTCGAAACCACGGCTGGGGCTCAGACTTCGACCTATCCGCTGAAAACAAAGCTTTTGGTTTGAAGCTGCCTTCTCGCATTCAGCGAGTAACATAACATCTGTTTCAAAGGAGTGGCCCCATTTTACCCAGCGACATGTCAGAGGCAGAGGCAGAGGCAGGGGCAGAGGCAGCTGAGAAATGGGCCAGAGCGAGAGCCAGAGCCAGCATCAGAGCCAGAGCCAGATAAATGGGCCAGGACCAGAGTCAGAGTCAGAGTCAGAGTCAGAGTCAGAGCCAGAGCCAGAGTCAGAGCCAGAGCCAGAGCCAGAGTCAGAGTCAGAGTCAGAGTCAGAGTCAGAGTCAGAGTCAGAGGCAGTGCCAGAGCCAGAGCCAGAGGCAGAGTCAGAGTCAGAGCCAGAGGCAGTGCCAGAGTGAGAGTCAGAGGCAGAGCCAGAGGCATAGCAAGAGCCAGAGGCAGAGGCAGAACCAGAGCCAGAGCCAGAGGCAGAGGCAGAGGCAGAGGCAGAGGCAGAGTCAGAGTCAGAGGCAGTGCCAGGGCCAGAGCCAGAGCCAGAGCCAGAGCCTGAGCCAGAGCAAGAGCCAGAGCCAGTACCAGAGCAAGAGCAAGAGCCAGAGCAAGAGCAAGAGCCAGAGGCAGGGGTAGCGACAGAGACAGAGTCAGAGCCAGAGCAAGAGCAACTAGCCCACGGTTTCTTGTTTCATTACATATACCAGTATACATGCACAACCTACCTCTCTTTCCAATGCATAATACACTACTAAAAATCACTTATATCATTTTATATCACTTTACATTGCTAACACTGCTTCACAAAACTTATAGAGCTTTAAATATATTATACACATAATACATGGTATATTTTACAATGAATGCAGATTTGAAATAAGGCATTCTATTGTCCTTTTCGAAAACCCGGCTTAGGCTTATGCTTAGGCTCCGGCTTCGTCTCCGTGATCCAAAAAAGCTAAAAAAACAGGTTGGAGTTCGTAGAAGCTTTGGATTCCTTTTTTAAAACGCAGTGTAACATTAACAAAACGAAGCCAAAAGCCTCCCGTTTTCATGTCTTGTACTTTAAAATGGACGAGAGAAAGAAAGATAATGCCGGAGCCTGAGCCTAAGCCGGATTTGCTAAAAGGGACCATCCTCAGACTATCCTCGGTTCACTACTGGAACGAACACGCGGTACCAGACCATAAGAATTCGTGAGAGCGAACGCATGACTTAAGTAAGGGAGTGTGATACTCCATTCTGGCACCCGACTGCAGGGGACCAGTCAAGCAGCAGTCACGCTTAGTGTCCGAACCAGATGTCATTTCCGTCACCAAAAGAAACACCAAGCAATGATGAGGTTTGAATGATTCCTTAATTCTTATTTTTTTTGTATCGTACAGGGTGCATTTGTACATGGAAATTAGCCTTGAATCTACGAATTATATGTTTTTGTTTTATGGTATAAATTGTTTTCTCAAAAATGGCAGTAAAATTGCATCGAAATTCTGTTGGCAAAATGAATGGTTCCCCTAAAACGTCTCTGTTATCTCGTCATCTCAGTTAATCTCTGGTTGGGTTGGGTTGGGTTGGGCTGGGTTGAGTTGGGTTGAGTTGGGATGGGTTGGGTTGGGATGGGTTGGGTTGAGTTGGGATGCTTTGGGTTGGGTTGAGTTGGGCTGGGTTGGGTTGGGTTGAGTTGGGATGGGATGGTTTGGGTTGGGTTGGGATGGGTTGGGTCGGGTTGGGTTGGGATGGGTTGGGTTGAGTTGGGATGGTTTGGGTTGGGTTGAGTTGGGCTGGGTTGGGTTGGGTTGAGTTGGGATGGGATGATTTGGGTTGGGTTGGGATGGGTTGGGTTGGGTTGGGTTGGGTTGGGTTGAGTTGGGATGGTTTGGGTTGGGTTGAGTTGGGCTGGGTTGGGTTGAGTTGGGATGGGAGGGTTGGGATAGGTTGGGTTGGGTTGGGTTGGGATGGGTTGGGTTGGGTTGGGTTGGGTTGGGTTGAGTTGGGTTGGGTTGGGATGGGATGGGTTGGGTTGGGTTGGGTTGGGTTGGGTTGGGTTGGGTTGGGTTGGGTTGGGATGGGTTGGGTTGAGTTGGGCTGGGTTGGGTTGGGATGGGTTGGGTTGGGTTGGGTTGGGTTGGGCTGGGTTGGGTTGGGTTGGGATGGGTTGGGTTGGGTTGGGTAGGGTTGAGTTGGGCTGGGTTGGGTTGGTTAGATTGGGTTGCGTTGGATGGGGCCGGAATGTGTCAGTTTCATTCTTTAGTACATGTAGTAATAGCAGTAATAAAGCCAACGACCTTCGTAGTATTCTTCACTAAATGGATGGTCCCCCTCAACCTTGTTTTTGTTATTTGAGTCCTCGCCATCCCAGTAAAACCACTCCCGGGTAACATCCATTCCCCGCACTTCCTGACACATGTCGATGCAAGGAAACAGATAGAAGGGGCTGTGTGTGGGCAAGGTGATTGGCTCATAGACAGAACCACTCGTCATGCAGCAGTAACGGATGAGAGTGTTGTCATCGTACTGCCCAGATGGCAGACTGCCAAAGACACGGTTGTCGTTGTCATCGTCCTCGTCGTCCCAATACAACGACCCATTTGACATACCTGTAAATAAAAATACACGAACACTGTTACATTGGTACGATTCGCATTCTTATTATTGGAAGGCAATCCCTTTCTCTGTCTCCCCCTCTCTCTGTCTTTCTCTCCCTGTCTTTCAATCTGTCTGTCTCTCTCCCTTTTTGTCTCTCAGTCTATCTGTCCCTTTATCTCTGTCTGTCTCTCTTTGTCTGTCTGTCTCCCTTTTTGTTTGTCTGTATGTCTCTCTCTGTCACTGTCTCCCTGTCACTTTGTCTCTCTCTCTCTCTCTGTGTTTATGTATGTGTGTCTGCCTTTCTGTGTAACTATATGTTCATCTTTCGGTCTGTCTCTCTGTAGTGTCTCTAAGTTAGCAAATCGCTCAGGCTTGATTAGGTAGCATTCATAGGAGTGACAGATTGGTTTGTGTTCGTCGGAAGAATGTCGGAACAAGGAATAATCTCCATAGTCGAAAGTAGAAAGTTAGCACAGTTCTTGATACGTACCATGTGGACAATGGTCACCGTACTGGAACACGCAGTATTGTCCATTGGGCCAAGCCACGTCATGATCGCCGACACGTTCCACCGTCTTCATGCAGAAATACTGATTCATGTCGTTCCGTGAAAAGAGACCAGGTGCTAGATGCAGTCTGGGTGACCAATCATTGTAGGATCTAGTGTTCTCGGTGTCTTGATAACGCCACCCTGTCTCCCAACGAAAACCAGAGTGCGCTGGGCACCAATATACTGGCATGGGCAGACCGTAGGTACCCGTTGGCCACGTGTCTGAAATAATGTCGAATATCAAAAGTGTTGTGAATCAAAGTAGCACTTCCTGCTTTGTCGTGTCGTGTCATGTCGTGTCCTGCTGTGTACAGTCCTTCCCTGTCCTTTCCTGTCCCTTTCTGGCCGTACAGTCCAGTTCACTTCTGTCATCTCCTTCAAAAACTCTGTCCCGTTCTGTCTTGCCCTGTTCCACCCTGTCCTGTCGTTTCCTGACCTGTCCCATTCTTTCATGTCCTGTCCTTTCCAGACCTTTCCAGTATTGTCTTGTCCTGTCTTGTCCTGTCCTGTTCTGTCCTGTCACGTTCTGTCCGTATTGTCCAGTTCACCTCTGTCAGTCCCTTCCCAGTCCTGTCATGCCTCGTTCTTCCCTACAGTGAGCAAACAATAGTTTTGTTTATTAAAATTGTACGTTTTCTTACCAGAATAGCATCCGATGAAAGTCAAGGAGTTGACGGTGATCGGTTCGTGAATGATGAAGTGAATGCTGACGCTTGTCAAACGCCCCACGTTGTCTGGGAATGGAATATTTGGTTCCAACAAACCATTGTGGATTTCGTGGATGAATGGATTAACGAACTCTTGTTGGTCCTCGGTTTGCAACTGAAACTCGAGTTGGTAGTTGAGGGTTGATGGCTCGACGTCGAGCATGACCGATGTTACATTTACTGCAGGATCAAATGTCACTTGAATGACGGAACCATTGGAGATAGATTGCCCATCATACCAAATGTAAAACTGATCATCATCCAGTAAAATGTTTACTCTGACGTAGTCGTCCACGTTCACGTCACAGTTGTCCCCATCAGCTGGTTCTGCAGTCAAAGACAAAGACATTCCGGGAAGTGGTCAATCGCCTCCGAGAGATGGCAGACCCGAAGAAGGTTTAGGACATGAATCGTTGCTCACAGAGCTCAGCATAACAAAAAAATGGCAATCAGATTCTTACCCGAAGCCATGTCGCACTGGCTCTCCGGAATGTGGAACACAAGAACCTCCTCCATCCTCAAGAATGACAAAGAATCGCCATCCAAAGGAGCTATATCCAAGCTGACGTATCTGGCTGCACGGAGAGGTTCACACAGGAATTCTACAACCCATCCGTTGTCTGTCCATTCTCTCTGTTCCTGCGATGCAGGACTTCCACAGGCCTGGTTCGCGGCGTAGTTTGAATCGATGCCAGCTCGAGCTACTGCACCGAGAAATTCATTTCTACCTTATAGGTGAAGACAAAGGTGGAAACAGAATAAAACATGTAGAACGGTTGCCGTCAAAGGATAGCACATGACTTGTCAAACGATAAAAAAAAGAAATAAACATAATTGAAAATCAGTCACAAACTATGACCAAATCTCTAAGCTAATAAACGACAGCCAGACCCAGACCCAGAGCCAGACCCAGATCCTGACCCAGACCCAGACCCAGACCATGATCCCGATCCTGACCTAGACCTTGATCCTGACCTAGACCCAGATCCTGACCCAAACCAAGACCCAGATCCTGACCCAAACCAAGACCCAGATCCTGACCCAGACCATGTCCAAAACCCAGATCCTGACCCAGACCATGATCCTGACCCAGACCCTGACCCAGACCCTGATCCAGACCATGACCATGACCCACACCCACACCCACACCCACACCCTGACCCAAACCCAGACTCAGACCCATACCCAGACTAAGACCCAGACTCAGACACAGACTCTGACCCAAACCATGACCCAGACCAAGACCCAAACCATGACCCAGACTCAGACCCTGACCCAAACCATGACACAGACCCACACCCAGACCTAGACCAGACCCAACCATGACCCAGACCAGACCCAGACCCACATCCAGACCCAAACCATGACCCAGACCCACACAAGACCCAAACTATGACCCACACCCAGACCCACACCAGACCCAAACCATGACCCAGACCCAGACCCACACCAGACCCAAACCATGACCCAGACCCAGACCCAGACCCAGACCCACACCAGACCCAAACCATGACCCAGACCAGACCCAGACCAGACCCAGACCCACATCCAGACCCAAATCATGACCCAGACCCACACAAGACCCAAACCATGACCCAGACCCAGACCCAGACCCAGACCCTGACCCACACCCAGACCCACACCAGACCCAAACCATGACCCAGACCAGACCCAGACCCACATCCAGACCCAAACCATGACCCAGACCCACACAAGACCCAAACCATGACCCAGACCCACATCCAGACCCAAACCATGACCCAGACCCACACAAGACCCAAACCATGACCCAGACCCAGACCCACACCAGACCCAAACCATGACCCAGACCCAGACCCACATCCAGACCCAAACCATGACCCAGACCCACACAAGACCCAAACCATGACCCAGACCCAGACCCACATCCAGACCCAAACCATGACCCAGACCCACATCCAGACCCAAACTATGACCCAGACCCACATCCAGACCCGAACCATGACCCAGACCCAGACCCACATCCAGACCCAAACCATGACCCAGACCCACATCCAGACCCAAACCATGACCCAGACCCAGACCCACATCCAGATCCAAACCATGACCCAGACCCACACAAGACCCAAACCATGACCCAGACCCACACAAGACCCAAACCATGACCCAGACCCAGACCCACATCCAGACCCAAACCATGACCCAGACCCACACAAGACCCAAACCATGACCCAGACCCACACAAGACCCAAACCATGACCCAGACCCAGACCCACATCCAGACCCAAACCATGACCCAGACCCACACCAGACCCAAACCATGACCCAGACCCAGACCCACACCAGACCCAAACCATGACCCAGACCCAGACCCAGACCCTGACCCAGACCACGACATATTTTCAGTTGTAGTAGTTTTAGTGTTTAAAACTGTTTATGTTAATTAATAAAGTCGATATACAAAAATGTTGCAAACTGCTGTAAATCTTAAAATTTAGTGGGCCTGACGTTTCGATCCTAACAGGACCTTTCTCAAAGGCAGAGTGACAAGGACAAAACAGATACATGTACACGAGGGAAGGGGAGAGAGTGAATAGGACACGGATGAGAAACAAAGGACAAAGAGTGAAGCTGGTAGGGAGAGATCAAAGGGAAATGCAAGGAGTAGGGTGGGGATTATTGAAAAGAGGGGGAAAGATCAAACAGAAGGGCAAGGAGTAGGGTAGGGATTAGTGACAAGAGGGGGAAAGATCAAAGAGAGAAGTGTGAAGGACTGAACACAAAAGAAGGATTATCAGAAAGCTGCATGGTGTTAGTCATAATGTAGTAGTATATTTAGTAGTAATGCTGTCCGTCTTACCCGTGAGAAAATGTGGATGAAGCGTCTTCGGACTATTCAACCACATGGTCTCAACATCCAGGAGGGTAATGACTAACGCCATGCAGCTTTCTGATAATCCTTCTTTTGTGTTCAGTCCTTCACACTTCTCTCTTTGATCTTTTCCCCTCTTGTCACTAATCCCTACCCTACTCCTTGCCCTTCTCTTTGATCTTTCCCCCTCTTCTCACTAATCCCTACCCCACTCCTTGCCCTTCCCTATGATCTCTCCCTACCAGCTTCACTCTTTGTCCTTTGTTTCTCGTCCGTGTCCTATTCACTCTCTCCCCCTTCCTTCGTGTACATGTATCTGTTTTGTCCTTGTCACTCTGCCTTTGAGAAAGGTCCTGCTAGGATCGAAACGTCAGGCCCACTAAATTTTTAAAATTAATAAAGTCCTTAAAACACTAACCATATGGCAACACAACTTTGATTACTGCCAAGCAGAAGTCATCATCTAAGTCCACCTTCCACCAAGGATGTTTCTCAACTGGAGAAGCAAAAACAAGAGCATGGACAGCATCAGTAAAACCAGCATCATCAACAATATCATTAACATCAACAGCAGTAGCAGCATCAACAACAGCATCAACATCAATAGCAGCATTAACATTAACATCAATAGCAGCAACAACAACAACATCAATAGCAGCATTAACATTAACATCAATAGCAGCAACAACAACAACATCAATAGCAGCAACAACATCACCAACAGCAACATTAGCATAAACAACAGCATCAACATCAATAGCAGCATTAACATTAACATCAATAGCAGCAACAACAGCACCAACAGCAACATTAGCATAAACAACAGCATCAACATCAATAGCAGCATTAACAGCACCAACAGCAACATTAGCATAAACAACAGCATCAGCATCAATAGCAGCATTAACAGCACCAACAGCAACATTAGCATAAACAAAAGCATCAACATCAATAGCAGCATTAACAGCACCAACAGCAACATTAGCATAAACAACAGCATCAACATCAATAGCAGCATTAACAGCATCAACAGCAACATTAGCATAAACAACAGCATCAGCATCAATAGCAGCATTAACAGCACCAACAGCGACATTAGCATAAACAACAGCATCAACATCAATAGCAGCATTAACAGCACCAACAGCAACATTAGCAGAAGCAACAGCATCAACATCAATAGCAGCAACAACAACAGTATCAACATCAATAGCAGCAGCAACATCAACATCAATAGCAGCATTAACAGCACCAACAACAGCATCAGCATAAACAACAGCATCAACATCAATAGCAGCATCAACAACAGTATCAACATCAATAGCAGCATTAACATCACCAACAGCAGCATCAGCATAAACAACAGCATCAACATCAATAGCAGCATCAACAACAGTATCAACATCAATAGCAGCATTAACAGCACCAACAGCAGCATCAACATAAACAACAGCATCAACATCAATAGCAGCATCAACAACAGTATCAACATCAATAGCAGCATTAACAGCACCAACAGCAGCATCAGCATAAACAACAGCATCAACATCAATAGCAGCATCAACAACAGTATTAACATCAATAGCAGCAGCAACATCAACATCAATAGCAGCAACAACAGCACCAACAGCAACATTAGCATAAACAACAGCATCCACATCAATAGCAGCATTAACAGCACCAACAACAGCATCAGCATCAATAGCAGCAACCTCCTCACCAATATCAGCATCAATAACACCAACAAAAGCACCAACAAAAGCACCAGCTTTAATAGCAGCAACAACAGCACCAACATCAGCTTCAATAGCAGCAACAACAGCACCAACTGCAGCAGCAGCACCAACAGCAGCATCAGCATCAATAGCAGCAACAACAGCACCAACAGCAGCATCAGCTTCAATAACAGCAGCAACAGCACCAACAGCAGCATCAGCTTCAATAGCAGCAACAACAGCACAAACAGCAGCATCAGCTTCAATAGTAGCAACAACAGCACCAACTGCAGCAGCAGCACCAACAGCAGCATCAGCATCAATAGCAGCAACGACAGCACAAACAGCAGCATCAGCTTCAATAGTAGCAACAACAGCACCAACTGCAGCAGCAGCACCAACAGCAGCATCAGCATCAATAGCAGCAACAACAGCACAAACAGCAGCATCAGCATCAATAGCAGCAACAACAGCACAAACAGCAGCATCAGCCTCAATAACAGCAGCAACAGCACCAACAGTAGCATCAGCTTCAATAGCAGCAACAACAGCACAAACAGCAGCATCAGCTTCAATAGCAGCAACAACAGCACCAACAGTATGTCAGCATCAATAGCAGCAACAGCAGTACCAACAGTAGCATCAGCATCAATAGCAGCAACAACAGCACAAACAGCAGTATCAGCTTCAATAGCTGCAACAACAGCACAAACGACAGCATCAGCTTCAATAGCAGCAACAACAGCAGCATCACCATTAATAGCAGCACCAACAGCACCAACCACAGCATCAGCATGAATAGCAGCAACAACAGCACAAACATCAGCATCAGCTTCAATAGCAACAACAACATCACCAATATCAGCATCTATAGCAGCACCAACCACAGCATCAGCATGAATAGCAGCAACAACAGCACAAACATCAGCATCAGCTTCAATAGCAACAACAACATCACCAATATCAGCATCTATAGCAGCACCAACAGCACCAACAGCAACATCAGCATCACTAACACCAACAAAAGCACCAAGAAAAGCACCAGCATCAATAGCAGCAGCAGCATCAATAGCAGCATCAGCTTCAATAGCAGCAGCAACAGCACCAACTGCAGCAGCAGCAGCACTAACATCAGCATCAGCACCAATAGCAGCAACAACAGCACCAGCTTCAATAGCAGCAGCAGCACCACCAACAGTAGCAGCACCAACAGCAGCATCATCATCAATAGCAGCAGCAGCACCAACAGCAGCATCAGCATCAATAGCAGCAGCACCACCAACAGCAGCATCAGCATCAATAGCAGCAGCACCAACAGCAGCATCAGCATCAATAGCAGCAACAACAGCACAAACAGCAGCATCAGCTTCAATAGCAGCAACAACAGCACAAACAGCATCATCAGCTTCAATAGCAGCAGCAGCAGCACTAACAGCAGCATCAGCATCAATAGCAGCAGCAACAGCACAAACAGCAGCATCAGCTTCAATAGCAGCAACAACAGCACAAACAGCATCATCAGCTTCAATAGCAGCAGCAGCAGCACTAACAGCAGCATCAGCATCAATAGCAGCAACAACAGCACAAACAGCAGCATCAGCTTCAATAGCAGCAGCAACAGCACGAACAGCAGCATCAGCTTCAATAGCAGCAACAACAGCAGCATCACCATTAATAGCAGCACCAACAGCACCAACCACAGCATCAGCATGAATAGCAGCAACAACAGCAGCAACAGCAGCATCGCCATCAATAGCAGCCGCAGCAGCATCAGCATCAATAGCAGCAACAACAGCACCAACAGCAACCACAACAGCAGCAACAGCAGCAGTATTAGCGACAATAACAATAGCAGCAGTAGCTACAGCATTAACATCAGCATTGACAGCAGCAACTGTACGCAAGTAGTAGCAAAAGCAACCTTAACAGTAGTATCAGTACGCAAATAACACTATCGGGCTCCCGAACTCCTACCGCGGCACGGCAAGGTTTGATCTTCAGTTACCTTCGGTTTCGGAGGAAGTCCAGAAATCTAAATCTGCAGCTTTGTCAGCCGAATAGTGATCCCACCTTGTAGAGCTCTGGTCGACCTCCTTATCCCAGATAGGAATAACTGTTTAAAGGACCAAAACAACGCTCAAGTCAAACGCATACTGACAAACCAACAGACTCAATGTTACCACCGCTTTGCAGTAGAACAAGAAAACACATGAATATAAACAAATCTTATCTGTGTCGCATTATTTCACTTGGATAATTAAGTTTGGTATCACTATCAGTATCAGTGACGGCTCAGTCTGGTTTCCTAGCACATGCCCGCCATAAACGAAAGGTCTGATGAAACGTAACAAAAGTCTTACAGAAGCCAAGGGGGTTTTCCATACTGCCGTTGAGGGCGCCATCTCCACCCATCGACAAATAACTCGTGTTGACGTGATTTTCGAAGGTGTTGTTCGCTGTTTGAACAAAAAAACACAAAAATGTGTCTGAATCACGCTTGAATATCTAAGCAAATATATGTGTATATTTCTTAATTTAGTTTACTAGGCTACCAGCAGAGTGGCAGCAAGATTTTTGGATTCTTACTTGCATCGTTTGTTGGCTTCATAGGACGTGGTTTTGTGGAACATCCTTCCTGGGAAGACAAAATGGCAAAAAATGAAAATCAAAAAACGGCCTTCATCTCAAGCAATGGTGCAACCTTTCCCCGTCTCCTCCCCGAACGCCCTGTGGCAAACCACGCCACATTCAACCTCATAGGGAAGTTACCAGACTGTTTGACTGATCAGCAGCCTCCATTCGGTGTACATGCTTTGATTGAAACATAGAGTTATATAAAGTATACTATAACTCTACGGATTGGAATGAAATGAACCAAACAAACGTGATACACCACGCGTAAAGGTGGGGTACACCATTTTTTAATGTCAAAGTATCGCTTCCATACTTCGTCAAACTCAACGTATACATAAAATAACACTGTTGTAATGGAACCTTCACCGATGTAATTATCACACCGATATTATCACTCTACCCGAAACGTTGAGTTACCGGCCCTTTTCAGAGCGAGACACCTTCTTGAAAAAGAAGCGCTACCTTGTGTGTCACCGCAAACCTGCCACTTCGATATATCGCAATTATAAATACGAGGCTGGAAGGTTTTTGATTGCTCTCTCATAGCCATCACACTATCGACAGTCAGAGACCAATATCCCCAGTGTGTTTTGCATGAAGGAGAAATACGGCTTGAGTGTCACAACTGCTTAAAAACGTCACGATTCGTAGGAGAGGCTCCCGACGTCGAGTAACCGGCTCTTGTGGGAGCCACACATTCCTCAAAAGAGATGTGTTAAAACCCTCGGTCTTGAGGGGTGTCCATACTTATGACCACCCAATAAAGAAAAACAAAGGATTCCGAAGAAAAAAATTCAGGCCTGCCCCGCAAGGACATCCACAGGCCAAGGGTCTGTTTACGATTCATGCAGTTAGACTGGCTAGGGTGATCTGTCCTTGCCTGGGCGATAAAAACAGCTGGCTAGTATCAGGTACCTCTGTGTGCGTTGGCATGGCTGCAGTCACACATGGCCTGGATATGCCCATATGACCATGCTGTCTATAAAATTAATAGCACTGGAGTACTGGGTAGGAGGGTCACTTGCCTGTTACTGGTATGGGAACTGTTCAGAGAGGTCTGTAAAAGGCATAGGAAGTAATTTACCCCCTCTGCCAATTAACACATAATTAATTATGTATCGTTAGCAACCGTTGAGTATTAAGGAGAGTTCAAGGTCAAATGCGACCAAAGGTTAAATGGTGTCACCGCAAAACTTCAACTCAGTACTTCCACCATACAATCCTTCAAGTTTCACCGTGACCAAAAGTTATCGAAAAGAGAATCACCTCAACGCGCGCGGGAAATGTTTGGCAAACTAAAGAAATAATGATTATTGGTTTTCCCAAAATTAAGTTTCCATTTCCTAAGAACTACAATAATACCCCTTTTTTCCAAATAAAAAAGTGAAGTCTCCCTCGCTTGTATGACTGAGACTCAGATTGGGACAGCAAAAGGAGTGGGAGTCAGACCTTCTGACTCGAACTTGAGGTCGGACTCAAATTATATCGGACGTGTGACTCCAGTAATAGGCCTATTGGTAGTTCCATGTGGGGCCGTGGCCAACCGACATCAAAACAAGCAAGATCCATAATATTGCGATGGAGAATGTTTGATTTGGTTGATATGCTTTGTTAAGCATCGTGGGAAAAAATCAACAAAACAATTCTTAGTTTTGTTGTAATTTCAAACAGTTATCAACTTTTTATTGAAATTTGGCTTGCCCTTCACCGATGCAGATGTATACTCAGTGCTTCGCATAATATTATATTTATTCCCCCAATTATCTTGTACATGACCTGATATTACCCAGTTTACTTAAATTTCTTGATCTTCTTGTCTCCGAAAAAAATATATTCGATTATAGATCTACAATATACAGAACAAAGGTGTGACTGTGAGTGTTTTATACAGCCACTGAGGTAAAGCAGGGTGTAGGAGAACGAGACACATTGGACGAACTAAGATTGCAGGAAAGGAATCCCCGCGCACAAAGTTACGCGTTGCCTTTTGTTGTAAAAGTGGACAAAACTGCGCTTCCACAAATCAGCAAGATCAGGAAAAATGCCATAAAACAATCGTCAATTTTCAAGTGCACAACAAAATGTAATGGAATTCTGTGCAGAGGGAGGCTTTCTCTATCAAGCAGCTTGTGTTTCGTGAAATTTCGGAACGATACATTTTTTTGGGTGATAAAACTGGGTCAAAAGTCAAAGGTCATGTGTCAGAGGTAATGGGTATCCACTTAATTTTTTGTTTAACTTAAAAAAAACAAGGAGACAGAAAATATGCATTTTATCTAAGACGTGTAGGATGCGTAGAATAATCCAGAGGCCAGCCTGTGTCGTATCCAATAACGACTTCAATACCGGCCACTCGGTTATAAAACACGGTTGAGCGGGCACATTGGTATTGATGTGCGTCCTTGTGGGGCCGGGAGACAGAGAGAGGCACAGCGCCCTTCCCTTTTGTGACGGTCATGAAACGTGGCTTGTTTGTGCAACCCCGTTTAGAAAATTATTACGTTTACTCCCTGCGAGTCTAGTCGTATGATTAATACCAACCTTACAGGTGCAGCACGCAAATTCCATCCAAGATGGCTCCACCGAGCTGATTATCATAAAGTGTGGGCCCACATTTCTTTTTCTAATAAGGGGTCTTTGGAGGCTAATTAACTTATACATTGTAGAATAAGTAAAACTATTCAAAGACAACCTGGGGTTCACTCTTCAATTTGGTACGTAATTTGGACCATATTCGGCTTTAGATGTGGCCCTATTTGGCTGTAGAAGTGGAGGGGTCCATCCCAAAATCTTTGCAGAAACTCGGCATAGATGGCTACACATTTTGGGGGTGTTTTTCTTTCTCTTGCCCATAGTTACCGCACAACCAACCTATGTCCGTGACACGACGGATATCTTGCGAAAACTAGAAGAGAAAACCTTTCCCCAAAATATTCTGATTACGAGCATCGATGTGGTATCTATGTATACTAATATCCATCAAGAAGAGGCCATCCAATGCGTATGCAAAGCCCTCGACCGAACCAATTACTCCTATGGTATCACAAAACCACCTCTCAATTACATCCGAGAACTCCTAGAACTCATCCTCGGAAGAAACTGTTTCCAATTCGGGAAAAAATTCTTCCTCCAGCAAATCGGTTGTGCAATGGGCTCAACAGCAAGCCCTGAGATCTGTGATATCACCCTCCACGATTTCGAACAGAAAATCTTGAGAGAAGCAGAACACATCCTGACCTGGTGGCGATATAGAGATGACATCCTTGTCATCTACGACGGCGTTCTTGAGGACTTCCAAAACCTCATCAACAAAATGAACCGTATGCACCCCACTCTAAAATTCACCTACGAAGCCTCCACAACCTCCGTAAACTACCTGGACCTAACCATTTTCAAAGGTGATCGTTTCCGATCAACGGGTATACTGGACACCAAAGTCTACAGAAAACCCACGGAAACCTTCCAATACCTACATAGAAACTCTTCCCACCCCCCACATGTATTCAACGCATTCATATACGGAGAATGTCTCCGATATGCAAGGAATACGAACAATCGGGAAGACTTCAAAAACACGGTCCAGACATTCACGGAAAAATTACTGGACAGAGGCTATACACAACCCGAGATCGAGCTTATCACAAGCAAAGTATCTCCCGAAAACCGATCCCAGTTGGTTCACAAACCCCTTACCAAAACCCCAACAACCAAACCACCCCTGGTGTTCAGCACCACCTACAACCCAGCGGTTAACCACCGTGACTTGCGACGAGCAATCAATAAGTATTGGCGGCACATCCAAAGCAATGAAAAACTCAGGGAGATATTCCCAAACCCACCCCTCATTGCTTACAAAAAAGCCAAAAATATACGGGAAATGATAATACGGGCAAAACTCCCCTTGCCTAAACAAACCCCCGTCCCAGACGATTCTGGTTTCGTTGAGGAACCAGATGAAACCCTGGACACGCTGCTCTCCTTACTAGAGGAGCAAGTCACCCAATAACCAACCTAACCGGTCACTCAAACCCAATCCAAACGGCACAACACAAACCGAGATGAACGGATCTGCCAAGATCACTACTGCAACTGACGAGTGCCCAGAGGCACGAAAACATGTTCTTGCAACACCATGGGAGCTGCAAAGCGTCCCTAGTCTCAATACCCTTTCGAGCACCGCTCTGATCTTATGGCCTGCTATATTAACCAATCGTAGCCAATGCATATTGCAAGGTCCTTGCTTTATGGTTAAACCGGCTAAAACCCACTCTGGAATATAGCAAAGAACATGGTAAGTGGTCCTAAAATGTTTCTGGCATTTTTTGTTCCACGGGTCACCAGAGAGGCAGCGTCACTGAATGGGAAAACACCATCCTCTTTACAAACCTTGGGTAATTAGCAAAATCAATAATCGGCTAAGGGCACTAAAATTGAAAACAATCTGAGAGATGAAGATCCAAACTACAATTTTCTACAAGACTGTGGTATAATTGGCTTCGAATGCGAGTGTGTTTGTACAGTGGTCATCAATGGGAGCTCGGTTTAGTGTTGTGCACCCTTATATTCTGTATAAAATGACCAAACTCAAGAAGCGCCCTCTATATCTTGGTGTTTAGATTTCGGGGTGCTTACCGACTCCGTCATTCCCTTATCGAAGACCCAACCTCAGTATGTTCACTAAGACTTTATGAGAGAAAAGTTCTTTTTTAAAACTGAATGGGTTCCCCAGTATAAATAATGACAGGTCACCATTATTTTGCTCTCTTCCATCTGAGCTATCCAGCCCTTAGATGGTGGCCTTCTCAAATAGTCAACTAGTCTTTGCCGGCGTGGGTGCGCCAGTCAGAAGCATTCAACCATTAACTGCCGTATATTTCCAGGGATCACACCCCAAGCTTTCATTCAGATGCAAACCTCCGTAAACTGTCGACGGGTTGCCATGCCAACCTGCTGCCACACATCTCATATGTGTACATCGTGTAAAATTGCTTTACAAACTCCAGAAGCCAGCCTGCGCTGGATGCATTGTGATCGAACATAACCCTGAAATTCCTACCATGGAGATGCTGCTATGAAGAAAACAAAACCGTTTGGCCATGAAGTGGTCTCAATGCGTGATTTTTTCTGCGTAGGCCCAATAAAACGTGGCCACCCGGTTTGACCGAGCTGTTGTCAGTGATGCCTACCGTGACGCACCGTCAAAAAAACTGCCTCTGCGCGCTGCCGGCACCCAACTCGGTGTCTGTCATTGTTCCGTCGAAGTTAATGGCTATACCTACAAAATTAACGAGCACTTATCTTGAGCACTTATCTTGTCAGCAGCCTTTCAAACACAAATTGCACACGATTCTTCGAGCCAGACAACGTAATGATGATTAATATGTCTAGGTAGAATTGCCGCTTCAATTGAAAAATAAAAACCCGTCTCATCATGACAGGGCATAATAAATATGTGACCCGGCACAGCATAATGAGGAATAACCCCCACTTTTGAGATTTTGAGATTTTCTAATGATGTGAAAGAGTATACCATTAGCTTTCAAATGATATCAAAATTATTTCCGTCTGAACTTTGTTGTAAATAGTACAAGGGGACTTCGCTCGTTCATGTGGTACCAGACAAAATATAGCAGCACCATTCTAACCCCTCGAAAGCGACCATTCAAAAAGGCAGGAACTTTACATTTTCATGACTCAGTACACAAACACTCTTTAACGGCAAGACAATAATTAGCTCCAGCTCATACGGTAAGAGCTGCTTTTATGAAGCAAAACCAGAGGTCAAATCGACGTTTTGTTGACCTTTTTTTCAAAATTGTTCCCAGTCATTTTGCAAAACTACTTTTGGCCTATAGTTGTGCTAAAATATAAATCAATACAAAATGAAATATTGTTGCACAACTGAATTTGGCTGGGATGGTGTTTACGCTAGGACGTCATTGGTTCTTAGGGCCATTTTATTCAAGGAAGAAAGAATTGATATCAAAATTTAACAAATTTCTTAAAAAGCAGACGAAAATCTATGGAAATGCTCTACACTGCACCATAAATAATCACAGGTCGCAAACAATTCAGGCCCTTATACACAGACACACCGACAGATAAACACACCCACAGACAGACCAACCGACAGACAGACCCACCGACAGACAGACCAACCGACAAACAGACCCACCGACAGGCAGACCAACCGACAAACAGACCCACCGACAGACAGACCCACCGACAGACAGACCAACCGACAGACAGACCCACCGACAGACAGACCCACCGACAGACAGACCCACCGACAGACAGACCCACCGACAGGCAGACCAACCGACAAACAGACCCACTGACAGATAGACCCACCGACAGGCAGACCAACCGACAGACAGACCCACCGACAGGCAGACCAACCGACAGACAGACCCACCGACAGACAGACCCACCGACAGACAGACCCACCGACAGACAGACCCACCGACAGACAGACCCACTGACAGACAGACCCACCGACAGACAGACCCACCGACAGACAGACCCACCGACAGACAGACCCACCGACAGACAGACCCACCGACAGACAGACCCACCGACAGGCAGACCAACCGACAGACAGACCCACCGACAAACAGACCCACCGACAGACAGACCCACCGACAGACAGACCCACCGACAGGCAGACCAACCGACAAACAGACCCACTGACAGACAGACCCACCGACAGACAGACCCACAGACAGACATACCCACCGACAGGCAGACCCACCGACAGACAGACCCACCGACAGACAGACCCACCGACAGACAGACCCACCGACAGACAGACCCACCGACAGACAGACCCACCGACAGACAGACCCATGGACAGACAGACCCACCGACAGACAGACCCACCGACAGACAGACCCACCGACAGGCAGACACACCGACAGACAGACCCACCGAGAGACAGACCCACCGACAGACAGACCCACCGACAGACAGACCCACCGACAGGCAGACCAACCGACAAACAGACCCACCGACAGACAGACCCACCGACAGACAGACCCACCGACAGACAGACACACCGACAGACAGACCCACCGACAGACAGACACACCGACAGACAGACCCACCGACAGACAGACACACCGACAGACAAACCCACCGACAGACAGACCCACCGACAGACAGACCCACCGAGAGACAGACCCACCGACAGACAGACCCACCGACAGACAGACCCACCGACAGGCAGACCAACCGACAGACAGACCCACCGACAGACAGACACACCGACAGACAGACACACCGACAGACAAACCCACCGACAGACAGACACACCGACAGACAAACCCACCGACAGACAGACACACCGACAGACAGACCCACCGAGAGACAGACCCACCGACAGACAGACCCACCGACAGACAGACCCACCGACAGGCAGACCAACCGACAAACAGACCCACCGACAGACAGACCCACCGACAGACAGACCCACCGACAGACATACCCACCGACAGGCAGACCAACCGACAGACAGACACACCGACAGACAAACCCACCGACAGACAGACCCACCGACAGACAGACCCACCGACAGACAGACCCACCGACAGACAGACCCACCGACAGACAGACCCACCGACAGGCAGACCCACCGACAGGCAGACCCACCAATAGACAGACCCACCGACAGACAGACCCACCGACAGACAGACCCACTGACAGACAGACACACCGACAGACAGACCCACCGACAGACAGACCCACCGACAGACAGACCCACCGACAGACAGACCCACCGACAGACAGACCCACCGACAGGCAGACCCACCGACAGACAGACCCACCGACAGACAGACCCACCGACAGACAGACCCACCGACAGACAGACCCACCGACAGACAGACCCACCGACAGGCAGACCAACCGACAAACAGACCCACCGACAGACAGACCCACCGACAGACAGACCCACCGACAGACAGACCCACCGACAGACAGACCCACCGACAGACAGACCCACCGACAGGCAGACCAACCGACAAACAGACCCACTGACAGACAGACCCACCGACAGACAGACCCACAGACAGACAGACCCACCGACAGACAGACCCACCGACAGACAGACACACCGACAGGCAGACCCACCGACAGACAGACCCACCGACAGACAGACCCACCGACAGACAGACCCACCGACAGACAGACCCACAGACAGACAGACCCACCGACAAACAGACCCACCGACAGACAGACACACCGACAGGCAGACCCACCGACAGACAGACCCACCGACAGACAGACCCACCGACAGACAGACCCACCGACAGACAGACCCACCGACAAACAGACCCACCGACAGGCAGACCCACCGACAGACAGACCCACCGACAGACAGACCCACCGACAGACAGACCCACCGACAGACAGACCCACTGACAGACAGACACACCGACAGACAGACCCATGGACAGACAGACCCACCGACAGACAGACCCACCGACAGACAGACCCACCGACAGACAGACCCACCGACAGACAGACACACCGACAGACAGACCCACCGACAGACAGACACACCGACAGACAGACCCACCGACAAACAGACACACCGACAGACAGACCCACCGACAGACAGACCCACCGACAGACAGACACACCGACAAACAGACCCACCGACAAACAGACCCACCGACAGACAGACCCACCGACAGACAGACCCACCGACAGACAGACCCACCGACAAACAGACCCACCGACAGACAGACCCACTGACAGACAGGCCCACCGACAGACAGACATACCGACAGACAGACCCACCGACAGACAGACCCACCGACAGACAGACCCACCGACAAACAGACCCACCGACAGGCAGACCCACCGACAGACAGACCCACAGACAGACAGACCCACTGACAGACAGACCCACCGACAGACAGACCCACCGACAGGCAAACCCACCGACAGACAGACCCACCAACAGACAGACATACCGACAGACAGACCCACCGACAGACAGACCCACCGACAGACAGACCCACCGACAGACAGACCCACCGACAGACAGACATACCGACAGACAGACCCACCGACAGACAGACCCACCGACAGACAGACCCACCGACAGACAGACCCACCGACAGACAGACCCACCGACAGACAGACCCACCGACAAACAGACCCACCGACAGGCAGACCCACCGACAGACAGACCCACAGACAGACAGACCCACTGACAGACAGACCCACCGACAGACAGACCCACCGACAGACAGACCCACCGACAGGCAGACCCACCGACAAACAGACCCACCGACAGGCAGACCCACCGACAGACAGACCCACCGACAGACAGACACACCGACAGACAGACCCACCGACAAACAGACCCACCGACAGGCAGACCCACCGACAGACAGACCCACCAATAGACAGACCCACCGACAGACAGACCCACCGACAGACAGACCCACCAACAGACAGACCCACCGACAGACAAACCCACCGACAGGCAGACCCACCAATAGACAGACCCACCGACAGACAGACCCACCGACAGACAGACCCACCGACAGACAGACCCACCGACAGACAGACCCACCGACAGGCAGACCCACCAACAGACAGACCCACCGACAGACAGACCCACCGACAAACAGACCCACCGACAGGCAGACCCACCGACAGACAGACCCACCGACAGACAGACCCACCGACAGGCAGACCCACCGACAGACAGACCCACCAACAGACAGACCCACCGACAGGCAGACCCACCGACAAACAGACGCACCGACAGGCAGACCCACCGACAGACAGACCCACCGACAGGCAGACACACTGACAGACAGACCCACCGACAGACAGACCCACCGACAGGCAGACACACCGACAGACAGACCCACCGACAGACAAACCCACCGACAGGCAGACCCACCGACAGACAGACCCACCGACAGACAGACCCACCGACAAACAGACCCACCGACAGGCAGACCCACCGACAGACAGACCCACCAACAGACAGACCCACCAACAGACAGACCCACCGACAGACAGACCCACCGACAGGCAGACCCACCGAGAGAAAGACCCACCAACAGACAGACCCACCGACAAACAGACCCACCGACAGGCAGACACACCGACAGACAGACCCACCGACAGACAGACCCACCGACAGACAGACACACCGACAGGCAGACCCACCGACAGACAGACCCACCGACAGACAGACATACCGACAGACAGACCCACCGACAGACAGACCCACCGACAGACAGACCCACCGACAGACAGACCCACCGACAGGCAGACCCACCGACAGACAGACACACCGACAGACAAACCCACCGACAGACAGACACACCGACAGGCAGACCCACCGACAGACAGACACACCGACAGACAAACCCACCGACAGACAGACACACCGACAGACAGACCCACCGACAGACAGACCCACTGACAGACAGACCCACCGACAGACAGACCCACTGACAGACAGACCCACCGACAGACAGACACACCGACAGACAGACCCACCGACAGACAGACCCACCGACAGACAGACCCACCGACAGGCAGACCCACCGACAGACAGACCCACCGACAGACAAACCCACCGACAGACAGACACACCGACAGGCAGACCCACCGACAGACAGACACACCGACAGACAAACCCACCGACAGACAGACCCACCGACAGACAGACCCACCGACAGACAGACCCACTGACAGACAGACACACCGACAGACAGACCCACCGACAGACAGACCCACCGACAGACAGACACACCGACAGACAGACCCACCGACAGACAGACATACCGACAGACAGACCCACCGACAGACAAACCCACCGACAGACAGACCCACCGACAGACAGACCCACCGACAGACAGACCCACCGACAGACAGACCCACTGACAGACAGACACACCGACAGACAGACCCACCGACAGACAGACCCACCGACAGACAGACACACCGACAGGCAGACCCACCGACAGACAGACCCACCGACAGACAGACATACCGACAGACAGACCCACCGACAGACAGACCCACCGACAGACAGACCCACCGACAGACAGACCCACCGACAGGCAGACACACCGACAGACAGACCCACCGACAGACAGACCCACCGACAGACAGACACACCGACAGACAGACCCACCGACAGACAGACCCACCGACAGACAGACCCACTGACAGACAGACACACCGACAGACAGACCCACCGACAGACAGACCCACCGACAGACAGACCCACCGACAGACAGACACACCGACAGACAGACCCACCGACAGACAGACCCACCGACAGACAGACACACCGACAGACAGACCCACCGACAGACAGACATACCGACAGACAGACACACCGACAGACAAACCCACCGACAGACAGACCCACCGACAGACAGACCCACTGACAGACAGACACACCGACAGACAGACCCACCGACAGACAGACCCACCGACAGACAGACACACCGACAGGCAGACCCACCGACAGACAGACCCACCGACAGACAGACACACCGACAGGCAGACCCACCGACAGACAGACCCACCGACAGACAGACCCACCGACAGACAGACCCACCGACAGGCAGACCCACCGACAGACAGACACACCGACAGACAAACCCACCGACAGACAGACACACCGACAGGCAGACCCACCGACAGACAGACACACCGACAGACAAACCCACCGACAGACAGACACACCGACAGACAGACCCACCGACAGACAGACACACCGACAGACAAACCCACCGACAGACAGACACACCGACAGACAGACCCACCGACAGACAGACACACCGACAGACAGACCCACCGACAGACAAACCCACCGACAGACAGACACACCGACAGGCAGACCCACCGACAGACAGACACACCGACAGACAAACCCACCGACAGACAGACACACCGACAGACAGACCCACCGACAGACAAACCCACCGACAGACAGACACACCGACAGGCAGACCCACCGACAGACAGACCCACCGACAGACAGACCCACCGACAGACAGACACACCGACAGACAGACCCACCGACAGACAGACACACCGACAGACAGACACACCGACAGACAGACCCACTGACAGACAGACACACCGACAGACAGACCCACCGACAGACAGACCCACCGACAGACAGACACACCGACAGGCAGACCCACCGACAGACAGACCCACCGACAGACAGACACACCGACAGGCAGACCCACCGACAGACAGACCCACCGACAGACAGACCCACCGACAGACAGACACACCGACAGACAGACCCACCGACAGACAGACCCACCGACAGACAGACACACCGACAGACAGACCCACTGACAGACAGACACACCGACAGACAGACCCACCGACAGACAGACCCACCGACAGACAGACCCACCGACAGACAGACCCACCGACAGACAGACACACCGACAGACAGACCCACTGACAGACAGACCCACCGACAGACAGACCCACTGACAGACAGACCCACCGACAGACAGACACACCGACAGACAGACACACCGACAGGCAGACCCTCCTACCCACCAACTGACCAGTAGACTCACTGACCCTCAAACCCACTGACCGACCCATCAACTGACCAGCAGACCCACTGACCCTCCAACCCGCTGACCGACTCTTCAACTGACCAGCAGACTCACTGACCCTAAAACCCGCTGACCGACCCACCAACTGACCAGCAGACTCACTGACCCTCAAACCCACTGACCGACCCACCAACTGACCAGCAGACCCACTGACCCTCAAACCCACTGAACGACCCATCAACTGACCAGCAGACCCACTGACCCTAAAACCCACTGACCGACCCATCAACTGACCAGCAGATCCACTGACCCTCCAACCCACTGAACGACCCATCAACTGACCAGCAGACCCACTGACCCTCCAACCCACTGACCGACCACCAACTGACCAGCAGACTCACTGACCCTCCAACCCACTGACCGACCCACCAACTGACCAGCAGATCCACTGACCCTCCAACCCACTAACCGACCCATCAACTGACCAGCAGACCCACTGACCCTCAAACCCACTAACCGACCCATCAACTGACCAGCAGATCCACTGACCCTCCAACCCGCTGACCGACCCACCAACTGACCAGCAGATCCACTGACCCTAAAACCCACTGACCGACCCACCAACTGACCAGCAGACTCACTGACCCTAAAACCCACTGACCGACCCATCAACTGACCAGCAGATCCACTGACCCCAACCCACTGAACGACCCACTAACTGACCGGCAGATCCACTGACCCTCCAACCCGCTGACCGACCCACCAACTGACCAGCAGATCCACTGACCCTAAAACCCACTGACCGACCCACCAACTGACCAGCAGACTCACTGACCCTAAAACCCACTGACCGACCCACCAACTGACCAGCAGACTCACTGACCCTAAAACCCACTGACCGTCCCACCAACTGACCAGCAGACCCACTGACTCTCCGACCCACTTCCAGCAAACCAATGCACCAATCACAAAAAGTTGATCACAGAAATCTCTTCGAAGTTCCGATACTATCTCAACTTATATTAGAAACTTAGAAAATCACACTCACAAAGCCAACCGACCACTTACCGTGGAAAGATTACAGCAACTCGAGATTTACACTCCTTCTTGCAAAGTATAGACCAGGGGTGGATTTCACAAAGCCTTATGATGCATCATAACTCAACTAACGATGGATAACCCATCGTTAGTTGTCATTTGCATTTTGTTTTCTGTGCCTCGCTCACCGTCTTGCGATCGATCGTAAGTTACGATGCGTTTGGTGAAATCGACGCAAGACCCTAAAACGCCCCAATACACTAAAAAGAAAACTTCCAAACGAAATGAAAATGTAAGGTACGATTCCCCCAGAAGCAGAATTGTTTTGAACCGCCCAGGAAAACAGAGGGAAGTGGATATTTCTTCGTAGACTTTTTGGACGTTTGGAAATCTCTATTATCCTTAACAGACCAGGGATTCAAATGGTATGAGATTTAGGCAGTGTGCCTACCTGTTGTCGTTGGTAGGTGTAAATCCAGCCAGAATTTTCGCTGAAATCCTCCGTGTATTTGTGCGTGGCGTCGTTCAACTGGCAGTCGCTGCCTCGGTAGGCGTAATTGACCGATGAGCAGCGCGCCTGGGCCTGGCATTGCTGCCAGCATTGGCGGTGGCTGACGGCCGAGGTGGTGTTGTAGGCGCGGCCCCGTAAGACCCTGTCCACGATGCTGCACCAGGGCGAGGCTGCCGACTGGCACCCAGTCCCGACTGCGTTCAGGCCGCCTGGGTACTGGGTAGCCACGGTGCACGCAGCCGTCCACAGGCTGAGCAAAGAGACCAGGCATCGCATGGCGATACCACGGCCCACTGACGGCGACCGAGCAGACATGTTGACGCTCTTGCAGTCCCGCCGAAAATGAGGGCCTGCAAGGTTGACAAGCGCAGTTGGTGACGCTTCTGCAATCTCGCCCAAATTTAAAAGGATGTGCCGTGCATGCAACAATAATTTCACGTTAAATGACGGTTTTCAACTGTCCGATATACAGAGTGTTAAATAAACCTTGCTGTTATGTCAATAAACTAATAGAAAATAAACTAATAAAAAATAGCGTTTTCAAAGTGCTTTATTCACCCTCCGCCAGGGCTCTTCGCGAAAAAAATTATCAAAATCCGTCGATGAGGGCGGCAGACAAAGTTAAGCAAAATCGCGACGTAGTTCCACAGAGACGAGAAATCGCGACGTAGTTCCACAGAGACGAGAAATGCATAGTTCCGGCGAGATAGTTTACCTGTATTTTAAACTCCGCGCAAGAATACAATATCAATTCTGCGGCTAGTCGAGCGTAAAACATCGAGTCGATACGCGACGTGTAAAGTAAACCACAAGTTTTGGTGTGGAATCCAATGCCTGTTTCGGGGAAAAACAAATCGAAACCGATTATCTGAGCTTCAAGCAACCAGAACGAAACAGTTGCAGGCAGGAAGTCTTGACCCGTACTCAGTATATAACCGTTATTCAGAGCCAACCCAATTACCCTGACAAATTCTTCCTTTTTTGTCTTTCTTTCTTTTGAGAACCGCCAGCGACATTAACTCGCTGGGCATTGAGGGGGAAAGGGCAAGGAGACCGACTGAAACTCGTGCCTCAGCATCGGCTGCGCAGGTCTGGTTCCCCCTGTCTACCGACAGACGCTGCTGTATACCTGCCTGTCCAGGCGAGATGAGTTATCAGCGGCTCTTCGGGTCATCTCGTGTGGGGTGGGATGTTTATGAGTCAAGATAATTAGCAGAGGTTCCCGTACCTGCATGATCGCCATGATTATCTCAAATTACATCATTTTTTTTTTTAATTACATCATAATTTCTTCCGATCTTTCAATTTTGTCCGACCTTCACACTAACTCCATTGTTAACGCTATTGCGGGCTTGGTATTCCCAATCGACACGCGGGATACCAACGGTCATTAAAAACTAACAGCGACAAAATGATACATCGGAGTTAGAAGCCCAACTTTGTCAGCTTAAACTTGTAAAATTATAAATGTAGTCAAGAATGTACGGTGGTTCATTTCCGTAAAGATAGCTTACTGGTGAATTTTCGTGGTTCGTATTTTTTTCCTCGGCATTTTCTCGGACAATGATTCTTAATAAGGGTTAAGGGATACACTGGATGGAGGACGAAGTGTGCACATGTTCACACCACCGAGCCAAACAGACAAAAGGGAACCAATTCTCGTTGATGACCGCTCAAAACGCAGGTTTTGTTGGACAAGAAACAGGTCACAATCATTCTCGCGTCCGTACCTGGTCGGAGATCCACCGGAGATAAAAAAAAAAAAGAGTCGACAGTGGGCGCTATCAATTATCAAGCAAAACCCATTTTGAGCTGATTTTCCACTGGCAATATTATAGGCCGCTTACGAAATGAAGGCTTAGGCTCGGGCTTAGGCTTCGGTCATAATTATCCTACTCGTTAAAACATCACAGTCATCTAAGAACAAGCGTTTGACCCCAGTTTCTTGGTGAATACTCTTCACCTATCCAGCCAACGAACCTTCAAATTCGGAAACAAACCGCTACCTGGATGTTCGGGTTTTGTCAGACGGAGACGAATCCTGAACCCGAGCCTAAGCCTTCATTTTGTAAACGGCCTATATTGCCAGTGGCAACAAAGGATTTAACGAAATAAAGGTTTAGCCTCGACCCTGGGCCTCGCTCATATTTCTCCTGTCACGGGCATCTAGAAACAAGCGTTTGGCCCCGGTTTCTCGGTGAATACCCTGTACCGTTATGAAGCCAACAAATTCGGCGACAAACCGCAACCCAAATTTTCAACAACAACAACAAAATTCAGACGTGCCCGAGCCCGATTCACGGTTTCGTAAAAGACCAACAAAAAGTCAGCGTCAATTTTAAAATTTCCCCGCCTGTACCTATGGAGCCAATTAGTGGAAATGTTTACATTTATTTCGAGGGAGCGATACAGAACAATGAACCGTTCTCCCCGTTCGAACAATGCCCCATTGTGGCTGTGGTACGCGCGTAAAATTGGGGCCCAAACCAAAACAATGACACCGCGAGAGTTAATTGCAAGTTTGATTGCGACGACGATTGCTTCCATTATAGCAGCTGCACAATGGGCATTCAACTGTGAAGCTCTCATATTTTCCCCACTAATATTGCTCTGCCAACGCACAAGGTTGTCTTTTCTGTCTACAATCGACTGAGTTTGTGTTGACTTTTCAGATTTCTCGGTGTTTTTTCTCTATTTTTGAACTGGCTTTTTTTTTATCAGAACGTCAAACTGCGCTTGTCAACCTTGCAGGCCCTCATTTTCGGCGGGACTGCAAGAGCGTCAACATGTCTGCTCGGTCGCCGTCAGTGGGCCGTGGTATCGCCATACGATGCCTGGTCTCTTTGCTCAGCCTGTGGACGGCTGCGTGCACCGTGGCTACCCAGTACCCAGGCGGCCTGAACGCAGTCGGGACTGGGTGCCAGTCGGCAGCCTCGCCCTGGTGCAGCATCGTGGACAGGGTCTTACCGGGCCGTGCCTACAACACCACCTCGGCCGTCAGCCACCGCCAATGCTGGCAGCAATGCCAGGCCCAGGCGCGCTGCTCATCGGTCAATTACGCCTACCGAGGCAGCGACTGCCAGTTGAACGACGCCACGCACAAATACACGGAGGATTTCAACGAAAATCCTGGCTGGATTTACACCTACCAACGGCAACAGGTAGGCACACTGCCTAAATCTTTTTTTTTTATTCCCAGGTCTTTTAAGGATGATTCCCAACCCTCCAACAAGTCTACGAAGAAATAAGCATCACCTTCCGTTTTTTTCTGAGTGGTTTGAAATTTCAATTTCGTTTTGGAATTTTTCGCTCATAAAAATCTTTTCAGTGGATTAGATCGTTTTAGAGTCTGGTTCATATTTCGTACGAAGAAGTTTTAATCTCGAGTTGCTGTAATCTTTTCATGATACGTGTTTTTTTTTGAGCATTTTTTGGTTGATACTATAATTTATATTGAGTCAGTATCGGAACTTAGAAGAGATTTATGTGATTCACTGTCTGAGATTGGTGCATTGGTTTGTTGGCTAGATCGGTGGGTCAGTTGATGGGTCGGTTAGTGTGTTGGTGGGTCAGTGGGTCTGCCGGTCAGTTGGTGGGTCGGTCAGTGGGTAGGAGGGTCAGTGGAACTGCTGATCGGTTGGTGGGTCGGTCAGTGGGTTTGAGGGTCAGTGGGTCTGTTAGTCATTTGATGGGTCGGTTAGTGGGTTTGAGGATCAGTGGGTCTGCTGGTCAGTTCGCGGTCGGTCAGTGGGTTGGAGGGTCAGTGAGTCTGCTGGTCAGTTGGTGGGTCGGTTAGTGGGTTGTTGGGTCAGTGAGTCTGCTGGTCAGTTGGTGGGTCGGTTAGTGGGTTGGAGGGTCAGTGAGTCTGCTGGTCAGTTGGTGGGTCGGTCAGTGGGTTGGAGGGTCAGTGGAACTGCTGATCGGTTGGTGGGTTGGTCAGTGGGTTTGAGGGTCAGTGGGTCAGCTG
Organism: Luidia sarsii; assembly: GCA_949987565.1. NCBI lineage: Eukaryota > Metazoa > Echinodermata > Asteroidea > Paxillosida > Luidiidae > Luidia > Luidia sarsii. The sequence continues at coordinate 4,040,017 of OX465104.1, read as the reverse complement.
GTCAGTTGGTGGGTCGGTCAGTGGGTTGGAGGGTCAGTGGGTCTGCTGGTCAGTTGGTGGGTCGGTCAGTGGGTTGGAGGGTCAGTGGGTCTGCTGGTCAGTTGGTGGGTCGATCAGTGGGTTGGTGGGTCAGTGAGTCTGCTGGTCAGTTGGAGGGTCGGTTAGTGGTTTGGTGGGTCAGTGGGTCTGCTGGTCAGTTGGTGGGTCGGTCAGTGGGTTGGAGGGTCAGTGAGTCTGCTGGTCAGTTGGTGGGTCGGTTAGTGGGTTGGAGGGTCAGTGAGTCTGCTGGTCAGTTGGAGGGTCGGTTAGTGGTTTGGTGGGTTAGTGGGTCTGCTGGTCAGTTGGTGGGTCGGTCAGTGGGTTTGAGGGTCAGTGGGTCTGCCGGTCAGTTGGTGGTCGGTCAGTGGGTTGGAGGGTCAGTGGGCCTGCTGATCGGTTCGTGGGTCGGTCAGTGTGTCTGGTCAGTTGGTGTGTCGGTCAGTGGGTTGGTCTGTCAGTGGGTCTGCTGGTCAGGTGATGGGTCGTTCAGTGGGTTTGAGGGTCAGTGGGTCTGCTGGTCAGTTGGTGGGTTGGTTAGTGGGTTGGAGGGTCAGTGAGTCTGCTGGTCAGTTGGTGGGTCGGTTAGTGGGTTGGAGGGTCAGTGAGTCTGCTGGTCAGTTGGTGGGTCGGTTAGTGAGTTGGAGGGTCAGTGAGTCTGCTGGTCAGTTAGTGGGTCGGTTAGTGGGTTTGAGGGTCAGTGGGTCTGCTGGTCAGTTGGTGGGTCGGTTAGTGGGTTTGAGGGTCAGTGGGTCTGCTGGTCAGTTGGTGGGTCGGTTAGTGGGTTGGAGGGTCAGTGAGTCTGCTGGTCAGTTGGTGGGTCGGTTAGTGGGTTTGAGGGTCAGTGGGTCTGCTGGTCAGTTGGTGGGTCGGTTAGTGGGTTGGAGGGTCAGTGAGTCTGCTGGTCAGTTGGTGGGTCGGTTAGTGGGTTGGAGGGTCAGTGGGTCTGCTGGTCAGTTAGTGGGTCGGTTAGTGGGTTTGAGGGTCAGTGGGTCTGCTGGTCAGTTGGTGGGTCGGTTAGTGGGTTTGAGGGTCAGTGGGTCTGCTGGTCAGTTGGTGGGTCGGTTAGTGGGTTGGAGGGTCAGTGAGTCTGCTGGTCAGTTGGTGGGTCGGTTAGTGGGTTTGAGGGTCAGTGGGTCTGCTGGTCAGTTGATGGGTCGGTTAGTGGGTTGGAGGGTCAGTGGGTCTGCTGGTCAGTTGGTGGGTCGTTCAGTGGGTTGGAGGGTCAGTGGATATGCTGGTCAGTTGGTGGGTCGGTCAGTGGGTTTGAGGGTCAGTGGGTCTGCTGGTCAGTTGGTGGGTCGGTCAGTGTGTTTGAGGGTCAGTGAGTCTGCTGGTCAGTTGGTGGGTCAGTCAGTTGGTTTGAGGGTTAGTGAGTCTACTGGTCAGGTGATGGGTCGTTCAGTGGGTTGGTGGGTTAGTGGATCTGCTGGTCAGTTGGTGGGTCGGTTAGTGGGTTTGAGGGTCAGTGGGTCTGCTGGTAAGTTGATGGGTCGGTTAGTGGGTTGGTGGGTTAGTGGATCTGCTGGTCAGTCGGAGGGTCGGTTAGTGGGTTGGTGGGTTAGTGGGTCAGTGCGTCTGCTAATCGGTTGGTCTGCTGGTCAGTTGGTAGGTCGGTCAATGGGCTGGGGGTCAGTGGGTCAGCTGGTCGGTTTGTGGGTAGGCCAATGGGCTGGAGGGTCAGTGGGTCACGAACAATATGCGACCTGGGATTCTCTCTGGTCGTTGGAGCCATTTGGGTGGTTTTTAAGAGACTTTGGGTGTTTTATTAATAATATTTTCTTCCGTGCATACAATGGCCCAATGAGTGGATAAGTCATTCCTGGCATAGGCGCCATCACAGCAAAATTCAGATCTGCAAAAAAAAAAAATGTAAATTTTATGTAATTATTTAGGCATACCAAATGCCGAAAGTAGTTTCTAACAAAAGTTATTAATACTATATATGCAGTGAGAAAACTGCTTTTAAAATCTCAAAAGCGAATTATTTTCACTCAATTCATATAAAAGTCCAACAAATAAAGTAGAAACTTACTTACAATGAGAACTTGAAAAATGACTTAATCCCCTATACAATTTTGACTGGGCCGGGATTTCAACCCGAAACCACTGGTTTTGCTTACCACCGCGATTATCATACGAGCAGGAAGCTGATAATTCTTTTGCCATTCATAACAATGATTTTGTAAAAACATGAAATGTGTTTTGCATTGTGTTTAGGCTGGAAGGGAAGGTTACATAATGGGGACTTCATTCATTGCACTGTGGTTGTGCAAAACGGTCGGCTCTACCCTAAAAAATGTAAAAATACAAAATGTACAAATCAAACAAACTAACAAACAAACAAACAAATATGTGAGCAGAATTCTGTATCGAAGCTTTGAATATGAAAACTGCTTTTGAAATCTCCCAAGCAAAGCATATTCATAATTTGGGGAAAAGTCCAACAAACTTTGACTGGACCGGGATTTGAACCCGAAGCCTCTGGGTTTGCTTACCAGTGCTCTTAACATATGAGCTGGTAGCTAATCGTTATTGTTTGCCTTCTTTAGAAATCATTTTATGAAAAATGAAATGCCTTGTGTATTGTGCAAGAGAAAATTACAAAAGGGTGAGTAATTCACTGCAGTGTGGCTGTGCATGACTTTCAGCCCCTTGAGAAGGGTTTTCTTTTTTAAATGAAGTGGAAACAAATCTGAGAAACAATTCCACCTACATAAAGTAATCATCATTACGTCCTTTGGCTTGAAAAACCACGTGCGACTTTTGTTTCAAAGGGTTGTGACAAGCTAAAAGATTTCGTAGAAATAGTCATTCGGTGGACAAATTGCCGTCAAACCGGGAGCCATGTAACGTTGGACCTACTCAGGACCTACTCAGAAAGATTCACGCATTGAGACCACGTCATGCCCTTTAGATTTTTTTTCGGAGCAATATCTCCATGGCAAGAATTCCTGAGTTATTTTCGACCATAATGAGTGGAGGGCATGCTGGCTTTTGGAGTTTGTAAAGCAATTTTACTCAAAAAAAACCAAATCAAACAAACAAACAAACAAATGCGCAGATTTGTGTATCGAAGTTTCGAATATGCAATATGAAAACTGCTTTTGAAATCTCAAAAGCAAATTATATTCATTAAATTGATATGAAATCCAACAAACAAATGGAAAAATTTCCATAATTTCTCTTTTAAATGACATTTCTTTTACCTGACCGGGATTTGAACCCGAAACCTAATGTGTTGATTATCAGCACTCTTAAATGCTATTTAAAACAATCATTTCATTAAAAATGAAATGTTATGTGTATTTTGTAAGGGAAAGTTACAAAATGGTGAAGTATTTAATTGCACTGTAGTTGCTTTGAATGACTGAAAAAGAGAAGCTCTACCCTAAACAAATGTAACGTTGGCCCCACGGAAATGGTGGTAATTCAGTCCTTTGAGACGGGATGTTCTTTTTAAAATAAAGTGGAAACAAATCTGAGGAATAAAATCAAACCTGCATAAAGTAATCATCACTGTACGTTTGGGGGCTTGAAGAATCATGTGCCACTGTGTTTGAAACGCTGTTGACAAGCTAAAAGATATTCAATTTCATAGGAATAGTCATTCGGCGGGAAAATTGCCGACACAATTTGGTGCTGTCAGCGCGCAGTGCCAGTTTCTTTGACCGTGCGTCACGGTCGGCGTCACTGACAACAGCTCGGTCAATTCAAACCGGGAGCCATGTAATGTTGGGCCTACGCAGAAAGATTCACGGAGTGAGAACACGTCATGGCCTTAAGATTTTGTGTCGGAGCAGCTTCTGCATGGCAAGCATTGCAGAGTCATTTTCGACCGTAGTGAGTCCAGAGCAAGCTGGCTTCTGGAGTTTGTAATAAAAGCAATTTTACATATCAAACAAACAAATATATTATGTGTGCAGAATACTTTATAGAAGTTTTAAATATGTAATATGAAAAATGCTTTTGAAATCCCAAAGGCAAATTATATTGGGTAAAAAGTCCAACGAACAATGATAAACTGACAGATAGATAATTAATTTCGTAGGAAGTGTCATTCGGTGGGAACATTTCCCACACGATCGGGTGGCTGCAGCGCGCAGAGGCAGTTTTTTTGACGCTGCTTTTGAAATCTCAAAAGCAAATGGTATTCGTTAATTTGATAAAAGTTCGACGAACAAATTGAAAAGAACAAATAAAAAAATGACTTTTATTTATTTTATTTTTTTAGGGGGGGGGGGGCTTACCAGTGCTAGTAACATATGAGCTGGTAGCTAATTGTTATTTTTTTGCCATCTTTTGAAATCATTTTATGAAAAATGAAAAGCAATATCAAGAATTCCAGAGTTGTTTTTGACCATATTGAGTCAAGAGCAGACTAGTTTCTGAAGTTTGTAAAGCAATTTTACATATCAAACAAATAATTGCGCAGATTTGTGTATCGAAGTTTCGAATATGTAATATGAAAACTGCTTTGAAATTTCAAATGCCAAGTTTATTCACTATATAGGTAAAAAATCCAACGAACAAATGAAAAACTGATGACGGAGAATCAATTTGAAATGTTTTGACTCGGCCGGGATTTGAACCGAAACATCTAGTTTTGCTTGTATACCAACTTTCTCCCCTTTTAGTTGGAAGATAAAAATTATTTTGCCATTATAAACATTCATTTATACCAAAATTATATGTTATGTGTGTGAGATAAAGGAAATTTACAAAGTGTGAAGTAATCCGCTGCACTGTGGCTGTGCATGACTGAAAATGTGACCCGGCACAGAGTAATGAAGAATAACCCCCACTTTTGAGATTTTGAGATTTTCTAATGATGTGAAAGAGTATACCATTAGCTTTCAAATGATATCAAAATTATTTCCGTGTGAACTTTGTTGTAAATAGTACAAGGGGACTTCGCTCGTTCATGTGGTAGCAGACACAATACAGCAGCACCATTCTAACTCCTCGAAAGCGGCCATTCAAAAAGGCAGGAACTTTACATTTTCATGAAAACAGTACACAAACACTCCCCCGAAATCCTCCAATACATTAACTTTCCGAAAATACCACAATTTTTTGTTTTTATCAAATTGAGAAGATACTTTGACTTCAGGCGTTGTTTACTCGAAAAGTGTTTGGGTGGGATATTCCTCATGTCGCTGTGCCGGGTCACAAATGAGCTGTACTCTAAAAAGAATGTAACGTTGGCCCCTTGAGACTGGACTTTCTTTTTTTTAATGAAGTGGAAACAAATCTGAGGGAAATTTTCATCTACATAAAGTATATCATCATTACATCCTTTGGCTTGAAAAAAAACATGTGCGACTTTTGCTTCAAAGGCTGGTGACAAGCTAAAAGATTTCGTAAAAATAGTCATTAACTTTGGCGGGAAAATTGCCGACACGCATTGGGTTGCGGCAGCGCGCAGAGGCAGTTGTTTGACCGTGCGTCACGGCCGACATCACTGACAACAGCTCGGTGAAAACAGGAGCCATGTAACGTTGGACCTACGCAGAAAGATTCACGCATTGAGACCACGTCATGTCCTTTTTCGGAGCAGTATCTCCGTGGCAATAATTCCAGAGTCGTTTACGACCATAATGAGTCAAGAGCAGGCTGGCTTCGGAAGTTTGTAAAGCAATTTTACATATCAAACAAACAAATATATCCGCAGAACTCTGTATCGAAGCTTTGAATATGAACTTGTAATATGAAAACCACTTTTGAAGTTCCCAAAGCAAAGTATATTCATTTATTGGGAAAAAAGTCCAACGAACAAATGAAAACCTGACTGAGAGTCATTTGGAAAATGGCAAAGAAAACTCTGACTGGACCGGGATTTAGACCCGAATCCTATGTTTTTGCTCACCAGTGCTCCATATGACCTGATACCTATTTATTATCTTGTTGCCATCTTTAGAGATTTTCATGAAAAATTAAAATGGTATGTGCATTGTGTAAGTGGAATTTACAAAAGGGTGAGTAATTCACTGCACTGTGGCTGTGCGTGACTGAAAATGGGGAGGTATACTCTAAAAAAATATGCAACGTCGGCCCCGCAGAAAAGATAATATTTCAGCCCCTTGCATGAGACCGGATTTTCTTTTTGAACTGAAGTGAAAATAAATCGGAGGGAAAATTCGAACTATGTAAAGTAATAATGATTACGTCCTTTGGCTTGAAGAACCATGTGCACTTTGTGTTTACATAGGCCCCCTATCTGTTAATATTATGATAAATAATCATCAGGGTAATTTCTGTATGCGTGTATAAGTTTTGCGGTGACACCAAGTAACGCATCTCTTTTGAGACGGAGTGTGTGGCTCTCTGAAACTGAAGAACCGGTTACTCGACGTTTCGGGTAGTGTGAACCCTGCCCGTCGTCGGGAGCCTCTCCTATGAATCGTGACGTTTTTAAGCAGTTGTGACACTCAAGCCGTATTTCTCCTACATGCAAAACACACTGGGGATATTGGTCTCGGACTGTCGATAGTGTGATGGCTATGAGAAAGCAATTCAAAACCTTCCAGCCTCATATTTATAATTGCGATATATCGGCGAAGGTTCCAGTAGTCTTGTCGATAAAGGGTTCCATTGTGAACATGTACGGACAAAGGGAAGCTTTTGCTCCCCATTTGGCAGACCAGAGTGCCAGTTAATTAACGAAAATTGTGGTTTGTGGGTTTGCTTGTTTGTGTGGTTTTTTTTTACTTTCATCAGTGGTTCGTTTGATTTACCTTGGGCCTTGTCTCTCAGCTTCGTTCGTCAGCGGTGGAGAGGTACAATGCGCAATAATTATTGCAATATTGTGCAACGAAGACTCGTTTACTGTTAATTACAATGGCAGACAGCGACCTCAATTCAAGTCACCATTCAGCCTTTCAAGGAAAAATCGTCAATCGTGGTGCCGAGGACGCTGATTTCTGTTGCCATGGTTACTTAGAGACTTACCAAGGGCCCCTTAAAAAAACATTGCATAACTTCATGTCCTGATTTCGTAAGAATTGCTCCAATGTTTTCAGTCCGAATGCCTGGCTGCAGGAACAGATGCACTCCCCTTCAAACTCTCCGAATACGGACAAAACTTTATAATTATATCTTCGTTAATTGGCCGTGTTGTCTGCTGCCCCCAACGTCGCACAAATCTTGTACACCGTTTACAAAGTGCCCATTTTCCGGACATTCCGGAACTTGAGAAGTGACGATATTCACCAGAAAGCTTGTCATAGGTATCAGACATGCTGCATTTGAAAAAAGAGGAAATTCGTTGAATTTCGAACGATCGCTCCGTAGAGCGATAGTTGGAACAAAGGGTTCCTTTTACAAATGCCGCTCTTTATGTCTGGAAAATGTTAGCATTTAATTTCGTTTCCAAGGTTTTTCTCATGACATGGTAGACGCATTGAGCAGAAATGTACGCAGGTGTGTTATTGTATGTATACGTTGAGTTTTACGAAGTATGGAAGCGATTCTGTGACATTCGCAATAATGGTGTACCCCACCTTTACGCGTGGTGTATCACGTTTGTTTGGTTCATTTCATTCCAATCCGTAGAGTTATAGTATACTTTATATAACTCTATGTTCCAATCGAAGCAGTGTACATGTACACTGAATGGAGGCTGCTGATCAGTCAAACAGTCTGATACCTTCCCTATGAGGTTGAATGTGGCGTGGTTTGCCACAGGGCGTTCGGGGAGGAGACGGGGAAAGGCTGCACCATTGCTTGAGATGAAGGCGGTTTTTTGATTTTCATTTTTCGCCTTTTTGTCTTCCCAGGAAGGATGTTCCACAAAACCACTTCCTATGAAGCCAACAAACGATGCAAGTAAGAATCCAAAAATCTTGCTGCCACTCTGCTGGTAGCCTAGTAAACTAAATCAAGAAATTTACACATATATTTGCTTAGATATTCAAGCGTGATTCAGACACATTTTTGTGTTTTTTTGTTCAAACAGCGAACAACACCTTCGAAAATCACGTCAACACGAGTTATTTGTCCATGGGTGGAGATGGCGCCCTCAACGGCAGTATGGAAAACCCCCTTGGCTTCTGTAAGACTTTTGTTACGTTTCATCAGACCTTTCGTTTATGGCGGGCATGTGCTAGGAAACCAGACTGAGCCATCACTGATACTGATAGTGATACCAAACTTAATTATCCAAGTGAAATAATGCGACACAGATAAGATTTGTTTATATTCATGTGTTTTCTTGTTCTACTGCAAAGCGGTGGTAACATTGAGTCTGTTGGTTTGTCAGTATGCGTTTGACTTGAGCGTTGTTTTGGTCCTTGGAACAGTTATTCCTATCTGGGATAAGGAGGTCGACCAGAGCTCTACAAGGTGGGATCACTATTCGGCTGACAAAGCTGCAGATTTTGATTTCTGGACTTCCTCCAAAACCGAAGGTAACTGAAGATCAAACCTTGCCGTGCCGCGGTAGGAGTTCGGGAGCCCGATAGTGTTATTTGCGTACTGATACTACTGTTAAGGTTGCTTTTGCTACTACTTGCGTACAGTTGCTGCTGTCAATGCTGATCTTAATGCTGTAGCTACTGCTGCTATTGTTATTGTCGCTACTACTGCTGCTGTTGCTGCTGTTGTGGTTGCCGTTGCATGCTGCTGTTGGTGCTGCTATATATTGATGCTGATGCTGATGTTGTGGTTGCTGTTGCTGCTGCTATTGATGGCGATGCTGCTGTTGGTGCTGTTGCTGCTGTTATTGCTGTTGTGGTTACTGTTGTTGCTGATATTGATTTTGATGCTGCTATATTGATGCTGATGCTGATGTTGATGTTGGTGTTGTTGGTGCTGTTGGTGCTGTTGGTGTTGTTTCTGTTGGTGCTGTTGGTGCTGTTGGTGTTGTTTCTGCTGCTGCTTTTGAAGCTGATGCTGCTCTAGGTGCTATTGTTGCTGCTATTGAAGCTGATGCTGTTGTTAGTGCTGTTGTTGCTGCTATTGATGGTGATGCTGCGGTTGGTGCTGTTGGTGCTGTTGGTACTGTTGCTGCTATTGTTATCGTCGCTACTACTGCTGCTGTTGTGGTTGCCGTTGCTGCTGTTGTTGCTGCTATTGGTGCTAATTCTGCTGTTGGTGCTGTTGCTGCTGCTATGGTGCTGATGCTGATGTTGGTGCTGTTGGTGCTGTTGGTACTGTTGCTGCTATTGTGGTTGATGTTGTTGCTGCTATTGATATTGATGCTGCTGTTGTTGCTGCTATTGAAGCTGATGTTGATGTTGATGCTGTTGTTGCTGCTATTGATGCTGTTGCTGCTATTGATGCTGATGCTGCTATTGATGCTGTTGCTGCTATTGATGCTGATATGCTGCTATTGATGCTGTTGCTGCTATTGATGTTGTTGCTGTTGGTGCTGTTGTTGCTGCTATTGATGCTGATACTGCTGATGCTGCTGTTGTTGCTGCTTTTGATGCTGGTGAAGTTATTGATGCTGATGCTACTGATGCTGCTGTTGTTGCTGCTATTGATGCTGGTGCTGCTATTGATGCTGATGCTACTGATGCTGCTGTTGATGCTGCTATTGATGCTGGTGCTGCTATTGATGCTGATGCTACTGATGCTGCTGTTGTTGCTGCTATTGATGCTGTTGTTGGTACTGTTGCTGCTGCTATTGATGCTGGTGCTGTTATTGATGCTGTTGCTGTTTGTGCTGTTAGTGCTGTTATTGATGCTGGTGCTGCTGATGCTGCTGTTGTTGCTGCTATTGATGCTGGTGCTGCTATTGATGCTGATGCTACTGATGCTGCTGTTATTGCTGCTATTGATGCTGGTGCTGCTATTGATGCTGATGCTACTGATGCTGCTGTTGTTGCTGCTATTGATGCTGTTGTTTGTACTGTTGCTGCTGCTATTGATGCTGGTGCTGTTATTTATGCTGTTGCTGTTGGTGCTGTTAGTGCTGCTATTGATGCTGATGCTACTGATGCTGCTGTTGTTGCTGCTATTGATGCTGTTGTTGGTACTGTTGCTGCTGCTATTGATGCTGGTGCTGTTATTGATGCTGTTGCTGTTGGTGCTGTTGTTGCTGCTATTGATGCTGATGTTGCTGTTGGTGCTGTTGCTGCTGCTATTGATGCTGTTGCTGCTGTTGGTGCATGCTGTTGTTGCTGCTATTGATGCTGATGTTGCTGTTGGTGCTGTTGTTGCTGCTATTGATGCTGATGTTGCTGTTGGTGCTGTTGTTGCTGCTATTGATGCTGATGCTGCTGTTGGTGCTGTTGTTGCTGCTATTGATGTTGATGCTATTGTTTATGCTAATGTTGCTGTTGGTGCTGTTAATGCTGCTATTGATGTTGATGCTGTTGTTTATGCTAATGTTGCTGTTGGTGCTGTTAATGCTGCTATTGATGTTGATGCTGTTGTTTATTCTAATGTTGCTGTTGGTGCTGTTAATGCTGCTATTGATGTTGATGCTATTGTTTATGCTAATGTTGCTGTTGGTGTGGTTGTTGCTGCTATTGATGTTGATGCTGTTGTTTATGCTAATGTTGCTGTTGGTGCTGTTAATGCTGCTATTGATGTTGATGCTGTTGTTTATGCTAATGTTGCTGTTGGTGCTGTTAATGCTGCTATTGATGTTGATGCTGTTGTTTATGCTAATGTTGCTGTTGGTGCTGTTAATGCTGCTATTGATGTTGATGCTGTTGTTTATTCTAATGTTGCTGTTGGTGCTGTTGATGCTGCTATTGATGTTGATGCTGTTGTTTATGCTAATGTTGCTGTTGGTGCTGTTAATGCTGCTATTGATGTTGATGCTGTTGTTTATGCTAATGTTGCTGTTGGTGCTGTTAATGCTGCTATTGATGTTGATGCTGTTGTTTATGCTAATGTTGATGTTGATGCTGTTAATGCTGCTATTGATGTTAATGTTAATGCTGCTATTGATGTTGATGCTGTTGTTGATGCTGCTACTGCTGTTGATGTTAATGATATCGTTGATGATGCTGGTTTTACTGATGCTGTCCATGCTCTTGTTTTTGCTTCTCCAGTTGAGGAACATCCTTGGTGGAAGGTGGACTTAGATGATGACTTCTGCATGGCAGTAATCACAGTTGTGTTTCCATATTATGGTTAGTGTTTTAAGGACTTTATTAATCAATATAAACAGCTTTAAACAGTAAAACTACTACAACAGAAAGTATGTCTTGGTCTGGGTCTGAGTCTGGGTTAGGGTTTGGGTTGGGATCTGGGTCTGGGTCTGGGTCGGGGTCTGGGTCTAGGTCTAGGTCATGGTCTGAGTCTGGGTCTAAGTCTGGGTCAGGGTCTCGGTCTGGATCTGGGTCAGGGCCTGAGTCTAGGTCTAGGTCTTGATCTGGGCTGGGTCTGGGTCTTGGTCTGGATCTGGGTTAGGGTTAGGGTCAGGGTCAGGGTCAGGGTCAGGGTGTGGGTCAGGGTCAGAGTCAGGGTCAGGGTCAGGGTCAGGGTTAGGGTCTGGTTCAGGGTCAGGGTCAGGGTCAGGGTCAGGATAAGGGTCTGGGTCAGGGTTAGGGTCTGGTTCAGGGTCAGGGTCAGGGTCAGGGTCTGAGTCTTAGTCTGGGTCAGGGTCTAGGTCTAGGTCTTGATCTGGGTCTGGGTCTGGGTCTGGGTCTAGGTCTTGATCTGGGTCTGGGTCTGGGTCTGAGTCTTGATCTGGGTCTTGGTCTTGGTCTGCGTCTCGGTCTGGGTCAGGGTATATCGGTGTCTGTGTCTTGGTCTTGAGGTGGGTCTTGGTGTTGGTCGGTCTTTTTCTATATCTTTGTCTGCGTCTGGGTATTTGTATGTGTGGTTCGGTCGGTTTAGCTTAATAGTGTTTTGGTCATAGTTTGGGCTTGATTTTCATTATTATTTGTTATAATGATTCATTGTGATACCTTTTTCCTGTTTCCAACTTTGTCTTCACCTATAAGATGGAGATGAATTTCTCGGTGCAGTAGCTCGAGCTGGCATCGATTCAAACTACGCCGCGAACCAGGCCTGTGGAAGTCCTGCATCGCAGGAACAGAGAGAATGGACAGACAACGGATGGGTTGTAGAATTCCTGTGTGAACCTCCCCGTGCAGCCAGATACGTCAGCTTGGATATAGCTCCTTTGGATGGCGATTCTTGGTCATTCTTGAGGATGGCTGAGGTTCTTGTGTTCCACATTCCGGAGAGCCAGTGCGACATGGCTTCGGGTAAGAATCTGATTGACATTTTTTGTTATGCTGAGCTCTGTGAGCAACGATTCATGTCCTAAACCTTCTTCGGGTCTGCCATCTCTCGGAGGCGATTGATGACCACTTCGCGGAATGTCTTTGTCTTTGACTGCAGAACCAGCTGACGGGGACAACTGTGACGTGAACGTGGACGACTACGTCAGTGAATACATTTTACTGGATGATGATCAGTTTTACATTTGGTATGATGGGCAATCTATCTCCAATGGTTCCGTCATTCAAGTGACATTCGACCCTGCAGTAAATGTAACATCGGCTATGCTCGACGTCGAGCCATCAACCCTCAACTACCAACTCGAGTTTGAGTTGCAAACCGAGGACCAACAAGAGGTCGTTCCTCCATTCATCCACAAAATCCAAGGTGGTTTGTCGGAAATAAATATACCATTTCCAGACAACGTGGGGCGTTTGACAAACGTCAGCATTTACCTCATCATTCACGAACCGATCACCGTCAACTCCTTGACTTTCATCGGATGCTATTCTGGTAAGAAAACGTACAATGTTAATAAACAAAACTATTTTTTGCTCATTGTAGGGAAGATCGAGGCATGACAGGACTGGGAAGGGACTGAAAGGAGTGAATTGGACGGTACGGACAGAACAGGACAGGACAAGACAGGACAAGACAATACTGGAAAGGTCTGGAAAGGACAGGACATGAAAGAATGGGACAGGTCAGGAAACGACAGGACAGGGTGGAACAGGGCAAGACAGAACGGGACAGAGTTTTTGAAGGAGATGACAGAAGTGAACTGGACTGTACGGCCAGAAAGGGACAGGAAGGGACCTGGAAGGACTGTACACGGCAGGACATGACACGACACGACACGACAAAGCAGGAAGTGCTACTTTGATTCACAACACTTTTTATATTCGACATTATTTCAGACACATGGCCAACGGGTACCTACGGTCTGCCCATGCCAGTATATCGGTGCCCAGCGCACTCTGGTTTTCGTTGGGAGACAGGGTGGCGTTATCAAGACACCGAGAACACTAGATCCTACAATAATTGGTCACCCAGACTGCATCTAGCACCTGGTTTCTTTTCATGGAACGACATGAATCAGTATTTCTGCATGAAGACGGTGGAACGTGTCAGCGATCATGACGTGGCTTGGCCCAACGGACAATACTGCGTGTTCCAGTACGGTGATCAATGCCCACAAGGTACGGAACAGGAATTGTGCACAACGAACACAGACCAGTTTGTCACTCCTACGACTGCTCACAAATCAAGACTGAATGATTTGCTACCTTAGAAAGAAAGACAGAAAGACAGACACCCAGTCAGACAGACAGACATACAGAAACACAGACAGAAATACACAGAGCTATAATAGAGAGACAGAGGGAGACAGACAGACATACAGAAACACAGACAGAAATACACAGAGCTATAATCAAGAGACAGAGGGAGACAGACAGACAGACAGACGGACAGACAGAGAGAAAGAGAGACAGGTATACAGAGAGTCGTGAGAAAAAGAGTGAAAGAGGAACAGAAAGAGAAAGAGACGAACAGAGAGACAGTGAGGGAAAGGGAGAAAGAGAGACAAAGGGAGACAGAGAGACAGAGAGACTGATCAAGAGTAAGGGAGACAGAGAGGGAAAGAAAGACAGAGAGGGAGAGAAAGACAGGAAGAAAGACAGGGAGATAGAGAGGGAGAGACAGAGACAAATTTAGATCCAGAGACAGACAGAGGGACCGAGAGAGACAGATGGACAGAGAGAGACAGAGAGACAATGAGAGGGAGAGAGACAAATAGAGAGACAACGGAGAGAGGGAGAGACAAAGAGAGACAGAGATGCAGAGACAGACAGTGACAAACACATGCAGAGAGATAGATACATACTAGAGAGACAAATAGACAGAGAGGGACACAATAATAATAGGAATGCGAATCCTATAAAGTCAATGTATCAGTGTTCGTGTATTCTATTTCCAGGTATGTTAAATGGGTCGTTGTATTGGGACGACGAGGACGATGACAACGACAACCGTGTCTTTGGCAGTCTGCCATCTGGGCAGTACGATGACAACACTCTCATCCATTACTGCTGCATGACGAGTGGTTCTGTCTATGAGCCAATCACATTGCCCACACACAGCCCCTTCTATCTGTTTCCTTACATCGACATGTGTCAGGAAGTGCGGGGAATGTATGTTACCTGGGAGTGGTTTAACTGGGATGACGAGGACACGGATAACAACAACCGCAATGAGGGCCACTATCCATTTTCAAAAAAAAAAAATGTACATGGTCGTAAGCTCTTTTACTGCTTTTACAACTAGAACCAACCAAACTGACCCAACAAAACAAGTCATAATCCAACCCAACCGAAACCCCCAAACCCGACCCAGCCCAAACATCCCAGCACAGCCAGGGAGTGGTTTAACTGGGATGACGAGGACTCGAATAGTCAAAACTACGTTCAGGGGAACCATCCATTTGGTGAAGAAAACAACTACGACGGTCATTTGCTTTATTATTGCTATTACTACATGTACTAATTAAAGAACGAAACTGCCACAACCCGGCCAAACCCAATATAACCCAACACATACAACCCGGCCCAAGTTAATCCAACACTTCCCAACCCGGCCCAAACCAATCTAACCCAGCCCAACCTAATCCAACACTACCCAACCCACCCCACCCAACCCAACCCAGCACAACCCATCCAAACCCATCCAAGCCCAACCCAACCCAACCCAACCCAACCCATCCAAACCCAGCCAAGCCAAACCCAACCCAACCCAGCCCACCCAAACCCATCCAAACCCATCCAAGCCCAACCCAACCCAACTCACCCCAAACCATCCAAACCCATCCAAGCCATCCCAACCTAGCCCAACCCAACCCAACCCAACCCAGCCAAACCCATCCAAGCCAAGCCAACCCAACCCAACCCACCCAAACCCGTCCAAACCCATCCAAGCCCAACCCAAGCCAACCCAACCCAGCCAAACCCATCCAAGCCCAACCCAACCCAACCCAACCCACCCAAACCCATCCAAACCCATCCAAGCCCAACCCAACCCAACCCAACCCAGCCAAACCCATCCAAGCCCAACCCAACCCAACCCACCCAAACCCATCCAAACCCATCCAAGCCCAACCCAACCCAACCCACCCCAAACCATCCAAACCCATCCAAGCCCATCCCAACCCAACCCAACCCAACCCAGCCAAACCCATCCAAGCCCAACCCAACCCAGCCCAACCCAACCCAAACCCGGCCTATACCGAACCTATAATAATAGTCACATCGCTGTCAGTCAATTTTAAAATATAAATATAAGGGGAAAAAAACATCGCTGGAATTGAGAGGACTGCCTCCGATATTTATTAGAGTCGTTTATGTTTTATAAATTGCTTTCTTTGCTATTACATAATTAGTAACTAATATAGTTCAGTGTTCATTATAAAAAAAAACGTAGAACATACATAAATATATAATATTTCATATAATTATAGAGGTTTTTTCAGTCACATGCTTTTTGACGGTCAGCGTTCAAATCACGCGTACGTACGTACGCGGCAGACGCGCGTGCACTCAAGTCATAAAAATTATTTCTGTGCAATGGAAATACTCAGATTCGATATGTGACCCGGCACAACGACATGAGAAATGTCCCACCAGAACGCTTTTTTAGTAAACAATGCCTGAAGTTAAAGTATCTTCACAATTCGATTACAAATAAATTTTCTTTTGTTTTTATTTTCGGAAATTCTTAGTATTAGAGGATATTATATTTTGATATCATTTGAAAGCTAATGGTATACTCTTTCACATCATTAGAAACACTCAAAATCTCAAAAGTGTGGTTATTCCTCATTTTGCTGTGCCGGGTCACATAAATTATTTGCATGCGCTTTCGCGGAATTGAAATGCTTCTGCGGTCATGCTAATTAGCCTTCGGGGGTCAAGTGACGTCATGTGAGAAGCCTCTAAAAAACAATTAGTATATTAGTATATCAATGTTGAATGTAGACATCTGCGTGATGTTAGTAACACTCATTCAAGTTACTCTGTATTTATGCATGTACAATATCTGTGTATTTACATCAAAACATAGATGTCCAAAAATAAGAGGGCCTGACGTTTCGATCCTAACGTACAGGACCTTTCTCGAAGTTGGAGTTCTGCAAAGTTCTGCTTTTGATGAGAAAGATCCTCGTCCTAGGATCCAAACGTCAGGCCCTCCAAATTTCTGATGCAATATTTGCATTTTGCTAATTTTCGTCAGTGGGCAGTTAGCAACATGTTTTTTTGATTTTTTCTAAAAACAATTATAGAAGTAACATTCAAATGAAATTTCTCTCATTAAACTTCAGAGGGTGATGTGGTGGAAAGATGTCGCCAAAAGTAAAAAAAAAAAAAAAAGTTAATAATAATAATAAATTATGTATAATTATCCGGTTTTTAAAAATCTTTTAATGTGTTAGCTTAATTTTGGAACTGAAAATGTGGTAATGGAAAATATCAATGTTACAGAACAAATACTATCTATTTGGAAAATTGCACATAATTTTATTTTAGAAAGTGTGTTGGTAGGGTTCTGTGGATTTTGAGACACAATGTTACTAAAATGCTTGATAAATCGTACTTATTCTTTGTTCTAACACGCCATGTGAATTTCCCAACCCAACCCCACCTCAACACGTGTCAGGAAGTGCGGGGAATGTATGTTACCTGGGAGTGGTTTAACTGGGATGACGAGGACACGGATAACAACAACCGCAATGAGGGCCACTATCCATTTAAAAAAAAAATGAATATGGTCGTAAGCTCTTTTACTGCTTTTACAACTAGAACCAACCAAACTGACCCAACAAAACAAGTCATAATCCAACCCAACCGAAACCCCCAAACCCGACCCAGCCCAAACATCCCAGCACAGCCAGGGAGTGGTTAAAGTGGGATGACGAGGACTCGAATAGTCAAAACTACGTTCAGGGAAACCATCCATTTGGTGAAGAAAACAACTACGGCGGTCATTTGCTTTATTATTGCTATTACTAAATGTACTAATTAAAGAACAAAACTGACACAACCCGGCCAAACCCAATATAACCCAACACATACAACCCGGCCCAAGTTAATCCAACACTTCCCAACCCGGCCCAAACCAATCTAACCCAGCTCAACCTAATCCAACACTACCCAACCCAGCCCAGCCCAACCTAACCCAACCCAGCCCAACCTAATCCAACCCAAACCAACCCAACCCAGCCCAACCTAACCAAGCCCAACCTAATCCAATCCACCCCAACCCAACAAAACCCAACCAAATTAACCAAACCTAACCAATACCCATCCCATCCCACCCCACCCCAACCCAACCCAGCACAACCAGCCCCAACCCAACCCACCCCACCCAACCCAACCCAGCACAACCCATCCAAGCCCAACCCAACCCATCCAAACCCAGCCAAGCCAAACCCAACCCAACCCAGCCCACCCAAACCCATCCAAGCCCAACCCAACCCAACTCACCCCAAACCATCCAAACCCATCCAAGCCATCCCAACCTAGCCCAACCCAACCTAGCCCAACCCAACCCAACCCAGCCAAACCCATCCAAGCCCAACCCAACCCAACCCAACCCACTCAAACCCATCCAAGCCCAACCCAACCCAACCCAACCCAGCCAAACCCATCCAAGCCCAACCCAACCCAACCCACCCAAACCCATCCAAACCCATCCAAGCCCAACCCAACCCAACCCACCCCAAACCATCCAAACCCATCCAAGCCCATCCCAACCTAGCCCAACCCAACCCAACCCAACCCAGCCAAACCCATCCAAGCCCAACCCAACCCAACCCAACCAACCCAACCCAAACCCAGCCTATACCGAACCTATAATATAGTCACATCGCTGTCAGTCAATTTTAAAATATAAATATAAGGAAAAAAACATCGGTGGAATTGAGAGGACTGCCTGCAATATTTATGAGAGTCGTATATGTTTTATAAATTGCTTTCTTTGCTATTACATAATTAGTAACTAATATAGTTCAGTGTTCATTATAAAAAAAAACGTAGAATATACATAAATATATAATATATCATATAACTATAGAGGTTTTTTCAGTCACATGCTTTGTGACGGTCAGCGTTCAAATCACGCGTACGTACGTACGCGGCAGACGCGCGTGCACTCAAGTCATAAAAATTATTTCTGTGCAATGGAAATACTCAGATTCGATATGTGACCCGGCACAACGACATGAGGAATGTCCCACCAGAACACTTTTTGAGTAAACAATGCCTGAAGTTAAAGTATCTTCACAATTCGATTACAAATAAATTTTCTTTTGTTTTTATTTTCGGAAATTCTTAGTATTAGAGGATGTTATATTTTGATATCATTTGAAAGCTAATGGTATACTCTTTCACATCATTAGAAAAGCTCAAAATCTTAAAAGTAGGTTATTCCTCATTATGCTGTGCCGGGTCACATAAATTATTTGCATGCGCTTTCGCGGATTTGAAATGCTTCTGCGATCATGCTAATTAGCCTTCGTGGGTCAAATGACGTCACGTGAGAAGCCTCTAAAGAACAATTAGTATATGATGGAATTACATATCAATGTTGAATGTAGACATCTGCGTGATGTCAGTAACACTCATTCAAGTTACTCTGTATTTATGCATGTACAATATCTGTGTATTTACATCAAAACATAGATGTCCAAAAATAAGAGGGCCTGACGTTTCGATCCTAACGTACAGGACCTTTCTCGAAGTTGGAGTTCTGCAAAGTTCTGCTTTTTATGAGAAAGATCCTCCTACGATCCAAACGTCAGGCCCTCCATAGTTCTGACACAGTATTTGCATTTTGCTAATTTTCGTTAGTGAGCATGTTTGTTTATTTCAGTCATAAAACAATTATAAAAGTAACATTCAAATGAAATTTCTTTCATTAAACTTCAGAGAGTGATGTGGTGGAAAGATGTCGCCAAAAGTAAAAAAAAAGAAAAAAGTTGATAATAATAATAAATTATGTATAATTATCCGGTTTTTAAAAATCTTTTAATGTGTTAGCTTAATTTTGGAACTGAAAACGTGGTAATGGAAAATATCAATGTTACAGAACAAATACTATCTATTTGGAAAATTGCGCATAATTTTATTTTAGAAAGTGTGTTGGTAGGGTTCTGTGGATTTTGAGACACAATGTTACTAAAATGCTTGATAAATCGTACTTATTCTTTGTTCTAACACGCCATGTGAATTTCCCAACCCAACCCCACCTCAGGCGATCGAAATTAAACAGTCGCCGTTAGTTGAGCCTTCATCATCAAAAAATGTCGAACATATAAAAGAAAATATATTGAACAAGTATAATATTTTATGATGAAATCATATGTGACCCGGCACAGTGACATGAGGAATATCCAACCAAAACACTTTTCGAGTAAACAACGCCTGAAGCCAAAGTATCTTCTCAATTCGATAAAAAAAAATCAATTTGATTTTTTTTTTTCCGGAAAGTTAATGTATTGGAGGATATTATGTCTAAAGGATTTTTCCGAAATCCGTCTCTAAATGTTGAAAAAACGAAGATTTCGGGGGAGTGTTTGTGTACTGTTTTCATGAAAATGTGAAGTTCCTGCCTTTTTGAATGGCCGCTTTCGAGGAGTTAGAATGGTGTTTGTGTCTGGTACCAAACGAAAGAGCGAAGTCCCCTTGTACAATTTACAACAAAGTTCACACGGAAATAATTTTGATATCATTTGAAAGCTAATGGTATACTCTTTCACATCATTAGAAAATCTCAAAATCTCAAAAGTGGGGGTTATTTCTCATTATGCTGTGCCGGGTCACATATAGGCCTATCAATAGGCATCGTAGACATCCGTGTGATGTGTGTATCATTAAGAATAATTTCTGTGTGGTTGATGTATTATATATATTTTGTATGCTCAGAAAAATATATAGCTCGAAGGTCATGCTAGGATCGACAGATTAACGTTATGGTCAGTAATGAGTTTTCAACATTGTTTCATATTTTCTCTTAAAAAGGTATCTCAAAGCCTTTGAGAAAGGTCCGGCTAGGATCGTAACGTCAGGCTCTCCTAATCTTTGATACAAGAACAGAAGTAACATCAAAATGAAATATCTTTTATTAGACTTAAGAGAGTGGTGCAGTGGAAAAAAATGATAATTAAAAAATATAATTCTCAGTTAAAAAAAATCTTCTTAATGTCAAAGATTGGGAGGGCGTGACCTTTCCTTCCTAGCAGGACCTTACTCAATGGTAGAATTCTTTAAATGTGTTAATTGAATTTCTGCACAGACACTGATTGTAGTTTTAAACAAAATCAGTAATTCGAAAAAGACAATTAACTCTAAATGTATACAATTGCACATAAATTTGGAAAGCGTGTTCATAGTGTTCCGTGAATTGTTAGACACAATGCTACTAAAATAGTTGGTAAATTACAGCTTTTCTTTGTATTGCTTCGTTCCTGTGTTCTAACAGTAAAACTTTATGCGAGTTTCCCTCAATTACAACGATGCATTATGTAAGAATGCCTTCTGAATTACTAATGTAGCGCGCAAATGCTCGTTAGCATCATTAACGAGCTACCACTAGCCTATAAAAATATAGATTTCTATGAGTTAAAGGCAAACGTTAAGGCATGAGGAGCCAACCAACTTCGAGGCACGATCGTCGGTGACCTTGGTCGGTCAAAGGTCATGGGTCAAGCATGTTCCATCGAGCGGTCAAATACAAAAAAAAAATACACTGCCGCGTGCACGTTGCATATGATTCAAGTATACCCAATGAGCATAACATTCTGATAATTTTACAGAGTAAACATTCTGCCTTTGAGAATGGTCATGTTGGATCGAAACCTTAGGTCCACAACATTTTGTTTAGAGCGAAAGATAATAGTGACAATGCAGGGTTCGAACCTAAAGTCTATGATAGACTTCATTCCAGTCCCTTGGCAGTTTGCCGTTCGCAGGCAGCGTTCTTGTTAGGGTGTATCGCAGTGGAATGGATGTGGCTAGAGGCCTAGCTCGTTTGATATCAAGACATTGTGAAGGGTTTGGACTTTCCATTCGAGGTGACTTTCGAAATTAAAATGTGAGGGCGCCCTCCATAGATGATGTCAAGCATGCGCAGAACAAGCAGCTTCCTGCACAAGCGCATGGCCTCAAGAAAACTTGCCTAGGCCTATGCGAATTTGAGTTTGCCATTCCCTTGAATGTATTTGCGTGTCTTGTTCGCTATATATATCGTTAATTTTCGAAACGGCGGTCAGAGCATGGCCTTTTCAATAACGTTGACATTATAATCATAGCTTGCGATAATTTGATGTATAGCCCGAACCTATTCTTTCGCTTTGTTATACGGGTGTGCAGCTCCTAGGTGTCAACGCGCTCTTCGGAGGAGGCATATAAGCGTCACGACGTATGACACTTAACCACCGTGGCTAAGCTATAAGTGCGCATGCGCGAAGCCAGGTTTTGCTGAGGCCTCCCCCATTAATTAATTAATTCATTCATTCATTTCTCAGGTAGTTACAGGCACAAGCACGAAACAACCCTAACCCTTATCCTAATCCTAACCCTTACAACCCTAATCCTGAACCTAACCCTAATCCTAATCCTAATCCTAACTCTATCAGTAACGCTAACCCTAACCCTAACCCTAACCGTAGCGCCCTGAGCCTAACCTACGCTGGTTTACAAAACACGTCCTTGTATAGTCCCCACACAATTTACGGGGTACCAGCATGGCTCAACGACGATGGTTAAGCGTCATATGTCGGTCCTGTTATATCTCCACTAGTCCTCCAATACGTTCAGGTAGTATATACCCGTGCCGCACAGAGAGCGCGCTTGGTCCGCAAGGTCCGACAATAATGTTTACGCAGCTAGGGGAGCATGTTGACACCGAAGAGCGTGTTGACCCGCCGAGGAGCTGCACATAGTGCCACATACGGGGTTTTATGGTCGCCGCGGATCACGACTTCAAAACACTTGAGAGAAAAAAACAACACTGTAAAATGGTCACTTTTGAATGAACGTTGGACAAAAATATCGAGCGGTAACAATATTAGACAACAAAATGGATGCCAAAATGGATGGATTGTCAATTGAGTCAATTATTACAAACTCCCTGTATTGTGTTCTCAAACGGTACCAAGTGTCAATCAAACTATTTGTTCGAATTCGCGCGGTCTGTTCTTCACACGCGAACCTTGTTCTCGCGCGCGAACACGACCCCTCGCCCAAGAACGCTGCACTCGCGACAGGATCACGGCACCGCCTCTCCGCCAGGAACAGCCGAGAACGCGGACCGCCCGACATTTGTTTTGTACAGTGTAACGAATAGAAACATGACGAAAGATAAGAAATATTCTGAAACCCAGTTTACACCCGAAACCAGCGCTATTGCCCATTCATTTGTCACCGGATTTGTTGTATAACTTCGCCTCGGCGTTGTGCCCTCAGGGTGTTTGCAGCAGCCATTCCAATAACGGCGAATTTCACGACAACCGTTGCATCGCTTGACAAAACAAAACGACCGCTCGCACGAGAGCACATTACCCCAATAACTGACGGCTATAAATGATGTGAATATCGAAAACACGGGCAACGCGTGAGTCACTCATGTCTCCCTTCAGTTCGACAAAAAAAACCACAAAAAACACGTCCTTGTTTTTTTTTTTTTTGCGGGCGGGCGGATATTAACTAGCAGATGAGTGACGGATTAAGCGCCAGTCCTTTTTTGGGAAAATAATCTTCACAAAATGACTATAATGGCCGCCTAGTCTTGCACTCCAGCACGCCCTCTACGGGCTGGGAATGCCGCGGATGCGCGGTTGTCATCCGCGGTGTCCCTCCACGGTACAGGTGGGTGGAGAGGACTTCCGTCCTGCTACAGCCGGCCTGGAGAGGGAGGCTACGGGGGAGTAGAGGAGGTCTCGTGCACGTTGCCCGTGCCCCACAAGCCAGCGGAGACGGCGGGCGATGCATTGTGTCACGGCCCGGCCCGCGTTTCTCTCTATTTGGTCGGGCGACCTCGATCGCCTGTGTATGTAGTACCGGCAACTCTGAGCCCTGTCCCGGTCACATTCCTGTCGAGCGATCGTCCTGAAGTCAGACGCTCCCGGGGGCACGGGGAATTGAACGCGGTCTTTTGGATCCGAGGCAACACAGCGACGACTGGTGACCAGCATCTCTGTACCGATCCAATGCCCTATAGGTAAAGTGGTGCACTGTATTCTTACTCATCAATCTATTTCTTCTCAATTCGAGGGGCATCTAATCAATGTCTACTTGGGATCCACGAATGTGCTGTCTCCGCGCTAGACTGTCCAGCACGGCAGATTGTAGTTCATTATGTCATCCACACCTGTAGTCTCTCTTCAGCATGTCAACACAGGTGATTCGATATATGCATGCCACACCGTCTAGCTCTCTCACTAGTTCTGTCTTCTTGGGATCCACGAATGTACTTTCATTGCACTAGCATGTCCAGCATGGCAGATTTTAGTGCATTGGTGTCATCCATACATGTAGTCTCTCTTCAGCATGTCAACACAGGTGATTCGATATATGCATGCCACACCGTCTAGCTCTCTCACTAGTTCTGTCTTCTTGGGATCCACGAATGTACTTTCATTGCACTAGCATGTCCAGTACGGCAGATTTTAGTGCATTGGTGTCATCCATACATGTAGTCTCTCTTCAGCATGTCTACATAGGTGACTCGATATATGCATGCCACACCGTCTAGCTCTCTCACTAGTTCTGTCTTCTTGGGATCCACGAATGTACTTTCATTGCACTAGCATGTCCAGCATGGCAGATTTTAGTGCATTGGTGTCATCCATACATGTAGTCTCTCTTCAGCATGTCTACATAGGTGATTCGATATATGCATGCCACACCGTCTAGCTCTCTCACTAGTTCTGTCTTCTTGAGCATGTCTCTAGCATGTCCAGCATGGCAGATTTTAGTTCAATGGTGTCATCCACACCTGTAGTCTCTCTTCAGAACGTGTACAAAAGTGTTTCTACGCCTACCAGACCTTCTATCACTCTCACAAGTTCTGATATATATATAACGACTCATTTGAGGGACATCTAACCAATTTCTACTTGGGCTCCATTAAACGTATACTCTCTCCGCACTAGCCTGTCAAGCATGGCAGATTTTAGTTCAATAGTGTCATCCACACCCGTAGTCCCTCTTCAGAACGTGTACAAAAGTGATTCTATGCCTACCACACCTTCTAGCACTCTCACTAGTTCTGATATACATATATAACGAGTAATTTGTGGGGCATCTAACCAATGTCTACGTGGGATCCATGACTGTACTCTCTCCGCACTATAGGCTGTCCGGCATGGCAGATTTTAGTTCATTGGTGTCATTCACACCTGTAGTCTGTCTTCATCATGTCTACAAAGGTCATTCTATGCATGCCACACCTTCAATCACTCGATCCCTTGAGACAACAGACTGTCCAGGCGACAAAACTGCCGGCGCATAATATTCATCACACACATCCCCACTCGACCAGTTAAACACGATGCTGAAAACACACCTTCATAATAATTATCATTAGATTCCACACATTAAGCTTCCACACAGGCCGAGGGAGGTACACTCCGTAGTGAATTCCTTGTGCGTTAATGTTCGACTTCATTTTTGTTAGGCTAGCATTGTTCATGTAAGTCTATGATTTATTGAGAAAGTTCTGATTTATAATTCTGGTACATGTATTTGTTCAAGTTCTGCTGGGGGCTATTTCGTAGAGCCGGTTAAGCGCTTTTTTTTGCGCTTGAGCGGTTCACTTAACAATGACGCCATTTCATAGCTTTCGTTAAGCGAATGTTTTGCTGCTCGGCTTATGCGATAAGCGGACTAAAGGTGTCTTTACGGGCCGTATTTGTGATTAAGCGAAGTAACATTCCATCAAGATGGCCGAACGTGGACGTGACGATCGCCAAGATCCTATCCCGAGGTTCTTCGGGATAGACACAATCCCCTTGAGTTGTTCCATCACGCCGACACAAATTTGGTCACGGTACACGGATTCAATCCATTCACGGTCAAGGGTCATGTACGTAGATCTTGCATGCTCCCCTCACTACATGAAGCAAATATTATCTGAAAAATATATCGCCACCATACTATGAACCTACGAGTTGACTCGCCCTATTAACTAGATCCCAGAGTCTTATTACTTTAACCCTCATGTCCAGGGTGGGAGTTGTTGACAAGATGTACCCCTTGGGATCTAGGATGTACCCATTGGGATTGAGGTTGTACCCCTTGGGATCTAGGCTGTACCCCTTGAGATCTAGGCTGTACCCCTTGAGATCTAGGCTCCATACCCCTTAGGATCTAGGCTCTACCCCTTGGGATATAGGCTCTACCCCTTGGAATATAGGCTCTACCTCTTGGGATCTATAGGCTCTATACCCCTTGGGATATAGGCTCTACCCCTTGGGATCTATAGGTTCTATACCCCTTGGGATCTAGGTTGTACCCCTTGGGATCTAGGCTCTATTATATACCCCCTTGGGATCTAGGCTGTACCCCTTGGGATCTAGGCTGTACCCCTTAGGATTTAGGGTCTACCCCTTGGCATCTAATAAGATTGTTACATGTATCACCATCACCCTGATTCTTACACCCCCTCAGTCTGAGATATTGTCCCTTTTATCCGCTCAAGTTCAACCCTGGTCAACCACACTGTTTGACCTGATCAGCAAGTCTCTGTTCCGTGACGCCGACCATACCTTTTGCTGACCATAAATCAGTCATTCTGTTCCTATAATGCCCTCTACTATCTGTGTTACTTTTGGTGATTTGCATAATAGACATACAACGGTGCACTTAGAAACAGCTGTACTAAGCGCCTTATAAATTGTATGTATTATTTGTTTTCTTTGTTATTATTATTTCTATCTCTGCCTTTGTGAAAGGTCCTGCTAGGATCGAAGTGTCAGGCCCACTAAATTTTAGTCAGTAAGCTTTTAGTCAATTTGCAACATTTTTGTATAATTTATCATTATAATAATCAATTAGGTTATCAGGTTAAGAAAACTCATCAACCCGTTAATGAATGAAAATCGAAAAGAAATGCAAAGCCGATTAACATTACGTTTGGAAGAAAAAGTAGACTTGGGATTCAGGGTAGGATTCATTTGAAAACAAATCATTCGAAAAAAACAAAATATCAGATGAACAGCGAAGCAGATCAGAATTTTCAGAATTTCCAGAAACGTAAGGTTGGTAAGACCAGAAATCCGTCAGTGAAGCTTGAGTTAGCATTTGAGATTTTTCCTGAAGGAGGGGAAAAGGTAACGGCAGAGCAGGGGAAATAATTTATTTATGAGTAGCGGAAAAATACAGAGAGAGGAAACCTATTTGAAAATCAATGTGCTAGGACGTGAATACATTTCCTGCACGGCTCGCAATACAGGATCAAACATGGAAATGTTGCCATTTGTTTCACAGCGAGAAAGAAAAAAATGACCCAGAGGTGATCTTTACAAAAAGAAGCCGATGCCTGTTATGTTAACCATTCTCCTCATCATCACCATAAATCACCATTATCGCCACTACCATCATCATCATCACCATCATCGGGCGCCTTCTCATCATCACCATTATCAACACCATCACCGTCATCTTTACCATCCCCATCATTTTTTCAGTTCAGTTCATTTTATTTCCACTTACACGGTAAATAAAGTTCAATACTAGAATATTAGAATTTTATAATGGGTTTGCAGTAAGTGGAGGAGGTCTCCAAGAAGCAGAGCTTGTAAGGCGGAGACCCCCTTGGATTGTGTACTTATACATTGTTGAAAATTATATAAAATTACCTTTGAATATTGTTGTGAAGTAAGTACATAATATTTGAGTTAATCATCACCATCACCATCATCACCATCATCACCAACCTCATCCTCCCCATCATCAAAATCATTACCATCATCATCACCATCACCATCCTGATCATCAACCAGGTGACACGTCCCTCCAATCCTCTCAATTTACATCTTCCTGAAGGAAGCCAGCGGACATAATCTAATCTGTCGCCCAATTGTTACGACCGTGAACATAAATATGTGAGCCGATGTCTCCCTCCAATTCCCCTTACTTTGATCATTTTCCCGCCAATACTGTTCTTTCGATTCCCTCTTACGTGTAGAGATATGGCAAACAAAATAACACTTGACTCGTTCTGATAGCGAAGAGGGGAGAAGGTGTTAGCTCACCTTTACTTGCTACTTTATCATTTTGTGACCCGGCACAGCGACATGAGGAATATCCCACCCAAACACTTTTTGAGTAAACAACGCCTGAAGTCAAAGTATCTTCTCAATTCGATAAAAAAAAAATGGGGTATTTTCGGAAAGGTAATGTATTGGAGGATATTATGTACAAAGGATTTTTCCAAAATCCGGCTCTAAATGTTGAAAAAAACAGAGGATTTCGGGGAGTGTTTGTGTACTGTTTTCATGAAAATGTAAAGTTCCTGCCTCTTTGAATGGCCGCTTTCGAGGAGTTAGAATGGTGCTGCTATATTTTGTCTGGTACCACATGAACGAGCGAAGTCCCTTTGTACTATTATTTTACAACAAAGTTCACACAGAAATTTTGTTTGATATCATTTGAAAGCTAATGGTATACTCTTTCACATCATTAGAAAATCTCAA
The DNA here is from genome assembly GCA_949987565.1 of Luidia sarsii. Lineage (NCBI taxonomy): Eukaryota > Metazoa > Echinodermata > Asteroidea > Paxillosida > Luidiidae > Luidia > Luidia sarsii. The sequence goes on along the minus strand of OX465104.1, from coordinate 4,012,050 downwards.
ATTCTCAAAAGTGGGGGTTATTCCTCATTATGCTGTGCCGGGTCAGATTTACGTTGTTACTGCATCTCTGTATAGCCTCTGCATACAAGTAATACCAGATCAACTTTGATGGGCTTTACCGGTGCATAATGAGCCTCCTGTTCAGCCAACCCGCGGTAAACTTGTCTTGATCGCTGCGGCAAATCCCCGAGAGCCACCCGTGCATTGTGTCAGCGGCTCTTTGCTTTTCTACTGCCCGAGGTAACGTCAAAATACTGCATCTAAATGGGACACTTCTTGGGAACTCCCGTCAGGACAAAAAAAAACAGCAATGGATTTCGAGCATTTCGTGATCGCGTAAACAGTTATTCGATGGAAGGTATACTTGATTGCAGATTTACCAGAATGAAGCGGCGTAGCTACGGGGGGCGTGGGGGCGTACGCCCCCCCCCCCCCATGAAAGACCGTCGCCCACACTCGTCCCTCCCCCACTGGGATATGATTTTGTTTTCTATGAAAACAAAAGATAAACAAAACAACACAATTCCGAGGATAAAGAAAAACAACCATTATTACCCAAATCCATGGTTTTTTTTAGGTAGTAAAATAACTTGTAGCTCCTGAGCGCTGATCATGCAGAGAGGCTTGAGTAGCGCAGCGTATACGCGTATGCAGCCATGCGGCCGCTGTGCAAGTACATGTACATGTAGTGTGCAGTACATGTACATGTACAGTACACTACATGTGCAGCACATGTACAGTACATGTACTGTACTTATGCAGTACATGTACTGCATATGTACATGTACTGCACATGTACATGTTCATGTACAGTGTACATCTACATCGATATGTATACAGTGTGTGCAATCTCTTGTTACAAGGCTTCGCGTAGTCTGGTTTCGGCCCCACTGATCATTTAGTGTTGCTACTTGCTATGGCTTTACCTAGAGATGGAAAACAGACTTGACAACGTCGCGAAGGGAAACGGTCATAACTAATAAAATGCGCTACACTTTTCAACCTCGGCCATTATCTAGATGCACGATGCAATTAGCTTTCGATCGGTACCGGTTTGAATGTACTTTCATCGTTTCTAAGTTATAGTACCATGTCTCTGATTCTTGTTTCCGCGTAATTTTATATTATTCCTTCGTCATTAATTTTGAAAGTGGCACGGAGAGAAAGCGGAATACTGCAGGCTTAAATTTGAGGGTAATATTTACCAGTTTGGACAATGTTTACAGGGTGCACTCGGCGGTCGACAAAACTGGTCGGAGTTTGACTGGCTTTTTGGGTGGCTCTACAGCAATTTTGCAAAGTACTGGTATGTAATTTTCAACTTCCGATATCTCCAAAAATATAGGACGAATCCTAAATTTTTCTGGAATTCTAAAAAACATTTCTTTCGAGGAACAAAAAAACAAGATTTTTTTTTTTAAATAAAATGAATTATTAAAAATTGTCTCAGTCGTCGGGTGCACTGCGCGTCCATTTTTGTCCAAGGTTTCATAACGCGCGGCTTTGGGGTCAAGTTGAACGATTTTTGTCGCGCAATAACGCCTCTCAAACCGCTCTAGAAGACAAGAAGTCTACATTTAATATGTTTTCACAAGCTCAAGTTTTTGAGAAACCTTTACAAGTAGTCGAGTGATCTTAAGTTGTTTATATCCGGTAGAAAATTTAATATACACGTTGGGCATTGATTTGTTGGACTGGTCGGAGCGCGTAGGCCTACTTAGGTTGACCGCGAAACGCGAAAGTCTACTAAACATTGCGGACGTACTGAGTGCACACACACTGGACGGTGCATGGTCTCGCAGCGTGCACAAATCACGAGAATGAGTACAATCCCACAAGGCGTTTTTTTTGTGAAGATATGGTCGACAAATGCCTTAAATTTCTGACACAAAACATAATTATTTGCATTTTTAACTCATGTTAACAAAAAAGGTGATTAAAACATTCACGGTTTCAAAAAATCAAAAAATCAAAACTGAAAAACATAGAAACAGTCCGCCCCTCCAGGAAATTTGGCAGCCCCCCACCGCCCCCCCCCCCCATGAACAAAATCCCGGATACGCCGCTGCCAGGATGGCTAGTTCATTGGGGATAGGGCGTTTGCCATTGTTTAATGATTTGCGGTAAATTGAAAGAACAAAAATGGAAATTCAACTGACTATCTGCTCGAAAAGAAGCTGAGTTGACGAAGATTCAGTGTCCGGGCTGATTTGCGTGATATCAGCGCAGACCTCGCAGCAACGGGTAAGTGAGGCAGTCACGTTGGGCGCTGCTTAAAATGAGCAGACTTTTATGAGTGATCATAATAAGTGGTGCATATCACATTGGCGAGACACGCGCGCCAAAAGACAAATATTATGATCCTCCTCATCTCCATAATCCTCTTCTCTTCCTCCCCGTCCTTCTCTCTGTATTGTTGGAGGCACAGACTAGACACGCGCTTACACGTGTATATTAATAGCTGGCGAGACCATACTGTAATCAGATAGACAAACCGAGCGGCTCAATACGTGTACAAGGAGACTGGTACTGGTAATTGGTCTGATAATCGAGGGAGACGGGTGTTTGCCGTCAGTGCGGTAATTAGAAAAGGAAAATCCACCGCCTATCTGCTAGAGAACGAGTTGAGTTGGCACAATTCAATTCAATTCAATTCAATTCAACTGAAATAAACAATCTATTTCAGATTTCTCAATGAAAGGTGGCATGATAAAAACAAATTACATAGGCTTAGGTACGGCAAAGACGAAGAAAGTATGACTGATATGAACATTGAGTATAATAGGGGAGAGTATGAGGTTGTCGTAATAAGCAGCACTTGCGGGAAAGAGCCTGAAGCGACGGACAAGGTCACAGATTCGGTCGTAAAACTAAGTGGTTTAGTTTAATGAACCTGTTTTACATATAGTCATCGCGGTTCTGTTCATAATAGATATTCGTTTAACTAAAAGAATCTGTTATTCAAATTTCACTTCAGAGGATAGAGGACAAGGCACAGTCAGATTGGATGCAGCCATCTGTTGTGCAACTACAGGCACGGACTTGACATATAAGAGCTGCCTAATGAGCCCCTCCCACCTACCCCCTCCCACATACCCCCTCCTGATAGCTCCGAGCAGCGCAGCTATCAGCCCTCAACTCCCCGTCTCTCCCCAGGGGCGGAGAGGAGCCTCGCCAACAGTCATTCGCATCGGAACCTAATCATCTCGCCAAGCCAATAAACCCGTCGTTATAACACCAGCCGGCAAAACCAACTGCATTCCTTTCGCGAAACGAAATGATCTGATCATATTATGCGACTAGGAATAAAGTGGCCCAATATAATCAGACGTCGACTTCTGACATAAGAAAACCGACAAAATCACCGCATGCCTGCCTGTGTGCCTGTCTGTCTGCCTGCCTGTCTACGTGCCTGCATGTCGACCTGCCAGTCTGTCTGTCTGTCTGTCTGTCTGTCTGTCTGTCTGTCTGTCTGTCTGGCTGTCTGTCTGCCTGCCTGCCTGCATGCCTGCCAGTCTGTTTGTCTGCCTCTTTGTATGTCTGCGTGCCTGTCTGTCTGTGTCTGTCTGTCTGTCTGTCTGTCTGTCTGTCTGTCTGTCTGTCTGTCTGTCTGGCTGTCTGTCTGTCTGCCTGCCTGCCTGCATGCCTGCCAGTCTGTTTGTCTGCCTCTTTGTATGTCTGCGTGCCTGTCTGTCTGTGTCTGTCTGTCTGTCTGTTTTTCTGCGAGCCTGTCTGCCTGCCTGCCTGCCCGACTGTCTGTCCTCCTGTCTGTCTGCCTGTCTGTCTATCTCCCACATCATCATAATTATCATCTCCAATACTGTTCAAGGTCTTCATCCCCTCTTCGATCCTGATATCCGTGTACCCCGTTGCGACACAATAATTGTATGCAAGACTGACTGCCTTCCCATCTGGCTGTGTCCAAATCGCCATCAACTGCCTACACCTCCTGTGACGCAGCGTACGGGCAGCCTAATGTATCATTGCACATGCATGCCTATGTCGGTGGTATGGCGTGTTTAACCTCAAAGAACCGGGGGCGGATTCCGCCCCCTGTAGTTCTTTTGTTTTAGCGTCTGTGTTTCCTTTTCTGCGTATTGAGGCTCTATGACTTTTTGGCCAGCTTATTAAATATTAGGCAATTTTAACACCAATTTTTATTAAAGTTGGAGGTGCCGTTCTCTGACAATGAACGTTTTTTTCAGGGCCATGGTGTTTTTTTTCCATTGACTAACGTTACATAAACGCTACAGCATCCAGAGGGCAGTGTATTTCATTTTCAGGAAGTTTCTTTTTGCATAATTAGCTCATTATATTGCTGTGTGCAATGGTTGGTTCTTCGTGTTTCATTGTCATTGTAAAATTCATCCAAACACTGCAAACAGATTTCTTGATATGGTAAATTTAATTTAAAAAAAAAAATTGAAAATCACAACAAATTAAATCATAAATACTTAACGATCTATAATTAAACAAAACATTACTTTATTCAAATAAAATTGTACACAAATGTTCATTATGTAATTCTCTATAACCCTTAAAATGTAGTGGGCCTGACGTTTCGATCCTAGCAGGACCTTTCTCAAAGGCAGAGTGACAAAGACAAAACAGATACATGTACACGAAGGAAGGGGGGAGAGAGTGAATAAGCAGTGTGCAACATTTTTGTATATCACCTCTCTATAACCCTGCTAAATATCATTGGAACCCATCATTGAACGACCGAGATCTGAAGGAGAGGGGGGGGGGACTGAATTCGGCCGACTGTGGAGTCGTAGCAGTGCACGTGATTGGATGGGTCTGAATAGAGCGGATGCATTGTCTTCCCAGATATCTGATTGGATACTCATCGTCAAGGGTTCAACGCACAGAGCGGACAGTACAAAACGAAACGGACTTGCAGATTGTCGCGCATGCGCAGATCTACGTTCGGCTCGATTTCTTCACATTGATAACCATGGCTATTTGACCACTCGATCCAGTCTGATATATAAATCAAACGCAACCTATTAGTTGTTAAGTTTAAGGGTCGGAGGTGAGAGCGCCACCCGTCGTGTTTGGGGTTCACGACTTAATACGTCCCCCACCCTTTCAAAAAACGAGAACGTGCCTTAATTGTGCATTTGCTCGAAAAATAAAAGAAAAAGTATACAGAGCCACCATGATTTTTGACAATAATACCAGGTCATTTAAATTAATCATCATTTAGTGGGCCTGACGTTTCGATCCTAGAAGGACCTTTCTCAAAGGCAGAGTGACAAGGACAAAACAGATACAAATGTACACGAAGGAAGGGGGGAGAGAGTGAATAGGACACGGATGAGAAACAAAGGTCAAAGAGTGAAGCTGGTAGGGAGAGATCAAAGGGAAGGGCAAGGGGTAGGGTAGGGATTAGTGAGAGGAGGGGGAAAGATCAAAGAGAAGGGCAAGGAGTAGGGTAGGGATTAGTGAAAAGAGGGGGAAAGATCAAAGAGAGAAGTGTGATTATTCCATGACTTTCGAAGATCTTTTCCAGATTTTCCATGACTTTCAAGGGCTTTGTAAAAGACGAAGCCTGTACGTCTTCTTTAGACATTTTCCAAACAACGTCAAGCCCACAAAGTTCTGCTGTTTACCACTTTGATACTCCTACTCTTGGTCGCCAAAGCAGACACATAGGCCTACGTGAGTATCACTCTTGTCCTTGCGTATTTTCGAACCAAACTTCAGGTCTGACTGCATGACACCCCCAGCGAGACCTGTTGACAAGGATCGGACGATCGTTGATGTACACAACTGTGTTTTTGGACCAAACTGGTCTCACGGAATGGCCACCCCCCGAATATCTGGCGAGACCTGTTGACGAGAATAGAGGCAGACGGTCCTCTTGCATATTCATTTTTTTTCTTCTCAGGAAGCCTTAGCCTATCCTCCTTTTTCGAGGGAGGATTAGGTTAAGGGTTAGGGGTAGGGTTAGGGTTAGGGTTAGGGTTGGGACGAAGTACTACGAAGCCTGTACGTCTTTTTTTAAAGACATTTTCCATACAACGTCAAGCCCACTACGTTCTGCCGTTCTGCCGTTTGCGACTTTGCTACCCCGGGTCGCCAAAGCAGACTCATATGCCTGGATGGGAGTATCACTCTCGTCCTTGCGTATTTTTAAACCGAACTTCAGGTCTGACTGGATAGCAACCCGGCCTTGAATATCCAACGAGACCTGTTAACAAGGAGAGAGTACACAACTGTACACAACTGTGCAGTACTTGTTGAATCATATTTTCTTCTTGAAGGAGAAGGGTCGATCGGCGTTACCTCGCAAATACCTATGCAAGTACAAATCTTAACAACTCGCCCCATATTCGCCCCACGCTAACACGCCATGTAAGCGTGTACACCCCACTCAGTTTCGCGGTCAAAAGTAGATAGAATTCAGCACTCATGAATATTAACGCCGAGTCGTCGTAGCAGCTCACATGATTGGATGGTTCGGAATAGAGCGGATGTATTGTCCTCCGAGAATTCTGATTGGATATACTACTCGTCCACGGCTCAACGTAGAGAGTGGACGGTATAAAAGAAAGTATGTCAACGACGTTGAGCGAAAACCCCCCAATGTCAGCCGTAACTGCGGAATTCGACCGCCTTAGACCCTTACTAGCCTATATCCAATATCATCCATCCCAGATGGCAAAATACAACGATTAGGTGATACATGTAGGCCTATTAGCTTTACATAGCCAAAGTACAATAATATATATAAAATTGTACTCCATATCAAAGAGAGAGCATAGGCCCTATACACGATATAATATACTTGTATACACGTACCTGTACATGATATACATGTTTCGGCAAATGTCCCCAAGCACAAATTTATGAGCAGGGGAGAGGTACTAGGTTCAGGCACTTCACTTGTGGATCCAGGGGTGTGGCTTTATTGCACTGTTGCACCCTCAAAAATTCCCTATTACATCAATACAAACAACAGTATAATCATTCAATTTATAGTTTTCCACGTTTACGACACTGTACTTAAAGCCCCTGCACAACATTGGTCGAGGTCAAAGAATAGCATCCATACGTTGTCTGATCGAACATATGCATGAAATAGCACACCTGTGAAAATTTCAGCTCAATCCACAAACCGAGTCTCGAGAAAATTTGTTTCGCAAAAATACAGCATTCAACGCCGTACAGTTCCAAAAAATAGTTTAGATCTCGGTGAGACGTAAAAGATTTATTTTACTCCTTTCTCCCAAAATACACCATTTTAGGCTGAAATATTTCAGTGCGAGGTTTCTAATATAACCATCATCAAAGTTCAAACTGGATAAGTTTGATGTAAATCTGTGAACATTTGTTTTTCAATCTTACCAATGTTGTGTAGGGGCTTTAAGTAGTACTTAAAGTTTAAGTGGGTTACAATATTGATAAAGAGAACCTAGTTTTATATAGGTGCATAATTACGATAACAGTTAGCCTACACATAGGCTATGGGTTACATTTTAGTGTTAAGGGGAATGAACACACTAATTTACTCTTGGGCTGAGATGGCGGTACAGTTTTTTATTGATGTACAAGACAGTGTACATGTATATGTACAGCGCTATGCTTGAATGCCTAAGTTGAAAGGTGGAGCGCTAAGAAAAGTGATGTGGCTCGAATGAAGGTACCAGGAGAAGTGAGAAATAGTCTTAGGAGAAAGAATTGGTAGATTGAGAAACAAACAAGTCAGGGTAGCTTTCTAAGAAAAAAATGATGACTCATAGTCAGGAGTGCAACAGGACAGAGCACTGACCACTCAGGGTCATTGGTCAGCCTCACTGGTGTAAAACAATGTGTGCAAGTAATTGCTTGAGGCTGTACAGTGTAAGTGTAGGTCCAGGAAGTAGTGAGTAACAACAATTCTATGAAATGGTGGATATGTGGCAAAACAATTACACGGTGTCTTATGTGGAAATAAGGATATACAGTATTGATCAGCAAATTGACAAAAGTAACAGAGGAAAATGCATATAAGGAAATATAATCAATGTCTGTAATGAAACGCTACAACATACCCCTCGACTTCTGCAGGGGGGCAGTTAGCGGCTCTCTCCCGCCGGGGACGTGCGTCGGACAACTCCACCAGTCTCTCCACGCAGCTGCAAATGAACGATGCGAACGGATAGCACATGTACATGTATATGATAATATGGAACGACGTGTATTTCCGACATCCCAATATAAAACTTTTTTTTCATTGCAAATAGTGCCTTCCATATCACATATTGGATGAATGTAACGCCGAGAATAACCGTAATGTTGGTTCTGTAAGAGGTCAAAAGATGTTTCTACTCACGCTCGGGCCCAAGAGGGGGATTTTTTGGAGGTTTTTTGATTGAGCTGGATGGAATTGTTGTCATTCGTCTTCGGCCACATATCTGCAGCGTCCCATGCCGCGTTACTTTTATCGATACTCCCAAAACAAAAAAACGGGAATCGATTGTTAGGTAATCGGCCTTGGCACTGGCCTTAGGGGATCGCAATGATAATCGTTTTCTATTCGATGCCAGTTTTCGAGGAAGGCCTAGTGATGCGTGAAGATGAAATTATGGGATGGTGGAGTGTTATTACGGAGGCTAAAATAAGACACGTCCAAAAATCCCGATTCCCTACATACATGTATGTATATTCATGAATATTCATTTCCATCAGTCGGACAAATTAAATAATCATTCGAACAAAGAAAACTTGGACGGAAACGGGACACGAACCCGTGACCCCTGGTACGTAAAGAAAGGGTTCAAGTCCAAGCTCAGTCGAACTTGTCTTTGCCACATTTTTCATTTTTGGAATATTATCTATTTCCATATTGTCATGAAACCCAAATAATACGGTCAAAATAATCTTTGAATTTCTTGACTTAAACATAACGTGCAAGCTGAATTCATTATTATTATTATTATTTTTAGGGCTTTATAAATATTATTATTGTCTTGCTGTTTAAATTCCTGTTTAACCATATATATCCCTATTATATATCCCTTATACATCCCTTTTTATTATTTCTTCTTAACTTTTTAAATATCCTGCTTAAGTGACTGCAATATATCTGGGTTTAAAAAAAAAATTATCGTTTGATTTTATTAGTAAGTTTTATCCGTGTAAGTCAGGGCCCTATAGAAGACCACCTTTGTGTGAATGGGTTACCATGGAATAATATTAGGAAAAAAAATGAATCTACTTCGGGTAAAGTGATATACAAAAAAGACGAAAACTGCTTACTTACTAAAAATACCAAAATGCAAAGGCAGAGAAAGGTCCTGCTAGGATCGAAACGTCAGGCCCACTAAATTTTGAGATCTACTTCGGGTAATTTAATTCAGCCAACTACATTGTATTTCTATTTTCTCAGATAGGTGAAGCCCTCGTTTTTTTTCGTCAGAAAAGCCCCACACGATGGACGAGCCCTGAGTTGGTGAATCCTCCCTAGCAATCACGATGTACCCGCCCGACCACAACCAGACGACGGCTGCGGCTGCGCACTACCACGGGCGGCCATTATCAGCGACCACAGAGCCGAGCAGCAGCGTGACTCTGCTGAACGCCGAGGACAGGGATACGGCCATCAAGGCGGGCACAGTGGGCGGCACGCTGCTCATCGTTCTCGTCGTGGTCGTCGCCCTGATCCGCTGCTCTTACCGCAACTACCAGTCGTCGAGGAAGAGGAACAGGCGGAGGGGGAAACCTGGGTACAATTCCGGGGGAAGACTCGCGAGATATTACTCGTCCCCCGGCCCCTCAAGCCAGTGTAAGATGGATGGCCGGTGTGACGGAGACGAAGCCTGAGCCCGAGCCTCGAGCATTCATTTCGTAAACGTTTTATGACCAATTCAAAGAGGTTTTGCTCTTCCTCGACGTGATAAGCACTGAATGCTCAGTGCAGTAAGTGCTGAGCACTGAGCATTCAGTGTTTACCACGTCGGGTAAGGGCAAAACCTCTTTGAATATTCTCCTCGACGCAAACATCATGTTATTATCTACAATTAAACATGGGATAATTCCTTTTTGTGTGTGTGTGCGTTGTATACCATGCGTTGCCATGGGAACATCACGTGACACCGACTAATTAGGGGAAATGGGCAAGATTACACATTTTATAGGCCTAATCGTCGACGAAACTCCATTCAGCGCGGTTTGTACGTAAATTTGTCAGCCTATATTAATTACAAATTCGCAACGGAAAGCCATTTCGCTTTTTTTTCTTCAAAATTGTGTGAATTCGGCCCAATTTCATCTTGTAATCTGTTTTGAATGGACGACCAATACATCAGTAAAGACAAGTAGTATTCGTTACTTTTTTTCATTCTGAAAGAGACTCATTGTCTTTTATTTTGATTTCCACTGAAAATAAAACAAGAAAAAAAAATCGTATTGCACATAGGAACCCTGAACGGGTTACTCAGGCAACGAGAAGAAAAATCACAACCAATAATACAACCTCTTTTTGGCACAGAGGTCTAATGGAGTGTGAAAGCGTGCGAAGTGGCCCTGCTGGTACCATGCGCGGTCGGCAGTGAGCAAAGTCACACATACAAACGGTGTGCAGGGCACCAGCCACATTCTCACACGGGACTGTAATGAAGTGTGAAAGCGTGCGAAGTGGCCCTGCTGGTACCCTGCGCGGTCGACAGAGAGCAAAGTCACACATACAAACGGTGTGCAGGGCACCAGCCACATTCTCACACGGGACTTGGGCCTCTTCTGACGTTTATGGAAATCGGGTGTTGTTTTTTTTAAAGATGATACCACGGACGGGAACGAATTCTGTGGTCTCCGTTGAGTTCATGCAAGGGATATTTTATACATGCATTCAAAATCTTCATCTGTCAACCACAAACCCATTCCCCTTTGTGCATGGCTTTTTTTTTTTTTCGAAATGAAGGCTTAGTCTTCGGGCATAATTTCTCCTACCCGTTATAATATCACAGACATCTAGAAAACAAGGGTTTGGCCAGTTTCTTGGTGAATACCTCTGTACCTATCAAGCCAACAAACTTTCAAATTAGGAAACAAACCACGACCTGGATTTTCAGGTTTGGTCAGACCATGGAGCTATTAAAAGCTATTAATAGCTCCATGGTCAGACAAAGGCGAAGCCCGAGCCTAAGCCTTCATTTCGTAAACGGCCCATGTAAAGTTTCAATCAACAGTTCCACCCAAAATGGATACCAACCACTTTCCCACGCGATTTGGTATTGGTGACGTTGGCAGCTGGTGCCCTTGTGATATTGGACGTGTGTGGCTTTGTTTTAGATCGACTAAGATTTTGGACAGACCAAAGAAAACCAGTATTACATTACGAGGTCCAAATTTGAAGAGGGAAATATTGTACAGCCTATATAACTGTAGATATACCCATTTGCAATATATGGCCCCTTCTCAAAAACAAAATGAACAGCAAAAAAAATGGTATGGTAGAATTTCTACTGTGTATACTGTTAAAAAAAACACCGTGTAAATGTTTGTGAATTGCACTACATTTATTCACACACTCAAATCATGTGTTAATGTATTCTTATATGCAAATAAAAAAAACTAATTTACATTATGCATACATAATCAATGTACAGTATCAACAGTCATACCTGACATACATACCCTTTGCTTGTGTGGTATGAGTTCTGGAAGTTTGATATTTTCAATATATTTGTGTCCAGTCAAGGATTATTCCACACAAAGCTAGCTACAGGGGTGCTGTTAATTTTGTCACTTGAGTCTTGATTATTATTAGGCTGAATAAAGAAAAACATGTTTCTCGTCCGGGTTTTTTGAAAAGGAGGAAGCTGGACTTTTTCCTTTTTAAAGTGTTTTTGTTTTCAAGATGGCCGCCATTTAAAAATTTTCTTGCAACCGTTGAACGGTTGGTGTTTCCACTTTTCAAAGACACTTTTTAAAATGAAAGACAAGTTGGAAAGGGGAACTGAACAGATTTACAGTGTCATTAGTGTTGTACTGCTTTAACGGAAGAATTTGTGGACTTTTCCAATGTTTTTTACTGCATCCTTCAAAATCGGAAACTAATTCAGGTGGCCCCCAAAAAACGAAGCAGGAAGGGTTGAGAAACAAGTATTTTTTTTACTCCGTCTTATCAATGTTATGTAAGTTTTATATACATGTATTTTTAATGTTCTATTTTCCCTGTGAACGAAGAATGATTGAACACAGCCTCTAAATTCACCAGCCAATCAGATCATCCCTTGCAATTGCTGATGACCCAGTGTGGGCAATAAACTCTGCGTCAGCTCGTGACAAGGCTTCCCATTGGTCAATCAAACCAGGAACAAATCAAGTGATCATTCAGAGTTGCTGTTTCCCCCCTCAATTTATCTAGCTGGCTTTTTTTTTCTTTTGAAAAGGCAAAACGAAAACTGTCCTGATTCTGTTAGAGAAGCTCCCTAACCACATTGAACTAAGTATGTTCGAACAAATTCTGGGGTTGCCGTGGGTATCGCTGTTTGCTTGGTAACACTGACATATCACAATGCACAGATCTCTCTTTAGGTGCAACATCTCTTCTTGTCAGTGATCATAATTTTCGGTCTTTTACTTTATGTAGCAGGCAGCAGCTCCACCCCCTGATGTTGTGTATAATCAATTATGCACTGATGCAGGACTGAAGACATAACATAAAATGTGGTGCCTTCTTAAAGCCCCCACACAACATTGGATGAGGTCAAAGAATAACATCTGTACGTTGTCTGATCCAACATATGCATGAAATAGCACACCTGTGAAAATTTCAGCTCAATCCGCCAACCGAGTCTCAAGAAAATCATGAAAACCGCTTCATTTGTTTCACGAAAATGCAGCATTCAACGCAGTACTGTTCTGAAAAATAGCTTAGATCTCGGTAAGACGTAAACTATTTCTTTTACTTATTTCTCCCAAAATACAACATTTTAGGCAGAAATATTTCAGTGAGAGGTTTCTACTATAACCATCTTCAACTATAAGTTTCATGTCAATCTATGAACATTTCTGTTTTTCGATCTTACCAATGTTGTGTAGGGGCTTTAACAGCAGAGGGCGCCCTTTATAGAATTTGGCAAACCCTCTTTAAGACAGGCACTGAATGACATGGTATGGTATGAAAACAATCATTGGAACAAACTTCTGCTTTTCCCTTCAAGTGCACTTAAACAAAAATAGTCAAATGAGTCAATGAACCTCAGCTGCACATGATTGTCCAAAATCACATTTGGACAGGTTGAAGGAAAACTCAACTGACCATTCCTTAATCAGAAAAATGGCCTGTAACTTCATAAAGTCATCTCTGGCATGGCTTATGTTCAGCACTAGAGGGCGCACTGCTCATGACACAGTTTCTGAGTTTTTTTTCACAGGATTTTCAATTTTCGACATTCCTCTCTCAAACCACACCATTTTTGTGATACCAGACAGACAAAGAGATAATCATAAAATAATAAATAAAATACTACAAAAAATAATAAAAACCAGTGCAATTAAGAGCACAGACACTGGCGAGCTATACAGATCCTTTGGTTGAGAAATTTACCTCGATCAATCTAGAAAGAAGATATTGGTGAAATGAGCTGCACATAATCTTTTGACTTCCTCTGTGAAAAAAATAATAATAAAAAAAGAAAAGAAAAAGTTGCTGTACCTTGTATTTATCAAATGTATCAAAATAACACAATTTCAACAGAGAAAGAGTACCACATTTTCATGAGGTGCATTTCATGTAAAATAACCAAATTGTTATACGTTTCAAGCAGAAAATTCTGTTAACAGTGACATAACCCCAGGTTGTCATGGTATTGTCATGGCATTGCTATGACGACTCGGTGTTAGACTCTTTTCCAGGCTGGGATGTCAGGTCTATGTCTTACTTGACTTACAAAGCAACATCTACTACGGGCCCTTTTCCAAAACCCGGCTTAGGCTCAGGCTCCAGCTTTGTCTTTCTTTTTTTTTCATCCATTTTAAAATACAAGGAAATTTAAACGGGAAGCCCGTGGCTTCATTTTGTTACTGTTATAATTTGTTGAAAACATATTCAAAAGCTTCATTTTCACCAAAGAAGTCAAACCTGTGTTTTCATCTTTTGGATAACAGAGACAAAGCTGGAAAAGGGCTCATCAGTGTCCTTTTTGTTGCTGACATTATTAACTTTTTATTGAAGACAAAAAAGTTGTTGAAATGCTGGGGGTTTTTATTGATTGATCTTTGTGGATGTAGCGAGTGATTAGTGTAGCTATCAATACCACTGTTTGAATGGATTTGCGATGCTGCAAGAATTAAGGTGCAGTCATTGAGTGTCTCTCACTTACCGTTTATTTCCGTGAGGGTTGCATTCTTCTGATTGATGACCACATAGAACTCTCTCTGGTCAGACTTCTTGCCGACCACCCAGCAGTCCGACATTGTCTTCATCAGTGTCTCTCCGTCTTCCTCAAATCTACGAATGGAAGACAAAAACACCAGAGGATGTCACAGAGGGTCTCCAGTCAAATGTCTGTGTGACCTTCGACCCCTGCCAGCTCTTTTTGACCTTTGACCCCAGCTCTTGTTGGCCTTTGACCCCCAGCTATTGTTGGCCTTTGATCCCCAGCTCTTGTTGGCCTTTGACCCCCAGCTCTTGTTGGCCTTTGACCCCCAGCTCTTGTTGGCCTTTGGCCCCCAGCTCTTGGTGGCCTTTGACACCAGCTCTTGTTGGCCTTTGACCCCCAGCTCTTGTTGGCCTTTGACCCCCAGCTCTTGTTGGCCTTTGACCCCCAGCTCTTGTTGGCCTTTGGCCCCCAGCTCTTGTTGGTCTTTGACCCCCAGCTCTTGTTGGCCTTTGGCCCCCAGCTCTTGTTGGCCTTTGACCCCCAGCTCTTGTTGGCCTTTGGCCTAGCTCCTAACGAGACCTCGGGCCAAGCACTTGGTGACCTTTGACCTAACCCTCGGTGACTTGAGAGGTAAAAGGAACCCTTTTTTGGGGAGAGGGGAGGGGGAGAGTGGTTCCTACCTGGTGAAGTCAGCGTTGATGTCACTGATAAGCCGTACCATCTCTGGACTAATGGTTGCACTGGCAGTCTTGCGGTTATGCACCGTCGTCTTCTGAGCAAGGTTCATCTGGTTGAAGTAGACAAACTTGAAGTCTTGGCTTGTGCTGACAAGGAAGGACAATTGGTCGATGAATAGGTTGTTTTTTTAATCCTCCTTCTCACCACCCACCAGCATCATCAGGGTCATTGTAGGTATCCGCAGATATGGTTCTGAAGAGGCAGGCCCACCATGGGTCATACACACAATGGTTCTGCTACCAGGCATAATATACATCTGTCATATGAATCAATAAGGGTAATGCTACATATGTGTACAATTGAGTTAAACCTGGTATAATTCAGACACTGGTGTGGCTTTTGTCAAGGGAATTAACTTCTTGGAAAAAGGGCCCGTTATGCGTTGTCAATGGAGCGTAGCACAACTGTGCTTGTGTACAGTGTGTCCGAATAGCCCTTGTACTGACAACCTTTGACCGTAGACTAGACTTCACAGGTGGTTGGCCCTGACCGAGCGTACAGTTGGCGGTGAAGAAAGTGGGTGGAATTCCAGTCTGTCCGACGACCGTTGGGCTGTGTGGCATGCCACACAGCCCAAGTCTCCTGTGGCAGTGCGCTATGACTTGATCATTCACAGTTAAAGTCCCATGATAGCACAATCGTGACCCCTAATCGGGCAAATCATGCGGCAAATTGGGTCAAAACAGGTCTCTGTCATGTTTCATATTGCTTTGCTCAAGGCTGAAAAGAGACTTCGTTTAAAACTCGGTCAATAGTGGCGGCCAGATTCAGAGGGCCCGGCACATACAAACACCGCTACGGCACCAGCACTCTGAATTTCGGAGGTCCCAGCGTGAAGTGGTTCAGAACAAGAGCGGACTCTTACCTGGTACCCTTGCGGTTGGCATACTGCTCGCCAATGTCCGAGGCTAGGCTGCTGAGCTGGGGACCGATGAAGCTATCGATGTTCTTATACCAGTCCAGCGGAGGTATGGTAGCACCTGGATTAAAAGGATAAATGAATGCCATTGAAGAAACAGTACCAAATCACGTAATGAACTAAGATCTATGGTATGCTACACTTCATTTTTCTTGTTTGTTAGCTTTTCCGCCGCAATGCGGAAAAGCTATTGTTTTTGTTCTGATTTTTTTTTTTTTTCGGTCGGAAAAATCCCATAGACAAAGCACATGGTTCTTCTCCACGGCACTTTTGCCATTTAACACATTTGGATTTTTTCAAACTTTGCAAATGCATAGAGCCTATGTTGAGCTATTGCACAGTTGTCTTAAAATTGTCATGACGTCATCATGTGTCACGTGACAGTGCTTTAAAAGGGCAAATTTCAAACTCCAATAAAAGCAAAATTGCAATTCCGTTTTGTTTCAATTTTGCACTATATCTAAGTTGGGAAAAGGTGTATCCAATTTTTTTTTTCAATTTTTTTTTAGAGAACCAGATGCGGAAAAGCGTTATGTTCTGTTTGCCAACAGACATAAAACTCTAGTTTGATTCATTTATTGTTATTACTTATTTCATTTAATCTCATTAATTTTTATTTGTTTACTTACAATTTTTGCAATTATCTACAATCACTGTATTTTGTTTCAATTGTTTTGATCATACTTGAACAACTCCTCAATTCTATAACTATTCTGTGTACTGAGTTTCATCCTAAATCTGTGTTGTCCAATTAGTCAGGAGAGCCCCTCCACAGAAACTTGTTTCTTTTGGGTAATCCTGCGGGAGCTAATTGGGAATTGTTAATTGTAATCTGTTATGTTAAAATTGAGTGGGCCTGACGTTTCGATCCTAGCAGGACCTTTCTCAAAGGCAGAGTCTGCCTTTGAGAAAGGTCCTGCTAGGATCGAAACGTCAGGCCCACTCAATTTTAAAGATTTGCATTTTGGTAATTTTAGTCAGTAAGCAGTTTGCAACATTTTTGTATATCACTTTTTGTAATCTGTTTATTTGTCAGTGTATTTGTACTATTTGTGAGTCATTGTTTGTGATATCCTTGAAAATGAAATAAATATGAATATAAATATAAATATAGGATGAAGGGAAGGAAGGATGATTGAAGGAGGCAAGGTGAGGGATAGGAGTATTATTATAATTTTTTCAGAATGTTCAGCAATAGTAAACAAAGCATTTTTATTGCCTTTGCGAAAGGTCCTGCTAGGATCGAAACGTCAGGCCCACTAAATTTTAAGACAGCATGTTTTCATTAACTTTTTTATCCCCAGTGGTCACACAACTAGTAGCCTCAACTTCAAAATGGGGCCCATGTTGTCGACCAATGAGTTGGTGGGCCCTGGTAACGGGTCTCGCTCTTCTGATTGAGCCCAGGCAAATGACAACTTGAGACAGGAGCACCTCGAATCGCTGCTTGCCTCAAACGTAAGAAGAAGAACAACAACAAAGTTGCAAAGCAGAAACAATTTTGTTTTCTTTTTGTTTTGTTTTTTCAAACGGGAAAACTTTGGCAATCGTGCACAGCACTGACCACAAAGTACTTATTACGTCGAGAAGGGCCAACCCTGAGAACCCTCAGTGAATTACATTCTCCTCGACGCAAACATCATAGTACATCCATACTGTTTGTTTTTCAAGCTACATGAAGCAACAATGATAAACATTTCTTACCATCAACCATTAGACAAACAGTTGCACTTAAGGCCTGCAAAAAAAGAATGAAAGACATCAAGGAGGTTCAAACTAGGATCTTAAACTCCTCTTAAACTCCTCAAGAACATATCATTAAAAACAAAGCATTATTCAGGCATGCAACTCTTGAATTGTAAAAAAAGAGGAAAATGTCCGAATGAAACTGCGAGCGCGAAGCACGAAGCCCTTACGGTGTGTGGTTTGGGGCCTGCTTAAGGGCCCGGGAAAATTTTGGATTCTAGATGCTCTGTGGTGCATTCTGAGTAGTTTGTGACAACTTATGACTTTGATTTAAAAAAAAAAATTAAAAAAAAAATGGCCCAATTAAATAAAACGCGGAAATCCGCGGATCCGCGGACAAGTTGCATGCCTGATTATTGGAGATTGAGATTAGGGTTTTTGAATCGTGATTATTTTGACAGTAGAAACAGCACTAAAATCAGGCTAATGAAAGCCAGACCCGAACCCAACCAGCCAATAGAGGTTTTTAACACGACGTCACCTGACCGCCCAAAAGGCTAATTACCATGTCCGCAGGAGCAGTCTGAATCCGCAGAAGCGCGTGCAAAATATCAAATCTGAGGATTTCCATTGGACATTTGGATGACTCGAAGGCGCGCGCGTGAATGAAACGCTGACCGTCAAAAAGCATGCGACTGAGCAAAAACCATCTATTCAAGTCCAGCGCTCACCCTGTACACAACCAGATGTAGTTCCTCAATGTGACTGCCGTTACTGACAAAGATCTTGGGAGGTCTGATCTGACTGGTGGACTGCTGGTCATGCGGCTCCGTAGGCCCTGTCACAAACCTTGACAGAAAAACAAACCGAGGAAAAACAAACACAGACATACAGTTATTGCTGAACAAGCCAAGCCACGGCAAAAAGACAAACGGATGGTCAAACTAAACGAATGAATGGTCTCCAAGAAGTCACAGCCGTAAAGCCAGGGCTGCCAAAGACACTATGGAGGGAAGACCTGATAATCCAATGTTGTTGTTTTTTCCCGTTCTTCATTCCTTATTTTGTTACGTCTTGTATAAATTCTTCTTTTTTTACATAGAGAATTTCTGAAGGCCGGATTAAGATAAATTTCTATATCGTTGACCAACGACTTGATCAAGGCTAAAATTGATACTGATACTGTACTGATATTGATATTGATATTTATATTGATGTTGATTTTGATGTTGATTTTGATATAAACATTGATATAAATATTGATATTGATACCAAAATTGATATTGTTATTGAAGAGTTAGGAAATGGTACAAATCAAATTGACAAATTCAAAGCAAAACAGGATCTTAAAAAAAATAATTAAAACCCGGGAAAGGCTTAGTTGACTATTTGAGAAGGCCACAACCCAAGGGCCAATAGCCCAGATGGTAGAGAGTGCTGGCACTCCAAACCACAGGTTCAAATACCGGTCAAATATCGGCTCCAAATACCAGTCCAGTCAAAGTTTCCTTTGCCATTTTCAAAACGAGCAAAGAAAGTTAGACTGTAGCTCCGACACCTCTGGCTTAACATATAAGCGCTCAGCTCAGCATTGGCTAAACGTTTTTGAATGGTGCCCACACCCTAGTAAAGATAGCTGACTATTTGGAAAGGCTGGATAGCTCAGGTGGTAAGGGCACTCGTACATTAAGCCCGAGGTCTCGGGCTCAAGATTGGACTTTCTTTGCAATTTTTCGAAAATATCTTTCAAATGGAATTTAAAGCTCCTACAATACATTGGTAAGATCGAAAAACAGAAATTTTCACAGATTTACATGAAGCTTATACAGTTTGAAGATAGTTATAGTAGAAAACTCTCACTGAAATATTTCTGCCTAAAATGTTGTATTTTGGGAGAAATGAGTAAAAGAAATAGTTTACGTCTAACCGAGATCTAAACTATTTTTCGGAACAGTACAGTGTTGAATGCTGCATCTTCGCGAAACAAATGAACCGGTTTTCACTATTTCCTCAAGACTCGGTTGGCGGATTGAGCTGAAATTTCCACAGGTGTGCTATTTCATGCATATGTTGGAACAGACAACGAATGGATGCTATTCTTTGACCTCGACCAATGTTGTGTTATCCCTTTAATCAAAAATCTAAACCGAGTTGAACATTGACTAGTAAGGAGGAAGCTCTGATAATTCCAGCGAATACTCACTTGCCAAAATGTGTGCTTCCAAGCGTCTGGTTTCCCTTGATGGCCGTTTCCTTCAGCTGAAAGGGGAAAAAAAACCACGGCAAATGTCAAAGTAATATATAAATGATGAAAACTGCTAACAGTCTCACATCAATCAAAAATAATTTCAAAGAATCTCTAAATGACAGATCTGTCATACTAAAGGGTTCATTTGGACATGTGCACTAAAAGGTAGAGGGTTTGAAATAATAAACAAATGTATGAAAATGAGCTGCAGTCGATAGCTAGTGGCTGCCAAAGACTTGTGTGTAAACTGAAGCCACATTCTACAGAGAAAAATATTATGATATTAATCATTGTCTATGGCTAGAAATAACACACAAGTCTATGGGAATGGGCTGCGGCCACTAGCTAGTGGCTGCCATAAACTTTGTGTACAAAGCACAAAGCTACATTCTACAAAGAAAAATATTATGTAAAATCATTGGCTATGGCTACAAATAACACACAAGTCTATGGGAATCGGCTGCAGTCACTAGCTATCCGCTGCCATAGACTTGTGTGCAATTTGAAGCCACATTCTAGAGAAAAATACTGTGTAAAATCATTGGCTATGGCTACAGATAACACACAAGTCTATGTGAAGTGGCTGCAGTCACTAGCTATTCGCTGCCATAGACTTGTGCGCACTTTTAATCCATAGCCAATGAATTCAAACGCGCCCACGGTAGCGAGCTTGGATGAGGGACAAGTCGGAAAGGCCTACTATCGGGTTATACCGCCCTCTAGTGATCTCTCCAGTCATGTGACCCCTCACTTTTGACGACTTACCTCCGTGTCAAGCGACGACGGAAATAGGCTTGTCGTCAGGTACTTGTACAATATCCGCATATCGTTTTGCTCCAGCCCGCTCCTGTGGGAAATAAATTAGAACGACCGGTAATCAAACATTCTAAATTGTCATTTTTGGATAAAAGCTGTTTACCATCTGTCTTACAGGACTTTTTAATTTAAAAAGCGAAAAAAAACAACCGATGACCTGAAAATTGGCAACGATCTTTCTCAAGGAATAAGCGTTGGAGAAATCATGTGCAGAAATTGTCTTTTTTTTTTAGGATTTTTTTTTAATCACCGAAACAATTTCAAGGAATCCTGCTGCACTAATCAAGGGTTGCCTCGGCAACACACACAGGGTAGTCGTGTTACCGATGGCAACAATACAGTTGAACCACAAATGGTTTTCTGCTTTCTTGGATTGAAATTGGTTTCCCTTCGCAGTCTCTCAGAATTTGGGGAGAAAAAGAACTTCTTCAAAACAGGGTGAGGATAAATTCATGCTCTCTCCTGAAACAAAATATGTTGCTTAATTATTGTACAGCTTTCAACACTTTTCCAACAATTTTTATCATCGACATTTGTAACACTTGTTCTTTTTTCAATTATTTGAATATTTTTTGGTAAAAGGAAACACTGGGTGGAAACATTTTGGAACAATTGTTTTGAAATGGCAAAGAAACCTTTGACTGAAATGGCAAAGAAACCTTTGACTTGTTTTGCATACCAGCGCTCTTACCATCTGTGCTAACAAGCCCTTAGATGGAGGCCTTCCCAAATAGTCAACTAGTTTTTGCCAGGGTGGTGGCACCAGTCAGAAGCAATTCAACCATTAACTGAAGTATAATTCCAATGATATCAATGTTATTTTAGTTTTTCTTGACTTACCAAACTAGTTGATCATTATACAGGAATGCTGTGTACTTAATTTGACTGGAAGAAAAACAAACAATAACAAAACATGTTTTTTTAAATGGCAAAGAAAACTTTGACTGGACCTGGGACTCTGACCTGAGACCTCAGGATTAACGTACCAGTGCTCTCCCATCTGAGCTATCCAGCCCTTAGATGGTCAACTAGTCTTTGCCAGAATGGGGGCACCAGTCAGAAGCAATTCAACCATTAACTGCTGTATATCTCCAGGGATCACATCCCCATTTTCATTCAAAAACAAACAACCAATTATTGTAAACCTGACTACGGCAGCTCGGGGATCACACAAAGTGGATGCAGCTTTTACAATTCAAGTCAAACAAACAAAGGAATAGCTGTCATAGTGAGTTCCCAGTCAGTTTTTCCTTTGTCTGTTTGCACATTACATCAGAAACAACTTCAACAACTTAATTTGAAGTGCTCGCCATTGATATACAAGGCATACACAAAGAAACAAACCATGTATGATCCACTTCAGTTGGAATGGTCAATCACAGTGCCGGGATATGGCCACACACTTTTAAAGTCTTGTTTACAAAACCTCTGCCTTTGAGAAAGGTCCTGCTAGGATCGAAACCGTCAGGCCCACTAAATATTAAGATTTGCATTTTGGTAATTTTACTCAGTCAGCGGTTTGCAACATTTTTGTATATCAAAACCTCAGTCTCCGTCGAGAAAAGCAGTGGTTTGGTTCTGACCTGAATGAGGCCTCTACAAGATTGATGAAGCACTGTATCCTAAGGTAGGTGTTCTTGTCCAAGGGAAGGAAGAGAATACCGTTGTGAATCTCCAGAATGTCGCTGTGTCCTAACCTTAAGGTCACCAGATACTGCGGACCGAAGGAAATTTCAGATAAATCAAGATGAAATTTTAAAAAATGACCTGGGGTCGATCTCACAAAACTCTTCGTAACCTAAGATCAATCGCAAGACCATGAGTGATGCACAGAAACCATACGGGCTATATCATAAACCTATGATGGGTTAGCTATCGTAAGTTGAGTTAAGATGCATTGTGAGGATTTGTGAAATTTGGCCCAGGACTTCTCCTTGAGCCCTTTAACAAGCTACCGGTATTCATGTTTTTCTGTAGTGGCCTTTCCTGCTGAATACCGTCCTGCAAAATGATTTCAATCCACATTTCCCTGTAAAAATTAATAACTCCTAAACAATGACAAACTCGCAAAACAGTCTTGAAATAATACAGGCCTACGTGTATGTCTGTCAGAACAGATATTGTACAGTGCACCCAATGGTCATTTCAACATTTACAACCATCCCCTTATTTCATGATTTTAAATTTTCAGTTTTCATTGTTAATTAATCTTACCTATCATCTAACTAAACCACTTTTAAGTTCAAAATAGAATACTCATAATAACTCACAAAATGGATGCAGCTTTTACAAAATAAGTCAAAAAATTGAACAAAATAGAGGACAAACATTGCGGGAACGTCTTTGAATAATTTTGTCAACAAAATTCAAATTACAAACAGTGAGGGGGGTTGACATTTCGATCCTAGCAGGACCTCTCTCGAACACAGACAGAAACAGACGGGTGGGGGAAGAAGTATGACAGTAGGATGGAGAAAAGAGGAAAGCTGGAAAAGAAACAGGCAACGTCTGTCTTCAGGAAGAGGATTAAAGATGGCATGATCAAGATAAGAAGGATGAAAGTGACACATGTGAACAAGAGTTACCCATCCCTTTGAATTAAAAAAAAATAATTCTCCATCCCCATCTGTTTTTCAAGTTTTTTCCCCCCACATTCTGCCTCTGAGAAAGGTCAAGCTGAGATAAAAACATCACTCCCGCTAACTTTTCATGCATTCACACAAATTTTGAAAAAAAAAAAAATTAGAAGGAAATCTGTGGACATCAATGGTTTCCGATCTTCCCAATGTTGTGTTGGACCTTCAAAACACTGGATGGTCTTAAAGCGTCACTCCCACTAACTTTTCATGCATTCACAACATTTCTGGAAAAAGAAATTAGATGATGTGACAATTCATTATTTTCAAGGCAAAAGACACTTTAAAAAATCAAGAAGACAGTCTTACCCGACTGTAGAAATGGTCTAGCCTGTGTTTGAGCTGGTCGATTCCATTGTTTTCCATGATTGAGGTGAAGGAGCCCATAAACAGCTACAAGGGAGAGTTCAAGAGAGAAAACATTTTAAAGCGCACATCACTACACATTCTGCCAAGTAAGACCCTATACAACATCAGAAAAGGTCAAAAACTTTTTTTTTTATAGAGTTGTGCTTCTGCACAAAAATGTGGTTGGCAGAGCTGCTTAAAGGCCCTATACGACATTGGTAAAAGTCAACAGATTGCCACACTTTGTATGTTAAACCATTAAACATTCCAAAAGAGAAATCCTGCGAAGATTTTAGCTCAAATGGTAATCTGAGAAAGTAGAAAAGGGCAAAAAACCATCACGGTTTTCACCCCATTCTGTAGTGTAAGAAATAGTTTAATACCGGTACTCACAAATAATAAATTCTTTGTTGATATTTGAGTGAAGATTTTTTTCGAGAAATACAGCATCCCTGACCGTAAGATTACAAAATGAGGATTGTATCGTGACCATCTACAAACTGTGTAAATTAGAAGGAAATCTGTCGACATCAAGGTTTTTCCGATCTTCCCTATGTTGTATTGGGCCTTTAAAACACCGGAAGGTCTTAAAACGTAAAGCAAGGCGATTTGCCCCAGTCAACAAATTATTAGCACTGTATGCTCGGTGCTTTGCCCGATTGCCTGCAGAGAAAAGCAGCTCGAGCTGGCTTCTTTCTCTTCCAAGCGTTCTTCTTCAGTTGTCCACTTGGTAGGCCGTGGGTGCTGACCAGCCACACTTGAGGAAACTCCCAAGGGTTGAGCCCGCCTATCCCATCCCATACCTTGAAGAGCTTGTAGGCGTGCTTCAGGACGGCGGAGTAGACTGAGTCCTGGATGTCCTCCTCGTGGAACTCGTGGTACGTCTTGCCGTCCTTTGTCTTCTCACTGTAAGGCACTGTTATGACCTATAGGGAGGCAATCAGAGCATCTATTATTATCATTATTCTGCCTATCACATTCATTTCTTGTTAGGATAGAAATGTCGGGTCCTCCAAGTCCTTCCATCAGATAGAGGACATCATATAAACCCCTTGAAGATTAAGTCCAACAAACAAAGGAAAAACTGACTCGGGAACTTGTGAAAGATTGTTAAGAATTGCAAAGAAAATTTCGACTGGACTAGGACTTCTGGTTTTGCATATCGGCGATCTACATGTAACTTTCTGAACTGTCCAGCCCTTACATGGCAGCCTTCCCTAAATAGCCAATTTGTCTTTGCCGGGGTTGGGGGGGGGGGAGGGCGCCAGTCTGAAGTCTAACCACTGACTGCTGTACGTCACTCTTGAGATCAAAGTATAAAGTCAGACAAAAATGCAGAGGGCCCTGACCCTTTTGATCTGAGCAGATTCTGCGTTTGAGTAAAGGCCCTGCTAGGATCAAAATGCCCACCCCTGATCTGACAGAAAGCGGATTGTCTGCGAAGTTTAGTCTCCGTTCCAGCCTATTAGCGATGGGCAGGGCACCTCTCTTGGAGTCAGGACAATAGATGGACCGACAAAATAACAGACTGGACACCAAGGTCACATGTAAGGGGAAGAGGACGGTGATATAGAAGGTGGCGAGATGAAATCAGGGAGCATGGTGGCATAAAGTGGAAACAACTGGCTGAAGATAGACTAGCTTGGAGAATTGGTGAAGAGGCCTTCGTCCAGCAGTGGACCGAAATAGGCTGAACAGAACAGAACGGAACATAACAGAACAGAACAGAACAGAACAGAAGTTACAGAACAGAACAGAAAAGAGCAGAAAAGAACAGAACAGAACAGAACAGAACAGAACAGAACAGAACAGAACAGAAAAGAACAGAACAGAACAGAACAGAACAGAACAGAACAGAACAGAACAGAACAGAACAGAACAGAACAGAACAGAACAGAACAGAACAGAACAGAACAGAAAAGAACAGAACAGAACAGAACAGAACAGAACGAAACAGAACAGAACAGAACAGAACAGAACAGAACGAAACAGAACAGAACAGAACAGAACAGAACAGAACAGAACGAAACATAACAGAACAGAACAGAACAGAACAGAACAGAACAGAACAGAACGAAACATAACAGAACAGAACAGAACAGAACAGAACAGAACAGAACAGAACAGAACAGAACAGAACAGAACAGAACAGAACAGAACAGAACAGAACAGAACAGAACAGAACAGAACAGAACAGAACAGAACAGAACAGAACAGAACAGAACAGAACAAGTCTATAGACCAGAGTGCCAAGCATTTAACGAGACAGAGTACACTCCCAACATCACGCCCATTTCGCTGACACGCGGCAAAACGGATTTGTCAGGCTGGGATACGAGATCTACAAGATCAGGGTCAGTTCACCATGTTGATGCAGAAGTCCTTCTCCGGCTGCAGATACAGGTGCCGCGTCTTCTGCGTGTGCATTGACTCGCAGGGCAGATTGGTGGAGAACGTCCTAAAATTGGCGACGAGAAAACAGGAGACGAGAGAATTCAGAGGCCGGGTCGTCTTTAGTCGGCATTTCAACAAGGCTTACTGGTGGACTGATTCTCTATTTTAGCTCAGGGGAAAAGAGTGCCGTACTGGTACATGAAAGACAGAGGTCTTGGGTTCCGTTACTCAAAAAAAATTATGAAATAATTTTCCCCTGGAGATATACGACAGTTAATGGTTGAAATGCTTCTGACTGGCTCCCAAACCCTGGTTAGTTGACTTTTTTGGAAGGCCAGGGAAGGTTGGATAGCTAAGATGGAAAAGCACTACCCCCACTAGTACGTTCATCCAGAGGTCTCGGGTTCAATCCCTGTCCAGTCAAAGTTTTCTTTGCCAATTTTTCAATTTGAAGTTTGCATCTGATGAAGATGTTGCTATAAAAAAGCTTAGGTTATGCAAGTGCTACCAATAGTTGGCAGTAAGACTAATACAGGAATCTTTAAATCAAACAAATAATGGAAAAACTTGGGCCAAAAAAAATTGAAAAATGGTCAGGAAAACTTTGATTGGACCAGGACTTGAATCCGAGACCTCTGTTCTTGAGAAACAGTGCTGAGCTATCCAGCTCAGTCTCAGATGATGACCTTCACACTGAGTCAAATAGTCTTTGCCAAGATGGTAGGGGGGGGATCATACCTATGCCAGAGCAGGGAATCAATAATTCTATCTAAGCATAATCGGGTTCTTACTCTGTGAACTTGACGACAGCTTCACTCAATCCAACACTTTTGATTTGGTTGTCCAGCGACACGCTCTTTGGATGGAAGAACACAATCTTCTTTTCTTCCTGGAAAGTGATGAAAAAGTGATTACATTTCTTTTAAAAGGGCGATAGTAAGTGTCCAAGTATACTCGGAGTCTCAGACTTAGACTTAGTTGTGGTCACCGTCATAACCCTCATCCTCCCAAGGGTCGAAGACCTGAGGGATGATGAGGGTTACGGTTACAGCAACTAACTCGGACTATGTATCCAATTGTGAATTTATGGTTTATTTTCCACCCTTTTCGATGGGGTGTCAGTCGACTCGGTCCATGACCAACTCGGTCCCTATGGGAAAATGTGCACCAAAAAATGTTGGTCCCGGACTGAGTTGGTTACGGACGGAGGTGGTTACGGACAGAGTTGGTTACGGACGGAGTTGGTAACGGACCGAGTTGGTCTCGGACTTAGTTGGTTACGGACCGAGTTGGTCACAGACCGAGTTGGTCACAGACCGAGTTGGTCACGGACCGAGTTGGTATTGGACCGAGTTGGTTACGGGCCGAGTTGGTCACGGGCCGAGTTGGTCTCGGGCCGAGTTGACTGGGGACCGAGTTGGTCTCGGGCCGAGTTGGTCTCGGGTCGAGTTGACGTGAAACCTTTCGATGAGGGCATTTAACTAAAATCTTGACAACTAAAATCTTGTCGATACTTTTAATGAACATTAACTAAACGTCATTTAACTAGTAACTAGTAAAATATCATTTTCAACAAAGCAAAATATTAAACCCGTATTTTTCACGAAATTGGTGCAGCATGTATTTCCTTACCTCGCCTTCCCTTGGCCCGAGAGTGGGGTTGTAGATAAAGAACTGGTGCAAGAGCACGCAACTCCTTGCTACCGACGTCATGATACTATTTGTAGGCAAGTCGTGAGTCTGAAAATCTGGAAAACTAAGGGGAAATTAATATCCACAGCGATGTTACACGCATAGCAAGAATCAGTGCACTCAGACATCGCCTACCTTCAAGTGGACCAAATCATTTCTTAAAAAGGGGAGGAAACAAATAAATTGTAGTTGTGCTTTTTAATTTGATAAGTATGTACAGGATAAAAACAAACATAATGGCAATAAAAACATGAATATTCAATTTTAAAGTATTCTTCAGTGAAAATTAACACATATCATCGCACTTTGGGAAATATTTAAATGTTTAGGTTTATTAATTTACCTCCAAAACTAATCGTCTGGTCCAAACAAAAGTTCAAGGGGCAAGGGTCAGGAAAAAGTTCAAGCCGGAGGCAAAATGTCAACACCGAATCAGCTGATTAAACGCTCTCGGTTCATTCTCCTCCCTCCCTCCCTCCATTCGATGTGGCTGTAGATTTCTTTGGGTTTTATGATTCGAAATTGTAAAACACTGAAAGAAATATTGATATCATTTTTTTAAAGAGCTATTCACCGAAGAGATGTATAGATTGATGAATGAATTGATTGTTGAATTGATAAGATCGGTTGATTGGTGATCTAATTTTGAACCGTTGTTGCCTATTGACCTGAGGATTGATTGATTCTACGATTGATTTCATAACATGCATTTGATCGGCAAAAAATAATTCTGTTTGATTTATTAACTGATTTACTAACATTAATTATAAATTAACGATAGGCTGCATTATTGATTGATTGGTTGCTTGAGTGAATGGGGTGAGTTGGTGATTGAATAATTGATTGATTGGTTGGTCGAGTAAATGGGGTGAGTTTTTGAATAATTGATTGGTTGACTGGTTGGTGGCATGGTGGATTGGTTGACTGATTGGCTAGTGGAGTGAGTGGATGGGAGTGAGTGGGTGCTTAATTGTTTGGTTGATCGACTGATTGGCTGGTGGAGTGAGTGGATGGGTGCTTAATTGGTTATTTGGTTGGTTGACTGATTGGCTGGTGGAGTGGGTGGATGGGTGCTTAATTGGTTGGTTGGTTGGTTGACTGATTGAGTGGGTGGATGGGTGCTTAATTGGTTGGTTGGTTGACTGATTGGCTGGTGGAGTGGGTGGATGGGTGCTTAATTGGTTGGTTGGTTGGTTGACTGATTGGCTGGTGGAGTGGGTTGATGGGTGCTTAATTGGTTGGTTGGTTGACTGATTGGCTGGTGGAGTGGTTGGTTGATGGGTACTTAATTGGTTCGTTGGTTGACTGATTGATCAACTGTCAATAATTATTTGCTGGCTGATTGATTGACTGATTTAATTGATTGGCTGAATGACAGATCTCGTGATTGTTTGATTCAAAGCAACATTCTAGCCTTTGTTTTAAACCGTTGATGAGTTTTGTTTTTTGAAAAATATCACAATTCGAGCAATCAAACACAACACTTATGACAAATGATTTAGTGAACAAACTCATCTTACAAGGACTATCACCAGAAGCAATGGCTAACTTTATTCAAGAAGAAATATAACTGAAATCAAAGATGGGACACGCTTACATTCTGTACACTCATATATCAACAATTTCACGTACAATTAAAGTTGGACAGAACCGTTACTGCATTATTTATAGTATCATTTATTTGTTTTTTGTTTTTCTAAATGTTTACAGAAAACTCTTATAGTGGACTAACTCGGTTGGTGACTTTAAAAGCCGACATTCAATAACTATGAAAATTAGATTGGTCCGAACATTCAATTTACGCTATTTTCCTAATTTTGACCATTAACCCGTTTTGAAACCCGAAAAGGGGGGAAAAACACAGAATTGGTTACACATTTCACGGCAATAAATTAATGCAGATTTTTTGTGAATACTTTTCATTGTTAGTTGGCTGCTTACACAACAACAAATACCAACGCAAACAAATCATTATTGTCTCGGAATATTTTGAGTCGCGAATCTCATGGCAAGCTATAATTACAATTTTCCTTTACAATTTTTTTCTTTTCACCAAAAAGAAAAAAAAATCGGCAAATTTAGATTCAAGACTCCTTATCTCAATTGAATACCCATATTTACATATTCGCGAGGACGAGTAAAACAGGAGCTGCATCGCAATATAGATGGGAGTCATAGAAATCTTATTTACATTTTTGTTTCATTGAAAACCAAACAAACAAAAATTCCCAAAACTGAAAGCGGAATAACGTAATGACAGAGCTCAATTTTACAAAGACTTGAAGCAGTTTCCACATAGCTTCCACACCTGGGGCTGATTTCACTAAGCCTTACGATGCATCTTAAATCATATATAACCCTCCGTAAGTTCAGATAGCTTGTATGGTTTCTGTGCATCGCTCATCGTCCTTCAATTCATCATAAGTTGCGATGAGATGGATAAAATCAACCACGGGAGTGGATTTCACAAAGCCTTACGATGCATCGTAACTCAACTTAATATGGATAACCCTCGCCGTAAGCTGTGGTACACCGTATGGTTTCTGCGTATCATAAGTAACGAGTTTGGTGAAAATGACCAAAGCGGGTCCAGTTTCAATAAGTACACCCAAAATTAAAGACGCACAGCTCGTACTATGTGCTCTTCAGTAGCAAGGTCAAGGTAAGAACGTTTAAAGGTGGATGCGCAAAATAAATTCACAATTTTGTTTATCTTTAAATTAAGCATTTCTTTTTCATACCTTCACCCATGCCCTAATCACCTTTCACCTCCCAAACAGTATAATCTACTCTAATTCCAATAGGTACATTGGTTTATTTCATCATTTTAGAATGGCATGAGTAGTCACGGCAAAACTGAAGTCAAAATTTAATCGTAATCGTGGAACGCGGAAACTCAGTAGATGAGATGACGACAGGTCAAAGTGCAAATGAATACAAATGTCAGGAAAGTCCCAAACAATTGATTAAGTCAAACAACTCCTTGAAAAAAATGGCAAAGAAAACTTTGACTGTACCAGTGCTCTTCCCATCTGTGCTATCCAGCCCTTAGATGGTGGCCTCCCAAATAGTCGACTAGTCTTTGCCAAGGTGGGGGCGCCAGTCAGAAGCATTCCAAGCATTAACTGCAGTAGATCGCATGGGATCACCCCCCCCCTTTTTTTTCAACCAATGGGTGTAAACCTGGCTACAGCAGTTGATGCAGCTTTTTCAATTGTGGTACGCAAAACCTGCGGTCTCGGGTTCAAATCCCCGTCCAGCCAAAGTTTTTTCGCCATTTTTTTTTTCAAATTCAAAATTTGGAGGGCCTGCCTTTGAGAAAGGTCCCTCACGTCAGACCCTCCAAATTTGGCTATTCGCCTTTTGGTCATTTGAGTCGGTAATCAGTTTGCAATTTTTTTTTGCATATTCATTTTTTTTTTCAATTAAATCGATTTTAAGTGCAAAGAAACTTTAACTGAGACCGGATTTGAACCCAAGCCTCTGGTTCAACGTAACACAGAGCTCTACCCCGCAAAATATTCAACCCGGCTTAGGTGGAGGTCTTCCCAAATAGTCAACTACACTGTATCTCAGCTGGGCTTGAACGGCAGTCAGAGCCACCAACTCCCGCACCTCTCCAGGGATCACACGCCCTCTCTTTAAACAGGCTGACACACCTTGGAAATTAAATTAAAATTCATCATCGTAATCGGGAAGGATCTCACGGAGGTGCGAAATGAAGAAGAAAAAAAAAAAAAAAAAAAAAAACCTTCGGGGTAAATCCAGGGATATTTCTGGAAATTTCTTAACCCTCTGGACGAGAATGGTTCCTCGATTTAAGTGGTTTTTAGGGCCGAGCGTGAGAAATCTGCAGGGGAGCAGCCCCACGAGCCATTGTAATCTAATGAGGACGGTTGCTAGAACAAGGCGTGTTCACCACACAAGCAGTTGGGGTTCCTTCTCGGGAATGTGCCCTCCGATATTTGGACGACCAAGATAAAAAAATAAAAAAAACGAAACCAAAAAGAGCACCCCACAAAATGGTGTCTGGATCCAGTTGGGATCCGAGACTGTGATGGGAACACAGAAAGGGGTGTGTTTTTTTTTTCGCCCAGGCTTGCTGGGTGACAAAATCGGATAACGGTGTTTCTTGCTGGTCGATAGGAGAGGAGGACTTGTCACCACAGATACTTTCAGGGCTCTGTCGATCCTTCACGCCTATTTTTTACCCCTATCTTCTTCATCTTCTTCTTCTTCTTCTTCTTCATCTTCTTCTTCTTCATCTTCTACTTCTTCTTCATCTTCTTCTTCTTCTTCTTCTTCATCTTCTTCTTCTTCTTCTTCTTCTTCTTCTTCATCTTCTTCTTCTTCATTGTCTTCTTCTTCTTCATCATCTTCTTCTTCATCTTCTTCTTCTTCTTCTTTTTTGAAATTAAAATCGTTATTTTTTCACATCATTGAATGTGACTCTTATCATATATTGTCATTACCAACAATTCATGATTATGTTTATCATTGAAAGCATTTGTTTCATCAAAGTCTTTGAAATGATGCCTTCCCTCTCATTGAATGTTTTCGTTTTCATTTTGTAATATACCGTGTTTTTTGTTTTTCCAATTGTATGATTGTTTTTCCCCTTTTTTATTTTGTATTATTTGTTCCTGTATATATTTGTCAACTGTATTTTGTGTTTCATTTGGAAAATAAAGTTTTCCTTTGAAAAGTCAAAAAAAAAGTCTTCTTCTTCATCATCTTCTTCATCTTCTTCTTCCTTTTTCTTCTTCTTCGTACCAGCCCAACCGAGGCCTGTTGTGCTCTTGTCACCCAGCCAGCCATTTTTCAGATTGCAAAGTCGCACCTCAAAAAAAAAAAATTCCCAAAGGCCTGCGTCACCTCGGGGGAGGGGGGGGGGAGAGAGACTGACAGGGGCCTTGGGCAATAAGGTGGTCGTCAAGTCGAGTCCAACAAATTTCTAATCATTCCGATTTCATAAATGTTAAAAATTACTACAAAATAAAACCACCAGACCAAACATGATTAGAATACAACGTGATTAGAATACTATATCAATCACAATCCCAACGGACAATTATTAGGATTGATTACACTCAATCGATTTAAAAATGAAACGTAAATAAGATAGATATCTTTCCTCCCGATACCTCAACCATGGAACTGAGTACTGATAGTGGCACCACCACAAACCATGTTTCACATATTGCTATGATATGATGGTTGACCTTTGGTATTGCACACGAACTAGACATGCTCATTTATAAAGAAGCAAAAAACAGTGGTTAAATAGTACCAGCCGCTAGGGGCTTGCAAAAGTTAAAACAGAAGACTTTTTAACCATTCACTGCCGTATGTCTCAAAGGATTGCACCCTATTCAGACAAAGCATCACTTCTTGAGTTCTTATGATTATTATTATTACCTGCCCTATGAGGAATTTAAAGAGGATCTTTTTACAACAGGTTCCTACTTTTAACTTGATTTTCAACTAAAATTCATTTTCAGAGCAAAGAAGTCTTCACCGAATTTGGATTTGAGCCCGTGGTACTGGTGTGACGGACAAGCGCTCTTCAAATCTGAGCTATCCAGGCCTTAGATGGCAGCCTTCCCAAATAGTCAACTAGTCATTGCTGGGGTAGGGGCACCAGCCACAAGCAATTCAACCATCTGAGTTATCCAGCCCTAGTTCCCAAATAGTCAACTAGTCTTTGCTGGGTTAGTGGCACCAGCCAGAAGCAATTCAACCATCTGAGCTATCCAGCCCTAGTTCCCAGATAGTCAACTAGTCTTTGCTGGGGTAGTGGCACCAGCCAGAAGCAATTAAACCATCTGAGCTATCCAGCCCTAGTTCCCAGATAGTCAACTAGTCTTTGCTGGGGTAGTGGCACCAGCCAGAAGCAATTAAACCATCTGAGTTATCCAGCCCTAGTTCCCAAATAGTCAACTAGTCTTTGCTGGAGTGGGGGCACCAGCCAGGAGCACTCAACCATTAACTGCTTAATATTTTGAACAATTGGCAAAGAAAACTTTGACTGGACCGGGCATTTGAACCCAAGGCCTCATGTTTTGCACTACTGTCTGAGGTATCAAGCCATTAGATGGTGGCCTTCCCAAAAAGTCAACTAGTCTTTGCTGGGTAGGGGCACCAGCCGTAGGCCAGAACCATTAATTGCCGTATATCTCCAGGGATCACGCCCCCTGCTTCCATTCAGATGCAAGTTGTAAACCTGCCTGTAGCAATGTTGAGATCAGACAGGGTAGATTCAGCATTCTAAACTAAAATCTGATCAAAAGCTGGGAATATGGAATATCCATATCGATTAATACAACCAATACCTAATATTGTGCTTCCATTTCAAGAAAAGCAATAAATTTTGTATTTCTTATTGAAAATATAAATACCGAAATATCAATTGTCAAATCACATACTGCTGAAATAGGCAAAACATTTTCATTCAAGTATGTCGTACCAAACTTCTTAAAAATGAAATGTTCAGAAAGACATAATTCTCTTGCTTAAAACATCCGAGGGTTGGGGGATCAGAAAATTCTTGAAGGAAATTTATAACTTTCACAATATAGATGAGTTAAATCTAGGAACAACAAATCAAACAAATCATCTGACAAATCATTATAATGATTTGTGGACGTCATTAAAATCTTATAATTTACAAATTGTGTGTGACAGGGACTGAAAAGAAACTTCTCGATTTCCAAATAATTTTTTTTTTCTAAGGTAACCCCTAAAATCATGGAATGTTTTAATTGTGCAGCAACCTAACCTTAAAAAACATTAATTTGTTTGACTTACAAAGAAAGAAAAAAAAGGAAATAAAAAAACCAAAGATCATTCAAGTATTTTTTAATTCAGATTTACAACCAAAAACCCAGAAGCTTTTCAAATGAGTTTCAAACATGTTTTTTTTCTGCATGAATAATAAATTTTGCCTTTTTCTTTTTATTTCCCCCCTGATTTAATGTGATGGCTGAAGAATCGTGTGATGCCTTCAGCATGTTTGGACACCGGGAAACGTGTAAATGTCAGCAGAAAACTGCAGATGGCCCTTTGCTAGGACAAGGTGTGTTTATGCCAAAGCAATTTTGTTTTGTTTACCCTTTTGCCAAGCCCGAGTTGAGCTACCTTTCCTCTGAGCAAACAGGGCACGCGGTCACAGTGGGAATCAGATGTCTTGTTGGCATTTGGACAAGAAAAACAGCCCTTCAAGAATCTACACCAAATAGTCAATGAAATCCATTCTTATTTTCACTAACTTTTACCCGGATTTTTTTTTCAAACATTAAGAGGGCCTGACGTTTCAATCTTAAGCCGCGTTTCCACTGGACTAAAATTTAACCGAGACGATGGTTAAATTTCCAATGGTCAAATTTGACCGTCCTTCCCACTTGGACTTTTGAGTCGGTCAAATTTAACCAAGACGATGGTTAAAGTAACCGAGCTGGCAATATAACGGCTCATGAAGATCATGTGTCAGTCTGATACACAATGTACGTGTGTTCATTTGGCGCGCGATACGAAGCAGACGCTGTGCACAGTGCATGTACGTGTTACATCTTAGGCCGGATGTGGTTTTTTACCGAGTCGCGTTTAACAAAGTGGTGCATTTCCACTTTCACTGGGCAGAGGTTGGCCGGTAAAAGTAACCATTCAGCTTGGTTAAATTAACCGAGAGGAAATTTAATTGGGCCGTTTCCACTGGACTTAAAATGGGAAAAGTAACCATAGTCTCGGTTACTTTGACCAAAATAAGTCCAGTGGAAACGCGGCTTTAGCAGGACCTTTCTCAAAGGCAGAATCTTTTTGACAGATCTGTTCCGTTTCATCAGACTTATCAGCATCCGAACTTGCAACACCGCAGCATTTTTAATAGGACTTCCTGTTCCGTCGGAACAGAGATTAAAATTGGCGCGACATCTCGCATCCCCACGATCGTGCATGAACAGACCAGTGGCAATGAAGCAAGTCTAATGTGACAGCATTGAAGGGTCATGTTATCATTAACCGGCCAAGCGTTACGAATATTGTTACAGCCTCTGACCACATCCCCCTACAGACATGACAGATAGGGCCCTTGCTTGTGTCCTCCAGACCAGCTGGACAAGTTCAGAGCCACCCTCACGACCTCAACCAGCTCTGAGCTCAAGTGGGTTCGAATCCCGCCTGAGCTCCTTTTTCTTTTAAACTGGCAAACTGGATCTGAAAGCAGCAAACTTATCAGGTTTTATTTTTTAAAAATAAAGAAAAATAACTGATTGGGAACATTTGAATCATAATTTTAAAAAAAAAGCAAAGAAAACTTTGACTGGACTCAGACTTTACCCAGAGACCTCTAGTTTTGCATACCAGTGCTCTTACCATCTGATCTGAACTATCCAGCCCTTATATAGCCAGAGCTTACAGGCACAGTGTAGATGACCAGAGCCATAACCGGAGCCATAGCCATGATAGCCAGGGCCAGAGCCAGAGCCAGAGCCAGAGCCAGAGCCAGAGCCAGAGCCAGGGCCAGAGCCAGAGCCAGAGCCAGGGCCAGGGCCAGAGCCAGAGCCAGAGCCAGAGCCAGAGCCAGAGCCAGAGCCAGAGCCAGAGCCAGAGCCAGAGCCAATAAGCCCCACAGAACTCCAGACGTCTTGGTGCGAATCCTAGTAAAGGTCACATTCTCTGAACTCAGTCTTGAATAAAACAAGGCAGGACTCCGATGAAATATTCAGAGGGTGTTTCCTTGCAACGCAGGGCCAGACAGAATACATGACGGCCACACATTGGGTGTTCATGTTCTGATGCGCCTGACAATAAGGTGGCTGCATCACCGTAGCCGGCACCAGCCCAACCAGAGGATCGGGGTTAATCAAAGCTACATTCAACCGTAACCATACGTGTAGTTTGTTTTTCTCATTAAGGAGAGAGACAGGGGGTGGGGGGGGGGAGTTGAGGTGACAAGGGGCGCATGAAGAGTGACAAATGACCCACGATGAGGCCAGCAAGCTTGGATGTTTTTACCACATGATAAAGCTGAAGGAGAAAGGTACTGTCTGCCTTTGAAAAAGTTCTTGCCGAGATATCGATGCGTCATGATAAACCAGCATCCCTGGATAGTCCAAAGTTCACTGGTTAAAATAAATAAAAAAATCTGCTTGGCTTACAGCCCATACACAACATTGGTAAGATCGAAAAACAGAAATGTTCACAGATTTCCAT
Source organism: Luidia sarsii (assembly GCA_949987565.1). NCBI lineage: Eukaryota > Metazoa > Echinodermata > Asteroidea > Paxillosida > Luidiidae > Luidia > Luidia sarsii. Next base: position 3,975,048 of record OX465104.1, on the reverse strand, counting down.
GAAACTTATACAGTTTGAAGGTGGTTATAGTAGAAACCTCGCACTAAAATATTCCTGCCTAAAATGTTGTATTTTTGCAGAAATGAATAAAAAAAATAGTTTACGTCTCACCGAGATCTAAACTATTTTTCGGAACAGTACGTCATTGAATGCTGCATTTTCGCAAAACAAATTGAGCGGTTTTCACGATTTTCTCGAGACTCGGTTAGCGGATTAAGCTGAAATTTTCACAAGGTGTGCTATTTCATGCATATGTTGGATCAGGCAACATATGGATGCTATTCTTTAACCTCGACCAATGTTGTGTAGGGGTTTTTAAAAAAGGTCGTCCATATGAGCAGGATTGCAAGACATAATGCCGCGTAGGGCTGACTGCTCTTTAACTTGTAATTGACAGATCTTCATTCAGCGTGATAACAGCTGTGGAACTAGACCTGGAACGATAATTTCATTATCAAGCCAAACTTTAAAATGCATCAGAAAATGATGGCGCTCGAAAACCGAAAACCGAAAACCCTCCTTAGAGATGCATGAAAGTTAGATGGCGTTAAGGTTGACTGATAAATTGCAAACAGGCTTCTTCTTTTTTTCTATTCATTGTTATTATTTTGTCGCCTCGTGATGCCCGACTGTATCCGGGGATCCAAAGGTCGTGGGACTTGAATGTCAAACGACGAGTCTGCTGATGAGACTTCCCATCAAAAAAAACAAAAAAACGTGACCAGCAAAGCCGTGGTGTAAATGGCTTCATGAATATTTAGCTTTATAGGGTTTCCTGCACTGAATTAAGAATGACCCGGTAACTCATTTTTTCCCCCTTTTCTTTTTTGTAGCCTGTCTACGAGTAGCTTGCATCATAAACTCTACCTGCGTATTCAATTGATAGGCTGAGAAATAATTTGCCTTGTGATAATTTCCAAGGCTATCATCTCACAATGGAGAAGGAATCTACTGCAGTGCAGCAGTATCAGCTTTTTAAAGACTTTTTTTAAGAATGAGAGAAAAAAAGAAAGCTCTTCACAAAGGAGGGAGTATTCTATCGTCAAAATGCAATGAGCAACCAAATCTTAGAAGAAGTGGTTGGATTAGATAATATAATAGGCGAGATTTATTAACTATGAAAACTGAATAGAAAATCATTGGATAATGGGATGCTTGTAAATTTTGAAATTACCAAGCTCCTAAAATAGCTGCTCTGATAAATCAGATATTACTTTAAGACTGCTTTGCAAGTTGCCTTTGTTTGTTTTTTGACAGGACTTCACCAAAAAAAAAAGAATAGTTTGTCCTTAAAATCTATTTCAAAGCCTGAAAATTTGGCACAAGCATAGCATACAACGTATTCAAAGTCCATGTATTACTGTTAAAACTGATGAAGTGGCCCTTTCCAACTGAATTTGATTTTAAACTACATCTAAACTATCACTTGAAATCATACCTTACATGTATGCCTTGATCGGCCTAAGAAAGTGACTAAACATGTTTGGTTATTTTATCAATTGGCAATCTGAAATATACTCTAAAATATGGACGTGGCGAGATAAAACTTTGGTAGCGGCAATAAATTGAGCTGTTTATATTTTGTCATTTAAAGTCTGGCACCCGATGGCCTGTCTAGTACTGACTGTGCAATGAGATGGAAGTACTGGAAATTGTACGCTGACACCTTTGGTCGCCAGACTATCCTCCGCCCACTGCAATTATTTTGAGTTTCTCACCCAGATGGTCTGGTTTCCATGGCAATGAGAAATTTGCACCTTCTGGATTTTAATTTGGTTGCAGATTCCACTAAAAAAATCAACAATGGCTTTTGGAGTTGCTCACGAGTCACAAAAATGATTAAAAGGAATTTTCGTCAAGTATTTGGCAAAGTTTCAGTTTCTATCGATATTTAGATTTTATATTTCAGTTTTTAAATCAATTCAAAAAAAGCAACCGGCAATTTCAATTTGTAGTTACTGGAATTTTCACTTAATCAACTGATTATTAGCGGCGGCGTGAGTAGATGAGAAAAATTTACATTTAAAAAAAAGGATTTACTTTGAGATTGGGAGAAAATAAATGTGTCATTTTGGTTGATTTAGGAGTTTTACATCGGAGGATAATTCATCCATCTCCTATTATACTTGTACTAGTGTTATTATGTGCCTACAACCATGTGTGTACGATATATATCTATATACAACCATCTGTAAGTTGATTCAAACTTGTTTTGTTTTTTTAGTTCACGTCAGTCAATAATAAACGAGTCTGGGAAAAAATAAATTAGATTTTAACCTCCAGGGGTCTGGCTAGTGCTTGATTATGTTGGTTTTTTTTTTTTTTACACAAGATCTGAGTTAATATTTGTTTATCGTTTGAATTATTAATATCATTTTTTTTTTACATGTTTCAGTCTTATTTCTCCTACGCTAAACCCTTCTGTGAGCTGTTGCCGATCGCCTTGGTAACGGCGCCGATCGGGCAGTCTGGCGCCACCTACAGTCCGTATCGAGGCAACCGGGCTCAAGCAGATGCTGGCCTATGAACACCAACTAAAACGGAGGCTCGGAGATTCCTCAGCATGCGTGTACTCGTTCCACTCGCCGGCAGCAAATCGCATCTCCGTCTCTTTGGCTATGTGAAGTCTCCTCCAGATGGTTTTTTTTTTCTTTTTCTCTTTTCTCAAATCCTTTCCAGTTTACGGCTCCAGGAAAAATTCCGCCTCGTCCGCGAGTCAGGGTTCCCGCCAGCGAAGAAGCGGGCACCAGACTATGACACTAGTTGCAGACGACCTACAAAATCTGCCAACCTTGTGGTTCCTTAACACGGGTTCCGTCTCGTCTCCCCCCGCCCGTCCCACTGCCCGACGACACCGCACACGAGTTCGTTGCGAGGTTCGTGAATGCGGGAACAATTCAGGCGAGGGCGCTGTACAAAATCGGCGGTTGCTGAGTTCATTTTCTCTCTCTCTCGCTCTCTCTCTTCCCCCGTCTTAGAAACAGCATCCGGACGGCGTCTGCTTCTGCTGGTCCACAAAGTCGCGGACGTTGAAGCGTGGCTCGTTGGGCCGACGCGTCTTCTTCATCTTCAGATCTCTGCGAGTGAACAAGACAGAGAAACTTGGTGCAACAATACCAAAAGAGCACTGCAGTATGCAGGCATGAACTCTTGAATTGTAAAAAAAGAGGAAAATGTCCGAATGAAACTGTGAGCGCAAAGCACCAAGCCCTTACAGCGTGTGGTTTGGGGCCTGCTTAAGGGCCCGAGAAAATTTTGGATTCTAGATGCTCTGTGGTGCATTCTGAGCAGTTTGTGACAACTTATGACTTTAAGCTGAGAGACAGATTTTACCCATTTTCAAGGAATACACCAAGAAAATAGATTTTTTTGTTTACACAAAATGAAAAGTAAACATCAAAGTTTTTAACCTGATCTCAGCATGTGTTTTTAATAATAGTTAGGGGAGAAGAAATATCCAAATGCATTTTTTTATTTTTTTTTATGGCTAAATTAAAAAAAAACAACGAAATCCGCGGATCCGCGGAAAAGTTGCATGTCTGAGTATGGTGCCTTCAAAGTACACTGTGAGGTCATTTCCGCAAGCTCTCTTTTTAATGAACTTGTATCAGTCTACCCAGTGTAGAGGGTGTGACATTTCTATCCTACATGTAGCAGGACCTTTTGCAAAGGGCAAAAGGACATAAATGGAGAGGGATTGCAATATATATGACTGAAAAGCTGGTAGACAGAACAGGGTGAGATCGAAGGGAAGGGCAATTCAAGCAGTAGGGAGGGGATCAAAGGAGGAAAGCTGGTAGACAGACCAGGGTGAGATCAAAGGGAAGGGCAAGCAGTAGGGAAGGGATCACAGGAGGAAAGCTGGTCGACAGACCAGGGTGAGATCAAAGGGAAGGGCAAGCAGTAGGGAGGGGATCACAGGAGGAAAGCTGGTAGACAGACCAGGGTGAGATCAAAGGGAAGGGCAAGCAGTAGGGAAGGGATCAAAGGAGGAAAGCTGGTAGACAGACCAGGGTGTGATCAAAGGGAAGGGCAAGCAGTAGGGAAGGGATCAAAGGAGGAAAGCTGGTAGACAGACCAGGGCGAGATCAAAGGGAAGGGCAAGCAGTAGGGAAGGGATCAAAGGAGGAAAGCTGGTAGACAGACCAGGGTGAGATCAAAGGGAAGGGCAAGCAGTAGGGAAGGGATCAAAGGAGGAAAGCTGGTAGACAGACCAGGGTGAGATCAAAGGGAAGGGCAAGCAGTAGGGAAGGGATCAAAGTAGGAAAGCTGGCAAACAGACCAGGGTGAGATCAAGGGAAGGGCAAGCAGTAAGGAAGGGATCAAAGGAGGAAAGCTGGTAGACAAACCATGCTGAAATCAAAGGGAAGGGCAAGCAGTAAGGAAGGGATCAAAAGAGGAAAGCTGGTAGACAAACCATGGTGAGATCAAAGGGAAGGGCAAGCAGTAGGGAAGGGATTGAAGGAGGAAAAGCTGGTAGACAACCCGGGGTGAGATCAAAGTGAAGTGCAGGGAGATCACAGTCTAGTCCAGACCAGGGTGAGATCAAAGGGAAGGGCAAGCAGTAAGGAAGGGATCAAAGGAGGAAAGCTGGAAGACAAACCATGGTGAGATCAAAGGGAAGGGCAAGCAGTAGGGAGGGGATCAAAGAAGGAAAGCTGGTAGACAGACCAGAGTGAGATCAAAGTGAAGTGCAGGGAGATCACAGCTTAGTCCAGACCAATGTCATGAATATGCTCAAGTTCCTTTCAAAGTGAATAGATTATACTTGAATGTTGTGGTTGCTACGGAAACAAATGACTTACTTGGCCACTGCCATGAAGGACAGGTCGACGTTCAATCCCGTCTTTGCGCTTGTTTCCATGTAGGGAATTCCGTGATCCTAAAGAAAAAAAAGGAACAGATAAAAGTTTAGCATTCATAACAACATTTTTATCAAATGCCACGTCTACTGTATATATATGTAATTCAATGAGGGTTCACTCTACTTGACGTGATCAGCATCGGTCTTTCAGTGCTTTGCCCGATTACCTGCTGAAAAAGAATACAGGCAGCTCTTGGGGGGGGATTCGAACCTGCAACTCCTGCTTTCTAGTGCTGACTTCTTAACCATTTGACCATTGAGAGTTGGTCGAGGTCATGTGGCGGATTCAAATCTGTAGAGCGGTGAGTACCGCATTGCATCATAGATATAATTATATAATCCTGCCCGAGCTGACAAAGCAAAGCACTGAGCACTCGGTGCTTATCACGTTGAGCAGGGCAAATCCTCCTTGAATCAAATTCTCCTTGACGCAAACATCATACAATGATAAAAATGTCACATCTAGTGGCACAAAGGCCTTCATATCAAGAGATATTGTCCCCCGAACTAAACATGCCATTTCCTTTTCGCAGTTTAGCGCCCTCTAGTGTCGCAGCACATTCCACCCTCACTATAATGACCATTTCAATGCATCTATGATTTACCACAGCACCCGTAGCTATACAAAGTCAAATCCACCACACTACCTCAACTAGAGCAGTGGTCAAGTGGTGAGGATGTTTGTACTAGAAAGCAGGAGTCATGGATTAAAATGCCACAGAGCTGCCTGTGTGGTTGTCCAAGCAGCCAATCAGTTATGGCACTACATGTACATGTACATGTAAGTGCTTTGTGCAGGGCTAATCACACAAATAGCCAGGCAATCAGGCAAAGCACTGAGCATACAGTACTAACTTTATGTACAAGTCATGGTAGGGCAAACCCTCATCGAATTACCACCACAACAATGCAAAATCATAATCATTTTGTGTTTCTACAATCAGACCATAGTAATTACACTAACCGCATAGTTCCCAGTTTGGTTCCAGGCAAACATGTCAAACAATGCCTGTATAAAACTGGGCCATGATGGCAGGACTCGAATGTCACGAAAAATTGCACTGGACAACGGGTCCAGTAATCGAGGAATCTTACTGGACCTGAACAATTTTTTACAATATAATATCCGAATGACTGAATGTTATTTTGGTCAAGGTGCAAGAAAAAAAAAAGACAAGCCGGTCAAGAGCGGTCACACTCGGCAGTATAGACCGACGCCGAAATCACTAGACTCGGTCCACGGTCCACGGTCCAGTGGATATTTCAAGCCCTGGGTGGTGATTGGGCTTTTGGAGATGCACCTAAGTTTGGGGGTTTCGAGTGTCGATGCATTTCCAAGATGTCTGAGACGTCCTCAAGTCTTTACATGCAAAAACAGTGTTCCCTGATTAGGAAAAACATTGTCAAGGCAAATGTTTCCCAATCAGGAAACACAAGCAGTGCTTCCATTTCTGGAAACATTGTCATGTGACATGTGGTTTTTTTTCTGATCATGAAACAAAACCAGTGACCAGTGTTTCCTTTTTTGGAAACATTGTCAGGTGACACATGTTTCCTGATCTGGAAACTACATGTACCCATAGGTTCCCAAATTTGGAAACAAGTCTACAGGATTGTAACGGTTTCCTGGTCAGGATACAAGTTGCCAGAATGGGAAATTTGATTGCCTCTTCAGGCAATGGACTGGACTGATGGTCAGAATGGTAGGGCAAACCCTCATTACAAACCACAACAATGCAAACTCATATTTTGTGTTTCTACAATCAGACCATACACTAGTAATTAGTAATTACTAGTGTATGGTCTGATTGCAGAAACACAAAATTGGAGTGTCATTCAAAGTCATTCGGGAAAAAAATGTGAATCAAAAGAGTGCTGAAGGCTGCAAACAAATTTCAGTGAGGGAATATATGAGACAAATCACAGCTTGAGTAGTTTATTGAAAACTCATGATATTTATGAGGAAAAAAAGATGTTACAAATTCACAACCATGAATTTGGAGCACACACTATTCCTTATCACAGTAAGATTTTTGCCAATTACATAAGGTTGGAGAAAAATTGAGACACCGGTTCCTGACTGGTTCAGCGACACGGTTCCCAGTTTTCAAAATAACCGGGATGTCGCAAAGCTAATAATTACACTACCTAACCCCAAGTTCACAGCTTTGTTCAAACCATGCTTGTATAAAACTGGTCATGATGGTGGTGATTGGGTTTTTGAAGGTGATGTAAGTTTGGGGTTTCGAGCGTCGATGCATTTCCAAGACGTCCGAGACGTCTTGGAGCTCCTACCTTTGCCAGCTTCTCCGCCTCCTCCCTCTTGACCAGCCGCTCCGATGTCATGTCCGACTTGTTGCCTAGCAACATGACCACCACGTCGTCGTTGGCGTATTCGTGGATTTCCGACACCCACGCCTGTGCCGAGAAGCGGAGAGGCGGCCATCGGGAAGAAGAAACCAGGAAACAAACGAGGATTTGAGTCAGTTTTTTCATCCAACATCGATTGAGTTACGTCAACTATGATTCAGCAAGGCAACAGAGATTGTTCTGTAAATGAAATTAACTTTTTTTTTTTTTTTTTTTTTTTTTTAACAAACTGAAAAATTGACTGGAACGTGTATAGTCAAACCTTTCTTTTTGACATTTTTTTCAATTTGTTCACAAAGTTCCCGGTCAGTTTTTCCTTTAATTCATTTCAATAAAAAAAAGTGCCAAACTGCTTACTGTCTGCAATGACAAGCTGAAAATCTCAAAACGAGATGATTGGATCCTAGCAGGAGTACCGGTAACCCAGCATTCTAAAAAGGCAGGACGACTTTGCCAATGGTCCTGCTAGGATCCACACATCTGGCCCTCCATGTCTTTGAATTGCTTTTTTTGATTACAATTCGCAATTTTGGGCATTTTATCCATGCCCTGACAGTTCCGTTGGCATGGCAATCGCAACACAAATTCACGGCCCGGTCACAGACGGGTCCGAAGAGGGGGGGGGGGGGAATAGAACGGAGATCAATCCTGACACGTATTGATAAGCGCAAAGGTCGGAGATATGTGAATGACCTTTTTCGACATTACGGGGCAATGCGGGCCAATCCACTTTCATAGAGACTGCACAGTCCACGTGATGGCCGGAATGGCAGAATAGGCTCCGTTTAAGCTGTCAGTTAGAGCTGGAATTGAAATGAAGTCAGTCTACTGACCTTAGAGTAGACTCAAGTTCACTCAACACACTGCACACACTGAGTCAGTTTGTTTCAGAACCACACGCCTCTCTCACAAAGAACAGTTTCTCTACTTAATTGCGTCGGGTGCCCGGCAAAATGGTATACATTACATAAGTACGGTACATTCAGATGCTTAACTCACTCTTGCTTAATTTAACTACCTTCCCAAATAGTAAAGTACTAAACTAGTCTTTGTCAGGGTAACATTTTTTCAAATACATATAGGTACTGGTACCTATGTACATGTACACAAGTGTATTATACATGTACATGTACTTTGCTTCATAAAGAGTCTATAATTCTCAAAAATTAACAGGGCCCAACGTTTCAATCCTCGCGGGACCTTTCTCAAAGGCAGAATGACAGTGACAACCAAATAGGAAGGGGAGAGCAATAGGGACACGGATGACAAAGGACAGAGTGGATAACTGGAAGAGTGGGATCAAAGGGAAGGGCAGGGGGTTGGGTAGGGATTAGGAAGTAGAAGGGGAAAGAGCCTACTATTTATAAATATTTAGTTGGCCTCCTGAAACAAAAAATTGAAATGAATTACAGGCCACCTGTCCACCACCAAAAAACAAAATATTTAAGCAGAAGGAGTAAGTTTGCGGTGACACCATGTACAATTTTCTCTTTTGTCAGTACATGAAAGTGTGGTTCTGAAAATAACCAGAGGAACTCAACGTTTCGAATAGTATGCTCTGCTCGTCTACACGATAATACTGGATTCTAACTTGGAGTGGGGCTTAAGTAGTTTGAAAAAGGATCCTTGAAAGTACTTAAGCCCCCACTCCAAGTTAGAATCCAGCATTCTCCTGAAGACGGGCAGACTCAGCAGAGTACACTGTTCGAAACGTTGAGTTCCTCCAGTTCTTTTCAGAACCACACTTACTCACAAAAGAGACATTTGTTACATGGTGTCACCGCAAACTTACTCCTTCAGCTTTCCTCAACATGAAAACCTTCAAATCTCGTTTGACCCAAATGCAACAACGCTCACATAATCCTTTCTGTTTGAGTCGGGGGGACAAAAACCGAAGGAAGCTTATTTCAAATTCTCCAGCCTCCTGGACACTGACGGATTTGCGTACGGTCCGAGACGGTGCGGTCAGTCGCCCACCGCTGTCTTGACTCATCCCCGCCTCGTATTCACACCGCCATCTTTCTCTCGGCAAACACCCGCCCACCAGAGAAATTGATTTATTTCATAAGCCCAACTCAGCTTCCGCCGAAGCGTGCAAAGCCCAGCCAATCAACAAATCAAAATGGATTTTGTGGCGATGAGAAGAAAAGAATGAAAAAAAAAAAAGAGAAGATGTTTCTCTCCTCTGCAAAAAAAAAAATCAATTCAGACAGACGGAAGTACGCACATAGAAGATTTGGGTATTAGAATATTTTAATATTCAGTTGGTTTCTGCGTGTCTTTAGTGTAGTAACTTGATGTTACTTCTGTTTTGGTCCGTGAATAGATTTTAGTTGCATCACAACATATTTGGTATCACCTAAAAATAATGAAACTGCTACAGCCAAGTTTCCAACATTCAGTTGTCTGCGTGCAAGTGTAAAAGGAAGCACGATCATTGGTGATATACCATACTGTGCAGCAGTCAATGGTTAAATGCTTCTTACTGTCACCCCCACCCCGGGAAAGACAAGCTGACAATTTAGGTAGGCTGCCATCTCAGGGCTGCAAAGCTCAGCCAGTAAGAGTGCTGGTACATGTACATTACGTTAAGCCAGAGGTCTCTGGTTCGAGTCCATGGAGTCAAATTTGGTTTGCAGATTCTTTTTCAAATCTTTTAAAAAGGAATAATATGTACATGTCTTTGAGAATAGTCCTACTTGGAACGAAACAACCAACCCCATAACTCTGACTAATTTGTGTATTCTGGGTTGTTCAAGTCAGAACATGCAGAAAGTCAGTATGCGAACTATTTGTGGAACTCAAGACAGAAGATGATACTCCGGGAAGGAAGCTGACAGTCTGGAAAACAAGGTTAGCAAAAGGATTATTTTAAGAAGGAAACAGAAATCGTTCAATTGGCTTAAATGCAGGCCCAGATCTGCTTCCTGTACGAGACGTCTGTTCCATTTATCATGTCTACCGGTCTGCAGAGGCAGAGGCATAGGCAGAGGCAGGGGCAGAGGCAGGGGCAGGGGCAGGGGCAGGGGCAGGGGCAGTGGCAGGGGTAGAGGAAGAGCAGGAGCAGGGGCAGGAGCAGAGGCAGGGGCAGGGGTAGAGGAAGGGAAGGGGCAGGGGCAGGGGCAGTGGAAGGGGTAGAGGAAGGGCAGGGGCAGAGGCAGTGGCAGGGGCAGTGGCAGGGGTAGAGGAAGGGCAGGGGCAGGGGCAGAGGCAGGGGCATTGGCAGGGGTTGAGGAAGGGCAGTGGCAGGGGCAGGGGAAGTGGCAGGGGTAGAGGAAGGGCAGGGGCAGGGGCAGGGACAGGGGTAGGGGCAGGGGCAGAGGCAGTGGCAGGGGTAGAGGAAGGGTAGGGGCAGGGCCAGGGATAGAGGCATAGGCAGAGGCAGGGGAAGGGCAGGGGAAGGGCAGGAGCAGGGGCAGAGGCAGGGGTAGAGGAAGGGAAGGGGCAGGGGTAGAGGAAGGGAAGGGGCAGGGGCAGAGGCAGGGGCAGTGGCAGGGGTAGAGGAAGGGCAGGGGCAGGGGCAGTGGCAGGGGTAGAGGAAGGGCAGAGGAAGGGCAGGGGCAGGGGCAGAGGCAGTGGCAGGGGTAGAGGAAGGGCAGAGGCAGTGGCAGTGGCAGGGGCAGAGGTAGAGGAAAGGCAGAGGAAGGGCAGTGGCAGGGGCAGTGGCAGGGGCAGGGGTAGAGGAAGGGCAGAGGAAGGGCAAGGGCAGAGGCAGGGGCATTGGCAGGGGTAGAGGAAGGGCAGTGGCAGGGGCAGGGGTAGAGGAAGGGCAGGGGCAGTGGCAGAGGCAGAGGCAAAGCATCGGCCATAATTTCAAATGCACATTTTGCCTGACAGACAAGCAGTCCATTTAATTCCCATAGATATGTTCATCTTTTCTAGCATTTTTTTTTTATCAGCCAGAGTGTCCGAATACTCCAAAGGTGCGATGAACTTTCCAGTCTTAAGCCGAACTGACGTTTGCAGATTTTCTCCACCTTGCTCTAATAAATTATTCATAAACGTAGCATGCTGTTGACAGTCATTTGGAGAGTGCACGCTCATGTACGTGCTCCCCACTTGAAAAAAATCTGGTCTTGCCTAAAGGATATTCCCAGTATAAGTGGCTATTGACAAGTTTTTAATCATTTTTATATCCGGGGGGGAATTTCTTAAGAGGCTTCACGATTAATTTCATATCCTTTCCGTAATAGCCTGCAGAACAACACAATGCACGGTGTCTACATTAAACAGTGCTTAAACAGGAATTTTTTCTCTCTCAAATTCATTTACGTCCTATAGGTATGTTCCTATGAAGCCAATCCCTTCCTAAAATCAATAAGGCTAAGATTTTCTTCCATATGAACAGGACCATAAGTACAAGTATGTACATATTCTTCCAATTTTTTTTTTTTTGAATCAATGTTTCATGAGCTTACTAATACTAGTCTACTACAGTAGTTAATTACTAGTCAATACTTACAAGTCAATACCGTGTACTTACTAATCAATACTCACTAACTAATTAATACTTACTAGTCAATATTTACTAGTCAATACTTACTAGTCAATATTTACAAGTCAATACTTACTAGTCAATACTTACAAGTCAAAACTACTATTCAATCGAAAACAATTCATGCCTCCAAACACAATCACAGCTGGGGAGTTGGGAAACCATTATTGGTGGTTTAATGGTAAAACTGTACGACTTAATCATTTTCGACCTCTCACCAGTTTACTGATTTAGCAACTTGATAGAAAAAAAAAAAAAAAAAAAAAAAAATGATCGATTGGGAAACAAACATCCAAAAGCCTTAGCAGGTTTTTCTTCATGCGTACAAAATCCTTGAAATCTACTTTTTTTTTTCTTGATTTATTTGACTGAATATGATGGATGTTTACCAATAAGCCTGCATTATTACCAATAACCCTTCTTTTGTGTTCACTCCCTCACTTCTCTCTTTCAACCTTTCCCAGGGCTGATGTTTCCCCATTCCACTACATGTGTACCGGTACCTACCAGTAATTCCTAACCAAACCCCCGGCCCATCCCTTTGATCTCACCCTACCAGCTACCCCCTTTGTCCTCTGTCTGTCATCCATGTCCCAGGTACTCTCTCCTTCTATCGGTTTTGTCCCTGTCATTCTGCCTTTGAGAAAGGTCCTGCTAGGATCGAAACATCAGGCCCTCCTAATTCATGATATTCACTTTCTGGTAATTTTAGTCAGTCAGCAGTGTGCAACATGTTTGCATGTGTAATACGCTTGAATGTGAGGCAGAGTGCCTGATGATTTGCTTCCAAGCAGATTTACAGTACCGGGTATTACAAACAGACCAAGATGTTTATTTGCCTTTGAGAAACAAAAAATGATAAACAATGACTTTGATTTTTGTCAAAATCACAGTCAAATATGTCTGAGGCATGTTAGGAAAGAAACAGATACTAGAGGAAGCCCAATTACCATGTTTACAGCAAAAAATACCGTAAATATGCTTCCAATTGGGATTGAAACTGTTCAATTGAATCAGCCTGTTTGATATACATTTTACTTGGGGATATCGGGTCCAAAGTCATGCTGCATACAGCAAATGCTCTATCAAAATAGGATTATTCAGAGTTTCCTTAAACCTGTTTGACTTAAATTGAAAAAAAAAAGCTGCATCAACTTTGTGTGATCCCTGAGCTGCTGTAGCCAGGTTTACATGTACAACAATAATGGTTGTTTGCATCTGAATGAAAACGGGTGCGTGATCCCTGGAGATATACAGCAGTTAATGGTTGAACTGCTTCTGACTGGTGCACCCACCCCGGCAAAGACTACAGTAGTTGACTATTAGGGAAGGCCGTCATCTAAGGGCTGGATACATGTACAGTACAGCAGATCAAATGTGAAGAGCACTAGTAGTAAGTACACTAAACCAGAGGTCTCTGGTTCAAGTCCAGTTAAAGATTTCTTTGCCATTTTTTTTTTAAGTTCCAAGTCATTTTCCCCTTTATTTGTTTGCCATTGAATTACACTAAAGTCTAGCAACATACATGTACATGTACATGTACTCAGACATATTCTGGTCCTACACTGTATTTGGTTCCACAATTTCAGGCCCTAAAACTCTTAACAGCAAAATGTTAAAGGAGGAAAGTTAGCAAAAAAATCACAGTAGTACAGTAATACACTTATACAAAGTCTGTAATTTGGGGGTTCTTTTCCATTTTCAGGGCTGCAAATATGGAGTGGAAAGAAAATGAAGACATTGGCTGGTCTGAAGAAGAGTCTAAAGCATGACAGTTGGAGCAGTTACATACATGTACGTACAAGTTTACGACATGAAGGTTTAGGCTCGGACTTAGGATTCGGTCATATTTCTCTTATCCGTTTTCATGTCACAGGCATCTAGAAACAAGGGTTTGGCCCCAGTTTCTCGGTGAATACTCTGTACTCGACAAGCCAACAAAACCTACAAATTTGGCAGTTAACCACAACCTGGATTTTCAGGTTGAGTCAGATGGAGATGAAACCTGAGCCTGAGCCTGATCCATAAGCTTGTAAAGGGCTACATGATGCCGCAACAGCTGCTGGCTATGCCATTTTGCATAACAGGACAACCACGGGGGAGGGAATACGTAGATCTTCGCAAGGCACATCGCCACGGAGACCTCATCTGTCCCAGTCCTGATTATCGTCCTTTTTCCCCTACAATGGCCCCCTCTGTCTCACCCCACCCCCCCCACACATTTACATGATTTAGAACAAGCAACGTGCACCCCCCCCCCACCTTTCCCTACTCCTCGCCTGGGCTCAGCCTCTTCGACATCCACATATTCATGGGGCACACACACGGGCGCGCGCCTAAAAAACAGACGGAGAGGAGGAAGAAGAGACGTTGCCGTGGAGCTCGCACTAATGTTGACTGACAAAGCTCCCGAGGGAAAAGGTCGCTGTGCTGAAGCACTCTTTCCCTGAATGACACTGCCTGGTTTTTTCTTTCAAATCTGAATGAAGAGTGTTTTCCTCCAAGTAAAAGTCAACAGACAGGTCTGATTTAGCAACCACCTACTCCTCCTCCTCCTCCCTCTCCCATTCTTCCACCTCCTATCCTCCTCTCCCTGGTCCGCCTCCTCTTCTTCCACTGTCTCCTCTCCTTTCTCCTACTCTTCTTCCTCCCCCTCCTCTTTTAGATCCTCTTTTTCCTCTTCCTTCTCTTTCTCCTCTTCCTCCTCTTCTTCTCCTGCCCCCCCTCTTTCTCATCTTCCTCCTCTTCTTCTCCTGCCCCCCCCCTCTTTCTCCTCTTCCTCCTCTTCTTCTCCTGTCCCCCCTCTTTCTCCTCTTCCTCCTCTTTCTCCTCTTCCTCCTCTTCTTCTCCTGCCCCCCTCTTCCTCCTCTTCCTCCTCTTCCTCCTCTTCCTCCTCTTCTTCTCCTGCCCTCCTCTTTCTCCTCTTCATCCTCTTCCTCCTCTTCCTCATCTTCTTCTCCTGCCCTCCTCTTTCTTCTCTTCCTCCTCTTCTTCTATCCCCTTTCTCATATCCTCCTCTTCCTAGTCGTACTCCTCTTCCTCCTCTTCCTCCTCTCCCTTCTCCTGCTCTTCTTCCTACCCTTTTTCCCTTATTTTCCTCCTCCTCTTTCCAGTCCTCTTCCTTCTCTCCCTTCCCCTACCCCTATTCATCCCCTCCTCTCCCTCATACTCTTCCCAGTCATCCTACTCTCCCTTCTCCTAATCCTCTTCCTCCTCTCCTCTATTTCCTCCTCTTCCTCCTCCACCTATCCCCCTCCTCTTGCTAGTCCTCCTCGTCCTCCTCTCCCTTCTCCTAATCCTTTTCCTCCCCTCTTCTTTTTCCACCTCTTCCTCCTCCTATCCTCCTCTTCCTAATCCTCCTCCTCTTCCTCCTATCCCTGCCCTCCTCTTCTTGCTCCTCTTCCTCCTCATCTTCTCCTCCTCCTCCTTCCCCTCCTCCTCCTCTCATTCTGCTCTCCCCTCATCCAATCATATCACCCAACAACAGCCCCTGTCGCCTCAGTCTGCACGGGGCCGAAACGATACCACGCCGTCCGTCCCGGCTGCATAATTTACCCGGCAGTTAATCTCCACGCACAGCAGTCTGCCCTGCCTCAACGCCTACGCAATCCCCCCCCCCCCTCCCCATCAAAAGGAAAAAAATGCTGACGAAAACAAAGAAGCAATAAAAAAACGAGGGAAAGAAATAAAAAAAAAAACCAACCCCCCCTCCTAGTGCCTCTGTGAACACAACGGGGGATTTCAATTGGGAGTGTGGGCTGAATAAAATCTCCCTCCCGCACGGCCGTACCCCTCGGTGTGATGCTTCCTGAACCTGATGCGATCGTCGGGACAGCCCCCGTCTAGCCCAGGACGACGGGAATCTTATGGAGACAAAAAAACCGGCACACCCATCTGCTGGGCGAGATCCCACTTTTGTGGGCGACCCAGGGCTGGGTGAGAGCCAATTAAAGGCTAAGGTAGCCATATTGCTTCATTTCTTCTAAAGATTTTTTTTTTTTCTTATTTTACGAACAGAGGAGAGATAATGACTGGACAAGCGATTGCTTTATCCTGAAAATCCCATCGTAATCGCAAGACGATGGGCGATGAGCAAGAAACCATACAGTGAATCAGAACTAACGACGAGTTATCCAATTAAGTTCTAGTTACGACGCATCGTAATCGTAAGGCTTTGTGAAATCCACAGCAGGATTTGAACCTAAGACTTCTGGCTTAATGCGCTCGGTACTCTATACATGTATGTAAGCAATGGTCCCAGGTTCAAGGTCCGGTCCGGCAAAATTGGACATTTTCTTCTTCTTTTTTTCAACACATTGTTTAAGAATTACTAGTCAATTTCCTGTTCCCTTGATTCTAAGAAAAAAAAAAAAGGGGGGGGGGAAATAAACTCCACGCAAGTATCAATTGTGTGCCTCCACATCTCGCTTGTGCAGTACATGAGGAAAGTGAAGTGTACTGGAAATTTACTCGGGTTTTCATAAATAGATTCTTTCTAAAAAAAAAAAAAAAAAAAAAAAAAAAAATCTAAGTCAGTGTTCCTTATTCTTTGCTTGTAGGAAGGAGTTTAAAATCACTCCAACTGGGTATCAAGTTTGTACTTGATACTTCTCAGCCATGCTGAGTGTCAAGGGATGGTTACCAAAAATAACCTATTTTTATTTCGGGGGGGGGGGGGGGGGTGGGGGGGGTTAGGTGTCCCTGAGGGTCAATGCCCAGCTCGGAGTAAGGTGTGAAACCCTACTCACAGCCGACGAGGATTTGAGGGGAAAAGTGATTCCGCGCAAGCGGAGAGCCGTCATCCGAGTGCCTATCCTGAGTGCATCCCCGGAAGAGTGGCCGTGGCATCCATCCGATCGTCCCCAAAAATGCCAACCCGATCTTGCCGGGTCTGTTGGCCTTGCCTCGTACCATTTTTTCTGCGTTTTTGTGGGGTTTTGGGGGTGTTTTTTTTTTTTTTTTTTTTTTTTCCCGTATACGATGGACGTCAGAGTGAAAGCGCAGATGCCCGTATAGCTCACAGCTGCTGAAAGATCCCACGGAAGCAGAGTGGACCCAGCGTCAACATTGGCTCCGATTGCGGGAGCGTTTCATTTCCTAATGGTGCTGACAGACGTCTGCATGAAAAGGTCCCTCCCGCGGAAACCCGTCCAGTGTCTCTCCAGAGCGGCCGACTTCTGCCACATCCCGGGCCGACCGCAATGACTTTATGACAGTGTGCTGTCGACGGACGGGTTGGACTCAACACCAATGAAAAAAAAAAGGATAAAAGGAGGGAGATGTGTTGCAAGGAAAAGGGCACTTGGACTAATGATTTATGAATGTTTGACGAGTTAACCCTAACAGAAAATGTCATGGCTGTGATATCAATGTTTTATAGGTCTCTACAGGCCATGAGTACCGGTAGTGGTTGTGACTGTGAGATTGCAATTCTTTATGATTCTTCTACAGGTATTCTTGATGTGTTCTTACTAGTGATGTAGAATGTGTGCAGTGACACCATATTCTGGAATATTAGCTTTTTGAGAGTGAATAATGGCTCTGATACATTTACATGTAGTAAGAGCCAGTACATTGGTTTCATTTTTTCCCAACAAAAATCAAGCCTTCAAACAAAAAACTTGAGCCTTCAAAAACCATTTTTTTTAAATTGCAATGTGTTAAGGTTTTTTCAGGAATGAGTCTAAAGCACTGTAAAGAGTATACGTGCATGTCTTGAGTCTCAAGAAAATCGTGAAAACAGCTTCATTTGTTTCGCGAAAATGCAGCATTGAACGTCGTACTGTTCCGAAAAATAGTTTAGATCTCGGTGATACGTAAACAATTTCTTTTACTCATTTCTCCAAAAACACAACATTTCAGTGTGAGGTTTCTACCATAACAATCTTCAAACTGTATAGTTTCATGTAAATCTGTGAGCATTTGTTTTTCGATCTTACCGATGTTGTGTAGGGGCTTTAAGAGACCTTACACTGTGATGTCACCACAAACCCTCCTACCGCAGATAGTTTCACTCACCATGCAAAGCCTTTTCAGTCTTTTGGAGACAAACACCCGAGGTGGTCAAAACTGCGAGGTGTGCCGCTTCACAGTTTAATGAGAAGGGGAAACCATGGCTCGTGATTTTTCTTTTAAAGTTCAGACTGTGAAACGGTTTCTTATTGAGCAAACCAATTCCATTTGCCGTATTCAAACTGGACGCTGGAGCCCACGGCTACACATTGTGTCCATTGTACGTGATATGTGTTTACCGTCCGGTTCTCCGGATAATTGGCTTTGGCATTTCCTTTAAAAGAACCCAACGTTGTATCTTGCTCCCAAGACTCTCCCGTCTCGCTGAGAACCGTAAATCCCTCTCTCTCCCCTCACCAACTCACTCGCTGACCAACGAACCAATGACAGGGCCTGCCCGTCCACGAGGGACGGTGGGACAGGAGAAAAAACGCTCTACGCTAGAGGGACCTCCCAACTCTCAGACTGGAAAAGGGCACGAGGATTTCTTTTTTTGCCCGCCATAAAAAAAGAAGACCCAAAAAAGGGCCAGCCGCACCGCAGAAACTGTAACTTTCAATCGCAAGATTATTTAAAGAAAAAAAAAAAGCCACAGCTTTTGCATGCTTCTGTATCAAAGCACAGCCAATGCTTTTTTTAATTTTTTTTTTTTTACAGGTTGACATTTACAGATTCCCTCTCCGGACCACACACACAGTTCTAAAAAGAAAAAGAAAAAAAGACAGCTTGATCTGGACCAGTACTGTACGTGCTGTCATGCCAACCATTCTGAACAGGAGGTGACATTTTACTCCGTCAGGATGAACAGTTTGTTTGCTATCATTTCTGGGTTAAAAAAAAAAAAAAAAAAAAATGACGGGAAGACGTGACATTTACACTTCCGCTTGGATACAAACGCTGACAAAGCAGAGGGGGAAACCCTCAGGGCTGCTCTGTATGGGAGACCCAATCTCACAGTTTGCTGCCCCGTAGCTGACAAGAAAAACAGGTTCCCGGGCGGACAATGGTGGTGGACACTTGCCAGCGTCTCGGCTTTTGTGGTGTCCGTGAAACTCGGGGGGGCAAAAGACGGCTGCGGAGTTGACGGCCACATTTCAGTGACAGGATTTTTATCAGAAATGGATCTGCTTTTTAAAAAGGTTTCCCAGATGCTTTGAACAAACAACTAGCACAACGAAGTGACCGCAAAGATTGTTCTTCTTTCTTTTTTTAAAGTCAAAAAAGTAAACTAAAAAGTGACTGGGAACTTTTGAACATTTTCTTAAAAATGGCAAAGAAAGATGGCGGCCTTCCCAAATAGTCAACCAGTCTTTGCCAGGGTGGGAGGCTGGGAGCACCAGTCAGAAATATGTATTCTAACCATTACCTGCCGCAAACATACTGTACCGGTATCTCTAGGGATCATGCCCCCACTTTCATTCAGATGCAAACAACCACAATTTACATAAGCATAGCGAGCGAGATACATGTACATACATGTATCAATGATGTCTGCATGTACATGTACGTACATGTACTGGATACTGGATAGTAATTTCCATATACAACATGTATGATGTCATAATTGATGATGACATACAGATAGGTATCCGGAGCGCTTGCCCTAACCGGAACCGTTTGCTTATATCAAGAGTATCCCCAACACTTCAATAAGCAAACACATCAGCGGAATTTATTGATGAAGGTTCAGACAACTGCTGGGGCTAGGATCAAAGGATGTGCCTCAGCAATATCTTCCAATCTTCCAAAATCCGCAGGGAACTGATTTTTTTAACTCCATCAGCCTCGTTCAGTCTTGACGCTCGGACAAACAGTCAAGAGCGGTTTGGACGCGAGAGAGAGAGAGATCTCCGCTTGTTATCGCAAAGATTCTGTGTGTGTAGGGGGTAGGGCAGAGCCTGGGGTTGTTTGTGGTCAGGGGCAGGGGAGTGAAGGCGACTGACCAGTCCACGGGGAGGAACAGGACAGTGCACTTTACAGATCGGACAGAGAGCTGAGATGGGACTGAGACTTGGCTGAAAGGGCCTTGCAGCAGTCAGCAGTGGCTGGTTGAGTCTTGGACTCAATCCCACCCTCCCCCATGGGACTTACCGTCTTTACAGGTCTCTGTATAGTGTCTTCAAGGATCAAAACCTGTGGCCCTCTTTAACATACGTACAGTGTATGTACAATGTAGAGGTGTATGTTAATGTACTCTGTTCTAAGACCATTCCAATTCTTATGACAGTTTTTTTTTTTTGCTTTTCTTTTAAGATGCGTTTTTTCCTCTTCATGTAGCTCTTTTTTTCTCTTCCTCCTATCCCCCATGTTACCCTTTTCCCCCTTCTCTTCCTCTTTTGGTTCTCCTAGATGGACACTTTTCCTCCATCTCCCCCCATCTTCCTCCACCTCCTCCACCACCTCCTCCTACATCTCTTTCTCTTCCTCCTTCTCTCTCACCACTTCCTCCTCCTGCTGTTCTTCCTGCTCAGCCTCCCCATTATCAAGAGGGCCGGTATAGTCTTTCAAAACAACTGTCGGTCACAAAGAGCCAACACGCAAAGCATGTGCAACCCAATAGTTTGCATCCATGGGTGACACTGCACTCTAACCCTCTTGAAACCTCTCTCATACCCATCCTCACCCCCCTCCTCTCCCTCATCTTTATCTTCTTCCTCTTCATCTTCCTTCTTCAGTCCTTTTCTTTTCTACCCCCTTCCTCCTCCCTCTTCCTCCTCCCCCTCATCTGTCCTCACCCTTCTCCTTGTCCTCCTCTTCCTCCTTACTCTCTTCCTCCCCTCCTCTTCATCTCCCACCTCCTTCTCTCCCTCCTCTTCATTCTTCACCTCCTCCTTCTCCCCCTCCTCTTCATCCTCCACCTTGTCCTTCCCCCCTCCTTCCCCTCCTCCTCCTCCCCTCCTCTTCATCTTCCTCCTCCTTCTCTCCATCCTCTTCATCCTCCACCTCCTCCTCCACTCCTACCTCTCATCCTCTCCTCTTCATCTTCCTCCTTCTTCTTCCCCTCCTCTCCATCCTCCACCTCCTCTTCCCCTCCTACCTCCTCCCCTCCTCTTCATCTTCCACTTCCTTCTCTCCCTCCTCTTCATCCTCCACCTCGTCCTCTGTCCTCCTCATCCTCCTCCTCCACTTCCTCATTCACCCCTCCTCCTCCACCTCCTCCTCTTCCTCATCCACCCCTCCTCATCAACCTCATCCTCTTCCTCCTCCTCCTTCACCATCCCCTCCTCCTCCTCCTCGTCCTCCGCAGAGTCACTTACCCTTATATTTTCAAAGGACTGTCTGTTGGTCACATCAAAGAGCAAGAGCAAAGCGTGCGCGTCCCGATAGTACGCATGGGTGACGCTGCGAAATCTCTCCTGCCCGGCAGTGTCCCAAATCTGTGGGTCAGATGCAGATGGAGAAGACAGAAAGAAAAAGAAAAATTGAGAGAGAAAAAATCATAATGACGATGATATCAAACGGGGAAGGGCTCCAGGAATTTAATTTGAGATCTCCCGAGGATATTACGAGTGGTCCGCGGTGAGAGGCCATCGTCATACGCTTCTGTGGTGAGATCGTAGACTCGGGTGATTATGTGTGTGGTCTGACTAGCCTCTGCATGTGCTGGGTACTCCAACTACAGAAGAGGGTGACATGTGAAGACTATTGAAGGCGCTGTGTGCTTTCATGATTTGATAAACTAGCAAAAGCTGCATTCGGGAAGACGTTGATGAATGGTGATAACGTCTGATGACTGACAATCTATAAATCTATTATTACATGTACAGTAATTCACTTGCAGCAGAGGTACAATGTACACGTACACATTTAGACGTAGACCTGTACATGTACATGCACATGTATACTGTACATGCACAAAAGCCTTGTTACAGTTGAGAACATTTGCATGTACATGTTGTACAACATGTACTGAATTGATTGATCACAATTACACGAAAATCTTGAACGACAAATTTGAGGGCCTGACATTTTGGTCCTGCTAGAGTTTCAAACTCTTGCGCAAACATCTTGATTTTAAGAGACAGAAAGGCCCTACTATAGCTTCCTGCCGGGATTCAAATGTCGCACTCTCAAATATCCGGCACTACAATGTGCAACACAGTGACCTTTTACGATGTACATTGTGTAAAATGACACTTTAGGAAAAAAGTGTCAAAATCACTTTAAAAATCATGAAGTCCTGCACTTAGTTTTGCCTCAATCCCAACAGCAGTACATAGTCTACATAAATGTCACCAAAACATTCCACTACAGGACGAGTAGACTGTCTGTTTTCCTTAACAATATCGAGACATTCATCCTGCAATCAAGCAAAATCTAGAAGGCAAACAAGGGAAGGGACTACCGTAATCGTTAACATCACAAGCCTGATGAAATGGTTTGTACCCAAGGCATGGCCTAACCCAATTCCTGCATTAACCCCCATCCCCAAACACTACACAAAAAGGGAGGGGAGGCGGAGGCCGAGGGGAGGGAGGTGGAGGGGAGGGGGGAGGTGGATGGGAGGGGAGGCAGAGGCAGGGGCAGAGGCAGAGGCAGAGGCAGGGGCAGGGGCAGAGGCAGAGGCAGAGGCAGGGGCAGAGGCAGAGGCAGAGGCAGAGGCAGAGGCAGAGGCAGGGGCAGGGGCAGAGGCAGAGGCAGAGGCAGAGGCAGGGGCAGGGGCAGGGGCAGGGGCAGAGGCAGAGGCAGAGGCAGAGGCTGAGGCAGAGGCAAAGGCAGAGGCAGAGGCAGAGGCAGGGGCAGAGGCAGGGGCAGAGGCAGAGGCAGGGGCAGAGGCAGAGGCAGGGGCAGAGGCAGAGACTGAGGCACGGGCAGGAGCAGAGGCAGGGGCAGAGGCAGGGGCAGGGGCAGAGGCAGAGGCAGAGCCAGAGTCAGAGTCAGAGGCAGAGGCAGAGGCAGAGGTAGAGAAACAGTCAGGGGCAGAGGCAGGGGCAGAGGCAGAGGCAGGGGCAGAGGCAGAGGCAGAGGCAGGGGCAGAGGCAGAGGCAGAGGCAGGGACAGGGGCAGAGGCAGAGGCAGGGGCAGAGGCAGAGGCAGGGGCAGGGGCAGGGGCAGAGGCAGGGGCAGAGGCAGGGGCAGAGGCAGGGGCAGAGGCAGGAGCAGAGGCAGGGGCAGAGGAAGGGGCAGAGGCAGAGGCAGGGGCAGAGGCAGAGGCAGAGTCAGAGTCAGAGGCAGAGGCAGAGGCAGAGGCAGAGGCATGGGCAGGGGCAGGGGCAGAGGCAGAGGCAGGGGCAGAGGCAGGGGCAGAGGCAGGGGCAGAGGCAGGGGCAGGGGCAGAGGCAGAGGCAGAGGCAGAGACACAGCCAGGGGCAGAGGCAGGGGCATAGGCAGGGCCAGAGGCAGAGCCAGAGGCAGAGGTAGAGGCAAGGGCAGGGGCAGGGGCAGGGGCAGAGGCAGAGGCAGAGGTACATGTAGAAGGCAGAGGCAGAAATGGACAAACGTGATTTTTTTTTCTCTGACTCTCCCAGGCTGTCCCAGCCTGCCATCAGACATGGGCAAACAAGGGCAAAGACTAACACCAAGACAGTCCAGAGGAAAGATGTCAACGACCAAGGCAAGTAGGAGTCTCAATTACCGTCTCAAGTCTCTGCATAAAAATTTAAAAAAAATAAAAAAATCTCCATCTCTCTGCCCTGGCCTTCCGGTAAAGCTCAAATCAATACGCTCTACTGCACAACAGGAAAACGCTATCCACCTCCCTACCTCCCATAATAATAATAATAAAAAATGAAATCAAAACAAGGACACGAACAAACAAATTGCCAGGGCACTATGGGGGAGGCAATCATTTGGGCAGAGGGCGATCCAACTTGAACCATGGAATGTTTGAGGGGGTCACATCGATTTGTATTACACCGAGGTGAAGGTGCACCTACTGTGCGTGTAGTCTATGTGGAGCATATTGACTATTGGGCTTTTGAAGGGTAGGCTAAACTTTGCTGCAATCTGCAATCATCTTTTGAAGAATCTTATACAAGTTAGTGGGGGATGCCGGTTCAATTCTAGTGGGACCCTCCTTTAAGTTTGTTGAGAAAGGTCCTGCTAGGATCTGAAGACAAAATTGTGAAGCTCTCTGATAATTTGTGACTGGTAATGTACATGTATGATGCAAGGCATTCATGAGCTGCCATCACTTATTGGTGGTAGACTGCCAGCCATGACTGACAAATACATGACTGACAAATACATTTTTACATGTACAGTACCTGTACATGTAAAAATAAACTGCCAGCCAAGGCTGATACATTTTGTACATAGAAATGGCAGGGGTGACTAGTCTGAAGAAAGACTTACAGTACACTTACACATGTAAGCCTCCATCCCTATTAGTGGTAGACTGCCAGCCAATGCTGAACAATAGAACTAGGAGAAGCAACTACCGACCCGTACTAGTCTGAAGCAAGACAAAGGGATCCATCCCTATTAATGGCAGACTGCTAGTGCTAGCCAAGGCTGGCAAATAGAAAGTCTGGGAGTAGAGACCACTAGTCTGAAGCAAGGCAAAGGGATCCATCCCTATTATTGGCAGACTGCTAGTGCTAGCCAAGGCTGGCAAATAGAAAGTCTGGGAGTAGGGACCACTAGTCTAAAGCAAGGCAAAGGGATCCATCCCTATTAATGGCAGACTGCTAGTGCTAGCCAAGGCTGGCAAATAGAAAGTCTGGGAGTAGGGACCACTAGTCTGAAGCAAGGCAAAGGGATCCATCCCTATTATTGGCAGACTGCTAGTGCTAGCCAAGGCTGGCAAATAGAAAGTCTGGGAGTAGGGACCACTAGTCTGAAGCAAGGCAAAGGGATCCATCCCTATTAGTATTAATGGCAGACTGCTAGTGCTAGCCAAGGCTGGCAAATAGAAAGTCTGGGAGTAGGGACCACTAGTCTGAAGCAAGGCAAAGGGATCCATCCCTATTATTGGCAGACTGCTAGTGCTAGCCAAGGCTGGCAAATAGAAAGTCTGGGAGTAGGGACCACTAGTCTGAAGCAAGGCAAAGGGATCCATCCCTATTAATGGCAGACTGCTAGTGCTAGCCAAGGCTGGCAAATAGAAAGTCTGGGAGTAGGGACCACTAGTATGAAGCAAGGCAAAGGGATCCATCCCTATTAATGGCAGACTGCTAGTGCTAGCCAAGGCTGGCAAATAGAAAGTCTGGGAGTAGGGACCACTAGTCTGAAGCAAGGCAAAGGGATCCATCCCTATTAATGGCAGACTGCTAGTGCTAGCCAAGGCTGGCAAATAGAAAGTCTGGGAGTAGGGACCACTAGTATGAAGCAAGGCAAAGGGATCCATCCCTATTAGAGGTAGACTGCCAGCCAAGGTTGACAAATAGAACTACTGTACAGTAGGAAGGGCAACTACTGTAGTATCTAAGATATCTAGGCCTCCGTCCCTGTGGTACAGTGTAGACTGTCAGTCAAGGCTGACAAACAGACCGGGGCATAGTGCCTACAATTAGTCTGAAGCAAGGCCTAATCGTAAGCCTTCATTCCGAATCGATCTGTCATAAGGCAAGGGCAAACCTGAAGAGTACATCATTTCGCAAATTTGCACAGGGTGGGGATAGGGGATACAGAAACCTCCAAAGTAAATCAGCATTTCCTTATTAAAAAGGGAGCTACATGTGCATGTACAGTGTACCGTACATGGCCGCACACAGGGGAGGGAGGGGGTAAAACCCACACCAAAGAACCCGGGGAATTCTAAACGAATTTGGAGTTGTTTGCAGAAGGAACAAATTCCGGCGGTAAATCACATTTTGAAGAATCGACCACAGACCTCGTGACTAACCGAAAAAACTAATTTACTTAGAGCGGGGTACCAACTAGCAGCCATCTCCTATGACCATGATGACACAGTTTGTGCCCGGTGCACGGAGGAGGCTACACTTCTGCCTTCGCTGATCACTTCGCTGAAGAATTCGTCGTCGGGGGGGTTATTTTTAGGGCCGGGGAGACCCGTAGAGGGGGGAGCAGAGGCGAGGGTAGGATCTAGAATCAACACGCCTAGCCTCCGGGAATCGAGGGGGGGGGGGAGACAGAATGCAACGGTGCCCTCCACAGTACACCATAATGTTCCGTCTCCTACGTACATGCGCATCAATCAAAATGCTAAGAGCCAGCACAGTATCCGTGCACTGCACAGTGTACATGTACTTCTTTTGAAATTGATTTGTACACTGTAGGATGCTCCTGAACATACACGTACACGTACATGTAGACTGTAAAAAATGTGTCAACTAATTAGCAGCACAGCTGAGAGGTGTTTGCTAGTGAATATAAACATGTAATTATTAAAATGATAGAAGGTACTGTACTGTGCATTTATTGTACATGTACACTGTACGCTACGTGTACGTGTACATGTACATGTACTGTACATGTACATGTATAATGTGCATTGATACTACATGTACATGTACATGTACATGTACAGTATGTGCAGTACAGTACAGTATACCGGTAGCTGCAGTACCGGTAGAAATGCATATAAAAAAAATAAACATGAAAAAAAAAGATCTGTTATCATTCAAAGCCCCTACACAACATTGGTTGAGGTCAAAGATTACATGTACAGGTACAGTAGCATCCATAGTCCATACGTTGTCTGATCCAACATACATGTACATGTATTTATAAGTGTACATATACAATGTACATGTACATGTATGAAATAGCACACAGGTGAAAGTTTTAGCTCAATCCGCCAACCGAGTCTCGAGAAAATTGTGAAAACTGCTTCATTTGTTTCGCGAAAATGCAGCGTTCAAAGCTGTACTGTTCCGAAAAAAAGTTTAGATCTCGGTGAGATGTACATTTTGTTTGTAAACTATTTCTTTTACTCATTTCTCCCAAAATACAACATTTTACATGTTTTAGGCAGAAATATTTCAGGGAGAGGTTTCTACTATAACCATCTTCAAACTGAATGTTTCATGAAAATCTGTGAACATTTCTGTTTTTCAATCATACCAATGATGTGTAGCCGTGGGGTATCAACAATTAGGAGGGCCATTAGGCCATGCAAGAAAAAAAAGATCTACCAGGTACTTATCATTCGTGTTTTAACTACATGTACATGTATCCATGCAGCTTTCTGATAATCCTTCTTTTGTGTTCAGTCCTTCACACTTCTCTCTTTGATCTTTCCCCCTCGTCACTAATCCCTACCCTACTCCTTGCCCTTCTCTTTGATCTTTCCCCCTCTTCTCACTAATCCCTACCCTACACCTTGCCCTTCCCTTTGATCTCTCCCTACCAGCTTCACTCTTTGTCCTTTGTTTCTCATCCGTGTCCTATTCACTCTCTCTCCCCCCTTCCTTCGTGTACATGCACATGTACATGTATCTGTTTTGTCCTTGTCACTCTGCCTTTGACAAAGGTCCTGCTAGGATTGAAACGTCAGGCCCACTAAATTTTAAGATTTACATGTATCCACACAGCAGGAAAGACTCTTATTTTTTTTTGTGATACAAAAAATGTTGCAAACTGCTCACTGACATTTCGATCTTAGCAGGACCTTTCTCAAATGCAGAGTGACAAGGACAAAACAGATACATGTACACGAAGGAGGGGGGAAGAAAGTGAATAGGACACGGATGAGAAACAAAGGACAAAGAGTGAAGCTGGTAGGGTGAGTTCAAAGGGAAGGGCAAGGAGTAGGGTAGGGATTAATGAGAATAGTATATATTTTTTTATAAAAAAGGGTTCCTGCCATACTATGCCTACAGATTAACAACATCAAGTGATGCGGGATGCGGCTTCCTACGTGTATAATCTTGAGGTGATGCAATTGTTTTGCTCCAAACTGAATCGCCAGTTGATGAAAACGCTGATGCACAAGTTGATGCACACAACATGTATGATATAGTCACAAAGTTTCAATTGGAATCCATGTACATGTACCCTGACGGTGATTTGAAGGGAGAAGAAGGTAAAACATTAGCCCACAAATTATCCAAGTCTTGCGTTCAAATCCAGCCCGGGCAAGGCCAGGCTCCCAATTTTCCCCTTGACTGTGGCTGGAGCCTACCCCCAAAGGGTTTAAGAAGCTCTTCGGAGAAGAAGATTTGAGCCCCCCAAAAAGGTTCCAAGAAATGGAGGGTAGGGTTGGGAGGGTGGAGATGGGAGGGTGGAGGGTAGGGTTGGCAGGGTGGGATGAAAGGCTGAGAGGGTAGGGGTGAGAGGGTGGAGATGGGAGGGTGGGTGGTAAGGTTGGTTAGGAGGGTGGAGGGTAGTGTTGGCAGGGTGGAGTGAAAGGGTGAGAGGGTGGAGGTGGGAGGGTGAGAGGGTGGAGATGGGAGGGTGGATGGTAAGGTTGGGTAGGAGGGTGGAGGGTAGTGTTGGCAGGGTGGAGTGAAAGGGTGAGAGGGTGGAGGTGGGAGGGTGAGAGGGTGGAGATGGGAGGGTGGGTGGTAAGGTTGGTTAGGAGGGTGGAGGGTAGTGTTGGCAGGGTGGAGTGAAAGGGTGAGAGGGTGGAGGTGGGAGGGTGAGAGGGTGGAGATGGGAGGGTGGATGGTAAGGTTGGGTAGGAGGGTGGAGGGTAGTGTTGGCAGGGTGGAGTGAAAGGGTGAGAGGGTGGAGGTGGGAGGGTGAGAGGGTGGAGATGGGAGGGTGGATGGTAAGGTTGGTTAGGAGGGTGGAGGGTAGTGTTGGCAGGGTGGAGTGAAAGGGTGAGAGGGTGGAGGTGGGAGGGTGAGAGGGTGGAGATGGGAGGGTGGGTGGTAAGGTTGGTCAGGAGGGTGGAGATGGGAGGGTGGGAGGTAGTTGTGGGAGGGTCGAGATGGGGGTGGCGGGTAGAGATGGGAGGGTGGAGATGGGAGGGTGGAGGAGGGTAAGGTTGGTTGGGTGGGTGGAGATGGGAGGTGGAGGGTAGGGTTGGGAGAATCTGAGCCCCAAAAGGTCCCAAAAAATGCAACGCAGGACAGCAAGCCAAGGAAGAGCAGTGAATCATCGAGCAACTGGGGGACTCATTTTAATATTTTCCAGCCTTCGCAGACTGCAGATACTATGAACATCTGTTTGTCCTCTGATTAGGAAACCCTCCAGAGCTCCGAGAGATGCCCAACAGTGCAGGGATAGGAGAGCGACCTCACCAGAAGGCCAATTAGAAATGATATTGGGTCTGGAATCAAATCAAGGCGGAGGGGGAGGGGGGAATGGGGGGAGAATTGTGTGTTCCTCCCTTGGAGCAGAAGCAGTGGTTTGTGGGTGGGGATGAGGTTTGGTCTGAGATGCAATAAAAAAACACACCTCTGCAGCTTTGCAGATGATTGACTCATGAGGATGGGGTGGGGTGAGAGGTTGAGAGGGTGAGATGGTGAGAGGGTGAGATGGTGAGAGGGTGAGTGGGTGAGTGGGTGGGTGGATGAGAGGGTGAGAGAGTGAGAGGGTGAGAGGTTGGGAGGGTGAGAGGGTGAGAGGGTGAGAGGGTGAGAGGGTGAGAGGGTGAGAGGGTGAGAGGGTGAGAGGGTGAGAGGGTGAGAGGGTGAGAGGGTGGGAGGATGAGAGGGTGAGAGGGTGAGAGGGTGAGAGGGTGAGAGGGTTTGATGTTGAGAGGTTGAGAGGGTGAGAGGGTGAGAGGGTTTGATGTTCAGAGGGTGAGTGGGTGAGAGGGTGAGAGGGTGAGAGGGTTTGATGTTCAGAGGGTGAGAGGGTGAGAGGGTGAGTGGGTAAGAGGATGAGAGGCTGAGAGGATGAGAGGGTGAGAGGGTAAGAGGGTGAGAGTGTAGGGTATGGAGGACATGGAGGATGGGGGTGGGAAGATGAGAGGGTAGGGTTGGGAGGGTGGGGTGGGAGGGTGAGAGGCTAGGGGTGGGAGGGTGACATGGGAGGGTTTTGGAGGGAAGTGGTTGGAGGGTGAGAGGGTAGGGTAGCAGGGGGAGGTGGGAGGGTGAGAGGGTAGGGTTTTGGAGGGAAGTGGTTGGAGGGTGAGAGGGTAGGATGTGGTGGATGAGGTGGGAAGGTGAGAGAGTAGGGTTGGGTTGGGAGGATAGGAGTGAGAGGGTAGGGGTGGGAGGTTGTGGATGGGGGGGGCACTGTGGCATGATAGGGGATTGCCCTGTCATGCCTGATTTTCATCCCTCTAGATGTTGCCTGGTTCAAGTCTTCTCATGAGATTTATCGTAAGGAGGAATACAGAAGGGGAAGGGGAAGTGATAAAAATCACCCCTCCAGCCCCCCCAAAAAGCCAAAGAATTACACAAGACATGTTACAAATAATTTTGCATGTTCAGTGAAAATATAATCTTTAGAAAGAATATACCAGTATACTTCATAAAACATGATTTTCGATTATTTTTATTTTTATTTATTTTTCAAAATTGGGGAGAAAAATACTGTGGGAATATGTCTATTTAACACCCATATAGGCAAATGTACAGTACATGTTCGTACCTTAAGAATAATGTTAAAAAATACTGTGCAGAATATTGTCTGCTTTTTGTGTTTACAGTGAAAGGTCACCTTTCTATGCAATTATTGTAAGATTTCTTGATTTACACAACCCTACGAAAATGAGTTTAGATTCTCCCACATATTCTTGGGGAAGCCATTTGCACACGTACATGTAGTCCATGTGCTTTCTACTACTGTATGTACATGTACATGTACATGCACACATAATGCAACAATTCAAAGTGGCATTTGATAATTGTCGACGTGTACGCGCAGCGACGCAAGCAACACAACCATGACAACTCCCACGCAATCCACGGCACAATATTGCGAGCACACACACACATCCAATTACATGTAGTATATGCCTCTCTCCCCTACAATGTGATTAGAGTACGTAAGCAGGATATCTGGCTGAGCTGAGCCGGAGCAAGACTGGAGTAATCGGCGGCTTAATTCAGCGAATGCCATTAACCTTTTAAAGTTTCTACCAGCGCATACAGTGGGAACAGCAGTTAGCATACTGTACATGTACAGTACAATGTCCACTGGTCCATGTGTACATGTTCTTGTAC
Source organism: Luidia sarsii (assembly GCA_949987565.1). Lineage (NCBI taxonomy): Eukaryota > Metazoa > Echinodermata > Asteroidea > Paxillosida > Luidiidae > Luidia > Luidia sarsii. The sequence goes on along the minus strand of OX465104.1, from coordinate 3,944,342 downwards.
GTACGTGTGTATGTACAGTACTATACATTATGTACACGTGTACATGAAAACGGCACAAACTCAAACCATTTACACATGAAGTAGTCTGGTAATCAACATCGAACCATTAAAGCATCCTCTTTGCAAATGATGTTTGGAGCGTGTTAAAATAGGCCAGTTGGAATGCGCATAATACCATACATACAGCTGTATGTATGTACGTGTACATGTACATGTACTACATGTACCGGTACTACAGTACTGCATACATGTACGTGTGTAACTGTGTATACAGTACATAAAACTACCGGGTAATCTATGGTGGGTTTGAAACATGTATTTAACAGTACTGTACATTGTACTGTATCGGGGCTTAAACATTACAGAGCCTGGTGTAAAGCTTAGTGTCCTTGGTCATTGCCTTGGTGCCCCCTGGTCATTGCCTTGGTACCCCTGGTCATTGCCTTGGTGCCCCTGGTTATTACTTGGTGCCCCTGGTCATTGCCTTGGTGCCCCCTGGTCATTGCCTTGGTGCCCCCTGGTCATTGCCTTGGTACCCCTGGTCATTGCCTTGGCGCCCCTGGTTATTACTTGGTGCCCCTGGTCATTACTTGGTGCCCCCTGGTCATTGCCTTGGTGCCCCCTGGTCATTGCCTTGGTGCCCCCTGGTCATTGCCTTGGTGCCCCCTGGTCATTGCCTTGGTGCCCCTGGTCATTGCCTTGATGTCCCTGGTCATTGCCTTGATGCCCCTGGTCATTACCTTGGTACCCCTGGTCATTGCCTTGGTGCCCCTGGTCATTGCCTTGATGCCCCTGGTCATTGCCTTGATGCCCCTGGTCATTACCTTGGTACCCCTGGTCATTGCCTTGGTGCCCCTTGTCATTGCCTTGATGCCCCTGGTCATTGCCTTTGTGTCCCTGGTCATTGCCTTGGTGCCCCCTGGTCATTGCCTGAGTGTCCCTGGTCATTGCCTTGATGCCCCCTGGTCATTGCATTCATTCCCCCTGGTCATTACCTTGGTGCCCCTGGTCATTGCCTTAGTGCCCATACTCTTCGCCTTGCTATCTGTCTTAATATTCTCATTCGAAATCACTTACAAAAGGTTGTACATGTAGAAGGCCTGATATTTAGACTTTTCTTTAAGGCAGGAAGGTCATACACTGTTCATAAAAGTCCTGATAGGACTGAACCATAGAGCTGGCCCTTTTACAGGTACGTATTTCAAAGACAGGATCGTAAAAATTGATTTCTTTTTAGGGGAAAAACCCCACTTACCTGTAACTTGATCTTTGATCCATCTATATCTACGACTTTGTTCTGCAAATGAAGAGACAGAAAAAAATACAGTTCATATACTGTAGTTTGAATATTATAGGGGGCCTACTGTAAGGCATGCAAAGTAGATGTGTGCAATATGGCATATACGTGGCCTTGCCAGACTGTCTATAAACAAACTGAGAGTGAGTTACCATATGCAGCTTGGTTGCTTAAAGGGATTTGGTTTGGGGGCCAATTGTCCTACATGTAGCTACAATTTATACAACTTACATGTACATGTACACACATGTACATGTACATGTACACGTAGGTAAATGTTCAATAGGGAGAATTGAATCAAATACATACATGTACACATGTACATGTATAAGAATGCGGCAAAGAAAACTTTGACAGGAGCGGGACTTGAACCCGAGACCTCTGGTTTTGCGTACCAGTGGTCTTCCCATTTGAGCCACATGGAAGAAAAACTGGACTCCACAACTTGCAACATTAATGTAGACTGCACACCGGAATGCGAATACAGTACTGTACTGTACAATATGTGCTCCAGGGAATTATGCGATTAGAGGGAAGTGAAACGAAGATGGGGGGAAAAAAGAGGGTGAACAAACGTCCTTGGATGGATGGAACGACCGGAAATATCACGAGTAGAAGGACAGTGGGCACGTACTGTACATATGCACAAGAAGCAAGCACTGAGTACAGTACCGTTATGTCTACTGCCAATGTCAACTGTGTTTGATCAACATCTACATGTACTTGTGCACACACATGCATGTACTACAGTACAGTGTGTGTACATGATTTCTCTGCTTCTTTCTTCAGTTCATGGGGGAATGCCTGGATGATGGTTCGGATTCTGAAGCACATGACAACATACACTCTGCAGCATGCAGTGTACATGTACAGTACATGTTCACCCACATGTGTATAGATGAACATGTACATGTATACGTGTGCATTAAACTTACATGTACATGTACATGCACATTACATGCACCTCATACTGTGCATTGTACCAATGTACATGTACTGTACTGTACTTGGGTACATTTAACTTACAGTGTACATGTAGCTTAGGCCAAAAAAAGAAAGACATTATACATGTACATGTACACAGGTACATGTACCCGGTACTGTACTTTGTGCTTTTGATTTCCCGTGCGACCCTCCATGCATTTTGACGGCGCGACCCTAAAGTTGCTTTTGGGAAAGTGATTTAAATGGCAACCAACCCCGCACATACATGTGTACGTCATGTAAATCATGGTTATGTTGGCTCAAGTACTGTACCGTACATGTACATGATACATGTACATGTATATGTACACATGTACATGTACATCATGCACAGACATTACATTGTACATGGAGGAAATTCGCAATATTCTCGACACAATACACAAATGTACATACACTCTTTACATGTACATGTTGTACAAGAAAATGCACAGTATGTACATGTATGTATGTACTGTACTGTACTGTACCACTAGCATGACTAGACATCACCACTATTATAATTCACATTCATTCATGACTAAAAATACTGTCAGGGATATTTCTCTGAATAATCTAATTTTGAATATTTCTGACTATTCAAATCCAATTTGAATATCATGGTTTTCCCTTGTGAATATTCATACATTGTACATATGTTATTGTAGATACGTTTCCTCCTCCCCTTAAAAAAAAAACCATGAGCCACGTTTTTATGCACACCCCTGCCCAGGTAACTTGAGGCCATTATTCCTACGCGCACATTTCTGAGCTGTGCCACAGCCAGTATACACACGTGTCCCTAGCACACCGTTCTTCTAGGCCCTACACACGTACATGTACACGTACACGAATGTACACTATGCCGACAACCTTGATTCTATTAGCAAACAAAATCCCATACTCGGTCCTCACAGCTGCTGACAAAAAAAAAAAAATGTCAACCGACAACGCGCCCGGGGAGACAGGCTAACAATTATGCAAATCAACCCTATAGCGCCTACGCATGACATACATGTATTCATGCTTTGTCACTTTAATGTTCATTTGTTCGGGCTGCAATGGACTACTATGAAATCTTATGACGTCGGGGGCAGACATTTTCGATCCTACTGTAGCAGTAACTCCCTCAAAAAGGCAGAATGATCTGCTTGGAACAAAATGTCACACGTTTTACTGTTTACATTTCTAAGATGAATTTCTGGTCATTTCAGAAGTCAGAAAGCGGTTATATGCGAGATTTTTGAATAATGATACAAAAAGGTTGCAAACTGCTTACTGACTAAAATTACCAAAATGCAAATCTCAAAATTTAGTGGGCCTGACATTTTGATCCTAGCAGGACCTTTCTCAAAGGCAAAGTGACAAGGACACTAGTCACTTGTCCTTGTCACTCTGCCTTTGAGAAAGGTCCTGCTGGGATCGAAATGTCAGGCCCACTAAATTTTGAGATTTTTGACTAATAATGGGGGAAAAAAACCTCTTTCAAACCAGCAAGGTGCCACGTCCCTTCCAGGCATTTCAGGTGGACTTTTAACCTGTGTTGTCATGGTGACAATTTGACAATTTGATTTGGCATAATAAAGGCCTAACGCTTACAATGATCAAGCCAGCACTGCAGAAGAGAGGCCTGATACACGAAGATGAACTAAAATGTACAAGCCACAACGTACAGTACATGTATTATACATGTGTGTGTACATACGCGCATACGTACGTACATTATGTACATACATGTACGTACAGTATAAGTGGACACTGATGAAGTTTTTTTTTTGTGAACTGAGAAACTACTGTATAGCACGCTACATGTACGTGTACAATATGGATGCTTGTCTTTTTACCGGTGTTTATTATATTGTTCTGTTAAGGTCAAATAAATATTGGTCACAATCAAAATTATAATGAGGACAATACTATGGAGCCATACAAGAGTACATGTGTATACTGTGTACATGTGCATGCATGTGTGTACATGTACAGTATATGTACGAGTACATTTGTGTACTTGTAACTAAATTTATACACATGTACATGTACATGTACCGGTACACGTCTGTATGCAAAGTACGTGTACAGTACATGTACACTGTACAGTTGTCAATGTCAAAAAATGTACAGTACAAGTGCTGTACAATGTATCTAGACATGTACATGTACTGTACGTACAGAGTGCGTACATGTAAACGATGTACGTGTACATGTACAGTGTACATGTACATGTACGTACATTACCGTAATATTCATAATTTGAAGAAAAAAAATACATACCGTACATGTACACATACATTACATGTAATACGATCACAATATTCATTGTGATATGTTCATGTACACAATCACTAAACCGTGACTACATGAACATCACTGGTTCTGCTTGCCCAATAACTGATGAATGCTCTATAAAGCACCACATTTGTACACGTATAGTGTGTGCATAATGTACCATACAGTAGTGTACGGTGTAACCCTCCACGCAGATGGTGAAATAGTATCCACATGTTTGCTTAATATCAAGAGGCTGTTAGGAGTGTCTGAATGACGTGCGGGGGAGAAGAAGCCCAAAGCAAACATTCATCTGAAGACCACTGACGACAGAAGACTTCAGCAAAACAATTAGTGTACAAAAATACAGAATACATTGTACAAATGACTGAAAAGGTCTTTTGTCTCGATAGATCTGCACATGTACAGTGTATGGTCCCTATGATCATGGGCATTTTGTTAACTAGTGCTGCGTGCCTGGAACCCTCATCAATCCTCCACAATCCTCCAATTGATTTTGTGCAAGATCTTCACTGCCTCAATCCTCCACAATCCTCCAATATGAGTTTGAGCATGTACACTTGTTGTACCCCACTGCCTCAATCCTCCACAGCTACACTAAGTACACGTAAATGGATCCTTTGTTTATATTACAGTTGACCAAGTGAAAGCAAAGTGCATACTAGCAAGACAGTAGATGCATGGATCTCCATGGTACATGTACGTGCCTTTGTCAAAGTTCAACATCTTTTCACATCCTCAAAAATCCTCCAGTGTAAATTTTACAAGTACATACATGTACCTTCCTCAATCCTCCTCAATCCTCCGGTGTAAATTTTACAACCTTCCTCAATCCTCCACAATCCTCCAGTGTAAATTTTACAACCTTCCTCAATCCTCCACAATCCTCCAGTACAAATTTTACAACCTTCCTCAATTTTCCAACTGGAAATATTCATACATCTGCCTCAATCCTCCACATTCCTCCATTACCCCCCGGAGGATTGTGGAGGATTGAGGAAGGTTAGGGTTAATTCCAAAGATGCCTCACCCTAAGGGCAACACCGGCTTCCATGAGAGTTGCAGACGGTTTTGGGGAAAAGGGAAAGAGGCTTGGAACACGGGAATCTTGTTCAGCCTTTGAGAAACGTCCGGCTGGTACATATTATGGTTCAGTCAGTTGGAAAGTTGGCCACAATTTTGCTAGACCGATTGCGCGATGTCAAAATGTGACATAAAATAATTATTGGGTATTCCAGTACATGTATGGTCTCAGGTTCAAAGTCCGGAATATTCTTCACAAATTTTGGAAAAAGAAAAGCCTTGATCAAGCAAACAATCATCACGATTGTACTTTAAAACAGTGGCACCTTGATATGGGGGCCACCATGTTTTTTTATTGTTTGATACCCACTAAAGGTCGCGTGACCTATAGGCCCTAGGGCACAATCAGTCAATTGGAATCGTACTCTATTAGATTCCTTTCATTTTTTTTTCTTCAGTTCTAAGCCAAAGTAATTTTGTTACTACTCTAGTCTAAATGCCCTTGGGAAAATAAAAAAACAAATTTGCAGCCCATTTTCAAGTTGCATGCCTCCTCAAGTGCAAGATTCAAGAACCCGACACAACTGATTTCAGGATAAATAGGTTTGTGGAGACACCATGTAAGTTCTCTTTTGTGAGTAAGTGTGGTTCTGAAAAGAACTGATTTCCCCAACAGACCAAACACTGAAACCTCAGGATGCCTAAAAGAACCATCTACATACATGTACAGCATTCTACAACAGATCAGTTGAGTTGATTTATAGCCTAAAAAAAACCTGCATTAAAAAAAATGTGAGTGGATATCACAGACTTTATGATAATCAGCTCGATGGAGCCATCTTGCAGTCTTGATTTCAATTTGGTTGCGCTCTGGGCTGCCTGCACGCGGATATGCAGAATATCTTGCAGAATATCATATCATGGCATCTGCCAAAGACGCCCGACTCTCGACAGCAAAAACTCTTCAAGCACAGACAAATCCAAGGCTGACCGGAAGTGTAGTATATCCAACCCAATGGGCACGGGATCGCCTTACAAATGGCAGGGAATGTGGGCGGTGATGGTGCTAGGGCAAAGCAAAGAATTCCCATGAGATCTACAACTCTACGGGTACATTCAGACAAGGGACTGGCTTCGTATATTCAGACAAGGGACTGGCTTCGGTGTCAGTTTGTGGTTACTAGTCTTTCTCGGCTGGGGGAGGGGGGGGGTGGAGTAGCTGACTGCAAAGTCCAGAATCACCTTACTGAACGTAAGGTAGCGCTGACATAGATGATTACGCAACCCACTAAGGGGCCACCAACACTGAATGTGTGGGATGGGGACTGGGTAAGCCGAGTCCAAAGATACCGGCAACACGGTGGGTGGTGGGTCGTAAAGGAACACCCACAGGGCATGGGAGCGGGACTAGACCCACTAATATCTAAGGCTAAACTCAATTGGGTTAGCCTCGAAATTTAGTTCCAAGGTGCTAAAAAAAAAATTGTGTCCAAACGCCACATTTTGTCAGTCGGGCTAACCCATTCAAGTTTAGTCCCTCGTATGAACTTACCCTACATGTACCGATACATGATGTTATTGTATACATCATATACTAGTACAGTGTACATGTACAGTACCTCAGGAGATCCAGGCTCATCTTGCTAAGGGATCCAGTGGCCTTGGGCATGTTGGGCAAGCACGCATGTATTAGCCCCTTTCTTTTGGCTTTAATGAGGGGAGAAATATGTCAAAACATAACAGACAGCTGGTGCTTCTAGCTCTTCAGTTGATTGACTCGGAAAATTGGAGATGGGGCTTGTGGGGACGTTGTCTTTAAAGGTGGGAGCACCGCGCTAAATGTGTGGGTGGTTTGGAGTAGGTAAAGTTTGCCACTTTGCATCTAACTGGGCTTTCGGGACTGGCTTTGAGTTTGACAGTGGCCTGAGTTTCAATGGCCACTGAATAATGGCATCAGGTCACTTGAGTGGCTGAGCTGGACACCAGAGTAGCCTGTACTGTACATGTACATGTATACATGTACAGTATAGTACACAGCTGGACACCAGAGTAGCCTGTACTGTACATGTACAGTATAGTACACAGCTGACCACCGGAGTGGCCTGTAGCTGGCCACCGGAGTAGGCAAGCACTAGCACTTGCAGAGTACCAGAGTGGCCTACATGTACATGTACACGTATACCATGTATACGTGTACATGTGTACATATGTAGCTGGCCACCTAAGTGGCCTAATGTACATGAACGTAGTGACCTACATGTACATTGTACATGTACATGTACATGTAGCCAGCTGCCAAAGTGGCCTACATGTTAGCCAGCTGCCAAAGTGGCCTACATGTATAGCCAGCTGACATGTATAGCCAGCTGAGTGGCCTACATTAGCTGGCCACCGGATTGGTCTACATTGGTCTACAAGTCACATACACTGTACACATATAGGTACAACATGTACAGTGTACGTACATGTATACAGTACGGAACCATACTGTAGGGCCTACATTTGTACTTTGTTCATTTCAAGTTTTCTCAAGCAGAGGAAATGCATACATGTAGGCCTACTGTACATGTACAATGTACAATGTACATGTACAGTAATACATGTACATGTACGTACACGTACATGTACAGTACTTAAATTCCGAGCAGTTTTGTTTTGTTTTTAAATACAAATTGTTTGAAATAATTATTTGTTCGACTTTGCTTTCCTTTTGCTTGATTGTAGAAAACTCTTTGCCCAGCATCGTCACGTGGTAAGAGGCGGAATCGTTCAACGTAATGGAGGACTATTGTAATTCAGTTTTCACCAGTCTGTTTCCTAGGGTGGTATTGATTATTCACATTCAGCTAAATCTGTTATGAGTCCTGCCCTGTCGTTGTAAGGAGGTCGTAATTGGCTTGCCTGCAGCAGCAATGGATGGATTTTGGCACACGTACATGTACAGCGCTCGTACCAAATGGTGCCCTGGAGAAAACTGTGTGCACAGACATGCTGGGAATTTCAAATTTACAAACCAGCACTCTGCTGTAAACGTGTGATTGAAGAACTTTTGAGATAGTGTTGATGGGCGAATCCAGCATTTTGGGAATTGATTCCAGATTCCATGCTGGAATCAACTCCATTTTGAATTGGTGAAAGTACCGTAGAGTTTGTGCATGTTTAATGGTCATGTGTAGGCCTATACTAGAAATACATACATGTACTGTACATGTACACTGCAGATGAGAGAGAAATCAATATCAATTAGTAAAATACTGTACACAGTCACTGACAGTATTCATAATGGCACGCAAGAGAAATGGGTTCTGTAGATGTTTACAGTGTACATGTACTTGTACATGTAATGTACATGAACATGGCAAGTAGGGCCTACTAATTTGGCCTTCAAAAGTCAATGTACACTGTATCTCTGTCATGTCTGTACAATGTACAGTACACTGTATTTTAGGCTACAAATTACAATTCAATAAATCAGGGGTCCAACTTATGACATTTTGGTGTTCCCACTTACAGTGCACACTGTACCTGTAAATAAAGTGAACCATTCAGCTTTCCTGCATGTAAAATTTTGTAACATTCTGTTGATTTAACATAACGTTTGTGTACATACTACATACTGTTCAAAGTGGTTCATTACATTGTTATACTATTACATGTATGGGTGTACATGTACAAATGTACATGTACACATGTATATGAACATGTACATGTACATGTATAGGGAAACTGAATGGTTTCAATTGCGTGTACAAATGTACATGTACATGTACATGTACATTTGTACAATATGTAATTGGGGACACATACTGTAAATGTTACCTACATGTATACATGTACTGTAAGTTGGATACCCGATTCATTGAATTTCCCATATTAGTACTTACATGTGTGCCTATCTATCGTAAAGTAACAGAAAAACGTTGCAAATTGCCGACTAGCTTTAAAAACCAAAAATACAAATCTCGAACATTTGAGAGGGCCTGACGTTTGGATCCTGGCTGAGCCTTTCCCAGAGGCAGAATTCTACCCCCTCTACCTCTGAGGTATTCCCATGGGCAAGACCAATCTTCCAAATGCCGCACACCTATCGACTCGGACTGTCTGACGAACTAAAAATAACCTCCCAATCAAATGCTCTCCCGCTCCTTTCATCCCCTCCCCATCTCCGGCGGACCAATTGTCGGCAGAAGTCACGGAGTTGCCTGAATAGACGCACTCAAGGTTGTCTTCATGGGCTACGATTGGCATCAAGCAAGATTTACGCGAGCGTCTTGTACCGTAGATGGTCCTTTCATGCCCTCATGTCCCCGGCAATGGAAAATAAATATTCGAACAGCGACGCTGTCACGGCTCCCAACGGCCTCACAACCCATTATTCCATCACCCTGATAGATAATACTGTATCATCCCAAACATACCCTACCCACCCCTTATCCAACCCCTACCCTACCCAGCCCCATCCAACATCAGTCCACTCAAATGGGTCGTTCAGACACCGTACTAAAAGTGGTCTATCTTCGGTTTAAACTGAAAAGGGTCTATCTAGTTGTGTCTGAACGGTCTACATAGACCGTTTTGGGTACTACAAACGGTCTATCTTAGACCGCCGAGGAGTGGTGGACTAGACTACGAAGACCGGTCTACGTAGACCGGTCTACAAACCTTAACGTGTCTGAACGGTCTATCTCATAACCACATCCGGTTTAGGCAGACGAGCGGCGCATTACATCACCAGTGATTTATGTTACTGCCCAAATCGCGTCAATGAAGGGAAGTTGGGATTCAGGGTCAAGCAACGTGTGTGACCTCTTAGTACCAGAGATAGACTGTTTTCAGTTGAACTCAGTGAGTATGAACGCAAGGGGTTTGCGATGAAATGTTTACCTCCCGCTGTGACCGCAAATGATAGACCTTTTTCGGTCTCCGTAGTACGGTGTCTGAACATAGCCATAGGTCCTTTTCCAAAACCCGGCTTAGGCTTCCGCTCCGGCTTCGTCTCTGTTTTGGAAAAGCTGTATAAACACAGGTTGGAGACTTTCTTTGTTGAAGTTGAAACTTTGGATTGTTTTTTCAAGACGCAGTAAAACATTCAAAAACTAAGCCAACGGCCTCCCATTTTCATACTTTAAAATAGATCAACGAAATGGAGACAAAGCCGGAGCCTGAGCCTAAGCCGGGTTTTGGAAAAGGGCCCTATTCTGTGGAAAATGAACGTGTTTAGGGAGAAATGGGTTGAGAGTCACGTGTGGTTGTGGAGTACATGTAGAGTACATGTACATGTACTCTACATGTACATGCACATGTGTACTCTACATGTAGGCCTATGAGAATGGATCATCAAATGGACACATACATTTTACTGTATCTTGATTGGTGCACAGTTGTCAGTAAAGTACATAAATATTTTTTTAAACTTTCCATATTGTCTTTCCTGATTAAAATGAAAAATGTTAGGCATATAAGTTCTACCGTAATTTGAGGTTGTAGAGAAAAATTTGATTATGTAAAAAAAAAAAAAAATTTTAAAGCACTGAATTTTTTTTTAAATCTGAATTAAAATACAAACTTTAACATCTGAATGCAGACAGCCGGACTGACGGAGGGATGAAAATCGGGATTAAATACATGTAGGCTTGCAGTGCTCTGCAGCTCACACAAAAAATGTGAGGGATGAAAAAATCATGCTTCGTACATTAAAACAACCAGGCAGACCTAGTGGTTGAAATGCCGGCTGGGCTCGCTCATGAATATGGATGAGGAAGGCGCCCAGTCCTGCAGGCCGATTCCCAGGAAACAGTTCCCTGTGGCTAGGGGGCAACCACTGCCCATCTAAGGGTGTCTAATTCTGAAGACGCTCACTCGATAGGCGGATCATAGTGTCAAGTGGCTACCTCCCAGCATCTCGCTGATTTACATGTCAATCTGTCATGTGTGTTTTCTGGGAGGCGCTGTTCTATATAAACAAAAAATTAAAAAAATGGCAAAGAAAACTTAGGGATGTTACCATGACAACCATGTAATGTTGGGTTTTGTTACTTACATGAAGTCAATGTTCATATTTATATTGTGGCATTTTTGCTTGTCCTGAGAAAAAAAACATGTGAAATGAAAAAACAAGCCCGTTCAGGCTCCATAACAGTATGTTTTTCACACTAGCCTGACCAGCATGAGTATTTTTGTTTTACACCGCATGCTAGGGTTTGTTGCCAAGTGCAAATCCATGCTTGAAAGGAGACTACTGTATGTGAAGTGCTGTACTGAGTACTGACAAGATCAGGCAGTTGGGATTTCTTGTGGAGAGGCAGGAGGTGACTGTAAAAAATTGTAGTTTGTCCACAGAAACAAAATGAAAGCTCTAGCTGCTATTAAATGATCAGCTGCACTGGCTGATGGCAGAGATTTGAAGGTTTTCATGGTGGGAATACATGTACCTGTAGCAGAAGGAGTACGGTTTGCGGTGACACCATGCAAAATCCTGTTTTGTTTGTATGTGTGGTTCTGAAAAGAATCGGAGGAACTTGACGTTTCGAACAGTGTACTCTGTTTGTCTTCACGACACCCACTGGTTGATCTTATAATGCAGGGCTAGTCTCTTTTCAAGCGCAAATTTGCACTGCCACAGTGAAAAACCCTGAGCCGAGGTGTAAATGAAAGATACGCGTCCAGCATAGCAGGTTAGAGTTCATTAGTCTCATCCAGAGCCGTGTCTCTGTGGAGATGAGAAAGCCGAAAAAAAACAAGGCCCTTTGTCGAGTCCTTCCTCGTCCATGTCTGGTTCCTCACCCTGAAATCAATGCCCACTGTGGAGATGAAGCTGCCGGACAGGAAGGCGCCATCCTTGAAGCGCACCAGAAGACACGTCTTGCCCACGCCTGAATCCCCAATCAGCATCACCTGCAGACAATGGAGGAGAGAAACCAAACAATGAAAACTATCATCGCTCCACAATGCTTTATCTCATCATCAGTACGCTAATAATAACGCACACGTACAGTAGACCTTCATATTTAAAAAAAACACCATAAGTGACCATGTATATATATACTGCTCATGTACGGTATAGAAGAAAGATGGGCCTTGAGTCGCCCTCTCCCTCCCTTTCTCTCTCTCCCTCTCCATCCCCCCTCTCTTTCTCTCTCCCTTTCCCTCTCCCATTCATCTCCTTCCCCTTCTCCCTCTCCTCTCTAACTCTCTCTCCCTCCCCTCTCCCTCCCTCTTTTCCTCTAACTCCTTTTCCTCCTCCCTCTCTCTCCCTCTACCTCCCCCCTCTCTCCCTGTTTCCTCCCTCCCTCCCTCTCCCTCCCACTCCCTCCCCTCTCGGTCTCCTCCCTCTCTCCCTCCCTCTCTTTACCTCTCCCTCCCTCTCCCTCCCTCTCTCTGTCTCCTCACACTCCCTCCCCCTCTTTCCCTCCCTCTCTCCCTTCCTCCCCCTCCCTCTCTTTCCTTCTCCTTCCCTCTCTCTTCCCTCTTCCTCTCTCTCTCTCTTCCTCTAACTCATTTTCCTTCTACTTCTCTCTCTGTCCTCTCTTTCCTTCCTGTCTCCTCCCTCTCTCCCTCTCTCTTTACCTCTCCCTCCTTCTCTATCCTTCTCTCTGTCTCCTCCCTCTCCCTCCCTCTCCCTCCCCCTCTCTCCCTGTTTCCTCCCTCCCTCTCCCTCCCACTCCCTCCCCTCTCGGTCTCCTCCCTCTCTCCCTCCCTCTCTTTACCTCTCCCTCCCTCTCTGTCTCCTCACACTCCCTCCCCCTCTTTCCCTCTCTCTCTCTCTCCCTTACTCCCCCTCCTTCCTTCTCCCTCCCTCTCCCCTCCCTCTCCCTTCCCTCTCCCTCCCTCTCCCTCTGTCTCTCTCTCTTCCTCTAACTCATTTTCCTTCTACTTCTCTCTCTGTCCTCTCTCTCCTTCCTGTCTCATCCCTCTCTTCCTCCCTCTCTTTACCTCTCCCTCCTTCTCTGTCTCTCTCTGTCTCCTCCCTCTCCCTCCCTCTCTTTCCCTCTCCCTCCCTCTCTCCCTCCCCCTCCGCCTCTTGTCCTCTCCCTTCCTCTCTCTCTCCCCCTCCGCCTCTTTCCCTCTCCCTTCCTCTCTCCCTCCCCCTCCGCCTCTCCCCCTCTCCCTTCCTCTCTCTGAGTCTCTCTCTATCTGCCTCTGTTTTCCCCTCACCCTATCTGCATCTCACTCTCCCTTTCCTTCTCCGGTCTCCCTCTCCCTCTCCCTCACCTCTCCAGAATGTCCAGAGCAATTGCCCCACCCTTAGCCTCACCTTTGACCTGCACCAAGGATGCCACTTGCCACCCCCACCCCCTCTGTCTACTCACACCTGCTCCCCCATCTACATGTACCCAAGCAAAGACACCTCACATTATGCTTACAGGTACATGTGGACCTGTATCATGCACTCAGCCTCCTAATGGCTGACAGCAAAGCTACAAGTACAAGGCAAGGTTAACACCAAGTCACTTACAAATCTGGAATTTTCTGTAAAGGCAGGAAGCTCAATTATTTAAGTACTTACATACGTGTACTGTAGGCCTACATGTTGTACAAGTTACAGTAGGCCGTACTCTACATGTTGTACAAGTTACAGTAAGCCGTATTCTACATGTACATAAAACATGCAAAGCATGGCTCATTGTAAAGTACACATGGTACAACTACATGTAGATGTACTGGGGCCAGTGAGATCACAATCTGAACAAATGAATCGTTCAGTGGCACAGATTTCTTTAAAATCTTTAAATTTTAATATCACACTATAGGCTATAAAAATACATTTTGAACAGGTCTGTAAACAATTACATGTACACTGCAAAGTGCAAACTGCTCACTGACTAAAATGACCTGCAATACATCAATCTCAAAAGTTAGAGGGCCTGACGACATTTCGATCCTAGTAAGGCATTGTAAAATGTTAATGCCAAGCAGTTCACTGTCTCTCAGAGTATGTGCCGTACATGTTATTTTGTATCTCTTGACATAGGTGATCATGTCATTCCACAATTTTCTGTATTTTGCTTTCTCTGGCAGCTTCACCTCCTGAATGTTGTGTAAGTTTTGTAACCAGTCTTTCAACATTTTCAAGCTGGACATCCAAGTCACCCTTCTCTTACTAAATGTCCCCCTGCTCCTCTTTTCCCTATCTGAGCATTTCCTTTCAATCTTAAGCCACGTTTTTTTCCCAAACCATCTTTTCCCAGGATGTGGCCGAGTTCACTGAGCCTACTCACTGGACTTTTTTTCTCGGCAGTCGGCAGCATTCTAAATTATTATGTGCTGCCTCGAGTCACCTCCCTCCACATTTCCAGCCCCAAGCCGTCTGAATCAATGCCACTCTCCCCGCCTCTTCTAACTTGGTTATTTTCGTTTATAAATTTCGTTCCGATGATCTCTCTCCGTAATGAATTCCCCCACTTCAGTCTCTTCCTTCTTTGGAATGCTCGGTCCTAGCCCCGAGTAGCAGCATAGAGGGGCCTTAGAGTTAGACTGACTGACTGACTGACTGACTGACTGACTGTGTGGCACAAAATGCAATACATCGATGCTACGCCGGCGTGGTGTGCAGACTCCTTGGTCCCTCAAGGAACGTAACCTCGCCCAGCCTAACCTCAGCAGGCAGTGGCAATCACGTCACTGGGCTGGGTGCAGTGTTAACTTAAAGCAGCCTAGCCCAGGATTTCTCTCAGCATCAATCAGGCTTCCCAATCACAGCAAGGTTAACCAATAAACAAATTATGAAAATATCCAATAGAAAGCAATGATGGGAATTGGGATCCATTCATCATCTAGCATACACTGTAGACGTGTATGTGTACGTGTACAGTGTAGTCTACCAGGGTCCAATTTACAGTCCAACAGAATCCAACAGAATATGACGGAGTCCAACGGAAGAGTATAGACATTAGACACCAGAGGAATCTACTAAGAAGAACCCTCTGAGAAAATCGGACAGAGCCCAAGTTGCCCAACAGAATCCCACAGAATCCAACATAAGAAGATCTAGACACCAGAGGCATCTAATGGGATTAGAACCAGGAGAACATCTGACAGAGAACAGAACAGAATCCTACATGTACATGTATGAACAGAATCTGACAGAAGCCAACAGAATCCTATGTAAAGAATCTGACAGAAGCCAACGGAAGAATACATTTTATACATGTACAGTACATGTACAGTAGACACCAGAGGCGTCTAAAAAGATTACGCTGTTTTTTTACGCAAACTATATTTTCCCTTTGATAAAATCTGACAAAGCCCAACAAAATCCCACAGGATCTAACCAGTCTGTCTGAATTCAGCAGATTCCAAGTGTTTGTCTGTGGTACACATGTACATGTACAGTACTGTACATATGCAACGGGGAGGGGGGGTACATGTAGTTCAAACTTCAAACAAGTATTTAGGAGATACTGAGTGTACATGCACGTGTCGTGTACATGTGCTGTACATGTACATGTACAGTACATGTGTGAAAACCCAACACTATCAAATGATTTTAGAGCTTTACAATATCTACAAGATCATTCTAATAAAACTATTCAGACTATAGATCATTGGCCCTGCATATTACTGAGAGTGCACCCTGCCCACCTCATAACTTGACTGGCCACCATCAGGTGCACATGTACATTTACTTGTCGCCTCAGGGAACAAAGTCAGCCCACTGTACACTGTACATGTAGAAAATATGAACACAAAGCACAAGCTTTTCCGCCGTTCACTTTCACTTTCAGCGAGGTGATCATTTTGTGTCCCTGCATACAGCTGTGCGTGTATTGTGTTTCCACAACTGACAAGCAAGCATCACTGTGCTCAAGGCGAATTTCCTACCCCATCTGTGCTCCATGGACATCAAGCCATGTACAAATGTACATGTTCACTGTACAATCTACAATCTACCAGACTCATTTACTGAGCAAATCATTGGTTGCCACCTAAGACTCGCAAAATTCCAGGGGAGTCATTAATCATGTTGATAATGATATACTTGCAGTTGCAGTATACAGTGTGTGCCCATGTTCATGTTGTATGATTACTACAAATTTATGTATGCAGTACATGTACATGTACATTGTACAACACTATACAGTACATGTACAGTGTACACGTACGTAGACTTGTATTATTGTCTGAAAACATGCTGCTACGAATGCCTTTGCTACATGTATGTATACCAGTCTACCCGGTACGGTACTTTACACAAATGTACAATGCCAAAATGTAGGTCAAATCAATAGGAGACTAATACTGCCTGAAAAGGCAAAGGTGTGTGCAGTATCTAGGCCTAATACTACCTGGGTGATAGCAATTATCTGGTGGAATAGTCAAAGCCAAACAAAGCAATGTGAATGTACATGTAGGCCTACAGTATCTAGAGATTAAAATCTTTATGGCATTTTATGGACAAGTTGTAAATGCCACATACCGTACATGGTACATTTATGTACCGGTATACACGTGTACAATAGGGCCTATATGTACATGTACAATGTACTATACATGTACATGTACATTGGCATTGCACATTTACAGGACAAAAGTATGTACCATACAGTACGTGATGGTGAACAATAGGCCTACAATGTGTACATTACAAAGCAGATTTGAAGGTAGAATTTAATGAAATTTATAATGATTTGAATTGGAATTGATTTTTCAAAGGAACGTGCAAACAACATGCAATGCATTATTAATAATGAACACAGTACAGTAACTACATTGTACATTGTGCAGGTACTGAACATACCGTTACTGCTTGATTACATTGTATTAATAACTCATTATCGCAATCATCATACTTAATTAATCGTAATTAAGCCATTACAGTGATATACTCTACTGTGATGTAATTTAGGTACGGTGGCCTTACTGTGAGGTCAGAACATGGTGTGTGCATCGGACTAGAGGCAATTTGTAGCACGTGTGCTTACACAGCTATGCGTGTTTTTCATTGTTCCGTCAACGTTTCGCAGCGATAAGATGACAAACTCAATGATGTCAATTAAATGTACACAGTAAAGGGCCTACTGACCACCCATGGAGCTATAAGTAGGTACATGTAGCTCCATGTTACGCACATTTGTCAAAGTTCCACAGCTTTTCATATCCTTCCTCAATCCTCCACAACCCTCCAGTGTAAATTGTACAACCTTCCTCAATCCCCAAACTGGAAATGTTCATACCTGCCTCAATCCTTCACAATCCTCCATTACCACCCCCCCCCCGGAGGATTGTGGAGGATTGAGGAAGGTTAGGGTTTTTAAAATATAACTAGTACATGTACCGGGTACATGTATAATGATGAGTATGAGCACCAACACCCACCTCACTAGATGAGCTTTGATGGGGCACCTTGGGTATAATTTGTCTCATACCATAATTTTGACTCCGGAACCAAAAAAACCCAGACAGATCTAAAGTAATGGCTCTGAATGGCATCCCCATCCCAGCAAAGATGAGTACATTGAAAATTCTTCTTCTAAAGAAGAAATTAATTAATGACTTCTTTCAGTTTCACAGACCTCCATTGTGTGATTGTAACTGCACATCTCCAATTAAGTGTACTGCCCTTGGAACAATATCCAATCCACAGTGCATCATTAGTGTCTTAATTAAATTTCCAAACCAATCATTTATATAGCCATCCACCCATGCCTACGTAGTACAAACGTAGTAAAAAAAAAATTGAAAAAAAAAATGAGGGAATATATTTAAAGTTTCTGTCAAACAAAGGATAAACTGACTTGGAGCTTTTGAACAAACTGAATACATGTATAAACTGTAAGTGTATATTGCTGTATATCCGGGCTCATCCTAAGACTAAGATCTCGATACCATAGACTCAGATCTCGATACCAAAGACTAAGATCTCGATACCAAAGACTAAGATCTCGATACCACCGACAGTCATTGTCTAGTAAAAAACATGTGCGGGCTAGTAAAATGTAAAAAGTAGACAGCATTGTGGCAGCAAAAAAACGATGCGGGCGGGGATGAGAAAGTAGAAACTATTAATTTATTTTCCTTGACCTAATTACCTTGTGTTACATTCAATATTAATTATACAGGGCTAGTAAAACTTGCTGCGGGGCTAGCAAAAAAAAAAAATTTACTAGCCCAGCGGGCTAGTTAAAAAACAAAATTAAGCGCAAGGCTGGACTATGTACATTAACACATGTAAATAAAGTTTAGTTACTTGAGACATTGGAGGTAGCTTGACATTGATGAGCGATGGAAGGAATTCCTTCAGTACATATACCACCCCCCCCCCATGACAATTAGCAGGAGTCCATGTTCCCTAATCACAGGATCAGACTACGTGCCCAAGGACAAAGACCTCTGCACAACTTAATTGAGGATTTCTTTCATAGAAAAGGAAAATGTTTACAAAGTTCTCATCCTAATTTAAAGTAATAATTTGACATACAAAAATGTTGCAAACTGCTTACTGACTGCCTTTGAGGAAGGTCCTGCTAGGATCAAAACGTCATCAGGCCCACGAAATTTTGAGATCCTAATAATACAAGCCTAGTAAATAGTAATTACTAGTAATACTAATAATAGTAATAGTATAGGTACTTTGAGGTAGCATAAATTTCTACCACTACCATCAGTACCACTACATGTAGTCCGAGTAACTTGGACCCGACAAGTCACCCTTTTTTAATCGAAATTTGAAAATGAAATTTTGAGGGTCGGGTGACTGTCACCCGACCCTCAAAATGTCAAAATTCGACGATAAAAAAAAGGGTGACTTGTCGGGTCCAAGTTACTCGGACTACACTACCACATAAAAATAAAAATACTGTATTATTTGTTTTTATTTTATGGAGGGGTAAGGCCTAAGCTAAGGCTAAGGGAGAATGTCTTCACACATCTGACATTGGCTCCCAACACTCCCACACACTGACACAGTTATAGTTAGCCCTCTGTTCTTTTCCTGATAATTTTGGCGTTCTCTCTACGACTCCAGAGCAACTTCCGGAAATTCAAACGAGGATCATCAGTCCCTGGTGAAATGTAGTCCGAGTAACGTGGACCCGACAAGTCACCCTTTTCTTTATCGAATTTTGAAATTTTGAGATTCGGGTGACCCGAATCTCAAAATTTCAAAATTCGATAAAAAAAAACAGTCCCTGGTGAATTAAATGCCTGTCACATCAATCACGTACGAGGCGTGACCGGCCACGACAAAGTCAATTTGCGGCTGCAAAATGAGCTCTAATTGTGACAGCAACACAAAAGTCACTCAGGGAGGGTGATGGTTGGTAAAAAAAAATATATAAAAAAAATAAAAATCGGATAAAATACAAAAAATAATCATCTTGAGAGCAGCCCACCTTGCAAGCAAAATCGTAGAAATCGCCGCCCAGCGAGCCAGAGCGGACCACACCGTTGCTCGTGTTGGTCGACATCTCCTCCCGCTGGCTGTCCGCAAAGGTTCCCGGCTATCCTATCATCTCCCGTAATAATAATCCCGAGCGTCCGCGGTTGGCGTGATTTGGGGCGAAATATGCATCGGAAACGGTGGCAATTGAGCGGCCATTAAAACTGAGCAGCGAATGATGAAAACTCGATGATAGCCAGTGCAGCGATGTGCTGTGAAGATGCCGACAGCGAGCGCCCTCTCTCGTCCGATCTGGACCAGTCTCTAGGTCAGTTCAAAATGCAAGTACTGCAGTAAAAACAGTTTTTTGTTCAATCTCAAAAGTTAGATCTCAGTATTTAGTGGGCCTGACATTTCGATCCTAGCAGAACCTTTCTCTGCCTTTGAGAAAAGTCCCGCTAGGATCGAAACGTCAGGCTCCCTCTAACTTTTGAGATTTATGTACATGTATTGCAGGTCACTTTAGTCAGTTTGCAACATTTTTCGTAGTAATTTTTTGACAGACTTTTAAAAAATGTACCGGTAGTCAGTATTTGAGGAAAGCAAGTCTTCACTATTCTCAGGACGAGCAAATAACTAATGGTTCCGATTTTCAACTTTCATTAACTTTTCCTTTTGCCTAAATGTTAAGGTTCTGCATATTTTTGTTACTGTTCCTTTTGTTAAAAAATGGTTCAGTATAGAATAAAAATAATGAACTACTTTTAATTTCACTTCAAAATTGTTTCGTTGTCATTACGAAATGCATATCTGCAGAAAAAAAGGGTGGTTGGTGGGAAAAGCACAGACAAAAAAATCACCGAAATTAAAAAATGAAAAAATTATCATTTATTATATTTGCACTGAAAAATACACTTTAAAACAAAAAACAACTAGTAACTTGTAAGGCAAAGTAAAAAAAAAACATGTCTCTTGTCTCCATCCGCTTCCTTCTTGGGGACTGCCTGAATTCTTTTTATCGATTTATATTTTTGAAAAATGCAGTCAAAAATACTGAAAAAGATTACAAATTCCATCTTGAAAAACAAATTATAGTTTGTTTTAAAAGGCAAGACAAGAAACATGTACTTTTTTTTATTTGGCCTATAAATCATTAGCTAAATGGTTAGGTTTCAACTACAAAACTTGATATCAAAACAATTGCCAATTGATCATGTTTATTATCAGATAATAGAAAAAAATCCACTGAATAGTGTTCTAGGGTATTTTTTTCTAAGTTATTTTTTATTTACAACTAATTTAAAAAAAAATAGAAAGCCTGATATTTCAATACTAGCAGGACCTTTCTCAAAGGTAAGTAATTTCAGTTAGCACCAGGATTTGAACCCATGCCCAATGGGCTGTTTTTGCTTTGAGATTATGAAGGTTCGATTCCAATCCAAGTGACCCATGCTAGAAAATCACTGATTTAGGGGTTCTGACCGGCGCCCCGTCCCCAACCAAGCAAAGACAGTGGTGTCTTCGATACGGCCCCAGTCTAAGGGCTGGATTATTGTGCAGGCGGTGAAGTGCAGGTACGAGTGGAACCCATTAATTACAGTTTCCAATTCTACAGCTCAATTTTTCTTTCTGAAAAGAAACTTTTTGGGGCTGGGGCTCGAACCCAAGACCACTGGTAAACCTTACCAGTCCTCTGACCATCTGAACTCAATTTTTGCCAGTGTGCGGGCGCCAGTCAGAAAGAAAGGCAACTATCTTTTTAGTTTAAACAAAAAAGAACGCCAGTACATTCAGGTCTCAATTTGAGTCCAGGTCAAATAAACATTCCTTTGCCAATTTTTCAATTTTTTCAAAAATGTTTCTCTGTTAGTTTTCCTAAGCCCATACACAACATTGGTAAGATCGAAAAACAGAAATGTTCACAGATTTACATAAAACTTAGACAGTTTGAAGATGGTTATAGTAGAAACCTTGCACTGAAATATTTCTGCCTAAAATGTTGTATTTTGGGAGAAATTAGTAAAAAAAATAGTTAACGTCTCACCAAGATCTAAACTATTTTTCGGAACAGTACGGCGTTGAATGCTGCATTTTCACGAAAAAAATGAAGTGGTTTTCACGATTTTCTCAAGACTCAGTTGGCGGATTGAGCTGAAATTTTCACAGGTGTGCTATTTCATGCATGTATATGCTGGATCAGACAACATACGGATGTTATTCTTTGACGTCGACCAATGGTGTGTAGGGGCTTTAACTTAAATCCAATGATTCCATCTTGGACGTTAGGCTTTCATTTACATTTTCTGTCCGTAACAATTGCAGCATTTATTTCCAAAAAATTAGTAGAATCGAATCTCAAAATATGAAGAGGGCCCGATCGACGTCTGCATTTGTGTATGTGTACGCTAGGAATCGGTTGACTCCTCTCCTAAAGTACTCATCTTTTGTTCCCGTTAACTCTTGTAGATCGTGTACAGTGTCACCTGATTGAAGTGGACAGAGCCACCACAGAATGGCGGCTTCACAGCGGCCATGATAGCCAATATGATTTTTGTTGTTTGTTTTGACGTACGCAAGAAGAATAAGAAGACCGTTTTGGCCTCTTCAGCACACACACACTGACACACAGACTGGCAGTCCGCCGTGAAATCACAGCAACACAAAAAGTACACAAACGATTAAAGACCAACAAAGATCTGAAGAAGCCGTTTCAGTTGCAACTTCACACAGTCCCTGAATTAACAATCTGAACCAAACATTGCAAGTCTAGAGAAAATAAGATATGCATACAAAAACTGCACAAAATCATTAGGAGCACTAATTAGTTGCACATAATCAATAGGGGAACTAGGTTTTGAAAACAAAATAATACCCAAAGTCACTTGGTAAAAAAATGGGCCGTTCCATTTGCTTACCAAAGTGGAACAGTCCTGAATGTAAACCTGGCAAAATGCCTTCCCATTGGTCCAATGTCTGCTTACATCATCGGCCTGGTGACTTGCTGATGTCGTGCACATTTTGCAATGGGGAGAATGTCAGAAGCAAGACTGGCATCCTCTTGATGTATACCAGGGCTATTATGAGCATTGAGGGCTATGGCTATGGCTGTCCCTGAGGCCAAAGAGGCCAAGGTAGATGTGCTGTTGCCCCTTAGCAACGGCCATAGCCATAGCTGTAAGTTCTGGTTTGAATGGTCTGGCTCCGGGGTCTGCTCAAGGAGTTGCTGCATGGCAATGATCATTCAAGGCAGTCCTTCAAAGATTATTGACTCTAAGAAAAAGAAACACAACAACGACAGAAACGATCAAGAAACTTGCAAAAATGGCAAAGAAAACTTTGACTGGACCGGGACTTGAACCAGAGACCCTTTGGTTTTGCATACCAGCGCTCTCACCATCTGAGCTATCCAGCCCTTAGCTGGTGGCCCTCCTAAATAATCAACAAGTCTTTGCCGGGGAGGGGGCGCCAGTCAGAAGCATTAACTGCTGTATATCGCCAGGGATCACGTCCCCATTTTCAAGTCCCGATCCAGTCAAAGTTTTCTTTGACATTTTTCAAAAAATATTCAAAACTTCCCAGTCCCACACTCATTCTCAGAGTTACCAGCTCTTCTCAGAGCCACATTCATTCTCACAGTTACCAGCTCTTCTCAGAGCCACACTCATTCTCACAGTTACCAGCTCTTCTCAGAGCCACACTCATTCTCACAGTTACCAGCTCTTCTCAGAGCCATACTCATTCTCAGAGTTACCAGCTCTTCTCAGAGCCATACTCATTCTCAGAGTTACAAGCTCTTCTCAGAGCCATACTCATTCTCAGAGTTACCAGCTCTTCTCAGAGCCATACTCATTCTCAGAGTTACCAGCTCTTCTCAGAGCCATACTCATTCTCAGAGTTACCAGCTCTTCTCAGAGCCATACTCATTCTCAGAGCCACACTCATTCTCATAGTTACTGGCTCTTCTCAGAGCCACACTCATTCTCAGAGTTACCACCTCTTCTCAGAGCCATACTTATTCTCAAAAGACATAACTAACACGGTGTCATCACAAACATTCTAGGAAACTTAATCAAATTGGTAACTCGAATCAAACTGGATTCAGCTCCACACTGAAATGCCTGAACTAACCATGGATGCGACTATTCTGAGCAACATATTACAGTGGAACGTCGCTATAACGAACATCCCGGTTTTCATGAAAATTGTTTGGTATAGCGGTCGTTCGTTATAGCAGTTGCAGCCACACATTTTGTACAAAAAAAATCGGGAGCCAAAGGGCATGCTCGTTATAGCCAAATGTTCGGTATATCGGCGTTTGTTATAGGGACCTTCCACTGTACCACATCCTGAGGGGACAGCAAATGTCTGTGGAAGGCCAAAAACTACTTGGAGAGACGTACAGCGGGGAAAAACGTACAGCGGGGAGGAATGAAAGTGGTTGGAAAACGTGGAACGCGGCCAAGAGGGTGGGCCAAGGTTGAGACCAAAAGTGTGAGGAGCTTATTAGTGCCGGAGAGAACAAAGAGGATAGGTGATGAGGGAGGTGGGCTTACCTAGGACAGACTGACCGACGGTCAGGGAGTCCTGCCTGGTGGGCATCTGGCAATTGTTCATCCAACTCTGGCACTTCCACTCCAACCACTGACCCACAAGACACAAGGGGGAGACAAGCAAAGCCAGAGATTACTGAGAGCTTTAATACTGAGGCTGTTTTCTATCTTCAGCTACCAGGTCAGTACTGCACCGGACCGACTTCATCAAAGATCACCAAACAATCATCATAAGGCTGTGGTTATAGCCCATCCCATGGTACCACTACCAGTGTATTTTGTTTTTTGGCACCCCTATATGTGATCGGCTGTTCTGCCCAACAGGGCATTTTTACATTTTTGATTTCTTGTTTTGGGACGTTTTGATACGGTCCATTCTTTCATAATCAGTTGGAGGAACCGTTTATTTCCGTCAATCAAGACGAAAAAATATAGCATATTGTGAGCTTCGTCTTGCAACTTTTATCTGCCAGTAAAATGTTAACAGTAAATAGCCATTTCTTCATCAGGCGTTTCATTTACGGTGACAGAGATCCCTAAATGAATTTCAATATATCTCAGGAATGGAACATGCTATAGAGGTCAAACTTGCACCAAAAGAAAGCTTATTTCATGCTCTTTCTGACTATACATTTGTTTTAGACAAAATGGCTTTTTTAGCAGAGCCAGTCACATATGATGGTTTGCATCGAGGAGAATACTCCTTTTCTTCCCCTATTTAAACCTACTGACGCCCTATTACGTAACCTTCTCGTCTGCAATTGCGTTGCAGAATTCCTAAGACAATTATTTCCCGCTATTCTTCTACAGAGGTCAAACTTGCACCAAAAGAAAGCTTATTTCATGCTCTTTCTGACTATGGGTATACATTTTTTTTTTAGACAAGTCACATATGATGGTTTGCATCGAGGAGAATGCAATTCAATGAGCGCTTGTCGTACTGGTTGGTTGGTTGAAACCTGTACATTTACATCTCCATCTCCATCTCTTTCTATCATCGGAGTGGGAAAGTTGGTCGCACGGCGGTCGTGGACTCTTACCGATGTGTTCGGGGCAGGCAGAATGCTGGCGATGGGAAACTCAACTATTAGGTCCGAGGCTCTTGGGATGGAAACATGGACCGAGACGCTGTACACGATCTACAAGAATTAAGCGAAAACAAAAGATGAGGACTTCAGTACCAACTGGCTCCTAGCCTACACATACAAGAATGCGGACGTTGGTAGGTTTTGCAAACATGGACCGAGACGCTGTACACGATCTACAAGAATTAACCGAAAACAAAAGATGAGGACTTCAGTGCCAACTGGCTCCTATAGCCTACACATACAAGAATGCAGACGTTGGTAGGTTTTGCAAACATGGACCGAGACGCTGTACACGATCTACAAGAATTAACCAAAAACAAAAGATGAGGACTTCAGTGCCAACTGGCTCCTATAGCCTACACATACAAGAATGCAGACGTTGGTAGGTTTTGCAAACATGGACCGAGACGCTGTACACGATCTACAAGAATTAACCGAAAACAAAAGACGAGGACTTTAGGAAAAGTGCCAACTGGCTCCTAGCCTACACATACAAGAATGCAGACGTTGGTAGGTTTTGCGTACACAAACAAGAAAGGAAAATGATGGTCGTTCGTTGAACTCGCGTATCGACAACCTAAATGGTGACTGCAAATTTGGACAAAAAACACCTAGAAATATTTTTCACCGATGCAGGTTTGGCCGCGGTATAGTTTTCAACCCCAGTGTTGCTTTACCTCCTTTGTTGAGATTAATTCACGAAACAAGGCAATCAGCAGACGGCAACACAAACATTTCTTCTGCATTGCATGCAGGCAGGGAAGCAGTTCACACATACGAATAGTGAAACACTTTTTTGCTTACGGAATCGAAAAAATGTTATTGGCTGTGAAATACCCTTATGTTCAGCATCAATTTTTTGCTTCTGCGAGCGCCGATTCCACGTTTACGGTAAGCAGAGCCATGAAAGTGGGCCCAGGACGGGAGGCGGCACTTGTGGGAGAGTCTGAAAGGTTGTGTCTTATCTTTACTTCCACTTCTACATGTATTTACAATCAACAGCCAAACAACCTTTCTTGGATTGGCGATAGCAAAGCATTATAGATCCCCCTTCATTGAAACTGCAAGAATTACATAAATTATTTATACTTGAAATTTAGTGGGCCTGACGTTTCGATCCTAGCAGGACCTTTCTCTGCCTTTGAGAAAGGTCATGCTAGGATCGAAACGTCAGGCCCACTAAACTTTAAGATTTACATTTTGGTAATTTTAGTCAGTAAGCAGTTTGCAACATTTTTGTATATCACCCTAAATTATTTATACAAAATAATTTGTGACAATCACCAGGAACTTTCATGTAACAATCCAGCATGTCATTGCTGTACTTAACCGCTTCATCGGAGAAGACGACGTTCAGGCAAAAAAAACAGAATAAAAAATTTGTAAAAAATTCTCTGAAAAGCCTGTGCCCCAAAAACAGTCAGCATTCTCCTCCGCGAGGGCGTTGGACTTCGCCCTATGCCGTAATATCGCACAAGAACTCAAGCTGTCCTCAATTGTTTACGATCCAAATCACCAAAATTGAAATGCGTGCGTCTCGTATGGAGTGCTTGCTAGAACTGATCTGAATACTCCTTTTCTTCCCCTATTTAAACCTACTGAGTACTGACGCCCTATTACGTAACCTTGTCGTCTGCAATTGCGTTGCAGAATTCCTAAGACAATTATTTCCCGCTATTCTTCGAAATGCGGGAAATGTATATTACCTTGAGGTATTTGCCGGCAGTGGAGGGAGGGAAGGCACTTCCGTCTGGTTTATGCAACTGGAACTCATGAACCCTGAAGGGGAACGGACACAAAGTCACGGCTCCAAGACACTGCACTGGAATACTGGTGTCTCAGTTATTGCCACAAGACCTTCTTATAAGGATGATGGTGAAGGGCGCCCTCATGTGGAGGCAAGGAGAAATTCTGTTTGTTCTAATCCGCTTGCCGTGTGTACACACACCACTAATTACTCATTGTTTCGTGATGATCCTTTTCAATTCTGAAGACGGTGGCACGATGATATCAACACACAAGGCCAAAATCGGGCTGGTACTCATGGCGGGGTACCCATGGTCAAATCCTTATAGTCAAGTACAAATACTCACATTCATGTCCAAGTACTCACCGTCAGGTACTCATGGCCAAGTACTCATACTCATACTCATGGTGAAGTACTCATAATCACAGCAATTGTTGAGTACTTACATGTACATGGCCAAGTACTCCTACTTATGGTCAAGTACTCATACTTATACTCATGGCAAAGTACTTGTGCTTGTATTCATGGATAAGCACTTGTGCTTGTACTCATGGCTAAATACTTGTGCTTGTACTCATGGCGAAGTACTTGTGCTTGTATTCATGGATAAGCACTTGTGCTTGTACTCTTGGCCAAGTACTTGTGCTTGTACTCATGGCCAAGTACTTGTGCTTGTACTCATGGCCAAGTACTTGGGCTTGTACTCATGGCTGAGTACTTGTGCTTGTACTCATGGCTACGTGTTTGTGCTTGTACTCATGGCTAAGTAGTGCTTGTGCTTGTACTCATGGCTAAGTAGTGCTTGTGCTTGTACTCATGGCTAAGTAGTGCTTGTGCTTGTACTCATGGCTAAGTAGTGCTTGTGCTTGTACTCATGGCTAAATACTTCTGTTTGTACTCATGGCTATTAAAGTACTTGTGCTTATACTCATGGCTATTAAAGTACTTGTGCTTGTACTCATGGCTATTAAAGTACTTGTGCTTGTACTCATGGCTATACGTACTTGTGCTTGTACTCATGGCTATAAGTACTTGTGCTTGTACTCATGGCTATAAGTACTTGTGCTTGTACTCATGGCTATAAGTACTTGTGCTTGTACTCATGGCTATAAGTACTTGTGCTTATACTCATGGCTATAAGTACTTGTGCTTATACTCATGGCTATAAATACTTGTGCTTGTACTAATGGCTATTAAAGTACTTGTGCTTGTACTCATGGCTAAGTACTTCTGTTTGTACTCATGGCTGAGTGCTTGTACTTGTACTCATTGCCTTGTACTCAGCACTGTACTAACTGCCCAGTGCTGACGGCCTTGCAGCAAGGTCAGACTGAGATACTGGAGTTTAGAGACTCATTCGCTCACCAGTTGCGATTTTCCTTGGCAGCAATGGAGCCCAGGAGGGCGTAGCTGATGTTCTCCGCATCAATGGAGACCACGTCTTGCCGGCGTATCAGTTGATGAGTGGCGTAGACGGTGTTGGCCACTTTGGCCGGCTCCTTGGCTATCCAGCACCCGTTCAGATTGACCGTCCTCTTCAGCTTGAAGGGGGGGACAAGGACCAAAAACAACAAATGAGATTTGAAGGTTTGCATGGTGAGAATAGCAGGATAATTAGGTTTGCGGTGACACCGTGTAAATTCTCTTTTGTGAGTAAGTGTGGTTCTGAAAAGAACCGGAGGAACTCTACGTTTCAAACGGTGTACTCTGCTCGTCTTCAGGAGACTGGAGCCTGTACATTTACAGTCTCCTGAAGACGAGCAGAGAACACTGTTCGAAACATCGAGTTCCTCCGGTTCTTTTCAGAACCACACTTAAGCACAAAAGATAATTTACATGGTGTCACCGCAAACCTAATTATCCTAATAACAACAAAGAAAGCGACAGGCAGATGGTCAACAGAGCTTTCAGGCAATTCATGGAAGTCAAGGCGAGACACCATTTTCTAATCTGTTTCTCAGGGATGTGTAGGTGACCTAAAAAAAGTCATTTCCTGAAAATCACTGAAGGCCAATAAATTGTACGACTGCGAGTGAGCGCTTGCGCGACAGAGAGATGCGACTGCGAGTGAGCGCTTGCGCGACAGAGAGATGCGACTGCGAGTGAGCGCTTACGTGACCGAGAGTTTCACGGCAGGGGTGCAGGCGCCCTTCAGTTTTTAGGGTTTTAACAGATAGAAATGAGCAGCTTGAGATACATGTTTAACATAAAATTTAAGAATAAAAAAAAATAAAAATTTAAGAATAAAAATAAAAATTTAAGAATAGAATAAAAAAACTTATCAAGCAATTTCTGGGAAATCCAGAAATTTCTTGGAAATAAGAAAAATTTCTGGGAAATCCGGAATTTTCCGGAAGTCTTACATCCCCGGTTTAGCGAACGAACGCTGTACCAAACAATTTTTATGGATTCCGGGATGTTTGTTTTAAAGTATAGGAAGGTTTGCGGTGACACCATGTATCAGGTCTCTTAAAGGAAGAGGTATGGTTCTGAAAAGAACCTGAGGGTAACTCGACGTTTCGACCAGTATGCTCTGGCCGTCATCAGGAGAATGTTTTAAAGTAATAGCAATGTTCCACTGAACAGCAAGTGAAATTTGGTTGGCCATCTCGTGTTAACCAGGGAAGGAATTCTTAATATTTAGTGGGCCTGACGTTTCGATCCTAGCAGGACCTTTCTCAAAGGCAGAGTGACAAGGACAAAACAGATACATGTACATGGAGGAAGGGGGGGAGTGAATAGGACACGGATGAGAAACAAAGGACAAAGAGTGAAGCTGGTAGGGAGAGGTCAAAGGGAAGGGCAAGCGGTGGGGTAGGGATTAGTGAGAGGAGGGGGAAAGATCAAAGAGAAGGGCAAGGAGTAGGGTAGGGATTAGCGACAAGAGGGGGAAAGATCAAAGAGAGAAGTGTGAAGGACTGAACACAAAAGAAGGATTATCAGAAAGCTGCATGGTGTTAGTCATTACCCTCCTGGATGTTGAGACCATGTGGTTGAATAGTCCGAAGACGCTTCATCCACATTTTCTCACGGCTAAGACGGACAGCATTAATACGGTGACCAAGTGATTGGTCCCAGGGAAGGAATTCCTCGCTTAGGAGATCGGCATGCACCCAGATCAGAGTTAGTGAGGTGGGGCCGCCTCACAGTTGCATGTGCAGGGGAGGAAGCCATTTAAAACGACCGGGGGTCAGTGGATCGGAGGGGTTATGAAGGCTCACCCAGCATTTCACAGACTTGCCCCGCTCCGAAGTGTTGTTCTCAACTTTGACGCTGAGTTTGATCGTGTCGCCGGTCGTGAAGGAGGGACGGTCCAGCCTGCAAGCAAGCACAGGCAAGATGGACAGAACCAAGGTCAGTCACCAAGAAGAACAGATATGTTCTACTAGGCTTGGGCGGAAAAATCAAAAACCCCAAAAAGCGACAGACCCTCGACTCGGATAAACTGTAAAACCATTTTTTGAAAAAAAACCAAAAGAAAAAAAACCCACCCAATTCCAACGATAAAGAAAGAACCCCATTATTATCCCAATCAATGTTTGGTTTCGGTGGTAAAATATAGGCCTAAATTGAAAAATTCCGAAGTATTAGTCTCGCTAATACTTCTGATCATGCAGAGGCTTGAGCAGATATAGGGCAGTTAATGGTTGAATTGGTTCTGACTGGCACCCCCACCCCGGCAAAGACTAGTTGACTTTTCGGGAAGGCCATCATCTTCCAGACATCGCCTAACTTGAAAAGCATCGTTTGGATACAACAAAAATATGTGTAAATAATATCTGTGCTGTTCCACACAGCGTTATTTAGTTACGAATCCATAAAGATTTGCGTCATATTCCGAGAAACCATCTGGTAGATTGGTGCTGTTAAATTGAATTTGTTATACCACTGGTTACTGAGAGGAAACGACATTTAAGACCTACCAATTATAGACACAATGAGGACAACCGTGAGTATTATTTTGTATGGCAAAAACTATAGTTTACTATTTGGGAAGGCCATCATCTAAGGGCTGGATATCTCAGATGGTAAAAGCACTGGTAAGCAAAGCCAGAGGTCTTTAGTTCAAATCCTAGTCCAGCCAAACTTTTCTTTGCCATTTTTTTTCAATCAGTTCCAAATTTGGAAGTTGGTTAGGTAAAGATAATTTTTTTTTTAGCCTCTGTTCATTTAAGGTTGCACAGTTCTTTTATACCATCCGTATCAAATCATTGGGAGTTGAGAAGTCGGTAGGCCAGTTCAAAGACATGCCAAGTGGTTTCACTGGAGAGATGAAAGACAAAAATAGGCTCAAAAGAGTTCAAAACTCAGTCAATGGTGGTGCTCCGAATTCAGAAGTTCTGGTGCGAAGTGGTCGCAGAGGGGAGACTGAGGTTCCTGATCACTCACTCCACGAAGACGGAGATTCTGCCGCTGTCGTAGCAGAAGCATTTTTTGATGGTGGTCTCCATGTAGTGGCTGACCCTCACCAGGTCCACCTCCTGCGTCCCCATGCAGACGAAGGCCTGCGAGTGCCTCAGCTCGTCCGAGGCGAAGGCGGTGACGGTGTAGGTCACGCTGCCGCGCCAATTGCCCGGCGGCAAGGAGGCGATGTGCGTACTGCCTGCGATGAGGAGGGGAGGAAGGGGGGCGGAGGGAGGGAGAGCGAGCGAGAATCCCAAACGGTCAAAATGTGATGCGCACCGCAAAAATCATGACTTAAGGTGATATACAAAAATGTTGCAAACTGCTTACGGACTAATATTACCAAAATGCAAATCTCAAAATTTAGTGGGCCTGACGTTTCGATCCTAGCAGGACCTTTCTCAAAAAATGAGTTAGATTGGGTAAAATCACGATTAGGGATTTATACCACAAAAAAGTGAGAACCTACTCCTTTTTTCAGGTTTCCAATCAGATGACACTTGAAGGTTTGCATAGTGGAAACACTCAGTGGAAAGTTTGCAGTGACACCATGCACAGCATTCTCTTTCAAGAAGGAGTGTGTGGCTCTGAAAAGAGCCGGTGACTCAACGTTTCGGGCAGTGTGTCCTTTGCCCGTCGTCAGGAGTCCGACAGGCAGTCTCCCGACGACGGGCAGAGTACACACTGCCCGAAACGTTGAGTCACCGGCTCTTTTCAGAGCCACACACTCCTTCTCGGAAGAGAAGTGTTAGTACATGGTGTCACCGCAAACCTTCCACTGAGTTTCCAATCAACAACTAAAAAGAAGCAATGTAAACCGAATCAGGGAATCACTTTCAGTCGCCCTACGAGCAAAAAGGGCTGTGAGAGAAGTGACACATTTTTTTGGCAGAGGGAGCTGTAAATGCTGAATGCCATTTTTAAAAAAATTGATAGCCCCTTTTTATTATTCAATTGTTTCATTTCCGTCCTCCGTTACTGCGCTGAAATCTAAATCTGGAGTTGTTTTGAGGTCAATCGGGGTTTAATTAATACCGCAGCCTGAACCCAGCAAATTTGAAACCTTTGGTTTTTGTTGTTGGAACATTTGCGGGTCAGTTTGACGCGATTGAAAAACTTGATTGAGTGAAAAAGCCGCATCGACTTTGTATGGTCCTTGATGAACTGCTGTCTACAAATTTACAACTAATTGTCGTTCTGCATCTGAATGAAAGTGATGAGGGTGATCCCTGGAGATAGACGGCAGTTCATGGTGAAATGGCAGAAAAGGATAAAACAGCAGCTCAGAAATTCCTATCGATCACATCACGGTTGTGCAACCGTAACCAAAACCACTTTCGACAATCGTTGCACCGCCCAGTATCAACAAACCAACCACCCGCCCCCCCTCCCCACTACAAAAGAAAGGGGAAAAGCAACTCGTCATGACACGACAGCAACTTACAAGGAAGTCCAGGCTTGAGTCGGTAATGGAAAGGAAACTTGTAGCTACCGACTGGAAGGGGATCTAGAGAAGGGAAACCAGAAGCATGGAAACAGGAAGTCAGTAGAAAAACCACAGTTCAGGAAAAACGAAAAATGGTCAGTGCTCAGGTTCTGAGGGGATGACACTTAATTCCCAGAACACTGACCAAATCACGTAACGGGTTTTAACAGTGGGCATTTTGAAAGAGCCTGAAGGAAAATACCCCATGACTCTCTCTATTTGATCTGGTTTCCTCGTGAGTAGATTGGAATGGCTTGCGACATCCTGATTACTGTCGTTTGTCACGCTGATTGGGGAAATTTATGCAGGTAAAAATGGGAATGCCAAAATGGCCGCTACTGATATCATCAGCTGCTCAGATCACGGCAGCCATTTGGGAGTGCCAACATGGCCGCTACTTGCATCAGCTGCTCAGGTCACGGCGGCCATTTGGGAGTGCCAACATGGCCGCTACTTGCATCAGCTGCTCAGGTCACGACAGCCATTTGGGAGTGCCAACATGGCCGCTACTGGCATCAGCTGCTCAGGTCACGGCGGCCATTTGGGAGTGCCAACATGGCCGCTACTGGCATCAGCTGCTCAGGTCACGGCGGCCATTTGGGAGTGCCAACATGGCCGCTACTGGCATCAACTGCTCAGGTCACGGCGGCCATTTGGGAGTGCCAACATGGCCGCTACTGGCATCGGCTGCTCAGGTCACGGCGGCCATTTGGGAGTGCCAACATGGCCGCTACTGGCATCGGCTGCTCAGGTCACGGCGGCCATTTGGGAGTGCCAACATGGCTGCTACTGGCATCGGCTGCTCAGATCACGGCGGCCATTTGGGAGTGCCAACATGGCCGCTACTGGCATCGGCTGCTCAGGTCACGGCGGCCATTTGGGAGTGCCAACATGGCCGCTACTGGCATCAGTGGCTGGTGCAGTGTGCATTGGACACTGAGGCAGTCTACTGGTATGGAGACCAATGCTTCACACTCACCTGATGGTGTGTACATCTCCACTGGGTTGGACATCACCTTGTCTACATACGGACTGCACAGGTTCTCATTCATGTGGTTAATGGTCCAGTCATCGCCAAACTGCGGCTCGTAAAAACCTGGCGGGTTCAAAGGAATCACAGTTTGAATCTTTTTGGTTTTCAAAGTTTTGACTGGGGCCCCCGACTCGTCAAAGACTCGTTGACTGTTTGGGGACGGTCAGCATCTAAGGGCTAGAAAGCTAAGCACAGGAGTAGTACATAACTAAGAGGTCTCGGGACTATCTCGGGTTCAAGACCCAGGTCCAGGTAATGTTTTCTATGCCATTAAAAAAAACAAAAAGTTCATGGCATATTCGCCCAAAACAAGGCTACATAAAGCCACTCATGGTTAAGGGCCTAAAGGAAAGAAGGAGACAGGGAGGAACTCAGGAAGGCTGGAGATAGGAATTGAAATTCCTCTTAAAAAGGGCAAGACTGCTTTGTTTGTTTTCGCGAAAATGCAGCATTGACCGCCGTACTGTTCCGAAAAATAGTTTAGATCTCTGTGAGACGTAAACTATTTCTTTTACTCTTTTCTCCCCAAATACAACATTTTAGGCAGAAATATTTCAGTGCAAGGTTTCTACTATAACCATCTTCAAACTGTATTTAACTACATGGTTTCAACATCCAGGAGGGTAATGACTAAGACCATACAGCTTTCTGATAATCCTTCTTTTGTGTTCACTCCTCCACAGTTCTCTCTTTGATCTTTCCCCCTCTTCTCACTAATCCCTACCCTACTCCTTGCCCTTTCCTTTCTTTGATCTCACCCTACCAGCTTTACTCGTTGTTCTTTGTTTCTCATCCGTGTCCTATTCACTCTCTTCCCCCTTCATTCGTGTGCATGTATCTATTTTATCCTTGTCACTCTGCTTTTGAGAAAGGTCCTGCTAGGATCGAAACATCAGGCCCACTAAATTTTGTATTAAGTTTCATGTAAATCTGTGAACATTTCTGGGGGTTTTTCCGATCTTACCAATGTTGTGTAGGGGCTTTAATTAAATGTCCTGACTAGGGGGGAGACCAAGTCGGCAAGAGCAATAGAAATTACTCACATTCCTCGTGACCGTTGATCTCCAAGTGAATTGTCTCGGTGAAGTTGGGAGTGGCGACCTTAAGGTAGACCATGCTGGAGGAGCGCATGGACGTCATTGTCGGAGAAGTGAGAAGAAAATGATCCAAGTCAAAAAAAAAAATCACCCACGTGTCTGACTGGGAACTTTTGAGTAAATTTTTTGTAACGGAAATTCAAAGTTCAAAACGGTGACAGGACTTCCATAGATATGAATATTCATGGCTAGGCATTCATAATCGTGGTCTTTGCATTACGGTGGTTACAGTCAAGACCGAGTCCATGCAAATTCAAATCTGTATCAAACATAGTCGCTGACAAATTTATTAAAAAGTTCCAAGTCAGGTTTTCACTTATTTGTTTGAATTGAATTGGGTGAGATCAAAGGGAAGAGTTGGCAGTAGGGAAGGGATCAGGGGAGGAAAGCCGGTGGACGGACCAGGGTGAGATCAAAGGGAAGGGCAAGCAGTAGGGAAGGGATCAGAGGAGGAAAGCTGGTGGACAGACCAGGGTGAGATCAAAGGGAAGGGCAAGCAGTAGGGAAGGGATCAAAGGAGGAAAGCTGGTAGACAGACCAGGGTGAGACCAAAGGGAAGGGCAAGCAGTACGGAAGGGATTAAAGGAGGAAAGCTGGTAGACAGACCAGGGTGAGATCAAAGGGATGGGCAAGCAGTAGGGAAGGGATCACAGGAGGAAAGCTGGTAGACAGACCAGGGTGAGATCAAAGGGAAGGGCAAGTAGTATGGAAGGGATCACAGGAGGAAAGCTGGTAGACAGACCAGGGTGAGATCAAAGGGAAGGGCAAGTAGTATGGAATGGATCAGAGGAGGAAAGCTGGTAGACAGACCAGGGTGAGATCAAAGGGAAGGGCAAGCAGTACGGAAGGGATCACAGGGGGAAAGCTGGTAGACAGACCAGGGTGAGATCAAAGGGAAGGGCAAGCAGTAGGAAAGGGATCACAGGAGGAAAGCTGGTAGATAGACCAGGGTGAGATCAAAGGGAAGGGCAAGCAGTAGGGAAGGGATCACAGGAGGAAAGCTGGTAGACAGACCAGGGTGAGATCAAATAAAAGGGCAAGCAGTAGGGAAGGGATCAAAGGAGGAAAGCTGGTAGACAGACCAGGGTGAGATCAAAGGGAAGGGCAAGCAGTAGGGAAGGGATCACAGGAGGAAAGCTGGTAGACAGACCAGGGTGAGATCAAAGGGAAGGGCAAGCAGTAGGGAAGGGATCAAAGGAGGAAAGCTGGTAGACAGACCAGGGTGAGATCAAAGGGAATTAGGCCTGACAGTAGGTGCTTTATGTCAAGCAGGGCAAACCCTCACTGAATTGAAATGACTTTTCAAAGATCTTCCCAAAGGATAATCATATTATTACACAAAACTGGCTAGTTGCAAATACAAACAAGGTGGAGTTTCAAAATTCCAAAAGAATGTTACCTACCCATACACAGTCTCCCCTGCAAAGTACTCCCCTTTATGAGTGCGGACGATTATCTCATTCATTCTTAGACAGTCACACAATGACCCTAAGATCTGGAAAGTAAGAAATAATTTCTGTTTAATTATTTGGTATTTCATAAGTATTATAATAGCTTCAAACTTCCTTTTCAAAAAAAAAATCCTGTGTCTGCTTAAACTCAGCGACTGAAAAGGATAGAAGACATGGTGAGAGGTAGTACATTCCAGAGACAGGGACAGGCATTAGAAAAACCCCATAAATAAATATAAATATATGGTGGCAGTATTTTAAAGTTTCCAGAACGATTATAATTTTTTTAGACTTTAGTCAGTTAGTCAGCATGGTCTGTTCTTGTATTACTTTAGAACCAAAAAGCATACCAATTTATAATGAGAAATTCCACTGCATTTGGACAAAATCTGTCCGAAATTCAGGAACACCAGTACTAGACCATGACCTTAAAGGCTATACAAGCTACAGAAAGGTGATTTAGTAACCCCCAACTATCCCACCCAAACAGGAAATGAAAAGTAAGGGTATATCACGCAGAGCAGGGCAAACCTCATTGAATGGCATTGAATGGCAATGGGTTTTCCCATTCCGGGACCTTGTACATGTATGACTTTTGTGATTTGTGAGTGTCTCCGGTTGTAACAACATTGTTACATCCGGAGCCGATAGGCCAAGGCCGGGATTTCAGACTTCCCTGGTGAAAATACTCAAACACATTCAGAACAATCAAGGCCAGTGTACTGATATAATCATATAATTATAATTTTATGTACACATTACACTGTACAGTACATGTATGTACAAGTACATGTACACTGCCGTGCAAAAGTCTTGGCACACCCACACAAAAATCTGCTTCGTGTTTTTCACTGAATTAAATGATAAATAATGTGTTTGAAAAACATACCTGTCCCTAAAGTGGTATATCTAATGCAAATTATTGACATTTTATTGACACAATTATGCTTCATGTGTTCAGAATATCAATTAATCCAACGTCATAATTATCGCCGTGCACAAAGTCAATGGGAGTTAACGTTAAATCCAAGATGGCGGCGCCCACAGATGTACTGTACTACACTAGTGCACAATACTAGAATTTGTACTGTATTAGAGGCCTACTAGTAACTACTTAGTACTAAAATAGTAGTGTGAATTTACACCGTTTAGATGTGCTTTTAAACAGACTCGGGAGGATTATTCTTCATGCTCCACCCATGACTTCATCTTCAGTTGTGCTGAGTTCTCTTGGCTGGGTCACTTTGTCAGACAGACGCGATTTTCACTTGAACTTTGAAGTGTATGGTTTTTAAGTGTTTAGTGAGGGTGGTCCCAGATTATTTGTGTGATATCTTTACCCAGAGTAGTGAAATCCATTCTTACAACACTAGGAACAGTTTGATGGGTAACATTGTTCTTCCACGAGTAGGAACAGAATTTGGCAGAAAAACATTCAAATTTCGGGGAGCTCATGCATGGAATGCCATACCGGGGGATTTAATAACCCCATTTCAAATAATGTTAAGTGTTCCATTAACTTGTTAAAGGGTCGTGCATAGTAGTATACGGTAAGCGCAATCTTACTGTGTAATGTGGATGTATTTTAAACATACCTGGTGTTACAGGCTTTTATTGAATGTTTGTTGTAATTCTAAGGTGCTTTCTAAGGAATGTACACAATCATTTTGTTTGTTTACTTGTTAATGTTAGTGCGTTTGTTTGTTTATTTTTAAACCAAACAGTTTTTCCCTTTTGTCGTTTTGATACTACACAATGCAACAGATACGACTTTATAATACAACTAATTACAAGATTCACACAAAGACTGGATTGACTGTAGACCGCTATTGAAACTTACCGAGCCAGAACCAAAAGAAGACTATATCGATCCGTCGTGGTTGGCTTGACAGTTGACAGCTTGCCTGGGAGCTAGCGCTTGAAATTGTGCACGTACTTGCAAGTAGCACAGTCAGTGAGTCAATCTACTTATCTAGCTCTTTGATGTACCTCACCTGCACCTGCAGACTGAGTGCAACAAGTGTAATTCTATCATTATGTCATCACTTAGTACTTCTCCAGTGACTATAATTCCTTTTCTCTACTCGTTTACCATTCGCTCAGGGGACATCCCGGACCGGAAAGTCCAGATATGGCGGTGAGAATGAGATCGCCTTTATTCTTGCAATCTTGGATATGGTGGGTGCAATGAGACCCTGCATAGTTCCTATTTCCGCGTTGGGATTCTTATTGATTGTAGATAATGCATACACTTATCACGCGTGAGTCATCCAGGATCCAGGTAACACATCGCACGTAGGCTTATACAATACGTGTGTAACCTTGCGAGTCAATGAGGACTGGTGATAGTGCGCCCTCTGTCGTCCACTTTGTTAATTTGACATGCCTTTCAGAAAGGCGCTGCTACGATCGAAACGTCGGGTCCTCCTATTTTTTTTTGGGGGGGGGGACACACCACAGCGTAATGAATCGCAGTTGGGGTTGTCATCCAGTAAGACCTGAAGTTCAGTTCAAAAATGATACGCAAGGACACGAGTGATACTCATGTATGTGTCTGCTTTGGCGACCCTGGGGTAGCAAAGTGGTAGTGAGCTTAGTGAGCTTGGCTCTGGTTGGAAAAATGTCTAAAGAAGACGTACAGGCTTCGCAGCACTTTTACAAAGCCCTTAGAAGTCATGGAAAATCTGGAAAAGATGGAACAATAAAAATGATGATTAAAATTTGAGGTGGTATTGGGGCTTATGTCAAAAACAATTGTGGCTCTGAATGGTTTTTCTTTCATTTTTTTCGAGCAAAGGCACAATTAAGGCACGATTTCGCTTTTGAAAGGGTGGGGGACGTATTAAGTCGTGAACCCCAAACACGACGGGTGGCGCTCTCACCTCCGACCCTTAAACTTAATAAACTGCTGGTCGCGCTTGTCTTATATACCGACCGAATCGAGTGATCTTTTAGCCACGGTTACCGATTTGAAGAAATCTAGTAGTAGACGAACATAGATCTGCGCATGTGCGACAACCTTCATTTCGAAAACGGCCCGGAAAGGTCACGTTTTCAACCGACAGTACAGAGGGAGCTCTTCATAATTAACGTGGGTGAGCCATGGAGCTCCGACATGGACGCGCATCCGCCATTACCAAATTTCAGCTCGAAGTCTACTTGGTAATATAATTTATGCATGTTTCAGTTTAGAGATGTCTAGAAGCTAGATGATGAAGCACTTTCGACGCTGCGTAGCGCTGATTGCCGGAGCGGGTCTGTGGGGGTCACAGACGTAAATATTTTGGAAAATCACTAAAGAAGACGTGCACTCGGTACAGGCTTCGTCTTTTACAAAGCCCTTAAAATCATTTAAAATCTAGAAAAGATCATGGAAAGTCATGGAATAAAAAAAATTATGGTTAAATGTCAATAATTATAGAGTTCTGTAAACTTTTTCTTTCTCGAGTAATTAGTTTCTGAAAGGGTGGGGGACGTATTAAGTCGTGAACCCCAAACACGACGGGTGGCGCTCTCACCTCCGACCCTTAAACTGATAAACTCTGGTTTGCGCTTGACTTATATATCGGCTCGAATCGAGTGGTCTTCTAGCCATGGTTACCGATATGAAGAAATCTAGTACGGTCCGAACATAGATCTGCGCATGCGCGACGACCTTCAAGTCCCCGTTCCTTTCTTAATAGTGTTCTAACCCTAACCCCAACCCTAACCCTTTGTGTATACATTGAACTTAGCGTGTACCGCCATGAATATTTCCCCAATTAAACGAGCGAAGTGAAGTTTGATGGGGATTCTAACGAGCCATTACCGAAATGAGGAGTCACGTGAGATTGTATTGTCTGGTGATTGAGGTTAAGTCACACATTCAAAGATACAAAGGGAGAAGAAGGGCCCCACCTCCTATATAAAGTGGCCCTTGCTGGTCCGCCCTCCAGTGTATACATTGAACTTAGCGTGTACCGCCATGAATATTAACGCAGAGTCGTCGTAGCAGCGCACATGATTGGATGGAGCGGATGTATCGTCTTCCCAGAATTCTGATTGGATACCGTACTCAGAGTCAACTGTTCAAAGCACATCGAGCGGACGGTACAAAACGGGACGAGCACCGACTCATCAGAGGGCTGCTGCACAACACATGTATACATTGTAGCCAATTATTCTCGGCTGAGACGAGCACTGACTCTTCACAGGGTTGCTCGACAACTTAACGTATAATGGAATTGTCAATATACATGTACAATTGTAGCCAATAAACTTATTATTAGAAGAGCGCCGACTCTTCAGTGTTTGTCCACAAGTTCCACAACACAACTAGCCAATTATTCCTCAAGGCGAGCACCGACTACTCTCTTCACAGGGTTGCTCCACAACACGCAGTGGTACGGTCAGTGTACGGCCGTATGATACGGATCAGCGTGCAGTGACGTCAATACCTGATGCATTATTCATATCTCGGCAGAGAGTTGCTCCAACATACGTTACCGTTTGTTTTTTTCACCGCAGCCATGGGTTTTTTACGGAAGCTTTGAAGTGGCCTTCCCAGTTACCGCATTTCCGAGTTATTTCATCAGAGAAAGACGGAACACCATGATATTTCAGATCTCGGTAACTTCGTCTTTCCGAGATACGGTACGAGAGAAAGACGCCTTTCCGATATATGAAATCGGGAAAGACGTCTTTCCAGGATACGGTATCGGAGACAGACGGATTTCTGAGATACGGTATCGGAGAAAGACGTCTTCTGTGTGTTACTAACTCGGAACACGTCTGAAATATCACGGTATTCCGTCTTCTTTCTCTGATGAAATAACTCAGAAACGCGATAACCCGGAAGGTCACTTCCGTAGTTTTTCGCTGTAACAGTCAGCAAATCCGTGCTTGAAAAAAAAAGACCACATGACTGTATGGTGCTAGTGCTGCGTGGCGAGATCAGCCAGTTGGGATTTTTTTTGTGAAGGGGCGGATCGTGACAGGCTGTTATTGTAGTCGTAGTTTGACACAAACATGTAAGATGTCTTGTTAATTGCACTTCTCTAGCTGCTGTTGAAAAATGTCAAGCTGCACTGGCTGATCTTGTAACGCAGGGCTAGTCTCTTTTCAAGCGCGAATTTGCACCGCCACAGCGAACAACACATGCATGGCTGCGGTGTAAAAGAAAAATTGCCCCCCCCCCCCGGCAAACCACGTGCGCTTCCCACAAAGCCCTTCACACATTATTCCCCCTGACACTTATTGAACTTTGTTTTCCCTGTGGTCGATGGACCCGGCACGCAATTTTTTTTAAGTGGGTCCGAAATTCTTTGTCATTAAGTCTGGGAAGGAAAATGAGAAATTCATGAAATATTAATGTAAATCATGAACAAATGTTGACTCGCTTACGTACGAAAAACAAATCGCGGCCCGCGAGACTCCTTGACGACACAACCACCCATTCGTGTCATGGAAACTCGCCCTGACCCTCTTGTAAACTGGTTAACCATTAACCCTTCTAACCTCTAATCGACAGGCTGGAAATCGCAAAGATAGAATGAAGAGGCAATAATTACTATGGGGATCGTTGAAAACCACAAAGAGGGGGCGATTCTAAAGTTCATGCCGTTAAAATGTTTAACTCTCAGTGGAAAAAAAAATGAAACCCGTTTGGGAAGAAAAATCTAATCGAACCTCAAGCCTTGAAAACAAAAAAACAGTTCTCACCTTAATATAGGAGGATTTGCGGTGACACCATGTTTTAGGTCTCTTAAAGAAGAGGTGTGGTTCTGAAAAGAACCTGAGTGGTAACTCGACGTTTCGACCAGTATGCTATGGCCGTCATCAGGAGAATTTAGTCGAGAATTCACCTTTTTAAGGCTTATTAACGCCGAGTTATAGAATCATTCCTAGGTCATTATTGCAGGGGACAAAATAACAAACGAAAGACGTTTTCTGGACGCGACCTTTGGCCGAGTGCGAGTGTGAGCAGCGTGCGGCGGAGGACGGAGCTATGGGGGCGAAACGAGCCTGACACCGGGCGCCAGTGAGGATGAAATCTCGGCGCCTGTGTCGTTTTCCCCGGGGACTCTTCGCGTCCGTCTGCTACCGGGTTGTCCGAGTGGTGGGTGCCGCCGCCGTGTTGCAGGGCCGAGCCAGGCCGGGCGGCGACGGGCCCGCCCGGGCGCCGCACGGCGTGAACATCCCCGCCGACACGGTCGGACTAGGGGCCCGCTGCACGCCGCCGGAGATCGGCGTGACCGTGGGTCGCTACCTGATGGGCGCTCTCGCTTCTCCTGCCGGCTACTTGGTCCAGGGCGTCTTCCTTCTTCTGGCGTTCCTGGCTTTGACCTCGACACTGGTGCTATGGAATTCCCTCAGCCACTTCTATGGTTGGTAGATCCAAATACTGT
Source organism: Luidia sarsii (assembly GCA_949987565.1). Lineage (NCBI taxonomy): Eukaryota > Metazoa > Echinodermata > Asteroidea > Paxillosida > Luidiidae > Luidia > Luidia sarsii. Next base: position 3,901,214 of record OX465104.1, on the reverse strand, counting down.
GCCTCTGATTTCCAGGAATGGGCTAAAAATTCACCCCAACAAACGGATTTTGTCCATCTGTCTGTAGAGCCGAGTTTCCACTGGACTTATTTTGGTCAAAGTAACTGAGACTATGCCTACTTTTCCCATTTTAAGTCCAGTGGAAACGGCCAAGTTAAATTTC